>OX123193.2:5278330-6025130 GCA_944739405.2 Euclidia mi | reverse complement strand
ACGTATATTTTAACGTCAGGTTTAATATCTAGCTAAAAGCATTTTACTCACTTTCATGCTGCTGGATTGTAGACAGAATAAATTTGGCTCTTGGTAAGGTAAAAAAAAAACTCCCTCTTTTTTAATACAAACAATTATATAACAAAAGACTGCCTCCGTGGTCCAGTGGATAGCGTATGCGACTGCTGATCGGAGGTCCCGGGTTCGATTCCCGGGTCGGGCAAAGTGTTATTGGGTTTTTCCGTAAGGAAATTCTCAGTAGCAGCACGGAGTCTGGTAATGTGCCCGGTACGGCAATAGGCTCGCCCCCTATTACGTGGGACCTAAAAATTCATGGCGAAATGTGGGTGTAATATTACACCTCTGCCCCTTCGCGGATACAGGCGTGTCTATAAAAAATGCATTTTTTATACTGGTAAGAAAAAATAAACAGATCACACCAAAATTTTCTCCGAAGCGCCCCAATTAACGTGAAAGAATTATTTTCATGCCAAAAATATTTTCAACTCTCATCTTCATCACCTTTCTAGTCACATGATTTTCATCCCTCCTCATTACATGCCCATACCAGGATAGACGATTTCCTTTCAGCTTTACTTGCACCAGTGCAACTTCAAAAACATACGAGTTTTAAGTGGACACAGTCAAACACAGAGCACTTCAATCATACAAATACGAAGAGTGACAAAAGCCGGTACGGCCGGACAGGGATTAGTCATAACGGGCAATACGATGCGCAGAATTATATACACTAAACATACATACATACATACATATCGTCACGCCTTTTATCCCCGAAGGGGTAGGCAGAGGTGTATTTCTACACCCACTTTTCGCCAGATATAATTTAGTCCCAGGGGCGAGCCTATTGCCGTACCGGGCACATTTCCAGACTCCGTGCTGCTACTGAGAATTTCGTGACAGAAAAACCCAATAACACTGCCCGACCCAGGAATCGAACCCGGGACCTCCCGATCCCACGCGCACATTTATGCCGCGAGACCAACGAAGCATATATACACTATGTGGCTTAAATTATATCTGACTAAAAAAGTTAGTAAAATGTTTTTAATAGAAACATAACACGGCAGTATGTACATCGATAGACTTAGTTGGAATACGTGAATAGCACAACTCGACCAATAGTATCTCGCACAAGAACATTATTAAGAGATTGTAATATAATTGACAAATAATCATACGATTCTTGCAAGGTCCATTTCTGACTTCACTATAATCACGTGCGATGAATCGGTTTTCTTTTTTTTTCTTGGCGTGCTTGACCCAGACGTAACGAAAGTCCTTATTCGCGGCAATTTATTTTCAAGTGTGGGGTGATCATTGACATGTATTTTCTGATTGCCCGTCAAACCTATGCGTCTTACTGTCAAAGGACTGCTTTTGGATGCTTGTCTAGCTGCTGCAATAGAATCCTCTTTCACGTAGCGATTACAGAAACTCACTATAATCGGTTTCGCACGCTCCTTTTCACGGGTCGGTACTCTTGTTATAAAGTTGACTTGGGTCTTGTTAACAGCTTAGTAGCTTATCTGATAACCAAGACTCGAGAGCATGTTGAACAAATTTTCGTTGTTTGGTTGAGGAACGCCTTTGATTTCCACGTTGTTCATACGCGCCCACTCATGTTCATACGCGGAGTCAGTACCCTTAAATAAACTGATACTGGTCTAGATAAGCGGACAAGCGACCGGTCTCCGCTTACTAGTCTAACCAGATGTGACTTAATCTCAGCTTTTCCTCAGAGCGACTGCCGTTTGACCTACGCAACCCAAAGGGATAGCGGTATTACATGGTTTAGACCAATAACAACAGTTATTTATGGGTACTGACGCCGCGTAGCGACTGTCAACAACTGTTCACGAGAGCCAAGATTGATGGTTTAACATGCTCGCCGAGGCACGAGGCGAGCGATAATTAACAATTAAATACCAAATAACTCCGAAAAGTCAGTAGCGCGCGCTGTGGTTTCGAACTCCCCGCACGGCAGTCTGTTGGTATATCCTACTGTCTACTGGCTATCGTTGCACGCTTTTTGGTTATTTAAGTTTTTTTAGTTAAATCATGATGGGGAAGCTGTCCTCATTAGATTTAATAACATACGGCAATGAATTGTCATAATAAAATTAGTACAATTAGAAGAAAATAATATTCTTCAAACATCCTCAAATCAAGGTGAACAAATACTTTTGAGCGGTAGTGTATGTCTAAATAACTGTGAATCGCACAAGTGAATAGTTTATTTAAATCCTGCTAAACAATAAACAAAAAATAAAATGTAACACAAATTAAATCACCGATTGTAAAATATTACTTCGTTTTTTTTGTAATTTGACCCATGTACCTAACAGTTTTGGTGTAAAATTAGGAACAAAATCACATTAATCTTTGGGGTAATGATCATACATAAAAATATTCGCAATAAAGGCACCAAAACATAGAAAGTTCAAGAAAATAAATCAAATTTTCAGGTTCATTAATGTCAGCAACAATATGCGACGGTCGATGGTTAAAATAAATAGTAATGTTATTAAAATTGATGCAGTGGGATCTTAAAATAAAATGGGTTTCATCTCAAGGCTATCTAAGTTTGTTAGTCAAAATATGATAAAATAAACTTTTGTTTAAAAAACGTGTCGACATAAATAACCTCCATCTTAGAATCAAATCCAAATTTAACATCACAATGTCAGCAATAGTTACAAATTGACGAGCTCTCTATTAAGCTGAACTATTTTATATATCACAATAGTGACGAATACACTCCAGACGTGAATTGATTTGATGAAAACAATTATTTAGGGGTTTTCCAAGGCAGCGGCACAATACAATACCATATATATATATATATATGCATTATTGCGTGTTTAATAAAGTTATTAAGTATTTTTTTATAAATTAACTCCCTTGAAGTTCCAGTAGAGGCAACGAAGAATTGAGACCTATGAATATAAAATAAGATGCGTGTGATATAAAAACATGAGAAATACGGCTTAGTAAGGTAAAAAAAATGAATTTTACAAAATACAGATCTTATATACGGGTATACGTAATCCTTAGTTATTCTGTTTCTTTTCACTTCGATTGTTTTTCCAGACATTTCGCTTAAAAAGGCAGACGCTACATCACATATCAACTGAAAACGTGTAAATACATACTCACAAATAGTGAATAAAATAACCGATAAATAGAATCCTGCAAATTCAGATCTATTGTGTGCACGAAGTGGCAACGTAGCATTAAGAGCTTTCGTTGGACGTCACATACGGCTAGCAATGAACGTATAGAATGAAGACGAAAGCGCCACTAGTGTTTGCGACGAAAATCAACGGAACTACGAAAATATTCCGTGCAGCAAGATTGGAAGAAAAATGACGAAAAATTTATTTTTCATATTTTGACTTTTCTAGTATCAGGGGGACATTTCGCAAGCATTGCACGTAGTCTCCTATTTGACGTCCGATATACGGATGACTCAAGCAGGTGGACGCCACATTAGATGCAAAAATGGCCATAGTGGACGTACAATAGATTACGGGATATATATATATATATATAAATGAACATAAAGATTTATAAGATAATTCTATGATGATCTAGCCAACGTATCCATGTAAGTCTGACAGACTCTAGTCTTAAACGCAAGACAGTTGGTGGACAGTATTACATATTACACCCACATTTCGCCATGAATTTTTTTAGGTCACACGTAATAGGGGGCGAGCCTATGGCTGTATCGGGCACACTACCGGACTTCGTGCTGCTACTGCTACATACCTATAAATGTGCGCGTGGGATTGGGAGGTCTCGGGTTCGATTCCCGGGTCGGGCAAAGTGTTACCTATTGGGTTTTTCACTTAGGAAATTCTCAGTAGCAGCTCGGCGTCTAGTAATGTGCCTCGCCCCCTATTACGTAGGACCTAAAAAATTCATGGCGAAATGTGGGTGTGATATTACACCTCTGCCTACCCCTACGGGGAGACAGGCGTGAGCCTATAAAAAAATACAAAATGGAAGCATTATTGTCTGTATTAATCTACATTATTTTCTGAATGGGACTTCAATTAATTATGTATTTCACTCAAATGTGTATATAATACAGGGACGTGATATATTTGAGAAGTCATTAACTCTGAGTGCCCGTAGAGAATTGAATATATTTGAGCATAACGAATCAAATGTTTCTACAAAATAATACTTTTATTTTATGGACTGAGCGAATTTGAATATTGGGGTCGCAAAAGATATTCCTGTAATTCATGTTTGTTTTGCTATATTCGTTACTAGCCGTTTCCCGCGGTTTCACCCGCGTCCTGAGGGAACTACTTCGCGTACCCGAAAAACCCAAATATCTTACGGATCCCTGCTTTTTCTAAAATAAAATATAGCCTATGATATTCGCATATAATGTAGCTTTCTAATAGTGAAAGAATTTTTAAAATCGGTTAAGTGTTTTTTGAGTTTATTCATTACAAACAAACAAATAAACAATTTTTTGCTATTTATAATATTAGTGTAGATGTAGATTATAACGTCATTGTTGACGGGCGAATATTGTGATTGATTAGCTCAAATTTATAAAACACTCACTCTGATTATTTGTTGCCTACAACAGTTTAGTAATGATTACTACGCACCTGCACTGCTCACCTGTACTTGCACTAAGCAAAGTGGCTATAATAATAATATATTTATTATTTCTTTCACAAAGACAACTTACAAGCTACATAGACTAATGGCCAGAAAAAAAGTATTACACCTTTTTGAGAGACTAGTACAGTACTCGCCAAACTTTATGGCCGCTCCGAACCTAGCCGCATTACGCTGCGCAGAACACAAAATCAGGTATCAGCGGGACGTATGCGGGGCGTGGAGGCACACCCGCGGGCGCTGTCTTCCACCCGCTAGCGTATTCGCCTCCCGCGCGTTAGTGGGAGTGCTACGTACCTACGTACACGAATTACATATTCACTGAGCTCTGACAGTATCGTCGCGTTCAGAATAGTTTCATAGTGTTACTTCTACGTTGTTTCTCGTTGCTATCGTTATTGTTTCTTGTTGTTATTTGTACTGATATAGTAACCATTTTCATTGATCACGCCTCGCGGTCGTTTTAATGTTTGAGAATGGAGATTCCGAAATAAGTGAAGAAAGTGACGAAGAAAGTTCTTCAGATGAGGAACCTTATACGAGTATGGAAGATGTTTTTATGGAAGGTGTAGCCCCATTATAAATAAATATAAAAAAAATATTGTTTTGTCGTAACCAATGTATTTTTTCATTTAGAAGTCTTCACCTAACTGAATTTATATTAATCGAATTTGATTGAATATGTCATTAAACAATATAATATAGCTTATCTAACAACGTAACTGAAGATTTTAATTTTCAATAATTACAAATATTTTTTCTTGGTTATGAAATGTCCATCCGACTGTACCATGTGCAAGTTCGTACCGATGGCTACATTCAGAGCGGCCATAAAGATTGGCGAGTACTGTATCTGAGCTGGAAAAATCCTGTCAGACTCCCCGAATCTGCCTCCCCGCACATTAGTTCACAGTCACAGTGTCACAAAGTCAGTGGCTTACAACTGAAAACATATAAAGAAAAATAAAAGTATAAAAATAAAACAAGTGATGATACATACCAGGGTAACTATAAGCTTTTTTATGTGCGTGAGTGTGTGTGTGTATGTGTTTATAATATTCTAACTACATTCACACAACACCATCTAGTCCAAAACTAAGCAGAGTTTGTACTACCTATGGGTACTAAATAATGGATAAACATACATACATATATACTTTTTTTTTGTAAATACATACATACCGCTTTGCCAACCGGCCGTCATTTGGACGCGTAAGTGTTAATTGGTCATATAAATGTTTTTAAATAGTATATGAGCCTTTAGTCTCTTCAGCTACTCACCAAATGGGACTCGGTGAAGAACGATTCGTCATCTTCTAAGGACTTGGTGATCGTCACTCATGCAATCTTGTTTCCCGAAGCTAGTAGTTAGTCAGGTTAAATGTAACGCTTCATATGCCAGGGTGCCTGTCGTCATGCACCTGCTTGACTGTATAAAGAACGAGTGGGGGACTGGCGGAAAATGTATGTGAGACCCACCCCTGATGACGTTAAGAGCCTACACACTAAAACCACCGCGGTGACCTCTACGCTCCTTGATGTAGTAGCCATGTGAATAGCTGTTAGCACACTTTACTGCGACCCGGTTAGGGTTCGGCCTGCCGTTTCTGGCAGGCTCCTAGGTTTTTTTCCAAGCACATCATAATACTTGTTGATCAATAAAGAATCGTTGGTTGTAAAAATAATTATCACCTACATGCTGATAATTATTTTCATGTTTTTGTAGCTCCACTACGAAGTTCAATTATTTATCTGCGTATTCTCGCAATACGAATCTACTATAACAACTTAGCTTCGTCACCATAAGTAGCAAGCTTCACAAAGGTTTACTAGGTTTCGGCTGAAAAAAAAGCGCTGCGGTCATCCGTAGCACAGGCTGAGCTGAGACCTCTTGGACACATTGCACATTTTTTTTGTATGTGTTTTTTTTCTATTTCCTTTTGGACTGTCAAACTTTGTTGTGTTTGTTGTGTGTCTAATAATTGTTTTTCTTTCTTCTTTCTTTCTTTCAAAGTCACAACTTGGCGGGGCATTGCCGTGCACGCAGTTGTCTCATTTTAGTAATGACTCCTCCATTCCTAAATTACTTATGTTTCAAGTATTGTTTTTCTTTCGCTCATTCGGATTTTACTGGTGATGGAATACTCAATTCAAATTGATGTATCGAAATCATTAAATTTTTTACTACTGAGTAAATAATATATTTTCTACCTGAAGTTACCTCGTCCCGAACTTACCTTGAAACTAAACTTGTGTGTGATAGGTATTGATTTCACGGACTTTAGAGTGCATGCAACATCATAAAGCTATTGCCAGTAAACTATCATTCATACATTCAACGTGCTGGAGCGCAATGAATACCTTTTCAAAAAGCCGGCAACACGCAAGCATGCAGTAGTATCTTCAAAGTTACATCAGAGCAAGGCATAATTGCTTGTATGTCATCTACATCAACTGGCACATATTTACATTGAGAAACGACGTACTTATTTCTAAGAAATGTTTGATACGCATGAACAATTCTATACATCTTTGAAAGCAATTTCGACCTAGGTTTAATTACATCGAAATTAAGCCATCGATATACCTATATCCTTAGCGGATTGTAATGTTATATTCAGCGATTGCTTTTGGAGGCCCCGATTCATTTATAGACGATGTATTAGTCGAACAAGGTGAACGATGTATCACATGTTGATTGGAATGTAAAAGGTCTGAGAACCGTAAAGGTATAAAAATGTTACTTACATCTATCCTTGAGTGGCGAGAAAAATGGGCCAAATTTACACTTCGATCTAAAAAAAGGTTTTGGATGTTTTGTAGATATAAGGATGCATTACGTTATACCTAATAATTTATTCACTTCGCCTTGGTTACATACAATATGACAAACCAACCTAGCAACCTACGAATAGCTTAGTTGCTATCTGTATTTTGTAGAACAAAATTTGGTGACACTCCGTTTGAGGTATGAATACTTTTAATTAGCAATTTCTCCTTGGTTTGGGGGTTTCAAACAGTACCATCGTTTAAAAGTTTACATTATTAGTGCTTATCCCATACCTAGTAAAGTAATTGCCAGGACATGATACAAAGATCGGCCTGCTGACAGCATAGTTACTTTTTAATCAGACCAGGGCCCATATCCGCGATACTAACAGCATTACATTTGACGACCAGTTGGCGCAGCGGAAGTGTAAGCGACTGTTACGCCGATGGTCGCGGGTTCGATTCCCGCTCAAGTCAAACATTTGTGTGCATGAACATGGACGTTTGTCTTGGTCTGGGAGTTCTTGTATGTATAATAGGTATGTATATATATATATATATATATATATATATATATATATATATATATGTGTGTGTGTGTGTGTGTACGAGTATGTTTATCCATTATCTAGTACTCACAGTACAAGCTCTGCTTAGTTTGGGACTAGATGGTGATGTGTGTATGTGATAGAATATTATTAAAGTGTTTAAATAATATTCTGTATATTTCCTCTTTTATTCTACATGAATAATCTTATCTGCTCACTAATAAAAAAGTCACCAGCACTTTCCTCATTGAAAATAACATACAAGAACTTAAACAAACCAAAGCACAGAACATACACGACGCAGGTAGTCCATCTTTTCATTTATTTACACATCTTATGACTTTACAAGATCACGCTTTCCAATTTGATTTTATTTCGTTTTCCATTATCTTTTCATGCAATCAATGTTGTTTCTGACATCTTGTAATGGATTCGAATACCGTCTTCTTGGAAACAAAAAAGCTTTTATGTCTGACATGAGTTTCATTTATGTTGTATGAGGGATAGAAATTAATCGGTAGCAACGTGGTTGTGGAGAAAGGGTGGTTTTGAAGGTTATACGGAGACGCAGGCTGCATAGGTGACACAATTTAGTACAGCCTGGTTTTATGAGCAATGCGTTTATATAGAAGGTGTGTGCCCAGGTACCCAGGGCACACACCTCTGACTTTTCGAAGTTAAGTGTGCATTATAAATTAATTATCGCTCGCCTACATTGAAACCGAAACCACAGCCGAAACATAACTGGCGAAGTGTAGGTGCGTCATACACCTCTGCCTACCCCTTCGGGGATAAAAGGCGTGAACTTATGTTTATATAGAAATAAGCATGACCCAAGTAAATGAGGTCTGTGCAAATCCGATAAATATCAATGATTTTGTGCCACGGGGTACTAAAATATGACGTCATTTTGCCTGTCTGGCGGCACAGTGTCAATGAGGTTAACAGGCCTTAAATATAAGGCCTGTTAACTTTTTAATATTGGTTCATGGAAGTACGTATACAGTGACACTTGCATCTGCGGTGCAGATTTCACTCTGCTTTTCTATGTTGTGCTGCGCGGCTTGCATCTGGTTTCAATAAAGCAACTAATCTATTTTTTAAATTATCCGAATAGGGTATTGAAGCATTATAAGGAGATTTATAATCATAATCATCATTGTCTTGCCCTGGTCCCAATTTACTTGGTGTCAACGCAGTATAACCTTCGCTTCCATACTTCTCTGTCACCAGTCATCCGATCGTTTACCCGTTTCTCTTTCATATCCAACCTTACACAGTCCATCCATATTTTCCTTGGCCGTCCCCTCCCTTTTCGTCCTTCTACATGCATATTCATCACTATTTTACCTACATACATCTCATCTCTCCGCTATAACATGTCCATTCCAGGCCAATCGACTCCATTTTACCTTTTCATCTATGGGCGCCACTTTAAAAAAATATGGTGTTAGATTATTTTTAAATAGAGTAATGACCAAGGATCGGAATTAAGGGAGCTAACATTGTTAAAAGTATGGATATGCCTAATTTTTTTATGTGTTTCCGGAACTAGATTCCAGAAAATTTTGGATTTTTACTGAAGGTTTTTTCAACAGTTTAAAAAACCTTCATAAAAAATCCGAAATTTTCCAGAATCTAGTTCGGGAAACACATAAAAAAGTTAGGCATATCCATACTTTTGACAATGTTAGCTCGCTGATTACGATCTTTGGTAATGACGAAAGAAAACCTAAACTTAGTACGATTGCGTTCTACCCGATGGGCAAATATCGTCACGCAATGAGTGCCGCTCGGTGGACAAAGGAATAAAGGTAGAAAACCCAACCTTGTACAGGACAGATATGCCTAGAGGAGTGTAAGGGAGACCTCAGCCCAGCAGTGAGATAGTACAGTTTCAAAAGAGTAATCTCCTAGGACACTCGGTTAGATGAGCTCAAACTATACAGAGCTTGTGCTATAATATGGCGTATAAATAAGAACATACTTGCGTAACTGACTGACTGACAGTCAACGCACAGCCAAAACTATTGGGTGCAAGAAGCTCTTTTTTGTTTGTTGTTTGGTAGTTGAAGGGGTGCACTAAGAAGGGATTACCCGAAATTCCCACACAATCCAGAAGAAACCATCAAATTAAAATGCGAGAGCATAGCTGCTGGCATCCTCTAGTAGTTATATGTATATTCTTAAATGTATACATACTATTGATAGACTTCATCTTGACACAGAACATACATAGTCTCACGCCTATAATCCCGAAGAGGTAGACAGAGGTATATTGCTACACCCACTTTTCGCCAGATTTATTTTGGTCCCACGTAATGGGGGCGAGCCTATTGCCGTACCGGGCACATTACCAGACTCCCTGCTGCTATTGAGAATTTCCTAACGGAAAAATCCAATAATACTTTGCCCGACCCGACGACGACCGGAATCGAACCCGAGACCTCCCAATCCCACGCGCACATTTATGCCGCGAGATCAGCGAGGCAGTCAGTTATATGTATATTCCAAAGAAATATAACCTTATTAGTCTAAACCTATTCCAACCTCTCTGGTATATTCTTAAATGTATTCATACTATCGATAGACTTCATCTTGACACAGAACAACTAATCATTAATCGAACCCAGGGTCTGTAACCACTAGACAAACACTGGTAGGTATTATCGCTGTTATTATCAAATATATTTTTAGAGGCCACACAATAAAACCTTGGGTTAAAAATACATCATTAATTTATTTGTCTTTTGATAGACTCTGATATGGGTTTTGGATGATAAATGAATAAACTGAAGCTATTGTGTGGTTATAGTTTGAGGGGCAAAACAATAAAATAGTCTAGGTGGTGACTAGTCCTGTCAGGTGAGCGGTGAATGCTTGATCGATCCTGCTCTATTGGCACTAGGCAAAAAGCGGAACACGGTGGTGGTTTAGCCGGTAGAATCTCTGCACCCCTCTGCCGATCCCTGCGCTAAGGAGATCCAGGCAGGATTCCTCCAATTCAAAAAAACAAAAGGTAACGAGTACTAGCTGTTACTGGGATAAAACAGTTTTTTTAAAGCAACAGCTAAAGGTTGGGTTCCGACTTCCGTGCAGTACAAACTTATGAATAGGTATCTCAAGCGTATATGTGTTTAACATTTCGTATATCTTATTTGCAGTAGTAGCACTAGCGACACAGTGGCGATTCATTGATAAAAATCGCTTTAAAAAACAATAAAAAGCAGTTTTACCTTGGACTAGATGGAAGTGTTGGCTGAAAATATCATTATAGCAATATTATGGTAATATTCAAAACATGTTTTATCTATAATCGTTAATTTGAACCCAGCGGGTGTCTTAAAAATGGATCTTAACGTAAAAAGTTTATACATATTAAATAAGTACATATGTATGTCGTCAAGCGAGGCAATGAACAAAAAAAATTGCATAAAATTGACTTTATGTCCTCTACCAATGGCCGTCTTCTCTCATCACGATCACGACTGCCCAATCAAAAGCAACACGACTTAAACAAATTAATAACAAAGTTATCTAAATTAATTAAGATTAATTCAGACTTCTAATTTCTAAGATAAGGGCATGCAAACACAAACTCTCCAGCTTGACTTTATTGATATAGATTAAACAAAAGTTAACCAAATGGATAGAACCCTTGGATAGAACGGAAACCAATTTACCAGCAAATACTTTTTAATTGAACTACTTTGCAAGTTAATTCAATAAAACTTTTTTGATCGGCACCTTCTGCCAGGCTCGGTGTGCCTCTATCAGTTTCGGTTTTGCAACCTATTCCGATAGTCCTTGCATTTTACCTGAAAACGCTTCTCCACTTTGCGTTTATTTTTCTTTTTGCTTGACTTCTCAGGACCACAATGAATGAACCGGCTCCATCAGACAAGTACTTACTACTTTTTCATAGAATACTGTCGTAAAGTAACATAGATAATGTTACTTTACATAGATAATGTTGCGTTTCGTTTGGTGAATGAGAGAGCCGGAGACCAGATCCCTTTTTTCTTCTCTATCATCCCATTCCTTTCCCACCCAGGCGAGCAAAGCATTTGTGTCTCTTCCGGAGTGGCGTAATCGCTTACTATCAGACAATCCGTCTGCTCGTTTGCCTTCAATGTTGTGCCAAAATTTTGTACGCATCTGACCGCGAAATATTCATAATAAAAAGGAGTACAACATATTTGTACACACGACTGCACGAGACACTTTGACCTTTGCACCGTCCTTATGACGTTAGAAGTTAGTGTTAGAATCGTACTGCAACTGAATAGCTTGACTTGTCCTGTGTGTCATTCCCCTAGCGTTATCAAAGTTGCAACCTGTGTCCGCTTACTAGTCTAACCGGCTTTGACTGAATATTAGCTTTGACTTGTCACTCTATGTACAACGTATCTATTAATTCTCAGCACACTACAAACATAACATTTATGTAAATGATTCTAACATATACCAATTGAAACATGAATACTAAAATAAAACCCATGCTTATAAAGCTAAACACAGTTTTCTTCGGGTTGTTTTCTCAATATACCTTGAGTTAACACACACCCTCACTTAACCGCTATGGCGGTCTATAAATGGCTTTGAAATCGCTCCAGTAATTTTGTCGACATCACAGGACACCGTGGATTTACTTTTCCACCCAAACAAATACAATTTCGGAGTTATAACATGAGCTATGGGATTTTCCACATCTGTGATGGCGGCCGAATTTAGATTCCGTCACGGTTTCTCTCGATATTTAAATGCAGTAAAAAAAGGATGTGGAAATAAATCTCTGTAACACTCCTGTCACTCTTAAACTACTAAATAATCTTGACGAAAATAGTAAGATTAAAATGTAAGACATAAAAAGGTGTTATTTTTTATGCGGGTATATCTTGGGTGTTAACTTAATTCTAAGCTATCAAAGTAAAGGTTTCAATTCTTATCCTCTTTACAGACAGAATTCTCTCACAGTCTTATTAATAAACTAGGATTATAGTCAGAACAACTTTACTCCAAGACTTAAGCAAAGATTAGGCAATTATGGTATTAATAAACTAGGAATAAGGACGGAGTTAACTATTCATAATTTACTCCGGGAGTAAAAGTTACTCCGCGGAGACCCATGGTTTAACGCTGGAGTAAGCAAGGAGTAAGCATAGTATATTAATAATTTTGTCACGGGGTACGATAGACTAGATCGAAACTTTACCTGAATACTAAAACATAAAAAATAAAGATTTCGAGTCGACAACATATATCCGCAAAATTCGGATTGTCGAGTATTTTGTTAATTTCTAATGCTTCTGACAGTATTAGAAATTTTAATAATAAAAAAGACGGAAAAGTCACTGTCATCGAAAAACAGTCATGTTGAGTACCAAGTACCTACTATTTAGTTTGTATGCCATGTGTAAATACTTCTTGCAGTTATACTTATTTCTTATCGGTATAAACAGTTTGTTTAAACGACAAAGATTATTAAAGTATCCGTCTATTATGAGAGAATTGTGTTACTTCGAATTTACGCGAGTGAAGCCGCGGGCAAAAGCTCGTAGATTTATATTGTATTTCCAACTTTCATTGAGATTTATATACATAACCCAAATAAATTTTCACATTTGTTTGGTGATCGTTAGAGTACTTACTAGTATCTGGTTTTGTAATTTTATTATTGTGGATTAAAATTAAAGAGATTATTTCATTGAAGAGTTAAGAATGATAGAAGTAATTGAAAAAATATTACCATTAATAAGGTATGTGAAATTGTATAAACCTCGCAATAATCCTTTTGAAGACCTTGAAGAAGATTTGTTTAAATTGTGACTTGTGCCAATAAACCGACACCGATCGGGTTTGCCCCAACCGCTTGCAAACCTATATACAAACCAAGCCAAATACCCTATCCGAACGTTTGCGTTACTCACCATTACATATGTGTTTTGTGTCTTATGTTCGCTTGGGATAGTTGTGATCAAAGAAATCTAACCTTAACCTAGTCCAACCTCTCTGGTTGTGATTGTCAAATAAAAGTATTTAATAAAAAGTTTTTATTCGACCAGGTCATTTTGTTCATTCTTTTTACTTTTAATATCAGTGGGTTGCCATAACATATACCATAATCTCAATGTAAGAATGATATTGTTACTCCGAACTTATTCCGTATTTATTAATACCGTTATTAACACGTAGCTTTTCCATATTTAATCTAGAATTATTTACTCCCGGTATTACTTTGGAGTAAGAGAAGAATAAGCAATTTTTATTAATAAGACTGTCAGAGTATTATAACAAAAATTAAATTGTTTGGATACTTTCATTCACATGAAAAAGATTAAAAAATATTTTTAAGGGAATTCCTGCGTGATATGTATGTCGCTTGAGACACTAGATTATTGAACCCTGTGTCTCGAGTGACCTTACAAATATTCAATAAACGGACACAAATTATATCCAAACTCGGCACAACAATCTGATATCACACTTGTAGCGTGTGGAAATCGAAACTAGGAAACGCGACGTACTGGTAAAGGCAAGATCACTTCAGCCACTAACCCTTCCATGCAGTCAGACTTGCATGGAGATTGTGCATTTTCTGGTATAAAACAGTATACGGTACTCAGGACTCAGATTATCAAGAGATTTTTCATGTGAATAAGATATCACGCGTTCGATATGAAAGTATTTATGCAATAGTTACTACGTTTATTGCGCATTGTTTAGAAATATATGTCTTTACTGCAATATTACGTTACAATAGAAAATAGGCTATATTATAATGTAACTTTACAGCGCAATTAACTGGCTCTCTAGCTATAAATGCCAACACGTATAAAATTAATGACGAAGAAATGTTTACAAATCTTATTGTCAACATTTCTATTATAATTGTGCATTGTGTCTTCGACCGCGTGAAAGACTTTTTACGCCAGCCAATAAAGGCGATGACTGATATGACGATAGCGAGTGTAAAACATTAGTAGTCTTATTTTTACCTTACCTTCAATACATTTTACGGAGGACTGAGACCAATTTAGCTGGCCTGTTGGCCTATATGGCTAGTGAATTTGATTTCTAATCTCGAGGCTGAAGGTTCGATTCTCACTCAAGACAATTTCGTTCTACGTTTAGGTGTAAATGATCTGTATGTAGGTATATTCTTCTGATATGTTTATACCACAGAACAGGCACTGCCTAGTTTAAGATTTGATAGCCGTGTCCACTGTGCCGTGTTGACCAAGGTCATTGTTATATTATAATTCATTATGTTAGTGCTTGATATAAGTAGGTTCCGCAAGATTCTCCGCGCCTGCCGATCTTGAGCCGCCCGCATCCAACCGCTTCCCGCAATCTTAAACAGATCGTCGGTCCACCTCCTCCTTGCGGTAGGCCTCCCGCAAGGACCGACGATCTGATTATATTATTTTGTACAATTTTAATTAAAATTAATCAGTATGACTTGGTCTTCTATATATGAACTCACAAAAAGTAGAAATGTCAGCAGTGTTAACATTATCCTCTGGACAAATTGAACGTCCAACTTAGAACTTTAGTGGGCGGCGAAAATACCAAATTGCTTCAGAGGCCACAACGAATTAATCCGGCACATACCTTGTAAGTAAGAAAGGATATATATTTCTACTTTCTTAGCACAAACGGGTGACGAAAAAATAAGATAAAGATGGTCGTGCCGTCGAGAAACAGAAATACTACGGTTAGAGCAAGATATAACATTTGTTACAAGAGGGACTATTTAGCTCTGCGAAGAACGCGTATAATCGCAGCTATATTCTTTTCATCGACCATTTTAACAATTTTGGTAACCGCATTTTAGCAATTAGCTAGCCTTTGCTGGATATAAGACTGAAATCTGCTTGATTATAATTGGTTTCCACGGTTTGTGAACAGCTGTGTTTAAATGGTATTGTACATACTAAATTACTGCAAATAATGACATCAATTTTAGGTGGGATTATTATCATCATCATCAGCCCCTTATGCTATCCCACTGCTGGGCACGGGCCTCTTCTCACTATGAGAAGGGTAAAGCCATAGTCCACCACGCTGGCAGAGTGTGGGTTGGCAGATTTCACATGTCTTTCGAGAACATTATGGAGAACTCTCAGACATGCAGGTTTCATCGCAATGTTTTCCTTCATTGTTAAGCAAGCGATAATTAACAATTTGATAGGCACATAACTTCGAAATTTGGATTCGAACTCGAGAGCCTCTGCGTAGCAGTCCGTCGGTCTCTCCCTTAGACTATCGCTGCTCAACACATCATAACAACAATATATAATTAACGGGTCTAATATTACAACCTACTTTGCAACCACACAAACTTTTGACACAAGGTAATCCTGAATATTACTAGCCACGTCCGAACTACCCTCGAAATACAAACCACAGAAAAGTTGACTAACACACATAATAAAGAGACAATTCGACCATAACAACTTTTGTTTTACCCCAGCCCTAAGTTGTTCTGAGCATTAACAAGTTTATAATCGACCTACTGTTGTGCTCCGTACAACCAGTTGCGGCTAAAGCCGAATTGTTCGGTGTCGTTTTACCATTGCTCTCAGTTCGTACAAAGAGAAGTTTACCATCGATTTTCCGCTGAAAAGAAATCAAAATAATGTACGGAACCATTTACGCTCTTGTTTAATGGATGCGATAAATTTGCAGATAGTAGACGTATTTTTTGGGCGAGAGAGAGATAAGTGAAGATTAATTGTGTGATATATTTGTTTTGTTTTTCTTAGACGGAATTACTAGCAAGCCTTTTAAGAGGTATTGGTCGCTACGGGTTTTGGTAAGTTCAGGGTATTAACTATATGAGGTAGACATAAGGTAGTCTGCAATCAAACGCTATAAAAACAATGAAATGAGCTACACCTACTAACTAAGTATAAATCTAATTAGCAACCATCTTTTTTTAATTAACATACCTTTCGCCCCTCTTAGTGATCTTGTTAGGTACAATTGATTGTTCACCTAGCAATACTATTGAATATACGCATTAGTATGCTGGTTTAAAGTTTGGTTTTGAAAACTAAATTCTAGTTTATAGCATGTATTGCAGCTGATTAATACTTTTAATAATATGCCACTTTATGTGATATGAGGCTGCGATAGCCAAGTGGAGATACCAACAGACTGCCATGTAGAGGGTATCGGGTTCGAATCCAAGGCGCGCACCACAGACTTATCGGAGGTATGTGCGTATTGAATTGTTAATTATCGCTTGCCCCGTGCCTCGGAGAGCACGTTAAGACGTCGGTCCCGGTTGGCATGAAAATCTTTGACTCTCGTTATACAGTCAATACCTTCTAAATAAACTGACACTAGTCTAAAAGATGGAATATCGCTGTCCCTTCGGGTCGCAGAGGTCAGACAGGCAGTTGCTCCGTGGAAAAGCTAAAATTCAGCCAAATTCGGTTAGACTAGTAAGCGGACCCCAGATTGAAACTAGGATAACGGTAGGTGGATGATGATGCCACTTTATGTGATTTGTTTCTTAGTTGCTTGCTATGCTTGAGAAGTACGTTAAGTAGCCGTTAACCCCGACATTCGCGAACATTTTTGACATGGAATTAATGGCGGCGATAGCCCAGTGGTGTACATAACGGACTGCCGAGCCGAGACGATGGTCTCGGGTTCGATCCCCAGTTACCCCGGGCACACACCTATGACTTTTCGAAGTTATGTGTGTATTAAAAATATTAATTATCGCTCGCTTAACAATGTGCCCGGTAGATGGCAATAGGCTCGCCCCCTTTTACATTGGGACCGAAACATATCTGGCGAAGTGTGGGTGTGTAATACACCTCTGCCTACCCCTTCGGGGATAAAAGGCGTGATGATATGTTATGTTATGTTATGAATTAATCTACTCATTTTCTTTGCCTCGGTCAGATAGTAGCTCTGTGGAAAGACTAATATTCTCTTAGATTTGGTAACAATTTTGTCCGAACTAAGGGCTTCAAGATGAAACTCGTAGATGTACCTGGGATAATGTTAGGACCATCATTATTGTATGTTTACAGCAGCAGGATGTCAATCACACACGTACATTTACAAAACATAATAATATACAAACCCATAGGACGTAGGTCTAGAGGTTATTTTGAAAAATCTTAAAAAAAGTTCAATAACATATCTCGGATATTACATGATATAACGAAGTGCTTTTACATACATCCTCAGAAACTTTCGAATTTATAATAGTAGTAAGTTCGAATCAACTGAAATGCACAATCACAATTTAAATCGAACATCGTAAAAATTAAACTCCTAGAAAGAACCACCGCTTTAAATAGTTAACGAGTCTCAACAACGTCATTGCCTTTCTAACCATTCTGTCTAGTTGCATTTATGTCAAATAATCGATGGCAGCAGTAAAACGTTTCTAAATTTACCCCAACAACCTTCCGCCATGTCGGAGCCGTCGATTCGAATGAATAATTCAACAACTCACTTTCTTACCGTTAAGGTGAGTAGGATTATATGGTAACAACACGAGTTCTATGGGCTGATTTTAAGTTGGTGAGTAGGGAATTTTAAACCTTTTGGGGGTGAATGGAAGGGAGGAATTTGATAGCGTAAATTGTGCTGTGTTATATGTGGTTTCGGTCGCCTTGCATGGTAGAGACCAAGCAAGGTGACTATTAAATATAGTGAAATGTGTTTAGACTTCATGAGACACTAATTTGCATTGTCATCAAACAGTTTTTTGACATTTTCATAAAATTTCAGCATCGAGTGCTGATATACGATTCATTTTGTGAATTGCTCACGCTAAGTTAAATTGTGGAGGAGTTAACTGGCAGTGACCATACCAAGAACGAAAACACAAATTCATGGTCGATCTTCAAGTAGGTACCAAATTTTTCATTAAAGTTATCTGAAGTCTTTTTATTTTTTTATTTAGTAGCTTAGTGTGGTTGGATGTTGCAAATAATACCACAGATAATTTAGCGCGTTTCCTGTAAGATCCTACATGAGCTGTACCGGCGTACATATAATAAATAAATAATATAGCAAAGCGTAGCGCAGTGTACTACTCACTGACAAACTATTATTGACATTGGCCGGTCCATATTACTTTTTTGTTAGGGCGATTTCAGATTAGCGTTTTATACGCGCGTATAAGCTCGTTTTTGGAAGCGCATGTAGGCGCGTAAAGGCTCGCCTTTTGGCACACGCGCAACTCGTACGAGCGTTGACGCGCTTCTAAGCTCGTATAGCCGCAAGCCGTCAGAATCCATGTTGACACTGACAAGATGTCACTACCGTTTCGAGCGAACACGCCGAAATATGCCCGTTCGATTTTTTGAAGCTCGTAATGTAGCGCGCGTGTAAGCGCGTATGCTGAAACGACCGTGTACGCGCAGAAAAATACGCTAATCTGAAACCGCTCTTATAGTTGTGTATAATCTTAATATATAAAATCCTTGCGTTACTGACTGACTGACAGACACGCTACAGCCGAAACTATTTGGCGCAGGAAGCTGAAATTTGGCATGTATGTTCCTTGGGGACCGTAGGGGTACACTAAGGAGGGATTTCCCGAAATTCCCACGGGATCAGCCAAAACGGGTAAATAAAAAAAAATGCAGGCGTAGCTGCCGGCGTCCTCTAGTCTTAATGTATAAAATCCTTGCGTTACTGACTGACTGACAGACACGCTACAGCTGAAACTATTGGGCACAGGAAGCTGAAATTTGGCATGTATGTTCCTTGGGGACCGTAGGGGTGCACTAAGAAGGGATTTACCGACATTCCCACGGGATCGGCCAAAACGGGTAAATTAAAAAAAAATGCAGGCGTAGCTGCTGGCGTCCTCTAGTTTATTATAATTAAACAACGAAATAGCGCTTGTTTTCCTAAAATGATAAAGAAACAAAAACGAAACAAAAACGTCCTTATCGCCAAGAAAGCTTTGTTTAGATAACACAATACGAATTTAAATGTCCCTGAAGCGGTCGTAAGCTGCAGTCCGATACTAAAGGTGACTATTGTGCAATATATCATGCAATAACCATAACACTTGATGTGTGATTGTAGAATAACTGTAGAAATGCTCGCCATACTGAATAATAATGGTCGTAGTGCATGGGTTGGTTGTGGCGGATATTATGATGTTCTTGGATTGAAGTGTAGTTTCAGGGAAGGTGTAGTTGGGTGTTTTGTGGAAGTTTGAGGGCTTGCCACGCCATAATATATTACTAGAGGATGCCCGCGGTTACACCCGCGTTATTTAAGGCTACTGCTCCGCTCCCGTCGCTCATAGCGTGATGTCATATAGCCTTCCTCGATAAATGGGCTATATAACACTGAAATAATTTTTGAAATCGGTCCAGTAGTTCCTGAGATTAGCGTTCAACCAAACAAACAAACAAACAAACTCTTCAGCTTTATATACTCGTATAAGATGTCCCTCCGCGACGACGACTGTTGCAAGCCGGTAGAAACGTAGGAAAATAACAGAGGTATTTATGCCATTAAATATATGTAAATTATCGCGAGTAAGACCCGCTAAATAATATTGTATGATTACCTGTATAATTATTATGTTGGGAGTTTTGGGTTCGATCTTAACACGAGATAATATTTTTTGTGCCGCCACCTGGTGATGGGTTAAAAATACCATAGGGTTGTCGATAAAAAATGTTATATAAGGTTTTAACATAAATTGATGAATGAAACTACCATTATTTTGTGGTTTCACTAGATAGAAATACTTGAATATTTTTTTTCACTTACAGGAAACTTCCCTATTGTGACTATCCCATTTACCGCGAGTGTCGTTAGAAAAAACTAAACAAAATACATGAAGCAATACGTAGGTATCTTTGCTAAGAGACGGAAAGCCTAATTTTACACCCTAGAAGGATGACTGTTTGGCCATCATGGTATAGTAACCTAAATCCTCATATTGACTTACAATACTATCGTGACGCTAATTGGGAAAGGCTATGTCCAGCAGTGGACTGCTAATGGCTGTATGACGACTGATCGATGCCTCAACTTTATAATTATTCATATTTTTTATAGTCTCACGTCTGTGTCCCCGAAGGGGTAGGCAGAGGTGTATTACACCCACATTTCGCCATGAATTTTTAGGTCCCACGTTATAGGGGGCAAGCCTATTGCCGTTACCGGGCACATCGCCAGACTTCGTGCTGCTACTGAGAGAAACCCAGTAACACTTTTGCCCGACCCGGGAATCGAACCCAGGACCTCCGATCAGCAAGCGCATACGCTATCTACTGGACCACGGAGGCAGTTGCTTGATTGTATTTGTAAATTCTCCTGTGATATAGATTTATGCCTAGTTCGGACGTTGTCTGTTTTCGTTGTCAGCACAGCCTAGCGTCGATTGGCACACTTCAAAATTATTATGTTATTAAAGCCGCAGCAGGCCAATCAGTGTACTAGATATCGATCTATCTTTCGTCCCTATAGCAGCGAAAGTCGTAGCAGGTCAATCGGGGTAATAAAGATCGATCGCACCTACCTGTTCTTATAGCCGCGATGCCTTGTATGCAAGGCTGTTTATTATGAGTACGTACCTAACGACTTTTGGGATATATGAGCATCGATTATATCTTAGCATTGCGCGTTTGTCTGTAGCGCTCATAGCGCGACTTTGTTGGCTGTTTGTAATGTTTCGGAAAAGCTTGCACTAGTCGCTACTAGATGGGTGACCGCGTGTGGTATTGACATCAGATGGCCAATTCACGTAATAACGTTTATAGCCAGCGTTAGTGTCTTACTTATGTGATATATGCCATCCTTCTTAATTAACTGAATAATAACGCGACTATAGTTGGTGCCACGAGAACATAGACTTTTTGTAAACACACACTCGGGGGTTCGCAACCCTTGTTTCAAACAGTTGTGTTTGAGATTTTATGCCTTAGTGGACTTTTGTAATTTATGAACAGTAGTTTTTTAAACTGAATTATGCTACTATATATTCGAATTTTTATTTTATTTTATATTTTCTAATATTACAAAAATAAACATATTTGATTTTGTGTTTGAGTGGTCGAATTTCCCGGCAGTATATATCATTAATTTGATGATTTATGTAGTTTTATACACGTAAGTAATTCTTTAAATGCAAGACAATAATAGAGAACCATGTATGTCAATGATAGAGTACAAACATGGTAGATACTCTATTATTGACAGATAGTAGAGCCTTGCTGATTTCAGCATGAATGGGCCGGCTCGACCGGGGACGTACTACCCTCTCACAGAAAATCGACGTAAAGTAACAGTACCTAAGCTGTTGCGTTTCGTTCGGTGAGTGAGAGTGCCGGAGGCCCTGTCCCCTATTCCGTCCTCCCTCTTCCCACTCTTCACCCTATCCCTTTTCCCAAACCCAAGAGGCGGCAACGCACTTGTGACTCCTGTGGTGTTGCTTGTGTCCATGGGCGGGGGTAATTGCTTACCATCAGGCGATCCGTCTGCTCGTTTGCCGCCTATTACTATAAAAAAATAAAAAAAAGACTTGATTTATTTATCATAGGCAATAAAAATAGCTAAGCTGTCCTAAAATATTTTAAAAAAATATTTTAGGATAGCTTAGCTATTTTTTATTTTTAATCATTTTTTTTAAATAAAATACGAAAATTGGTCTTCAGAGCGGCCTCAAACATGTACATGTTACGCCATAAAACGCCATACACCATCAGCGCAGTTAAATAAAAAAATGTACCAATTTAATTAATTCTTTATACACAATTTTCTTACAAGGTTGAAATCATAAAGACATATTTATTTCTGCATTTTGGTTGTTTACAACACTTATACAAGTAAAAACCCTATTCTAGATGATGCCGGCTTTTCCTAGCTAAATGACTTCTTGAGAAGAAAGGCCGAAACAAACTCAGAGTTATTGTTTTTTTTGTCACTTCAATTTCTTTAGTCCTTTTTTGATCTTTTAAAGTCCAGACAAAAAAAAGGTTTAGTTTGCAAGTACAATGCAGGATATCGTCTGAGGCTTTTGACTGACTCAGCCCACTGATGGCCTGCATTCAACAGCAATCGTACGGCTCAACCTTGATTGAGGGAGCCAGCACGATCTGTATCACTATGCCTCCACGCCATCAGATATGCTTAAGCATGTCAGCCTAAGCCATCAGACAAATCATATTACGTTTACAGATTCTATCGCGATATATTAGTTTTAGAGAGTATTGTATTTAACCCGAATGATGAATCCGTAAACCGCAAATATAACCACATACTATTTCATACAAGTTCTTCATGAAAATGCTTTCTCGTAATTCAACCAGTCCCCGACAACTGCACCTAATTTCAGGCCAGTGACTTATTACAGTGCAGAAATTGTGTGGAACGTCGGCAAGTCGGTGCCGTGACGCGGCAGCCATCAAACTGTTTTCAATTAGAATGGAATTATTCAACGGCGCCGCCGAGCCGACTCACTATCAAATTTCAAATCGGTTTCATCCGTTCCTTATTTTATCGAGACGATACGACCACGATTCATAGTTCTAGCAGGCATTTTAATTATGATAATATGGAGTCCCCCACCTAGAGCTTATCACAAGAGCGCGCTTGATATCGCAAGCGACAAGAAAGTTTGGAAAGATTTGGGGTAGGCCTTTGCCCAGCAGTGGGATAGTTTAGGCTAATAAATAAAATGGAGTTGGTGGTAGGCAAAAAATGCTTTGTTAGACATGTGCACCGATTTTGCGCTTGTCCAAGTTTATTTTAATACCAATATGAGGATGTGCAAATATTCAACCTTTTTGATTAAGTTTGGCGTTTGATTATACATATCTGATGAGCTTCACTTTATAAATATGACATTAATAAAATACCTTACCTGAAAATGAGGAAGTGGATTAAGCTTAACATGAATCTTCTTAATACGATGATTCCACGAAAACGATCCTTGTCTGAATTAATTTTAAGGAAGTTAATCTGCTCTGTTTTAAATGAAAACATGTTATGAGAATCTTTACTGTAATATTATTAGTATCATTAAAAATAATAGGTTGGAAAATTATTAAGCTCACCTTATAAATACTTAAAAACTCATACCGCAATAAGCAGTGTATTTTTTTTGGTTTAAAATTTAGAACTTACGTTTTACACCTTTTGTTATTAAAGCGATGACAATCCCTCCTTTTTAAGGTGACTGAAAGGCACGTTGAATGTTTCCGTTTTATAGAAACATAGGTGTGCACAATAAGTAATTTCGGCTGTGATCGCTAACTAGTAGTAATAATAGCTACATACCGAGATAATAAAAGCGTATCCCAAAATAAAAGCTTCATTGCAAGGTATTTGTAAAAATATATTTTTGCGATTGTCAGAGTCTCACGAATAAAACGAAACCGATAATGGATTCTAAGAAGCTTTTAATGCACTTGAATACAGCACTCTGCTGCATTACCGCGTAAGGATGAGAAATAAAAAACCTTTGTGATTCTCAGTTACATAAAATACTATAAAATGTTATATTGCTACTAAAAGCTTTTCAGTTCTTTTAAATAGTGTATTACATGTTGATTAACATTTACGTCGTTGTTAAATAATTCAGTTAAAGCTCTGCATACTATCAATAATATAAGTAATATGCATGGTTGGTACTCCATAAGCGAGAATGCTGTTCGCGAATGCCATAAATCATTGTGGTAGATTCGCATAATTAAAAATAATCCCACCGTTATGGGAAGTCGCGGGCACCGTGGAGGCTTTAGCCCAAGTCCTAATCACTTATGACATTCGTATCTCAGACACTCTCCAAGAAGTCAGAAGCGTTGCAGAGAGAATCCCTCAGCAGCGATTTTACTTGAAAATAAAAAAAGGGATTACAAAAAGTAGCTATACATATCAGTTTTCAAGATTTGATCAACACATTTACTCACAAGCCAAGTATCAATTTTTTAATCATGGTTTGAACTTGCTGTTTTCCGCGGTTTCACCCGCGTCCTGAGGGAACTACTCCTACCCGGTAAATTTATAGCCTAAATTACTCCTTGGTACATCAGCTATCCGCCACTGACCCGTCAAAATCGGTCCAGCCGTTTCAGAGTTTAGCGAAAATAAACAAACAGACAGACAGACAAAAATGGAAAAAAATACATTTCGGTATATGTACCGTCATACCGTGTATACATCCATATGCATTTAGTAAAAAGCGGTTATTTTAATATTACAAACAGACACTCCAATTTTATTTATATGTACCTATAGATTATATCATCTTCATCAAAGTGCTGTTCACTGCTGGACATAGGCTGTGGGCCTCTCCGATGGCACGCCAATGAAGCCGATTTCCAGCTCTTCATGCTCTGCCGCTGCCAGCCATTTGGGTATATCGTCGATTCTTTTAACTAGAGGGTGCTCTCCTTTTGCCAATACTCTAACGCTGTCGGTTGTTAAAATATGAATATATATCTTATCTACTTCTCCTCGTATCTATCTTTTCGTAATCGTTCGTCATCGTGTCGCTAAGTCTTCAAGCTCAAACACGAAGATTACAGCTATTTACAAGGCTCGTAAATCATCGCGTTTCTAGCAGCCTACGTGCTCTATAATTATTTCTTTTAGCGCTGAATTTTCCTTGTTTACTTGATCGTTGATGGATTCATGGGGGAGTTATGGCATTATATGTGGCTAAGCATAGGTGTTTGTCTGATCTGTTGGTCTAGTCATGTAGTCATGTAGAAGGTCATAGATTAAATTACAAGTCAGGATAAATATTTTATGGATGAGCAGGACGATTTGTTCTCGCGATTTATTACTATGTATGAATTTCACAAACGCCAACCTAAACTGAACCCTTATGACCAACGTAAATGTAACTAATAAGCATTATACTTTCTTGTACCGTAATATAATCTCTGCTCAGTTTGGGACTAGATGGTGTTATGTGTATGTCGTAGAGGAAGAATGTTGTATTATATACTACATCCCCAAAAACCATTATTTTTAATACAATAAACAAACGAATATACTAGTAATAAGACGGAAAATAATAAAACGAAATAAAAAACCAAACCGGTGAAAATTATAATTTTTATTCTAAGTAGTTCAGATTCACAAGGTCTCAAAATTGATCTTGACAAGATAAGATTTGACTTTTAAATGAAGCAATCTGTAATCTGGACGTGAGAGCAGAATTTTTGAAACCTGGAATTCGTCCCTCAGGACGTGCTTTAGGTTCAAAATTTTTCTTTTCTTTATCTTCTAAGGCAGCGTCCATAGTTCAACGCCTTAATTTTCTTTTTCCTTGGCACGAGTTTGTTTTTAGATGTAAACAGACTTAGAGTAACTAAATTTCTAGGCATTCTAATAGATGATCAATTAAACTGGAAAGCACAAGCCGAGAGCATCTGTAAAAAAATCAGCACATCTGCTTACGCGCTATTTAACTTGTCAAAAAAGGTTAACGCTGAAACATTACTAACGGCTTATCATGGCCTAGTTGTATCGGTCTTAAGATATGGGTTAATATTTTGGGGAAATTGTAGCGAAAGAGAAAGCATTTTCAAAGCTCAAAAGCGATGCCTTCGAGCCATGTTTGGATTAAAAGTTATGGAGAGTTGCACTCCTATTTTCAAGAAACATCATTTATTAACATTTCCATGTATGTATATTCTAGAGTTATCCATATTCGTTAAAACTAATAAACAGCTGTTTCCTTCAATTAACGACACAAGGAAAAGATCTACAAACATGAGATCGCAATACCAAAATTTTCTTCACACAGGCTTCTATAAGACAGCATTATTAAAAAAAAGTGTAGTCTGCATGGCACCTCTTGTATATAACAAAATATCTGATAGTATTAAAACCAAACCACTGCAATGTTTCAAAAAAGAACTAGTAAATTTGTTAATATATGTGTTATTATTCAGTAAACGATTTTCTTACTGATAATTCTTTATAAATGAACCTTATGTATAATTTAGATTAAGACTCGTTTTAATTTCTGCATAATTTTCTGACAGAATGTACAAGGATACACCATTTATATTGTAACATCACATTGTAATACCTGCATTCATGGCAAATAAATAAATCTATTCTATTCTAAGTTCTGAATCCACAAGCCGATTCGACACTATTTATTGAGAAAACTCAAGGTCATGGTCGGTCTATAAGTAGGTACCGAATTAAAAGTAAAATTATTTAAGGTGATGTTTTATTTTTCTATTCATATCTTAGTGTGGATGGATGTTGTTAATAACACTACACCTACTTTCTATGCCTCGTTTAAAATGTGACACACTGTTAATATAGCGCGATTCCCGTAACATCCTGCATGAGGACTGGCGCCCATATAGCGAATAATCCTAGCGAATAATGTCATCAAAACTGTGTAAAATATGTGATAGTCGATTTTGTATTATTTCTTAATAATGTGAACAATGTCAATGTTTGTCAAATAATGCTCTCAGCTGAGTTTCGCTATATGGGCGCCGGCCCTCTGTGCTTTTTTGTTAGCGGTGTGTATAAATTTCAATAATTAAACACAAAATAGCACTTCTTTTCCCCAAAAGAAAATACCTTCCCAACGAAAGAAAAACGTCCTTATCGCCATAAAAGCTTTGTTTATACCTAAAGATAACACAATACGAATTTAAATGTCCCTGAAGCGGCCGCAAGCTGCGGTCCGATACTAAAGGCGACTATTGTGCAATATATCCTGCAATAACCATCACACTTGATGGGTGATTGTAGAATAACTTTATTGCACGACTGACTAGTGGTCTAACCCACCTTGTGCAATAAATTTTAAGTGCAGTGATCGCCATACTAAATAATAATGGTTGTAGTGCATGGGTTGGTTGAGGCGGATATTATGATGTTCTTGGATTGAAGTGTAGTTTCAGGGAAGGTGTAGGTGGGTGTTTTGTGGAAGTTTGGGGGCTCGCCACGCCATTATATATTACGTTGAGCGTTGTGGGTTTGATACTAACACGGGATGATATTTTGTGTGACGTCATGGTAATGGATTAAGAGTACAATTATCACTATGCCATTTACGTAGGTGTCGTAAAAGGTGACTAAGGAACATCACCTGATATTGACTCACAATGCTTTTTTGACGCCAATTAGGTGAGGTTAATGTCCAGTGGACTGCCAAAGGATGTATGACGACTGATCGTTGCCTCGACTTCATGTGTTTTTGTGTCAGTTACTTGATTGTTATTTTTTTTATAGTCTCACGCCCGAAGGGGTAGGCAGAGGCATATTAAACGCCCACTTTTCGCAAGTGTTTTGATCCCACGTAATAGGTGGCGAGGCTATTGCCGCTTATTAGGACATTTTGTTTGCCAGAGCCTCTTCCGTTGATCGGCAGGTGCACCACTTGCAGGTGAGGTTGGCTTGGGACCCTAAGTTCTTGGTGGGAACCCTATGCACCTATTAATAAAATATCTTGCCTGAAAATTGTTACTTTCCTATAAAGGCCATGAGGAAGTGGATTAAGCTTAACATGAATCTTATTAATACGATGATTCCACGAAAACGATCCTTGTCTGAATTAATTTTAAGGAAGTTAATCTCCTCTGTTTTAAATGAAAACGTGTTATGTATAAGAATCTTTCGTGTAATACTTTTAGTAGGTATAATTAATAAATAATAATACAAAACATCGAAAAAAATACCATATTATAAATACATAATAAAAATTAAAAAAATTAACATTTGATCGTACAGAAGCGTGGGCGAAAAAAACAGCGTTTTTACAGTACCTTTAAGCTATTAGATCTATTTTCTTCTTTTTTAAATTTCTTTCGTCACTGGTCCTGGATAAGTGACGATAATTTGACATTTTTAAGTGGAAACATCTCGTTCAATGTTTCTATTCGATAGATACATAAACAATAATGAATATACTATGATATTAAAAGCGTATCACAAAATAAAAGCTTCATTGTAAGGTATTTGTAAAAATATATTTTTGCGATTGTCAGTCTCTCACGAATAAAACGAAACCGATAATGGATTCTAAGAAGCTTTTAATGCACTTAAATACAGCACTCTGCTGCACGACCGCGTAAGGATGAGAAATAAAAAAACATTTGTGATTCTCAGTTACATAAAATACTATAAAATGTTATATTGCTACTAAAAGCTTTTCAGTTCTTTAAAAACATGTTGATTAACATTTACGTCTTGGAATCAGTTGTTAAAAAAATTCAGTTAAACCTCTGCATACTATCTATAATATAACTAATATGCATGGTTGGTACTCCTTAAGCGAGAATGCAGTTCGCAAATGCCATAAATCATTGTGGTAGATTCGCATAATTAAATATAATCCCACCGTTAAGGGAAGTCGAGGGCGCCGTGGAGGCTTTAGCCCAAGTCCTAATCACTTATGACATTCGTATCTCACACGCTCTCCAAGAAGTCAGAAGCGTTGCAGAGAGAATCCCGCAGCAGTTATTTTACTTGAGAAGAAAAAAAAGGGATTCCAAAAAGTAGCTCTACATCAGTTTTCAAGATTTGATGAACACATTAACTCACAAGCCACGTATCAATTTTTTTATCATAGTTCGAACAAGCTGTTTCCCTCGGTTTCACCCGCGTCCTGAGGGAACTACTCCTACCCGGTAAATTTATAGCCTCCTTGGTACATCAGCTATCCGCCACTGACCCGTCAAAATCGGTCCAGCCGTTTCAGAGTTTAGCGAATAAATATCATAAAAACAAACAAACAGACAAAAATGGTAAAAAATGACATTTCGGTATATGTACCGTGTATACATCCATATGCATGTAGTAAAAAGCGGTTATTTTAATATTACAAACAGACACTCCAATTTTATTATAAGATTACCTATAGATTATATCATCGTCATCAGAGTGCTGTCCACTGCTGGACATAGGCCTCTCCGATGGCACGCCAATGAACCCGATTTCCAGCTCTTCATGCTCTGCCGCTGCCAGCCATTTGGGTATATAGTCGCATCATTTAGCTAGAGGGCGCTACTCACCTTTTGCCAAATTACCTTGACTGCCTCCGTGGTCCAGTGCATAGCGTATGCGACAGCTGATCGTAGGTCCCGGGTTCGATTCCTGGGGCGGGCAAAAGTGTTACTGGGTTTTCCGAATTCTCAGTAGCAGCACGGAGTCTGGTGTTGTGCCCGGTAACGGCAATAGGCTCGCACCCTATTACATGGGACCTAAAAATTCATGGTGAAATATTGAGTGCTATATTACACCTCTTTTGGCCAGCGTGGTATAGTAGGCCAATTCCTCCTTTCTAAGGAGAGGCCTAGTCCAGCAGTGGACTGTTAAAGGCTGATGATGATGATGATGATATTACACCTCTGCCTACCCCTTCGCGGATACAGGCGTGAGTGTATAAAAAAAATCTTACCTATTTCTCTTCTCGTTTCTATCTTTTCGTAATCGTATCGTCATCGTGTCGCTTAGTCTTCAAGCTCAAACACATAGATTACAGCTATTTACAAGGCTCGTAAATCATCGCGTTTCTAGAAGCCTACGTGCTCTATAATTATTTCTTTTAGCGCTGAATTTTCCTTGTTTACTTGATCGTTGGATGGATTCATGAGTAAGTTATGGTATTATATGTGACTAAGCATAGGTGTTTGGCTGACCTGTTAGTCTAGTCATGTAGTCATATAGAAGGTCATAGATTCAATTCCAACCCAGGATAAATGTTTAAAGCGAGGATTTCCCAAAATACAGTGTTATCTAGCGTGGCCAAACGCGTTTTATTTGTAAATAACAGAGATTTAAATTCGGAAAAAAATATATGTAATTCTACAGCATTAGATCTTTATATTTCGGCCATCCGAAACACAATTACTGTCATTTGATACGATAGAAAATAATCGCGAATATAGGTCTGTTTAAACAACTTTTCCCATTTCATTTGAGTTGTATTGGGATTAGAATTTTCAAAAGTATACCAAAAGAAAGGTCATGTAAAAGCGGATGGATTTCGGCAATCACATTATGAATTTTAATATATACAAAAATATAATACCGAAAATACGTAATTTCCTACTGCCGACGCGCTCTCTCCGGCGTCGTTCAGTCCCGAGCGGGATGTAATGGAGACAGGACGTATCGCTAGTTTGCAGAGCGCACCGCAGGATTACGAATTATTTTATCGTCAGTTACGAATGTCATCATCACTTATTGATAAATATATTACATCTAGGTTTAGTTTGTAAATAGGTATTGTAAATTTTTAGTAAGTAATAATAGTGTATATAAGTAAGAAGTATAGTTTTAAAAATATCGTTTTGATTATTGGACAAGATAACGACTTGATAACAACAGCATAGTTAGGTAACAGTAATTTAGAAAAAAATTGATTTGTTGTATATTGTGGATGATTTATAGTATTATTGTTGTATTGTGTACCTACCTAATACAATAATTCACACTTTTATTCTGTGTACCTATATACGGAAATAAAATGTGAGATGTACCTAAAAGCTATACAAGCGAATTTTATAGGTACCTACCTACCTAAATAAATACAAATATCCGCAGTTACCTACTTAGTGGTATTTATGGTTACTGCCCCACCCTCGTGGGTAGTAGCGTGATGTTATTTGGTATAACCTTCCTCAATAAATGGGCTAGACAAGCAAATAAATCTTAGAAATTGGCCTGCTAGTTCCTAAGACTAGCGCGATCAAAAACAAAAAAAAAATGAATTTCCGTCTATTCAATAATTCTATTGACTATTTCCACCAATAATATAATTGATTTCCACACTATTACCAAACACGGAACAATGGACACCTAATAATATTATAGTAATTATTTATCACGCCGAGGAAGTATGCACTGGTGTCACAGCTTAGAAAGGTAGGTAAGGTGTTCGGTTGGTAAGTATATCAATTTGAGCGACAAATAATAACGAAAACTAGAGTTTATTATTGGTTGGCGGAAAATAAGCGTTGTGGGTGTAGGAGTATCATTTCGTACGTATGTATGTATGTTAAATTTTAACTTTTTTCACTACTACTTGCCGATGGCAGCGCCTAAAGGAGATCACCCAAATAGGGCTTATTTTTATTTTGCCGGCCAATCAATAAATTGTGTTATTTTAATAGAACACACTGTTGTAAACATTTTAACTATTACACCAAACTTCTAAGTCAATAGGCTTGTGTCCACTAAGAATAAATCGGTTTGATTGTAGTATCTATAGGTCCATTATGATTTAAGATGTCATTAAAGTTTATTATTTCTTACAAAAAGGATAAAGATTAATGTAATTTTTAGGATTCTAAAACTAAAAAATAATGTTTTTACTTATTCTTGTGACAGTGAACACCAATCAGAGAGCATTACGTCAAACAGTACGTCCACCATTCATGTTGTTGACGTTTTAGTAGTAAATCCAACTAAAAAGTAAAAGTTTCAAACTGTTAAATCGAATATAACAAAATAAAAGTGGGTGCATCAGACCAGACTTCATTCACGGATTGTTTTGTTTTGTACTTTGTGATATCACTCAACCGCTATGATGGTTTACAGCGTTTTCGTGTCAAATTCAAAAAGTTTTTTAAAAAGCCGTAATTAGTAATATTGCTGATTGTTTTTTGAAGAAAAATGTGGTATTTCAGTTTAACATCTAATAAAGGAACGAATCAGTCGCTAATTACATTTTAGGATACAAGCGTATTCTCTGAGACAATATTTAGGTTTGAATGTATGTCTCAAAGTACCGTAGAGCATTTTTTTTTGACAAAAGTGTTAAATCAAAGAGGTGTAACGGTAGTCAACTATACGTTTTCAGCCTAACGTAAAATACGTGAGCCTTAAAATGCAGTGGACTCATTAAAAAAGTAAAAAACATAATTTTAAATACTCCGGACCAAATATAAAAATATCGTCTAAACCTTTAGTAGGAATGTCTATGACCGGTCAGGTACAGATGTCTTGCATGATGTACAGGCATGGCACCATGTGATTGAAGAGATGTTGCGTCGCGACGTTCTCACTTTCCAATGTTTCGGCCGGTTCTTGTAGAGAAAAGGCCAGTTGGAAACACCTGGATATCACTATAGTGAAAGCAGCCGCAACCCTGTCCAAGAAACGGCGCTACAAATGTTGGCGGAATGCCCCGCTTATGCATCCCAGCGCCGTGAACATCACCATCTTAAGCCTTTTCCGACCATTTTGGTGTAGACCTCTACAACAAATTCCTTTCCGTTCTGTTTTGGGCAGTCTTCAACCAATTACTGCCTGCTATCTTTATGATGTCTTCTTTCCATCTCATTTGCCGTTCCAGCTAGTCATTTACAATCCCATGGTTGCCAGTTTAATATTTGCTTGCACCATATTTCGGGATTTCTGGCTACATGTCCGGCCGCTACTCTTTTGGCAACATCTGGTACTAAACTTTCTTTTCGGAGCTATTTATTCTTCTTTCTGTCTCTGAGTGTCACTCCTGCCAGTTTTCTCTCCATTGTTCTTTGAACAACATCAAGTTTCTGTGGCGCTGCCTCTGTAGTAACCCAAGTTTCGGCTCCGTAGGTGAGCACTGGCAGGACGCACTGGTTGAATATTCTTGCTTTTTGTTGCTTCGTAAAAGCAAATGCCAGTTTATCGAAAGCAGCCCAACCCAAATGGATACGTGTATCAATCCTGTTCACTTGGTTTGCTTTGCCCATCTTTATTTCTTGCCCTAGGTATAATATACTATTTATTGAAGAATTCTAATCGGGTACATCCTACTGCAATGGTTATTCCGCTGGAGTTTTCACTGGTCATGTTTCGAATTGGCCGTAAACTGATCGCGGCAATTGTTACATAGACTACAGGCCCATGTCCAAAATGGATGGGTCATATGAATCACCAGGTGACGTATATAGGACGATATAAGAGCATCAAATAATAAGATTCAGCACTATGCCGTCACTTGTAAGCTGTCCAACTGAGTGCTGGTGAGAATTTGATTTTCTGGCAATTTCCAAAAAATTACCGACTTTGTAGCGCACCATTTTTTATGGCACTGCGCGCTTTCTTATTATTTATCATGGATCTATCGAAGGTCATAATGCTGTACAAAAATATATGACCAAAATGCGTACACACTCTACCTGCACTTTTGAATTCTCATCAGTACTCAGTTGGACAGCTTACAAGTGACGGCATAGTGCTGAATCTTATTATTTTATGCTTTTATATCGTCCTATATACGTCACCTGGTGGTTCATATGACCCATCCATTTTGGACATGGGCCTGGGACCCAATTCCGCTAAATAAATATAGTCGCAATATCATGTCAGTGTCATACTTACGTCATAAAAAGTGTATTCTTCCAAATTATATGATATTTGAATGAATTTGTAACGAGATCGTATGTGTCAACGACGAACTGTTTATTTTAAATTATACGATGACATATGGTTATCAGAATACCGCTTTTAAATCCATTCAAAATATGATATCAATGTCATATAAAAATAGCAGAATTGGCCCCCTGTAGTCTAACAGTCGTATCCTCGCTACCTGCCCTGCCCATAGTCTCGTGCGTGATGGCTTGGAACGTCAGCGTCTCTTTCTGTGAGGCAGTAATGCTTATCAATCAGATATTTCGCTCTTGGCTTACTACCTGTCATTACCTGATGCCATTTAAATTGCAACATGCACGTTATTTTAGGCAAAAAAATAACAGTAATTACTTAAGATTTATTTTAGGAACAGAATAGATTCTTTGAGCTGGAATATGATCTCACAGACTGCACTTAGAACCTTAGTGTAGTAATAAAAAATGTTTATTTCGTAATATTCTATAAGTTTATTTTAGTTGGCCGGCACCATTGACATATATTTAGTACATATATATCGATGGCCGGCACTTTTAGAATAGCCTAAATTTGTATGGGGCTGGGTGATCTCCTTTATTATGCATGCACGTGTGTTTGCATGAGTATATATTGCTATAACTATTGCCCTGTAATAAAAATCTTGTGTATTATTGATCTTTTTCCGGTACTTTTTTGACAGAGTAGTATCTTAGAGATTGCATAGTTAAAATAAATATAACAAAATGTAATTATTGGTGATTAAAAGTAGCTATGAGTATCTTACCCTTTATGTGTATTATTGGTTCTATGCCGTTGTTTTGCTGACAGTAGCAACGAATTAATTAATTTATATTAATCTAATCCTTTTCCCTAAGATTGATATCGAACAAGCGATACTTTCGCATTGCGAGCGATCATACGTTTTTTTTATAATTAACAACAAACATAATGTTCATAAATTATCTACTGATTACTATTGTCACTATAAACAAAAGCAATTTTGTAAAACTACTTTCGAATTTCATAAAGGTTTATTCAAAACAAAAACTTTGCAAATTATTTATACTCGATAAGTAAGTTTATATTTCAATTGATATACTGCTTCAATTTTCTATACTGTGGCGCGAAAGTGTTATACCTACATAATATGGCGGCAGGTGCATCGCGTCTCGCGTCGCGATTGATCGTAATTATACTCGCGAACTGGGGAAGAGGGGAGCCTCAAAAGCTTTGAGCGCTCGGAAATCCTCGCCTTAATGGATGAGCAGGACGATTTGTTTGTTTGTGTTTGTATGCATTTCACAAACGCCAACCTAAACTGAACCTTATTACCAACGTGAATGTACCTAATAAGCATTATACTTTCTACTACCTTAATATAAGCTCTGCTTAGTTTGGGACTAGATGGTGTTATGTGTATGTCGTAGAGGTAGAATGTTGTATTATATACTACCTCCCCAAAAACCATTATTTTTAATACAATAAACAAACGAATATAATAGTAATAAGACGAAAAAATAATAAAACGTAATAGAAAAAGAAACCAACGAAAATTATAATTTTTATTCTAAGTAGTTCAGATTACAGTCACAAGGTCTCAAAATTAAATATTGATCTTGACAAGATAAGATTTGACTTTTAAATGAAGCAATCTGTAATCTGGACGCGAGAGCTGAATTTTTGAAACCTCGGAATTCGTCCCCCAGGACGTGCTTTAGGTTCAAAAATTTTCTTTTCTTTATCTCATAAAGCAGCGTCCACAGATCAACGTTTTTGGCAAAATTTTCTTTTTGTTTGACGGTGGGTATATTTTAGACTGTGATGGACTCAAAACAAAAGTTCTATAGTTTACAATAATTGAAGTAGACTACAAGTTAAATGTAAAAGTATCGTATACGAGGTATTTTTTATATTCTGCAGTTCGTTGACAACCCGTAAGGCGAAGTGGTTTCGAGTGTAAAAATATTTATCTTCCCGAATATAATAAAAAGAAAATAATGCTAATATAAGGCAAAAATATGAGCTAAGTGAGAATATTTATTTATTTATAACTTTATGCACAAAACATCTGTACAGAGGCGGACTTAATGCCGTAGGCATTTTCTCCCAGTCAACCTTTGGGTGGTGCAGAGATAAAATGAGCTAGGTGCAATTACTGTTAAGGGATATTTAACTTATATAATTTTCTACATCAAATTAAGATTACATAAATATTTTATTATATCTACACAATATAAATACATACTAATCCTACTAATATTATAAATGTGAAAGTTTGTGAAGATGTTTGTATAGATGGATGTTTGTTACTCTTTCACGCAAAATCTACTGAACGGATTTGGATAAAACTTTACAGTAATATAGTTTATACATTAGAATAACACATAGGGTACAATTTATAAAGATTTTGTATAATGTTGCCATAATATAAGGAAAAGTATCAACTAAGTCGGCAAAAATCCTGAGCTCTGAAAGCTGTCTTCACGTGCGTTGCCTAAACCATCAATCCAAGATGGCCGCCGCCACAAAATGGCAGATTACTTATTAGCCACAAATACTTCAATATGGGTATCAAATGAAAGGGCTTGATTCGTAGAATAGAGCTCACTATGAAAAAGCCAAGATGGCTGCCGCCACAAAATGGCTGATTACATATTTTCCACAAATACCTCAATATGGGTATGAAATGAAAGGACTTGATTGGTAAATTAGACCTCACTATGAAAAATCCAAGATGGCCGCCGCCACAAAATGGCGGATTACTTATTTTTCACAAATACTTAACTCAATATGGTTATCAAATGAAAGGGCTTGATTCGTAGAATAGAGCGCACTATGAAAAATCCAAGATGGCTGTCGCAGCCAAAATAGCCGATTACATATTTGCCACAAATACCTCAATATCAAATGAAAGGGCTTGATTGGTAGAATAGACTTTTCACAAGAACAATCCAAGATGGCCGCGCCACAAAATGGCGGATTACCTATTTTCCACAAATACTTAAATATGGGTATCGAATGACAGGTTTTGATTGGTAGAAAAGGGCTCACTATGAAAACAACAAGTGAGACGGAGGATCTCAGGTAGGATGTCAGGGTTCAAGAGAAACACTGCTAGGCTGAACAGGTTCTTTATTATGTCTCACTACCGCTCACATACAGTATGACCGAACTAGGTAAGCACTGGCCTGAAGGCTGGAGTGTAGACTCCTGCTGCTCTCCGATGCTCGCAGGGTAGCTGCTTGTAGGGTCGCCGATGAGCTGGCCAAGGTGCGCTGGGTGTAGGCAGCTCGGTGGTCGAGGTTCAGGCTGAGCGGGGTCTCAGGCGGTGCAGCTGATGTGGACCGAGCGGTGAGGCTCAGGCGTCCGTGGCCTGGCTGTAGGAGGCTCGTAGGCAGGAGCTGATGCGTGGGCGGCGGCTGGTAGCGGCACGGCGCCAGCAGCTCGTAATTGTAGCCCGTATGGAGAATCGTGGCCCGTAGGGAGAACTGGAAACAGCATAGAGAATACACAACAACCGGTCAGCGGCATCGGCTGTTATGCTTAGGAGACACAGATACTACAGACAGAACATATAGGCACACAGACGACTAGAATATGCTTACCCCCAGCGGGACAGTAGAGTGACCGATTTAGATCGCGCACCCATCTTATATAGGTATGGCCTATGAGTCACTGATTGACTGTGACTCTGAACATTACCATATTTGGTAATATTGCGAACGCTCTGCGGCTAAGCTGGCGTTAAGCGCCTGCGAGATATTATAACGCAATACGTGGAGTATTACGTTACACAAGACTAAAAACTTGAAAATAAAATAAACTAAAAAAAACACCTATTTTAATTTTGGGCTTAGCGTATCCAGAATAAACATTATGATAGAAATATCACTTGCCCAACGATTTTATATTTGTCTGATCAATACCCCAGATTGATGAAAAGATTGGTGCGATCTGGCAGCTAATCTTTACCTGAAGTTCGACACTTATGAAAACAAAAGTAATTTAACAATGTATGCTACACGGCTAATCTGCAGAGCCGTTTGTGAAGAAATTTGACACGGATAGTCTGAAACCCGAGGAAGTACATATAGGCTACTCTTTATTAAAATTTCATGCTGGCGAAGCCGCGGGCGAAAGCTAGTATACTTATATACTATAAATATATACTTACAATACTATACTTACTATATAATATAAACATATATATATAGAAATGAACATAAAGATTTATAAGATAATTCTATGATGATCCAGCCAACGTATCCATGTAAGTCTGACGGACTATAGTCTTAAACGCAAGACGGTTAGTGAATATTATATTATACCTAACAATACAAAATCAACTTGGAATTATTCCATTTAGTTCACCGTATTACATCGATAACCGCAAAAATAAATTACATGTAAATTCAGATTCATAGTGCTACGCACAGAATTTTAGACCATACCTAAAAAGCCGCCGCGACGTTTCAAAAGAGTATTTGGATTATACATACATACATACATACATACATACATAGACTCACGCCTGTTTCCCCGAAGGGGTAGGCAGAGGCATATTAAACGCCCACTTTTCGCCAGTGTTTTGATCCCACGTAATAGGTGGCGAGCCTATTGCCGCTTATCGGGATATTTTGTTTGCCAGAGCCTCGTCCGTTGATCGGCAGGTGCACCACTTGCAGGTGAGGTTGGCTTGGGACCCTAAGTTCTTGGTGGGAACCCTATGCCCTATTTGGATTATAAGAATTAATAATACCTATAAATTATGAAATCAAACCATTTAAACTAGACTGTATTATTGTTTCACAAATTTTAAGTTCAAGTACCTAAATATATCATATCAGTTTAAATAAGAATTCAAATTCAATGTTTTTTCTATCAATATTGTCACTGCGTAACACTAAACTTTGACCGTCAAAACTAATTTTGTAAAAAACCTGTTAGAAACGTAGACCAATGCTTTGAATCATGATTATGACACCGTCTTTGTTTAGCATTAAAGTTATATCTTTAAAATTAAGATAATACTCTGCTCAGCTACGAGTGTAGACGTATCTTTATACAAGAATCTTGAGACAATGCCACATTTAATACCGTTTTCATGTTCAGCATACCTAATGCCACCATTCTCCCGTTCTCAATATATAACAATTGGATTGCAATTAATGTAAGATCGTGCGATATGAATGGTCATTATTGAAGCGGTTTATTAAATTGTTTAAAGATAAGTTTAATCTACTGATTTTTGCTTTTGTTCTCTGATTAAATACAGACTGACTGTTTTTCTAAGATAATTAAACATTATGTAATATTGATATCGAATGTAATATTTGAATTGTATTGTGATAAAAAAGACACAATCACAATCACAAATGACAGTGAAAATCTTGCAAAGTATTGTCCCGAAAGGGGATCGAACCCACAACACTCGGCGCCGACTTTAAGATCTACGAACTCGAGTCACTGCTATATGAGATCGGCACCCATCTGACATTAACAAAATTTCTCTCAGAAGCAATGCAAATCGTTTATACCATCGAAATACACAAAGTAGGTATAACGAACATGTTTTGTCAATAATAATTACAGTTAATATACTATTTCTATATACACACATTTTCATATGATACCACAAGTACATAACAACATGTATGCACACTATTTCCGTGCTTATGTATGCAGATTTTTGTGGATCCCGCCTAGTTTACAATTGGACATTGTCCAACCGACTCTTCCCGTCCTTATCGCACTCGTCATTCGTATTCGACATTTTATCTCTCTTTTTATTTCACGTATCCCGCACAAAGGGTTTTAATATTCTTGTTGCTTCTGGTTTGCACGACTCTGTTTTTGCTTCTGTTAATTATTTTTCCAGCTTTTCTCTTGACAGTATTTAGTTAAGGCGTCATAGGATAATTAAAGAATGTTAAGTCTGCTTCGTTAGTGGTATCATTTCGTTTTGTTCCATGCTTAAGCCGTTACCTTTGCCGTAGCCACGGACGATTGATACACCTTTACTTTTATTTTATAGACTCACGCCCGTATCCCTGTAGGGGTAGGCAGAGGTGTAATATTACAGTCTCATTTCGTCATGTTCTGAATTTGTAGGTCCCACGTAATAGGGGGCGAGCCTATTGCCGTTATCGGACGAATTGCCAGACTCCGTGCTGCTACTGAGAATTCGATAAAACCCAGTAGAACTTTTGTCCGGCCCGGGTATCGAACCCGGGACCACGGAGCCAGTCGCACATCTTTACTTCTAGTATGAATAATGACCACGCTTTCGAGATGCATAATTGTAACTACGAAATCAAATTTATTTTATTTGCTGTATAAAGTTTTACTGTTACAGACATGTTTTGATACATTGTAGTCATCTTCATTCTGCCTGATCAGTGATCAACGTACAAATATTTGTATAGTTATATTAAATCAAGTTAAGAATAGTGTGAAATCAAATAACATAATAATCATTCCTACTGTTCACATCATTAGATTGATATTATCAGAAGTGATTTTAAATTAATTATTATGGTAAAGGCTTACGATAAAGTGATGAGGAATGAAATGTGGTCGGTACTGTCGATGTATGGGGTGAACAGCAGCCTCATACGAGCTCAGAAATCCCTTTATGAAGATTCCAGAGCTCGTGTGATGATAAACGGGTCGTACACTGACTGGTTTACCATCGAGACAGGTGTTAGACAGGGATGTGTAGCGTCGGCGTGGCTGTTCAACCTCTTAATGGACAGTTGTTTGCAAGATTTGAAACATAGTGACTGTGGATTAAGGATGAATGGGTAACTCGTCAAACGCCTCCTTTATGCTGATGATCAGGTAATACTTGCGTCTTCAGCGGAGGAGTTGCAGGAGATGGTAACTATCATGCATGGTGCTTTAGGGAGGAAAGGAATGAAAGTGAATATGATCAAGACGAAAGTTATGGTTTTTGAAAAGGAGTAATTTGTTACGGCTTGTAATGTTATGATCGATGGACAACGAGTGGAACAAGTGAATGATTTTGTGTATTTAGGTACGCTTCTTCTTCTTCTTGTCGTATCAATGGCGGTTTTAGATGATAGACGACCAGTATTCTGCTACAGCTATAGCGTTGTTTGTGGCCTTATACAGCTCAGCCAAAGAGCATTTAGTCGGACAGGAGGGGCGAGAAAGCAAGTGTGGCATGTCCTGCCTTGTCGCTCCACAGTCGCACCGGACAGAGTCCTCAGTTACATAGCCCCATCTATACAGATTGTATCTGCAGCGACCCACTTGTGTTCGGAGTCGGTTTAGGGACTTCCAGGTGGACCAGGGCAGGTCCTGCCCTGGGGGAAGCTCCTCTGTAGGTACAATGTAGGACTCAGGAGGAGCATGCTTTTCATGCCACAAGTTACGGCGTGCCTCAGCTGGACTGTCTGTAGGTACGCTGTTTACTAGGAATGGTAAGAATGAAGAAGATATTGAAAGAAGAGTTAATGCAGGTAATAGGGTGAATGGAGCTTTGAAGGCTTTTATGAACAGTCCTAACGTATCCAAAAAGGCACGTTTGGCTGTGCATAGAGGGGTGTTAGTACCTACACTTATGTATGGTAGTGAAAGTTGGGTATGGCAGAAGAGTCATGAAAGTAGAATAAATGCTGTAGAAATGAGAGGACTGAGAAGTACATATGTGTGGTGTGTCTTTGACTGACAGAGTAAAGAATTGTGTGATAAGAGGGTGTTGTGGGGTAAAAGAAGATGTAGTGACAAGCATGTATGCTAAGGTGGTTGACAAAAGACTGACCAAGCAGATATATAAGGCAAGTGTGGATGGGATAGGACAAAGGGGAAGACCTAGGCGGACGTTTTCTGACCAGATTGGAGACATCCTAAAAACAGGGCAGGTTAGAAGTACCCTGAACAGAAGAGCATGCATAAGGAATCTGATGGGAGTGAATGAAGCAAGAGAGATATGTCAGGATCGTTGCAAATGGCGTTCCGTAGTCTCTGCCTACCCCTCCGAGAAACAGGCGTGAGTCTATGTATGTATGTAATAATTATAACATAACTTCACGATTTCCTTTCAATTATTATAAATGTCATGATAATTAATTCATGACCACGTTCTTCACTTGCTTCCGAAATAGACGGAAAAGAAAACAATGCGCCAAATTCACTCAGATGGCGTGCTACGTCTGTCCTGGTGAAGTTACGCTTATTATGAAGTTTTGATTTTTAAGGCATCCCGAGTGTGGTTCCTAAGTCAAAGTCAAAATCATTTATTCATTAAGGCCACAAAGTGACGCTTATGAAAGTCAAAGGTCATGGTAAATGCAAGTGTGTTGCAACGCATCACGTTGTATCGCACCTTATGACACACTCTCACAAAACTGCTCTACCCAAAGGTTGAGTGGCAAAGAATTCCTCAGGCACTAAGTGCTCCTTTGTACGTTTCTATTGTATTGTGTAAAAGGTTTTAAATATATAAAGAAATAAAGCGACGACACAGTTTTCAGAGTTCGTGGATTTGCTGCTTTGCCGTTTCGCACTGCGCTGAGCATTGTGGGTCGTGTGACAAGGAAAACACTTTGTTAGATCGAGAAATGGTTATGCCAAGCTTAGGCGTAATTTTATTGATTGTTTGTAAATGTGCCCACGATATAGGATTATTCTCAAGTGCAGGCGACGCTTTTTAAAATATCTCTATTTAGACCCAATATCACGGTGACTATTTGTCATTTTCCAAAATAATCTAACAAGTTAGCGTGGTCAAGGTTAAGCTACTTTACTTTATTATTCACCCAGACATGATCCACAGCATAGTACCCGTGTACAAGGTCATATGGTTCGCTGAAAGTACATCTATATAATATTAGTAGTTTTAAATCTTTCGGTATTCGTACGACATAATTAGCACCATGTGCGTCCGTGGCGCTACGAATGTTGCTGAAATAAGCATGAAGATCTACACAAAACTATAAGTATGTGATAAATATTTCGTAAGACAAGTATATCTAGTACATAATCTATGACCAATGGCGCTTGCAATAGAGTCGAAATATTAGATCCTCGATATAAAGATACGTGGTATACATACTGAAAGACAATTTAAAACTCATCTATATTATCAATACATATAACGTTCAGATATACATGCTATACATGTAATGTAATATAGATTCAGTACCCATAATAATTTACCCATTGCTATAAATCTGAATTTGCAAAATGGACCGCGAAATGACTTGAAATATACATCGATACAAGTGTACTCGCATGCCCCATTGATTTCTACATGTAGAGGAAATACTCGAGCAAGGAATGAATCGGAACAATAAACCTATTTGTATGTATATTCTTTAACATGATAATATATCATTTCATTGGAATGTATGACGCTCTCCGCAATATGGATGTATGGAACGGAGGCAATGTATACATATTGTAGAGAGAAGTGTTATGCCGAATGATGAAGAGTAAAAAGAGGTATTTTTTTCGTTTATATACACCACGTATTTTAAGTCAGTGTTTTACCGAAAAGTTTGTACTCAGCCTATAATATAGAAGCTACCTTTAATATTTATTTGACAAAAGAAACGAAAAAAAAAATTTCTATTAAAGATTTTCTTAAAAATCAGCATTTCATAGGACCAAAATGTGTCGTGAACGAAGGGTAAGCTACTTGTCAGGTTATAAATAAAGTGCATTGACCATACGCATCGACCACCACGTTGTTGGAAAAATAATTTCGGCGAAAAAAGAACGTTTTTTTTACCAATTTTGGAAAATAAATGTTTAAATAGGTAGCTTCTATATCATGGGCTGAGTATATACTTTTCGAGAAAACACTGACATAAAAATCATGGTATATATAGTGACACACAAATATTCTCTCTCTCTCTCTCTCTCTCTCTCTCTCTCTCTCTCTCTCTCTCTCTCTCTCTCTCTCTCTCTCTCTCTCTTTCTTCTATGTGTACTTTTTACAAAATGAAATCCCTTTTTATTCTGCCTGTAAGATAATTTCGAAAACTACCGAGCGGATTTTTGTACGGTTTTCGCCAACGTATTATCGTGTGATTCCTGAGGAAGGTTTAGGTGCTTAAATTATATTTTTGTACTAGCTGTTTGCCGCAGTTTCACCCGCATCCTTAGGGAACTACTTCGCGTACCCGGTTAATTTATAACCTAAGTTACTTCTTGGTACATCAGCTATCCGCCAGTGAACGTCCCGTCAAAATCGGTCCAGCCGTTCCAGAGATTAGTGAAAACAAACAGACAGACAGACAGACAAAAATTGTAAAAAATTGGTATATGTACCGTGTATACATCCATATGCATTTAGTAAAAAGCGGTTATTTTAATATTACAAACAGACACTACAATTTTATTTACATGTATGTATTGATTAATAAAATGTTGTCTGTTGTCTTTTACTGTGGCGTCGGTATTTATAGAAATCCCGAAGATTTTTTGTCAAGCTTCAGAACCGGGACCGACAGCTTTAAGTACTCTCTCGGTAGCAGTACTCTGGCATAAATGTTTCGTCATGCGGTCACCCATCCATGTGGTGACCTGCGTAATGATTGCTTGACTTGCCGATCTGTTACGAATGGCAAATCAAGTCACGCTATTAGCTCCAGAATGATGTTAAATTGCGTTTATTTTGCACTGAAGTAATTAATAAACCTGGTATGCATAAAATAAATAATTACCTATTTATTTATAAGAAAAGAGAATGATCATAATATAGGTAAATAAGTTATAAAGTTAATGAGTTTATGCTTACCTATATTATCAAAATAGTTAATAAATGTTTTTCTCTATTCACAAAACGGCATTCTGCGGATTTCAATACCAAATATAATTAATGTTAGTTCAGTCTATTCTACAAAAAAGAAATTAAAAGTTCATATGAAAAGGCGTGCACATAAACAGCCTTAATTCACCCGGTCCAAATAATTGCAACATGAATACGTTCCTACATTTATACGGTAGAGTTCCTTATGCCGGACTAAAACTTACATTACGATGAAAGACGAAGTCTGATTCTCAGTTTTACTTAGCTCTCAAGGAAATGAAGCTATCTAAGGTTACGCAAAGAGTTATCTGTAATTCTCATGAAGAGATAGGGCTTACATACCTGCATAGTAGGTAGGTAGATACAACAATTTGAGTACGTGTTAAATTCCAATCTCGAGTAACCAAAAAGCATTTCTAAATAAAAAATGGCCGTATTTTCACCACGTGAACGACTACAAATATTAATTTCGAAATCACGCCTTCGCATCGGTTGAGCAACATTCTACATTTTACCGCATTTTCCTTTTTTCTCGACGAAAATAACGAAAAAAATTAAAAGGCGTTTCAAGGAAAATGTAAGAAAACACGTGAAAACATGTGGAACGGTTATTGAGGACCGCGTAGGGTCTTGAGAGAATTATTTAAAGATTACAAAGGTGAATAGCCTTCGTCGTGTTATTTTTTAAGTACACGCAAGCCTAGCTTTACGGTGGTTTTAGTACCTAATTCTGGTAATTTGGTGAATGTGTTGTGATTGTAGCACACGCTTGAGTTTTGGTTGATGATTATTATTATTTTATAGATCGTTCTTTATTGTTATCAAAATGAAGGTAATGGAAGTGGGCAAGGTTTTTGTCACGGTACTTCGTAGCAGAATTGGTAAGCCGAGCTAAAGCCGCTAGCAGCCTGGGATTTGAAAACCAAATTAATGAGAAAATGTATATTATGCTAATTTTAATATCGACAGGTGGTAAAATATTTTTGGACCTATGGTCTCTGCCCCATATTTTTGTGCTTTCAAATTCTCAAACCACATTTTTCGGAATAAGAGAATCAAAATACAAATTGTACTTACAAGTATTCTAGCGTATAAGGAAAAATTGTACGCAACGGACAATGTTCGTAAATTACGTCGAGTAAAGCCCGCGACTTCTTCAAAATGGCCGACAAAAAGGTCGCGACAATTTTCGCTGGAATTTATAAATAAAATAAATGAACAATATGAAAAGAGGGTATATTGCATTTCTTATGCAAAGGTTGGGCAGATTTCGCGAAAAAATGTGTGCCCTCCATTGAAATATTTGGAACCTCGTGCTCGGCATCCCATATTGGTGTAGCCGACATTTTTGCGACTTATTTGAATAATTTTCGGCAGTCGTGGTTGGAATGGGAACTCTTAGATTTTTACGACGATGTGATGTGTTTGATGCTGATACGGTTGTGCTCAATCGAAAAAGTGCGGCTTTTGAAGATCGTTTCAAGTAATGAAGACCCTTTAGTTATGTTGTGTACGCTTTTATGACATACGTACGTTTTTTTATTGTTCCTTTTTATAACATACTTTACTACATACATGCAATGTCGCTGCCTAAACTTTTCAAAATATCTATGTATATCAGCAAATGAGAATATTTCGATACGAAAATGCATTGACTCTGTTTCAGACTTGACCTAATTCAGATAGACAATTTTGGTTTTATGTAACAGTATGTTCAATATGACTGTCTAAGGTTCGTAAGTTATGTCTTGAACATATGCTGAAGGGTCAGAGAGGCGCTATATCCATCCACTAAATCACACCCGTCAAATCAGATTCCTGCTGAGCTAAATTTATACAAAGATTTATGACTTAATATACCTAGAGCCACCCACTTAGTGTGACTCATCATTATGAACGTGACACCAGTGTGTCTGTCTCGTCGTGAAAGTTGAACAAGTGAAGGGAAATGACTCATTACCGTCCATAAACGAGCTGTGAGGGCTGCAGGCATTGGAATTGTTTCTTAACTGAATTGTGAATAAAGTCTATATCAATATTGGAAAAATAAAGCATGTTCATAAGGTCAGGAAATAAGCGTTACTAAATGAAATCAACGAATTATTCAAAGTCAAATATAAAGGTGCTTTCGAGCTTCATATTATATCTGAATTTCTCGGAACCCTTATCAAGTAGTTATAATTGAGACTGTACAAGTAATAAAATTATCTATTCTTCAACCTTGTCTTTATTTCAAACGATCATAAAAGTTTGGCGTGACACAAAACCTATTTAAAAAAGATTCAGTTGCCGGTAATAAATTCAACCTCTATTACAAGGGACCTGAAGATAAACCTACGCGTTATGTACGTAAATGTAGGTCTGATAGACCTCCATCTAACTTTGTCATGTGTTATAATGTCATAATTGCTACAAAAAGGAAACGAATAAAACATACCATTTTGGATTTGGATGAAGAAGTAACGGGTAGATTTGAGTGGCAATATGGCAATGTGACCTCACGAAATAGAGGTTTGGGGTCATCGTCCTCACCACCCTACTGTAGTCGACCCATTATTAACACCGCCATTGAGGTAACGTGGCTTGTAGATTAGCATCATACTACATACTAATATTATAAATGTGAATGTTAGTTTGTTTGTTACGCTTTCATGCGTAAATTACCGACCGATCATCATGAAACTTTGTACACATATTCTTGAGCGTATTGGAAGTAACATATAACACATTTTATGAAAAATAATAATAATAAAAAAAAATATTTTATGAAAAAATCGACATCGCATAGTATTTTTATAAACATTGCTTTTTATTCTACACTAGGGGATGCCTGCAGCTACGTTCGCGTTGTTTGTTTTTAGTTTATCGAATTTGGAATACCCTACGGTCCCCAAAGAACATACCTACATGCCAAATTCCAGCTTTTTGTGCCTAATATGTTCAGGAAGATGACGTCCTCTTCATTATAAGATATGATTTTAATCCAGCGCGGTTCCACGGCTCCAGGCTCTGTAATATTGCAAAAATATATCTAAATGAAACATTCAATTACGAAAGAACATCTGGTGATATTTCTCATTTCGCAGTTAGCCACGTGTTGATAATGACCAATTTGTAAAGAATTTCGAAACAAATTATTGAATCAAGAAATTGTGATACTGATGACCAAAATTTACACAGAGACTTTGAAACAATTTGTTGCAGAACACCATTACACCCTTTCTTGCCGTTCAAAGCAACAGCACGAAATTCGGCAGATTAAAATACATAAAACCCTTTATTGCTCACTTTGACTTCGGAACCCTTGTAGCGGATCTAATAAAATTGACGATTTCAATACGGTAACATTTGCTAAACAAAACGCTTTCAATAAGGGGGTGCCTCTTCGATGTAGATATTTTTTGCGGAGGCTGCAAGGTCCTAATGCATATTCAATGCACCAGGCATTAAGCACAGACTGTTGCAAACTTTACCCTGTAATTGTTTTCTAGCGTTGTTACCTTGGGTTTTCGAAGTGCAATTTTCGATGAATACCTTTATTACGAATCAATATCTTCGAATAATAAAAGGTGTATTTCCACGATCGACAGAGGTCTTTTTTGTGTGATCGGATTATAGGGATAGTGTACAATAATAACAATTTTGATAATGAAGAAGTGTTAGTTACTAGAACCTTTCCCTTTTAGTAGATAAATATTAAAGAAAAAGAAATATGATGACACTTTGTGTTGAACACCTTTTTTAAATATTATTTGATGCCAATTGGCTCCAGAGCGTATTTTCTAATATTAAAATGTTAACTTGCCAGTACCAAAACGCCAGCACAACACAAACATTTTGTGAAACAAAGGATACAGCAAAAAATTATGTTAGGAGAAAATCCAAGTTTCAAAAGTATGCTGAATTTGCCAGATTTTAGACTATTTTCTAAAAATTATTTTATCTCGTTAAACGTTGCTAGATTTCTGTCCAGCTTCTTATCTGAGTTCATAACATTTTAAATAGTCACTGGAGCCCCGATAGCAACTCGCTTGGGGAGAATTGCCACAAATAGTACCGTCTCTCGCCAATATCGTAGCGAATTATTCACTGCACATGTTGGCACGGGCTAGGGCGTCCCACGAAGCGATTCACCATTGTTAGCTGCTCCTCTTTTTACTTTATCTTGGTTTGCAAGCTTCCTATTTATTATTTCCATTGCGTAGAACTCATACCGAGACTTGGCTTACCTTTAGTAGAAGATCGGCAATGTTAAGCAACGCGTGCACAGGTCGCGATTTGGATGAGTGATCGTGTATGGCATTTACATCAAAGAGCTGCTGAGCCTCGGAGGGCACGTGAAGCTATAGGTCCCGATTTTTGTCCCAGGACAAGGATCCGTAGGCCACGTCAGAGGCCTTAAGGTGGTCTGAAAACTCCAATACTAGAATTGGCCACATACTCACATGAAAAAGACAAAAAAATAAGAAGAGGAATTTTCATTTCAGCCTTGGTTCAACGTATCTAAAACGGATATTCAGTTTAAGGATTATGCTAAGGGTTTTAAACAAGTAACTGAGTTCATTTTATTGGTAATTAAATATTTTATGGCGCGTGATAAACAGTAATTTATTTTAATGTGCCGTAAATTTAGAAGGTATATAGGAGTACTTAAAATGTTTCTTTAGTTATTAATGATGGGCCAATGATTTATAATTTGTTGATTTATATGGATGATATACTGATAAGTATTTAATTTGGAATAACTTATTAACTTGACACTAATGCGTAGGGTAATCCTAATGGCGCTGTATCACAGCTGAGCTCACTTGTAAATGAACAGCAAGGTTTTGCCGTTTTTCGTTTTGTCAAGCTAAATAACTAACAAAAATGAAATTGCTACGAAAATTTTCACGATCTTTCTAGCGAACATTATTCAGCAAAAACGTCAAAGCAAATATACTTGGTTCGTATGAAATCTCGCTTAAACACACTCGTTTGTTTTTCTGCTATGTACCATTCGCAAGAATACTCAGTATAGGTGAATGCTCAAACGTATCAGTACCATATTAATGTTATGTTCTAAGTTAAATGATGTCAAATATAAAATAGATATTTCTTGCCTCAACTCAATATTAGTTCAGTGACATGTATTATTTCTTTCAGCGATAATAGTTATCACCGAAACAAACGAAAAGAGTCGTTCGTTGCACGTGTTAGCCTTGTGCCACAACAATGGAGGCGTAGTCATTGTGCCGAAGTTCCCTTTAACTTTCTGTTATTTATTGGCACGCAGCAATATCTGTAGTATAGACAGATGCCACGGCTGTATTTGATATCCTACTACCCAATATTACAACGCAGTGTACCAAGGATTCATAAATATAAGTAGACATCAGTAGCTGCCCCAAATGTGTTGTTACACTATGTTTCTCTGCATTTATATACTATTTGTTTTGTTCTATAGTTACTGTTATTCATCATCAGCCTTTAACAGTCCACTGCTGGACTAGACCTCTCCTTTGAAAGGAGGAATTGGCCTACTATACCACGCTGGCCAAACGGGTTGGTATAGGGCTTGTTTCAAGTTTTCCTTCTCTAACAGTGCTGTTCTCTGCATAATATGCTCCCTCTGTCGGCTCTTACGACACCCATGGGATGATATGGGGTGATGACATTCCGTATTCTTAATCCGTCACCACACGGATCACGGATTACTGTTATTGCGTACTATAAAAAGTTCATGGTTTATCATTCTAAAAATATCTAGAAGAGTATAAGTTGTCAGACATATTATGAAATCCTCGCCTACGTTATTGTTCGCTCCCACGCAAGCGGCAATTTACAAGTTACTGGGAGTTCAATTCTCGGTAGAAATATTGCGTCATTCATTCATACCAGTTCCTTAATTTGGGCGAATATATCTAATAACTTGTTTTCACAATATTTAGTAGTATTAAAAAAAACGTCTCTATGAATAACAATAATGATAACCATTGTAAATAACAATTGTATTCATATATTTCACTTTTAACAATAATTGTAAAATATTAGGTATCTCTATAAAATATAATTATTATTATGCATATATGCCGATCGCTTGCAATTAAAATTATTCCTACCCATAACCGTAGCAATCATTCAAGTAAATGGAAAAAATTAAGATAATTTAATTTATTTTGTTAGCTTCTGGCTTATTAGCAACTAAATTGATGGGTCTAGTTTCCTTATTAATAAAAACATAGTAAGGTTTTAAGATTCCCTGAAAAACGTAATAGTAACACGAAATACTAAACAATATTCTTGTTCTTTGAAATGAAGTTATTTTAAAGAACCAGACCCAAGAAATATATACAAATGCCACCTTAGTTTTCCCCTGATAACTGATCCTTGTAAAGCAACCGAATCGTTCGATAATAGTTAAAAGTGCGATTCTATACGATAGAAATCTTGTTTATATATTATGTATATTTCTATTAAAATAGAATAGCTGTAAAACAGAAATAAAGCGTGCTTTAAACTGTAAAATATTCATATTTCAACTTAAATTAAAGTGCCTCATTTATTTATGCATCATACATATCTCTACAAAATTTACAGCCAAAAATGCTATAAGCATTAAATCTGTCCCTTAAATGCAGGCAATTTAAAAACATAAATTATTAATCTAAATATAAATTATTTAAGTAAATTAAACAATTATGGTATACGTGGTAATGTACTTCAATTAATAGAATCTTATTTAGAAAATAGATTGCAGCATACAGAAATATCTCGATTTTGCCTTAAGACCAAAATGCAGGTAAACTATCGTTCAAATGCAAGCTATGTAAGATATGGTGTCCCGCAAGGGAGTGTATTGGGTCCGTTACTCTTCCTTATGTACATCAATAACTTACCAAAAGCTGTGCGTCACCCTATGGTCCTGTTTGCAGATGATAGTACAGCAAAAATTAAATGTAAGGAAATAGAGAATTACGAAAATGAAATAAATGACACTTTAAAGGAAATTATAATATGGTTAAACAATAATAATTTAGTTGTCAATTTAAATAAAACAAAATTAATGCAATTTTATAAAAGGAGTGAAGTAGATAAGTAACATTTAATTATCATGGATATTCTATGGAAGAAGTAAACAATACAAAGTTCTTAGGATTAACTATCGATAACCAACTTAACTGGAAAGACCAAGCAGATGAACTGTGCAAGAAATTAAGTAAATCAGCATTTGCTCTTTTTAAGTTGGCTAAAGTAGTAAACTGTGATACAATACTCACTGCCTACCACGGTCTCGTAGCATCAGCATTACGATATGGCATCATATTCTGGGGACACTCAACGAACAGAGATATGACATTTAGGTCACAAAAACGTTGCATTAGAGCAATATGTAACCTAGATGCAAGAGAAAGTTGTGTTCCAATATTTAAAAAGTTGAACATTCTCACTTTACCCGCTTTATATATACTCGAGGTTGCAATTTTTGTAAAACGTAATAAAACTCTTTTCCAAAAAGTATCCCAAGTAAGTGGTGTAGACTAGACATCTATGGAAAAATGTCTATGTTAAAGCTATAGAGGTTTATAATAAGTTACCAGACAAATTTAAAGAACTACCTATTACCATGTTTAAAAAAGGAATCACAGCGTGGCTTGCAGAAAAATGTTTCTACAACTTAAAAGAATTTATGACATAATAATATAGAGAAAATAATGCAATGACATAATATTATTCAAATTACAATGTATATCTATTAATCTAATTCAAACGACATTTTATTCCATTTTTTGACATTCATATAGGACTTATAATTAATTGATATCAATTATTACTAATCATTAACTATATTATAGAATTGATATAGAATAATTAACTTATAATGATATAATTTAACCCTGTATTTATTAAGACTGACCTATTCACACACCATTGTTATGGTAGAATGTGAGGATATTGTTATTACCCTACCACCATTCTGTAACCACATTTCTTGTGAATAAATTAATTTGAATTTGAATTTAAGGAAAGGCCCGCTACGGGCACAATACAAAAATATGCTTTTCACCACAGCAGCTCAAACATGCCGCTTTTGCTGCGAGACAACAGTGAACAAAACGCGATTTTGATTCGAGCGTGAGGCAAAGTAGCTTTTGAATTTTTCAATCTGAAGTGCCACGAATTGACTTTGTTCAGCCATAAATTTGAAACATTCGAATTTTACTGTGCTCTGTCTCTTTCACATGCATATAAGAAGTGAGTGAAAAAACAAACCCCTTCGAATTCGAAATTCAATTTTAGAATTCGACCTCAAAGAAAACACCTTTGGAAACGCAAATAAAAAAAGATATTTGTTATAAAGAAATTATGTACTTTTTTTATATGTTAGTGTTTATATGTTTAATTTATTATTGGATTTTCATAAAAATAAGTCTAATTAATAGTATAAAATTAGTATTTAACCAATACATTTTTATTTGGAATTACAACAATAATACATTTGAAAAATAAACATCAGGGACGCGGTATTAAAACGCGATTTAAAAAAGTAGCGGGAATAAAAATTTCGCTGATGCTGATACAGTATACCGTAACGTGTTAAATTATATTAATATATACAATAATCTAAAAAGATGAGTGAAACTAGCGATGATGACTGTACTTTAACACCAGAAGAGTTAAATTAACAAGTGATTAATGCAGAATTCAATCTATTCCTGTTCATTTCTATGTCTCCTAAGTAATATGTGTTCTCACTGCTGTGGTGAAAAGATATGTGTGCTACACGAGAGCAAAGTTTTTTGTATCTCGTGCTGTTGAGACCCTCACTACGCTCAGGACTCAAAATCAGCACTCGTAACAAAAAACAACTTTGCTCTCTTGTTGCACAAATAACTATTGTCTAAGAACATGTAAAACAGCACTATCGTATAAAAGTTTCTTCGGAATGGCACCTCGTTTATATAATAAAATACCACATTCTGTAAAAATATTATCCATACCTCAGTTTAAAAAAGCACTATACACCTTATTGATTGACAAATGTTATTATTCAATTGACGACTTTTTAAATGATAATAATATATAATTACTTTTAAATAATGGACATTAATTTTGTATTGTTAAGTTTATTTTGACATTTAGTTATTTATTTTTTATTTGACATTGATATAATTTTGACATTAATACGTATGTATTTAATTTTTTGAAATGATGATTTAACTTATAAAATTTGGAATTGATATTTAATTATATTTATATTGTTAGCATGCATGTCAATATCTAAAAATATTTGTATGCCACTGGCAAGGCACAGAGATACCAATTTGTATACTGATGAATACCATATTATGTAATACCTGTGTTTTCGACAAATAAATAAATCTATCTATCTATCTATCGAATTCCTGATTGTGACGTTCATAAAATCGCTGTATTTGGATACCTGGAATTGAATTAACTGAATCTGATAGTCTCTTTAGTACAATTTAACAGGAATTTAAAATATCATTAATTTTATTTGCTAGCATTTAATATTACATACACATACATACATATGCTCACGCCTTTTTCCCGTTGGGGTAGGCAGAGACAACAGATCGCCGCTTGCTTCTATATTTGCAAACCTCACGCGCTTCCTCTACATTCAATATAATATAATATAATAACAGCGTAAAGTTACTAAAAAATTTCGCTGTACACCATTAATTGCTGATACATATTGCATATTTTGAACTGAAGTAATTGACATGTAATCTGATGAAAAATGAAGCTCTAGTGAAATGATGTCGGTGTAACCAGAAATGTTACAAATAGGGCAGTCAAGTGGATTTGATGGAATAATTGTCGAGAATGGGTCCAACGGCAAGATGAATCCATAAGATTGACCAAAACAGGAACACTTATCAAGAGCTTCCTTTGTTAATCAAAAATACCATCCTGCTTGAACGAAATGGGTGTAGGTGTAATTGATGGACGATAATGTCACCATTATCGTTGTTGGCCAAAATTGTAATAACCTTAATAAAAATTTCTTTTTTCAGATCTATTTGATCATTTCTGTAAATACTTGCAATTTTAGAGATTACCAGACGTTTTATCTGTCTATTTTGAAGGGGTAAAATATACATGATTGCGAATTACAAAAAGTAACAGTATGAAGTACAAAATGAATTTTTGAAACAAAGAAACCCCTGTATTTTTGATCCTCTTATTTATCTTATTTTTGATGTAAAAGTTTATTATAATAAACTTTTACATCAAAAATATATCTTATGACGTCTATATTCAAAATATTTCTAATTAAAATTCACATACAAAAACTAAAATAAAGACAGATAAATCGTCGAATCTCTATTTTATTGTGTGAGTGATAAAGTCAATATTTGGATTTTCCGTTTATACGTCCTCGGAGAGAAGTGTTTCTTTTATTTCCCCCTCGTGTCCAATAAAGTAGACGCGGCGTGAACGAGCCTGTGTTACGAATTACTCTTGTATTTTCTAACGTGGCCCTTTTTACGGTGCGACTGACGGCCCGCTGTCCCAACAATAATATAAAGAATAAATAACTTGACTGATGCGGATAGGAAAGTGTTTGGGCTTATTGATAAAGACACTATGTAGGTGAGGTACAATTTGAAGGCTATGTGATTATTAAGTAAACTAAATAGTGATATAAATTATAGATTTAGATACCTATGTGGTAGGAATGGCAGGAGGTGAACAGTGCATTATCAAATATATAACAAACTAACGGAATAATTGGAAGGAAAAATTACAATTTGAAACTGTGTAGACTTATTTAAGTCAAATAAATGATAAAATTTCGTCAGTTTGTCTCTTTACAGACAGAACATCAATGTAAAATAACCAGACATGGATAAATAAACAACAAGGTCATCTACATGATTTTGTTTTTTGTAAAAAAATTGATCAGTATCATGTCAATGTAATCAGTATGCCTTGTGTACGGTAAATCTGTAAATAATAATACATTTGTTGAAAAAACTACTCCCTCACTACAAATATCCTTGTGTGGACAAAATCAATGCCCAAACTGGGGACAGTGATTTATGGTTCATAACATTTTATTTCTGAGCTGAACCCACAGCACTATGGCGTGACCCGACATCTTGATGAAGTCAATATTATCACTGATTTCTGTGCCACTTTCCAATACAATATTGTCTGTATATTGTAATCTTCTCTTTCCCCATACTGACATTCTCGTCCAAAACTACATGCTTTTGTAAGTTGCCATCCTTACTTTAAGTGCGACTTCCTTCAGCTGTCAGAGTTTGACAGTCGGTTCTCGCTACGTTCCGGTTCAAAAAGTTAGCTAAGTCATTTGGACTGCCGAGCGAAACTACGAGTTTTAACTTAAATGTTATATTCCGCTGTATTTGTAAGAAAATGAAAAAATCTGATCTCCGAACTGCAAGTTCTATAGAAGTTTCAAATGTGAATTAGGTATGCTTGGGACACTTTTCATAGTTAAAATTTAAGCCATTAAGTTGAGTCTGGATTTTACAGCGGTTTGGTAATTAGTACAATTTTGTATATGTTACGCTTTGCCAAGGAAGAAAATGGATTAATCCATTTCCTTGAATATAACTTAAATATTATAACTATAATATTATAAAAAAACGTCATCAAATCATGGCACTTTGATGACTTGCGATACTATCGACTGTTTTTAGCGTCTTTGTTATCATCTGCTTTAAGGATGATCGAAGATCACGTAATGCCATCGGTCTCCGCCGTCAATTTCTATGACAGTTTTTATGGGAAGACAATACCCTACAAAATCCTGGCACTGGTAACAGAAAAAGGCTTTTGCTATGCCTTTTCATTACAAAGATCAGATGATAGTACAATAATCCTACATACATACATAAACTCACGCCTGTTTCCCGGAGGGGTAGGCAGAGCCTACGGAACGCCATTTGCAACGATCCTGACGTATCTCTCTTGCTTCATTCACTCCCATCAGATTCCTCATGCATGCTCTTCTGTTCAGGGTACATTTAACCTGGCCTGTTTTTAGGATGTCTCCAATCTGGTCAGAGAACGTCCGCCTAGGTCTTCCTCTTCGTCCTGTCCCATTCACACTTGCCTTGTATATCTGCTTGGTCAATCTTTCGTCATCCATCGTCTTCACGTGCTTGGGCACGTGGAGACGATGGATGACGAAAGACCTTAGCATACCTTTCTCGATGCTTGCCACTACATTTTCTTTTTCCCCACAACACTCTCTTGACACACAATTCTTTACTCTGTCAGTCAAAGACACATCACACATACTTCTCAATGCTCTCATTTCTACATCATTTATTCTACTTTCATGACTCTTCTGCCATACCCAACTTTCACTACCATACATAAGCGTAGGTACTAAGACCCCTCTCTGCACAGCCAAACTTGCACAGCAAACAATAATCCTAATATTTATTTATTAAACTTCCTGCAATACAATTTGCACAAGGCGGATTTAGTACCAAAGGCATTTTCTACCAGTCAACCTTATTGTGATGCAAAGATAATTGTGGCAGATGTGTATATTCTTTCTCTTCGTGTGATCACTCTATTATGTTCTGCGAATTAACTTTTATTTGTCTATACGACGAAAAAGAAATCCACAGCCACAACAAATAAGGTTTAAAATGTTATAAAATTTCTGCCTTAAAATCTTTAAGAACCTCGTTAGAGAAAGATAGAAAGCGAAGCTAAGACCGAAGTGTTCCATAAATGTTCCGTTTCGACCATTTCGGTCCGGAACACTAAAATGGGTTAACTCGTTACATGGGCCTTATCAGGGAGCGTAAGGACAGCATTGTAGTTATTATGGCATTTATAAGACCGTCATACCAATTTAACGACAGTTCTGGTTGAGACAAGTATAGTTAGATAGTTGACATAACATATTTTAGCTATCTACATAAGTAAAATCGAAGTGTATGTGGGCAATATTGAAATAATACTGACTTTAACTGCATTTATACCGTAAGGGTTAAGCGGCCGCCTACCCGTTCAAAACTGCGCCGAGTGTTTAGTGAATTAAATTAAACGTTGTGTTCTTAATCCATCACTACACGGGTGAATTTTCACATTTTCTCAGTAAAAAGAATTCTATCACATAATCCAGTTCGTATAAATACAAAAAAACTAAATTATAAATAATAAGAAAACGCAACGTAACCCAAAAATAAAATTTCATTTTACCCCAGAAAAAACCAAAGGGATTAACTTCAGCAATGGCCGTTGAGGGGTAGATAATAAAATCAAGTACCTAAATAAGTGCTACTTGAGAAAAATCATGCTCTACCAAAGTTTTTCTTTGTCACACAGACGGTTTTGACAGAAACTTTGAAAATTACCCCTTAATGAAGAAAGAAAGTTCCCCGTCGGGTTTTTTCTCGGCCTTTGCATATTAGCTTTTGATAAATGACTTTCGCCATGATTTGAGATTTTTAAATAAGTTATTTTTAGGGTCTTGAATATGAAATAACGTTAAAAAACTTAATTAAGATTATTTAAGATTGGTGCTCGTAAATTGATGTATTTTTTTAATTCAACAATTAAGTAAAACCATTATTATAGAATAGTTAAAATGGCATTGAAATAACTTTCTTTTTGGGCCTGTGTGTGAAGGGCTTGTAGCACTTGAATATATACCTTACCATACCAGCCTTTCTATTTCTGAAACTTGCTTGATGATTTATATTATATCTTGTATATATATATATGATTGTTACATGTTTTATTATATATGATTGTTACATTGTGAAGCCTGCCAACATACGCTTAGTGTTGTAATGGGCTTCGACCTTAACCTCGTCATTCTAAAAGAAGCCATATTAGGGACAGCGTACATTAATGGAATGACATTCGATGGTAGTTTGTAGTCAATAATCGTAGATGAAGACTATTTAAAATTATTTATCAACGAAAGTTATTACTTACAGCAACTTTAAATATGTTCCGGCGAAGTGTAGACTCAAGTTTCACAGAAATTGCATTAGTCTACGTATAATAAATAATACACAGGTAAAGCGAAGAGTAAAAGACCATGGGCAAAAATGTATGAAATCTGGGCTCACCCACCAACAGAGATGAGATTACTTGAATACACTTGTGAAGCACTAAATATAAAGATATAAACTCATTTTTGCGAAGAATCCATGGAATTATTCTGCTATAAATATTTTTCTCCTACCATAAATATACCTACTATAATCCTGCAAAGTAATGCTGTTATGGCATTGCAGTTTTTGTTGTTTGACATCTTTAACTAGTTTTAATTCCAGGTGCAAAGAATACATAAATAATTAAAACAGCTTCTAACAGTTAAAAATATTTTTATGAACATTTCAATCAATATGAATAACTAGGGGACGCCCGCAGCTACGCCTGCATATTTTGTTAATTTACCCATTTTGACCGATCCCGTGGGAATTTCGGGAAATCCCTTCTTAGTGCACCCCTACGGTCTCCAAGGAACATACATGCCAAATTTCAGCTTCCTGCACTCAATAGTTTCGGCTGTAGCGTGTCTGTCAGTCAGTCAGTAACGCAAGGATTTTATATATTAAGATAATATCTTTTAGATGACCTGCTGGTGGATTAAATTGTGTGTGCCGAGAGGATACACGAAAACTAGTGATGTGCCGGATTGTTAAAATGTATATCCGCGGATACGGATCGGAAAACGGATATTTGGTGTTAAGATCCACGGATACGGATCTTTATTTTCTTACTGAATCGATGTCGGTGCGCGCGACTTTGAAACGATAGTTGACGTCACGCACGCCCACCGGAACACTAGACAGCTCATGCTTGTATTGAAATTATATTCAAAATACTCAGAATGGAATTTAATAGTTTATTAATTCTACCTTACAATCTATAGCATTCCATCCTATCAATTGAAAATTAATAAGGCGAAAGATCCGCTAGAAAAGTACCGGATACGGATATGGATCTTACTTCTTCCTCGGATATACGCAGATACGGATATCCAGAACATTACTAACGAAAACACACAGCTAACACCGTGAGAATCACGAGTCGACTGACTGAGAGCGGTAAGAGCAGACGGGCGCCCGGGCAGGCAGTCCGAGAGGTGTGAGAGGGATGGAGAGTGTTGTATATCACACGGGTGCAAGCGCATCTATCGTTTACCATTATTAAAGTATGAATATATTGTTACTATAACAGTTTTATGACTAACAATTGTATTTTTCTACAAAATCTATTTAAGTGCATACCTTTTTCCTGCAATGGAATTGAAGGTGGTGCTGGTAGTAACAATTTTAGTACGAACAAAATCCTTTACAATGGCATATGCCATAACTTTGTTGGACACTGAGCCCAATTTGACTCATGGTCCTTTCAAACTACATTTAGAATTTTATTATATATCTTCCGGTCGAGTTCCCAAAATTATGCTTGACGCGATTTACGTTGAAAGATCGAGAGACACCTCGTTGTTTTTATTACGTAGATATTTAATGCCTATTAGGCAGAGTACATGCCATCTCCGCCTGTCCCTAGAAGCGGAGGATCAGGAAACTAACATGAGTTTCCGCCGTAAAACAAAAAAATAATATCTTCGCAATACACAATACAATGTGATGATCTGCATTTGCAAAATTTAGTAATACAATATAGACAGTATACTTATTCACCTAAAATTATTTCAAACAGTGTGCGATGATATAAAACCCTATTTACATTAAATGTTACTTAGATACTCAATCAGAATAAACTGTAAAATCGTGCAAAATAAGACACTATCGCACAGTCACTGTAGGTACATGTGCTTGTGTGTGTTAGGCACCTGCAATGGAGATCATCTGAGCGGCGGCGGCGGTCAATACACCGAGTTCAAAGTGCATGATATTTTTCATGTATTTATTCAGTTATAGTAGTATATTAACCCCTTAAAATATTTTGCAAATGCAAATCAACACACTGTATATTTGGCATTTCAAATTCGGCTTTAATGTTGTAGGTACACAAGGCAGGTCCACTAATGTACACAAGGCTTAAGCTCTAAATCACTTTGGTCAATGGACGTCAGTTGCGTATCTGGTTGGACATGTCGCGGCAATCGTAGCTTTGGTTTCACCTGAGATTTAGCTGATTTAGTGGGTAACGTAATTAATGTTATGGGTCTACAAGATTTTACCTTTTAAGTCTATGAAGCGAAATTATGATGGGGACGATGTAGGAGCGATGATTGCGACGATGATGATGATTAGATGATAGACTCACCTTGTACATTTGCTCAAGTTCACCGCAATTTATTAGTTATTCCTACTGCATGAGATATAACAGATATTCCACATCATCCGCTTAAAAATAACGGGCTAGCGAAGTAACTGACTTTACATCTGTGATGTACAAGACTTTACTTTATTCTAAGGACTCCCTATTTTGAGTTACCGCGTTGCTTAGGACGTGAATAAATATATCAAATAATTATTGCGGCGGGGTTTACAAACCTCGCCGCAGTAACACAGCTCATCAGTGTGTAGACGTCATAAGTGTTGTGTATCGACGTACCGACAGTTCGGATAAAAATAAAAATGAAAAACAAGTGAGGGTAGCTGCCGAAACCCGCGCTTCACAAGGACGACGCTGAGATGACATCAGTCCTGCCGCGACCAAGGCTGTTGTGTGTGTATTCGCGGGCACCTCTAGTGTCAAATATATATCTTCAGTAGTCAATCCATGGATAGATCAAATACTGGAACCGGCCATTATAGACAAAATAAAACAGCTCTAAACGAGGTTTATTTTTAAAGACAACTTCCGCACTAGGAATAAATCCTGTGTCGCGGGGGACTTCACAAACATACAACCAACGGACTCAGTAAACACCCAAACTCGATACAACAATTTATGGATCACACAAAGTGCTGTCTCGTGTAGGAATCGAACCCACGACACTCGGCGCAGTGTCAAGCGGCGAGGCGAGCGCTTAAACCACTACGCCAACCGTTTAGTCAAATCACAGTCAGAAAAAGTCAAAGTCAGATTTCTTTACGACTTTGAATAGTTATCTATCAATCCAATCTTAAATGCCTTGAGTACAGTCGGTCGCCATGGCAACATATTAAAACCAGTGATGCAACAACAATATTATTCAATATTTTAAATAACGTCCTTGTTTGACCCTTACCCTAAATTTATATTGAAGGACATTAAGTTGTGGAGGTCATGAAAATAAAATCTCGATTGTCATTAGAGAGTTATAAATTATTATCGATGTCATTAAATTATTCGATTTCATTTCCCGTTGAACTCATCAGCTTTTCGATAACTACTCTGATAATAACTGAGTACCTTTTTATTACTCCAAACTGATTGGAAGCTATATTGAATTGGCGCTATACTTATACATGATAAAAAAAATATTCAAACAGGCAGGCTGGAAATAAATTTTAAAACACATTATTTAAGGCGGACCCTGATATTGGTCGGGATTAATAATAGCCATGCAGAAGAAGATCATTTAAGTGTATCTACAGTAGATACAGCTTCTCTTACGAACCATGAATGTGTGTGTGAGTAGATTAACAGAATATTTATATAAACTAATGTTCTATTAGACTTGACGCACTAACAAAATATACATCGTTAAGTAGATAATCATGTACATATTAATGAACAACTGAGACTGCCTCCGTGGTCCAGTGGATAGCGCATGCGACTGCTGAGGCCCCGGGTTCGATTCCCGGGTCGGGCAAAACTTAACTGGGTTTTTGCGAATTCTCAGTAGCAGCACGCAATCTGGTGATGTGCCCGGTAACGGCAATAGGCTCGTCCCCTATTACGTGGGACCTAAAAATTCATGGCGAAATTTGGGTGTAATATTACACCTCTGCCTACCCCTTCGGGGATACAGGCGTGAGACTATAAATAAAAATAAATAAATAATGAACAACTAAATATTCTAGTGAGGGCATTACATCAATATCTTTGTATTCAGTTATCAAAATATCGTTATTCAAACTAAAATCAACAGCTTAATTAATTATTTGCCATTAAAACTTTTTGATAATTCTCGACAATAATGTCCATAGTAATGAAATTACACCAATACCAAATTAATTAGTATACACATACATAAACCACAAGGCAGTATCATCAACCGCTTAATAACGATATCTCGCCATGTGCCGTGGTATCTAATCAGCCGTTATGCGCCTCCATAACATAAATTACTCGGAAATAATCTGGATGTCGTAAAGGCGCGACCGTAAATTACTTATCTGTTTTCCTGAAAACGAAATAACTTTGGTCACCATGTTGTTTGTATTGTAAGTATCGGATTTAGTTAATTTAGTAATACTAGACGTCGCCAGCGGCTTCGCCAGCGTCAATTATACACATAAACGTTCCTCTTGAATCATTCTGTCTATTAAAAAAAACCGCATTAAAATCCGTTGCGTAGGTTTTAAGATTTAATCATACATAGGGACAGACAGACAGAAGACAGACTTTGTTTAATACTATGTAGTGAATAGGCACTGCTACAGAAAACAAAATAAAATATTGAATTGTGATAGTAATTAGACAGTATACATGTGCATTTGAAGTCCGATTACGATTGAGCAAAGCATTCGTCTTACAAATGCTGTGCTCAACCGTAATCGGACTTCAAATGCACACTTTTGTTTAGTTACATTCACTGCTAATCTAGCCATAGCCTAGAGGAGAGACTGATAGACTGCTACGCAGAGAGTCTCGGGTTTGAATCCACTGCAAACCAATGACTTTTCGAAGTTATGTGCGGAATAAATTGTTAACCTGCATGCCTGAAAGTTCTCCTTAATGTTTCTGAAAGAAATGCGAAGTCTCTCAATCCGCACTCGGCCAGCGTGGTGGACTATGGCCCTAGCAGTGGTACAGTTTATATAAAGGGCTAATGATGATGATGACATTTACTGCTAGTGATACTTTTGACCACGATAAAACTGAATTTTGTATAATGCTTGCTTGTTCTTTTTGGTAAAACTTGAAAGAGATGGTAACAAATGAGGCAGTTTCATTTATTTTCAACCATTCGTACGCATAGTTGCGAAATTTAGTTATAATTAGTAGGAAATATGTAACATCCCTGAAAATATCTAGCATACACGTAGAAACGATAAATTCTAATTTCAAAGATAACGTATCTGAAACTATTCTATAACGTAGTTTGATTCGATTAAAGTACGGAACGGTAAAAATGTTCAAGACTTTGATTCAAGAAAATATTTCATAGGGATCTTGGCTGTGCGCCAGGGTGGTCCTGTTAGCTAGAACTGGATTGTTATCGAGGAATATACGAAATGGACTCCAAGTACCTATGTAAGTTTTACGTCTGTTGGTTATTGGAAAGATTTCTGAAGTATTTTTTCAATTTATTTTACTAAGTTGGCAAACAACTATTATCCTGCTTACTAGTAGGTGTAATATATACTAATATACATATATAGAATGTGAAGAAATAAGATACAGCGTCTACTATATCAGCATTTTTATAAAAAAAAAATTTCAATGCAGTATTTTCGACATAATTAACATTTCACAGCACTAAAATGTGATGTGTATGACGATTAATCAATTTTTTAGGTTAAAATTAAGTGCATCGACCTTACTCATCAACCGCCATGTTGGATTGCTGTGAAATATTGATTTTGACAAATCGGTTTATTAGAACAAATAAATACTTTCTTTATATATTGTAAAATAAATAAGCTTCTTAATACATAATTTCGGACAAACACTGACTTAGACACGGTTTATACTTACGCATACATACAGCAGGCTAACTATAAGCGTGTATGTAAATAAATATGTCTGCTTAATAGAAAGATATAGAAACATACGTTTCTCTTGGGTATACCTTTGGTATGTCTGTGTGGCGTCTTCTGTAATTGACGCGCGAAGCTGCGGGCGAAAATAAAAAGAAAAAAGAATACGGCATGATATTTCTCTCTCTATCGACGCGAAGACTTTTTGTTTGGCTCGCCTACTCTATTTATACCTCTATTTGTCTTAGTCACGTTAACATTGTATTGTATTTTACTATTAAATTACATATATACAAAAAAAGAACAAAAATCTGTATATATAAAATTTATGCATTACTGACTGACTTCATTTAACCTTTGCAGTCGGGCGCGGTCGTATATATCTCACGCCTGTATCCTCGAACGGGTAGGCAGAGGTGTAATATTTCACCCACATTTCGCCATGTTATTACTTTGTAGGTCCACGTAATGGAGGGTGAACGGGCACTTTGCGAGACTCCGTGCTGCTACTGAGAATTCAGAAAAATAGTTACACTTTTGACCGATCCGGAATCGAACCCGAGACCTGCTGCTCAACAGACTCATACGCTATCTCCTGGACCACGGAGGCTGTCGGTAATGATATTCGGTATTATTTGTTTGCTCTGGTCTTCATTTAGAAGCACAATATTATAATACTGTTCTTTATAAAATATTACCTTCGGTTTCTACTCCTATTTCATTTTTTTTTGTCCGTGTCTCCCAGTCGCTACTTATTATTTTTAACAAGTTTCATATTACTGCTGATTTACGCACGTGGGAGGTATCATTTGCGTAGGTTCCATAATGTAGGTCATCTTTATTTAAAACATTTGCTTCTTCCTTAGCATTCTTACAAATTTTTACATACGTCTGACAGATAGGCGTTTTATTTGCTACTTCATTTATTCGGTTCGATTTACTTATGACTCGATCATCATGGCATCTGAAGGAAAAAGGCAAGGTAACTAGCAGTAATATGTAATGAAAGACTGCCTCCGTGGTCTAGTGGATAGCGTATGCGACTGCTGTCGGAGGTCCCGGGTTCGATTCCCGGGTCGGGCAAGAGTGTTACTGGGTTTTTCCAAATTCTCAGCAGCAGCACGGAGTCTGGTGATGTGCCCGGTAACGGCAATAGGCTCGCCCCCTATTACATGGGACTTAAATATTCATGGCAAAATGTGGGTGTAATTTTACACCTCTGCATACCCCTTCGGGGATACAAGCGTGAGTCTATATAATTTATAATAATATATATAATATGAAATCAAGCCAAAATTTTCAGGAGGATTTTAAATATGGTATACGCATATTTTATTTTACGCCTTGGAGTCAGGGGTCCGATTCCTAGTCTAACCAGATTTGACTGAATATCAACTTCTCTAAAGAGCGAAATAATACCAAATATATTTCTTAGAAATCTTAAAACCTTGTTCTACTCATGTATTGCGTTCTATCACCAATTTAAAACTTCGTACATACAAAATCTTTACTAACACGGATATCTATGGCGGTTTCCCTGTATGGAAACCTAATCAGATACCAGTGGGTAAAAGGCATTGTCCGTGAGGTGACGGATTAAGAATACGGATTGTCACCACCCCATATCATCCCATGGGTGTCGTAAGAGCCGATAGAGGGAGCATATTCTGCAGAGAACAGCCCTGTAAGAGAAGGAAAACTTGATACAAACCCTATACCAACCCGTCTGGCCAGCGTGGTATAGTAGGCCAATTCCTCCTTTCAAAGGAGAGGCCTAGTCCAGCAGTGGACTGTTAAAGGCTGATGAAGAAAAAGGCATGCCATACCCAAAGCCGTTGAATTTAACGCAGTGTGCGGTGATTATGATAATTACTTTCGTTTACGTTCTTATAGTTATTGATATAAGGTACAATTTTGTGTAAACGATAGTTCTTAATGCGTTGGTTAATAGTACGAGATTAGGGTTGGTTCGTATATTATAAGGAATTTGCGTGTGATAGTAGAATTTGGGGTTTATATTTAGTATTTAATAGGCTCACTGCAATGCGTACGTACTCTGTTGAATAGTACAATTTTCTGAGGATATGTAAATGAGAAACATAAAACTAAATATTGTATGAGAGATAAGGTATAAAGTTGTATCCGACTGAGGTAGGGCATAGCTTAGACCTGGAATTCAAATAGGCTAGAGCCTGACTAGGATAGTACATAAGTAATTTTTAGTAAAGTAATTTTGTGCTTTTGTCTATGAATCTGAATACATTGTGCCTAGTTTGACAGAATTGGATAAGTTGAGAGTAGAAGCTCGTTTTGAAGAATGTAAATGATCGATCCCTTGCAAATGGCGTTCCATGGTCTCTGCCTACCCCTCCCAGAAACAGGCGTGAGTCTATGTATGTATGTATATGATCCCTCGTCATCATCGTCTTAGCGTTACCTCAGTTACATCCAAGTCTTTTTTACCGTAGCAGCCCGCGATACGCTTAATAGTTTAACCAGATATCGCAGAATAAAAGCTTTTCAATTTATATGGTCTTGGCTAGTGTTCACTTCAAAAAGAAAATTCAATCGAAGCCTAGCCTCCGGTTTCGAACAGTAGTACCTAATTTCTTCAGAATTATTTGAAGATAACACACCTCGTCGTTAATATTCAGTATTGGTGTAAGCTTGATTACCAAGTTGAATCTAATTTGCCAGCGAACAGACTAGATCTTAATTAACTTACGAATGTAATTAGCAACACACATCGCAAAAACATTGTTATTGTGCACAATGTTATCTTCCACAGAACAACTTCCTTGTATTATTGTTGGTTAACTTGTAAAATTATATGCCCTTATGTTTTGCTAACTTTACGCTATATCTATATGAGTATTTGTGCGAAATTTTCTGGTGTTTGTTCTGTGAAGTTACAACTCGGTTATTGTGAGTATGGTTTGTAATAAAGTCGGATAAATCAGTTTTTATTATAAAATATGCAAGGAAGGCATGAAATGCTCGGTCGCAGGATGTTATATTGCGATAAACAGGACCTGAGGCCCAACTTTCTTAATTTTATTTTTTCAAAATGCAGTTTCGATCTAATGTCAGTATCATACTCATGTCACAAATGGCATTCGCCTAAATCAACTGATACTCAAATGTTATTGGAATGCTCTCGTGACGAGATCGTAAATTGAACAATGTGTTAACTTCTAACTATAGAAGTAAAATTAGACGATAATAACATTAAATTAGCAGAATACCTATTCTGAGTCAATTCAAAATATAATCTCATTACGTTCAAAATAAAGTTTTAATGTCATATAAAACACGAGAATTGGTCTTCTGGTTTGGTCCCTAAGTATTAGGGTTTGTTTGTTTGTTTTAAAAACTAATCTTAGGAATTACCAGTGATGTGAAAGATCTTATTGCAGATGACAGCCCTATTGTTATAAGGATAGCTACAGGCTATGTACAATCACGCTTCGAACTTTATCAGCCCAGCAATACGAAAAATAATTCTAAGTGAGTAGCTTCGGCTTGTTTATTTGTGGTCTTAGCTACTTTATTTTCATTGTATAAGATGCCTTATAGCGATGATCTAAGGGCCATCTTAAGTTCGTAAATTTAAAAAAAATATGTACGTTATATAAATTTATTACATTACGAGTAGCAGCACACTTCTTTAAATATTATTCTCTCTTTTCAAACGTATGTCAGTAAAGTTAGTGCCAAAGCATAAGGTTCACCAAAACATACATAACTTTATTATGTGACTTGTAAGCGACTGCTACGTCGAAGGTCGCGGGTTCGATTCCCGCTCAAGCCAAACATTTGTGAGCGTGAACATGGATGTTTGTCTTGGTCTGGGTGTCTATGTATAATACGTATGTATTTACAAAAATAAAACCGGTCAAGTGCGAGTCGGACTCGCGCACCGAGGGTTCCTTACAAACCTGTAGGTATATAAAATTACTAGAGGACGTCCTCAGCTACGCTTCCACATTTTTTTTAATTTAGTTAGTTAGTGAGAATTTCAGGAAATCCCTTCTTAGAGCACCCCTACGGTGCTCAAGGAACATACATGCCAAATTTCAGCTTACTGCGCCTTATAGTTTTGACTGTAGCTTGTCTGTCAGTAGATTTTATATATACAGATTTAAAAAAATACATATGTGATTTAACTAGGTTTCCGAACTTTTCTTATGTGCTATAAAACGTTGCTTTATGCAAAATTTCAAGATTCTAGATGGACTGGAACAACCCTTTAGCTTTGACTTGAGCATTTGATATGAATTTCAATTTTATACCTCTACGGGTTCACGAGGAAAGGGATAGTAATTTTAAAATTATTAAAAATATTTTTATTATATGATATGACTAAAAATTTACGGTTTTTGCAATTTTTCTTTTATTTGTACTACAAGACGTTGCTTTGTACCAAATTTCAACATTCTGTGTTCACGGGAAGTACCCTGTAGGTTTTGATTCCCTTGCGAGTAGTTGCGAGTTGGAAAATATAGTAAAATTGCTGTATCTTTTGATTGCGTTGAGATAGAAGTTTGATTTTGTGACAGCTTAAAAGTATTATAGACCCGAGTATTTGACAGGAATTTTAATTTAATAACTTAAGGTGTTCATGAGGAAAGAGATAGTAACTTTAAAATGAATAAAAAAAAATTATATGATGTAACAAAAAAATTACTGATTTTGCAATTTTTCCTTTACTTGTGCTATAAGACATTGCTTCGTGCCAAATTTCAAGATTCTGAGTTCACGGGAAGTACCCTGTAGGTTTTGATTTCCTTGCGAGTTTCGTAAATTTGCAGAAATTTGCAGCATAAACGGCTGTATCTTTTGATTGCGTTGGCTTAGAAGTTTGATTTTTTCACAGCTTCAAGGGACAGTAGACTTGACTGTTTGATATAAATTTCAGTTTGATACCTCCAAGCGTTTCTGAGCAAAAGGGTCTTGATAGACGGACGGATAACAAAGTGATCCTATAAGGGTTCTGATTTTTCATTTTGAGATACGGAACCCTAAAAAAGTATATAATATGTATGTTAATCCATTATCTAGTACCCATAGTACAAGCTCTCTGCTTAGTTTGGGACTAGATGGTGTTGTGTGAATGTGGTAGAATATTATTATTATATTAGTATTATACGGGCTCGCCCCCTATTACGTGGGACCTAAAAATTCATGGCGAAATATGGGTGTAATATTACACCTCTGCCTACCCCTTCGGGGATACAGGCGTGAGTCTATAAAGAAAATAAATAAAATAGTATTATATTGTGTTTTCCGTCACTTTGCAAAGTTAAAATTTTCCCGTGTTTTTCCTTAGTCGCCCTTTTTCGACATCCGTAATTAACCAACAATACAGATAAATTACTTTGTATTTATCCCGACGTTTCGACGGTTTACATTCGCCGTAGTAATTAAATCCGCTCTCCACAAATGTCATATCTCACAGTCACCCTGCTCCTATATCACTTTAACCGCCTTAACATTAGTTATTGAATTTAACGCGACAAACATGATTTATAATGCATTCCCTTCGGCTTCCGTAGAGTGCTTGACGTTCTGGAAGCTTCTAGACATGAGCTTTAGTGCACAAGTGGGGGCTCTTATATAGATTACAAGGATACTAAACTATATATTACGGAAGCTTAGCAGCAATAGATGAAATTTTGCTAAAGCACTTTTTCGAACAAAATAGCTTTAGTGCACAAGCGGAGGGTTTCATATTGATTACAAGGGTACTAAACTGTGTATTATGGAAGCTTAGTAGTTATATATGATATTTAGCAGCACTATTACGAACAAAATTTTACGCCCTTCTGTGACACAGAGAGAAAATATAAAAGAAAACTGTGATTAAGTGAAATCGTTGAATAGTATATTGTTTTTATGTGAGGTTATTCATGCATCATATGCTTTAACTTGTGTTGCTTTTTAACCGACTTAATTAAAAAATATATTTTGTTTTTCGCAGGATAGTTTTTTTATTAATTGTTATGTATTAAGCACTGTTAGTATATTACATAAGAAAACGAAACTTAATCTACTAATTATCATAATCTTTAAGAATATGTACATGTTTCTATAATCAATAATATTTAAATAAAAATGGTTTTCCTGAAAATCCAATAATTTCGAAAATAGTAATACTGCAGACAACAAAATGCAGACAACTACCTACTCAAACAAAATTAAACCGATTTCAAACTCTTTAAATTCAAAACACAAAATCTGAATATTGTCTATTACATAACAACAAGCTTAGCATCCATGCCAAGAAGGTACCAAGTCAATTCAGTCTATGCAAAGAGGCTTGAATACAGATAGACTTTTGACCTGCCTACCTAAAATAAGATTGCGAAACACGAGCAATTTCAAAAGGTTTTATTCCCGTAGACGCAGCGCGTATTTCCTGAGGGAAATACGTCGGTTTCTCATACATTTGATATTTGTTTACCAAATATAAACGAAGCGGTAATATGAAGGTTTCTCGTAGAATAGTTGCGATTGATATATTTTGACGTTTTATTCTATTCAGTATCGTGTTGGCGAAATAGAAAAGCCAGTATATGTCATACTTACTTTAGTCAAGTTTATTTATCGGGTCTTATTAGCGGTAAGTATTTGAGGAATAAATATACCTTTATTTCTTGATGGTTCGACCGGCTCATATTGACCATGGTACGTAGAAAAATAGTCGTATCAATATTACATATTAGGTTGGGCGAAAAGATTTTTCGCATTATAGTATGTATGAACTTATAATAAAATCACTTTGGCTATACTATTTGTATCTGGCTGGTTTTGGTATCATTGAAAGTTTAAATTTTAAAGAACATAATTCCAAATTCAAATTAGGAAAATGTGTGATTTTTATTTGTTTTTCGTACTGTCAAGATGAGTGAATCTAATGAAGAAATTCGATACATTTTCAAATTTAAAAAATGCAACGCAAGCCGCGAAAAAAATTTGCGATGTTTATGGACCTAGTGCAGTGTCTGCTAGAGTAACACAAATTTGGTTTAAGCGTTTTCAATCCGGAAATTTACATGTCAAAGATGCACGTCGCTCTGGTATTAATAATAGGGCGCCATTACGGATAAAATGGATGCCATTTTTGAAAAAGTGGAGCATGATTGGCATATCAGTAGTTACAACGTAGCTGAAGAACTGGGAATCGACCACAAAACAGTTTTGGCGCATTAAAAAAAAACTGGGTACACAAAAAGCTCGATATTTGGTTACCTCGCGAGCTCACTGAAAGAAACCTAATTAACCGTGTACTCATTTGTGATTCTTTATTACGACGTAATGAAACCGAACCATTTTTGAAGAACCTGATAACTGGTGATAAAAAGTGGATCACGTATGACAAGAACGTGCTAAAAAGGTCGTGGTCAAAGGCCGGTCAGGCTTCACAGACTGTGGCGAAACCCGGGTTAACTCGCAACAAGGTGATGCTGTGTGTGTGGTGGGATTGGAGGGCATTATTCATTATGAGCTGTTACCACCAGGCAGGACCATCGATTCTGCACTCCACTGCGAACAACTGATGAGATTAAAGCAAGAAGTTGAGAGAAAGTGGCCGGAATTAATCAACAGAATGGGTGTGGTTTTTCATCATGATAACGCTAGACCTCACACATCTTTAGCCACTCAGCAAAAATTAAGAGAGTTTGGCTGAGAGGTGTTAATGCATCCGCCGTATAGTCCTGACCTTGCACCTTCAGATTTCCACCTGTTTCGGTCTCTTCAGAATTCTTTAGGCAGTGTTAGGTTAACATCACGAGAGGACTGCCAAAACCACTTGTCGCGTTATTTTGATCAGAAGTCCCAAAATTTCTATAGCAATAGGATCATGTCCTTACCTACAAGATGGCAAAAAGTTATCTAACAAAATGGTACCTACATACTTTAGTTAAATGTAAATAGACTATGTTAAAAATGTTTTGAATTTTCTTAAAAAATGCGAAGAAACTTTTCCCCCAACCTAAAAAAATTATTGAACATATATAAACTAACTATACTAATATTATAAAGATGAAAACTTTTTTGGTTTGGTTGAGCAGTTCTGGTTTGGTTTGTATAATTATATTTACCTTGAAACGTCAATTTATTGAGGAATGCTATGGTGCAGTAGCGCTTTATAACGTGGGTGTAAACGCGGTCTCAATTAATCTAAAATACATTAGAAATTTCCATTATAAAACTGTCTAATGTGTTATATTCTAAACTATCTAACAATTTTTTTTGTGTTAGATATTCCATTCACCGAGAAAGTGTTTAGCCTATATAAAATAACGCAAAGAGACACGGGTGAAGTAGAGAGAGTAGGGTAGACATAAATAACGCGGGTGTTACGGCGGGCACAGCTAGATGGAAAACTTATTGAAACATAATTTCTTGAACATCCGATCCACCCTTCGCTTCGGTTTAAAAGCACTTTTGTGCATTACGCTCTTTGGTCTCGGTAATAGATTGAATTGAGTTACGTAATGTTAACACTATACAATCTTTTAGATAACTTACACATTAATATATTATCAAATACATAATACCATTCCTTATTGGTCTACTTGTCAGAAAATGTTATTAATGGTCAAAGAACCTCATTTTGATGTATTTTATATTGTTGTTTGTTCTGTAATATATTTTTATTGTACTGGCATTAATCCATGAAAGCCTAGAAGCCATTTATTCAATGGAATTATTAGGTTATTGATTATCTTTGGTACTAGCATGGTACTAGGTACATTTTCCGTGAAACTAATAATAGAATTATACGAGTGAAAAATTGTTTGATTATTTTAAGAAATATAATGCTGCATTTGTAACTTGGTTCCGATTGTGGATGATAATTATTGTAACAAAAGATTAAAGAAAACGTTGAGTCTTCTTAATAGTTACAACATTTATAATCTTAATCTTGTTTGCATAAAAGTCGTTTAATATACCACCATAGCATCTTAAAGTCAGTGTTCCACACTGGATGAAAGTCATGACCCCTTACTTATCGATACACACAAAAAGAAAATGTTTAAAAACCTTAGCAGACTAACTTGACTTGAAACAAATTAGTCTGGATGCTCAGTTTTTTGAATGTACGCTGTGACCAGAACTGAAAAAGACGTTAAAAATAAAAAACAAATAATTTAAACTTAATAGAGCTATTCCAAGAAAACAAGCTTTCGAATAAAGAATGTGTACTTGCCAGACCGAATACAGAATTCTTACTTTTTAATACCATCGACAAGTTTCTTCTAGAAACCGTTACGTTCGTGAGAGATCGCACTTAGATAGGTCTTATACAAAGTTTTATGTAACACTAAAAGCTGATAATAGACACGCCATAGCATTTATATTTATTTTTTCTTAGAATCAGTGGCTACTGCTTATTCGTTTGTATTGTTTTAATTATGGTTTGCTTGTTTATGTTCATGGGTTTAGGTAAGCTTCTGTAGTTATTAATTTGCGATCGGGTGTTCGATAGGTGTGGGGGTGTTTGTTAGACAGGAAAACTTAGCCCCCAATTTTAAAGAAATAAGAAACAATATTTCAAAAAGAAAATAAGGATTAATTTGAATAGCCTATTAGTTAGTGAACCTGGGTTCTATCCTGTTCAGGACAATTCTTTGTAATTATTGATATTATTATGTTCTGTTTCTGTGTGTAAATATAAAATTAGATTTAGTTTCTATTTATAGTGTCACGCCTGTATCCCCAAAGGGGTAGGCAGGGGTTTAAATATTACACCCACATTTCGCCATGAATTTTTAGGTCCCACGTAATAGGGGGCGAGCTTTTTGCCGTTACCGTGCACATCACCAGACTCCGAGCTGCTACTGAGCATTCGGAAAAACCCAGTAACACTTTTGCCCAACCCGGGAATCGAACCCGGGACCTCCGATCACCAGTCGCATACGCTATCCACTGGACTATATACCAGTTATTTTGCTCTTATAGTACATGCTCTGCCTATTATCATAATTTATGACTATGTGTGGTTTGTCCTATGGTGTGTCTTGTATTACGCGGGTATTCTTTTACCTTTCTTCGTTAGAACAGTAGACCTTTGCGAAACTTTGGGTACAGTTTCAACCCGTAGAGGTTTGTGGAGAGTTTTAGTCATATGAATGGAACACATATGCGAGGTCTCTTTAAAAGGCAGCGATAGCCTAGTGGAGATAACAACGGACTGCCATGCAGAGGGTATCGGGTTCGAATCCACGGCGCGCACCAATGACTTTTCGAAGTTACGTGTGTATTAAATTGTTCATTATCGCTTGCCCCGTGCCTCGGAGAGCACGTTTACCCGTTGGTCCCGGCTGTCATAAAGATCTTTGACAGTCGTTACGGGCGGCAGTCACTGTGGAAAAGTTGATATTCTGTCATATCTGGTTAGACCAATAAGCGGACCTCGGACTCCAAGGCGTGCAAGTCTTGGTTGCAACCGGGATAACGCTAGGGCGATGATGATGACGTGTGGCGAGGTCTCCATAACTGCACTGTTAAGTACAGCTATATACGCAGCACGTGTAGGACTATTGGTGTAATTTGGTATTGTACAGAATTGGATTATAGGCAGATGGGTGATATTGGGTTAGGTGATAATGAAATAGTATAAGTAAGGAAACTAAAAGTAATGCTCATTATCATCATCAGCATTGGAGTAGCATAGCATCAGGCATCATACATCATTTTCTACGCATAGATAAAATTAACATTAAAAGTTCCATTGCAGAATTTTTGCCAAATGTTTCGCTTACTAAAGATATCATTATTTGTAAATGTACTGGGAACTTTATAACTTTATTACTACAGTAAGGCTTGACAAAATTCTGTAACAACTTTCGCATCTCACAACTGTAATCCTCAGATCCTTATTACCGAATATAATAAACTCTAACTTCACAAATAAATAAAACTAGGGCAGCACAGCAATAAACAAAACGGATAATGCGGAAATTATCTAAATACCATCTATCGTGCAATTTTGACATTTGCTACCCAATAAACCAAAACCTAGAACTAACTCTACCAGCAAATTACGTGAACAACCGCAAATATAACTTTGTCGATACAATTTACTAGGCAAAGTTATAAAAACGTGTTGACATGTGAAAATATGTCTTGTTTACTTGGTAATAAGGGTGTAGTTAAATGTATTTTGTTTGTAGTAGTGAAGTAATTTAGGTAAAACAATTTAATACGTATGTCCTCAAATGGTTTAGTTTCTATCACTGGGGGCGTTTAATTTCCCAACTGAGAACGAACGAGACTCTGTAATATATCGTTAGGGCTACTAACTTGTAGTATAAAAGTATTTAACAAAATGAATGGATAAAAAACATTAGCCTATACAACAAGTTATCAATTTATTTATTGATCTTCTACAAATAAGTATAACAAATTTAATATAATGGTAACAGATATTCACATTAAAAACAAGATATAACTTAAAAATTACAATAACACTGAATTTGGTTAAACCTCACGAAGCATTCCTATATTACGAAAGGTCAAATTATAAATATTACTAAAATGTTATAATAATATATTTGGCTTTGTCGCAAAATCCTCTTATCCTCATGTGCTGACTCTTATTTCTTCATATTTTTTATCTTAAACGATCAGCACTTGATCACGCAGCTTCACTTTATATTGTTCTGGAAGCTCAAGGTCAAGTAAATTGATATTGACAGAACCTATACGTAGTGGTCTTAGCGGCCGGCTCGCCATACAATATGTAGTATATATTTTTTTCGAATAAATTAATTTTAATGAAAAAAGAAAACAACGAAATATAGAAACATTTGTCACAGGACCCTGAACTAAATTCATAGAGATTATTTTTTATTCTTTTTTATTTCAATAGTTTGCTAAACATTAATGTATCAATTCCCAGAAGTCGACAGTTTTTTTTTTAAATAAAAAAAACACTTCAATCATTTTCAAACCTATCATCCTTCAAATTATATGTGCTTACAAGAGGCAGCTACGCCCACACATTTTTAATTAAACTAATATATATATTCTATAATTTAGTATTTCGGAAAAGCCCATGCTAAACTAAACAGCTTCTTTAGCTCTATTATTTAGTCAGTCAGTCGGTAACACAATTTCTATATATATATATATATATATATATATATATATATATATATATATATATATATATATATAGTGTTTTATAGTCTCCCACCTGTATCCCCGAAGAGGTAGGCAGAGGTGTAATATTTCGCCATAATTTTTTAGGTCCCACGTAATAGGGGGCGAGCCTATTGCACATCACAAGACTCCGTGCTGCTACTGAGAATTCGGAAAAACCCAGTAACAATTTTACCCGACCCGGGAATCGAAATCGGGACCTCCGATCACCAGTCGCATACGCTATCCACTGGACCACGGAGGCAGTCAAGTAATTATATATATATATTACTGTAAAAGTCCGAAGTGCGGTAAATATTAAGATTTACCAGCATGAGTTGGTAAATTATGGCCCTTACCCCTGCACGTGATTTGACCCAAAAATAGGAGCCCTGCAAAGCAGGGCTCCGTCAAATTATTTTTGTTTTTATTTAAAAAATTGGACATTTACCAACTCATGCTGGTAAATCTTAGGATTTACGGATTAATCTTAAGATTTACCGTTCTTTGGGCTTTTACAGTAACATTTACAAATTGACTTCGGAGGCAACCCTACGTACATTGTGAACTTGTGTTCCTTCGTGATATGACGTAACTATTAACTTGTCTGACAGATGAATTGTTACATAATAATGCGAGTAGGTGTAGGTCCCCGAGAATAAGCGACAGGTCAGTTCATGGAATATAAATTCTGCTAAGCTGAATGTAATGGATTCGATTGCCACGTTTTCTCATCATTATCATCATTCTAACTGTATCTCAGTTTGATTTAAGACTTTCGCCTTGGGGCCAGAGATCGCTTTCTATACATACATACATATGGTCACGCCTTTTTCCCGTCGGGGTAGGCAGAGACAACAGAACGCCACTTGCTTCTATCCTTAAAAAACTCACGCGCTTCCTCTACATTCATTATTATTTTCATACATCGCTTTCTATGCTAATCATATTTGACTGAATATTAGCTTTTCCACATACCAATAGAATATCTCCTTGGGGTCAGACGGCAGGTCTGATCGCCGCCAAGAAGATATTCCATGGCTTCGACCTGCGTCAGTAAATTCAAGGGTAACTCACTGCAAATAAGAATTGTCAATGACTTTCGTGACAGTCGTTTTCTTCGAGGCACGGGCAATTGATATAATAAACATTTTAACCATTGCAACGTTCTGTAGGTATCGGAAAGTAATTATTTTTTATTTAAACACTAGACTTCATCCGCGACTCGCATAAATTATACATCGAAGACCTCCAGGAATCACACAATTGGTTGGTAAAATCTGTATAAAAATTTGTTAGATATTTTTTGAGTTTATCGTAATCATACAGACAGACAAGACACGCTCGGGACTTCATTTTACAATATGTTGTATATATATAGACACACGCCTGTATATCCCCGAAGGGGTAGACAGGTGTGTAATATAAAACCCACATTTCGCCATGAATATTTAGGTCCCACGTAATAGGGGGCTCCGTGCTCCTACTGAGAATTTGGAAAAACCCAGTAACACTTTTGCCCGACCCGGAAATTGAACCTGAGGCCTCCCAATCCCACGCGCAAATTATGCCGCGAGACCAACGACTTCATTTTATAATATGTATAGATGTATTATATAGTAATGTAAGTATGAAGAGGGTAATGAATATATTATGTTCATATCGTAGATGTGTGGATTCTGTCCGTCAGTCAGTAACGCAATAACTTTATTTATACAGATATGTAGTATTTAGTAATGTAAGTATGTAGAAGGTCATCAATATATCTTCATATCAGAGTAGTGAGGGTTCTTCACAACATTCAAAAGGCATGTGACAATCTTCACTATGACCTCAGCAAGTGTTGCTTTGCTTTGTCGATTTATTACGAATGTAGAGTCACGCTATGAACGCTGAAGTCAGTTCGCACAAACCACTCTACATACGAACATTTTATTTTCCATCAATTTATTCCGGATGGTAGCAAAATTTTTACTGGCACCCGTCAGCAGTACAATATGTTGTATAACTCCAGGGTCCTTTTACGAGTATATGGGTACCTACGCAGAAACGACGGTGTATTTTCGACCCAATCCTATTTTATTTCTGTAGCATAAAATACATTTTAAAAAGTTTTCTGTTACCTGGTATATAAACTTTTTTGACCATTTAATTGGGTAGCTTGTATAGGTCAGACGGCAATTGGTTTCTGTAAATAGTTACAGACGACAAATTAACGTTCAGAACGATATTGTTGTGCAGGAGTAAATTTAGTATGTTACTATCCTGTTCCTTTTGATAAAAATGAAAAAGAGAAACAAATTTATAGTTACATTTATGCTTATAAAATTTCAAGTCAATGAACCCTAAATAGCTATGTACTCAATTTTATTTGAGTTCTCCAAAAATTATCTTGTTTTTCTCGCCGTATATTTTGCCAAAGTAACTAATTTCATATTAGTAAAACAAGCAAAGTAGTACCATTAATTAGTTAGTAAAATAAAGAAATGATTTTTGTATAGTTATTTGTGCCTCCATGAAAGAGTAACCATTCGTCAACAATAGAAACAAACCAATACAAACCAACGATTGGTTGGTATATGCTTCCGATACTTCCATGTCTCAATTTCTCTAACTCTTTTTGTCCCTGTATTCCTACGGAATATATATAACGTAACGTCCTATACGAAACAAGTGACAATAAAATATACATATATTGACCGTCCATAGGCTATGGTTATAGGGTAAACGTACATACATAAAATAAGTTCCACAGTTGATAGTATCTTACAGCACCATATTACGTTTCGCGATTTCTAAGTAAGAAAATTACATTTAAAACGGTGCAGTTATCAAAACTGGCATCTTCCAACATTAACAGCTCAGTATGTATTACAATAAAATAATATTGATATTAAAGAAAATATGATCACAGCACAGTTATGGCTTATCAAATTGAAATCTTTATATGGAGATGTTTATAAAATTGACATTAAAAGTACGTTAAATGTTCTGGTTAAGACTATTAAGAAACGAAAATTAAACGCCGATATTTTAATGTCTAATGAAAATAAAATATGTTTATAGCTTTCAAGTCTATTAGAAATTATTACAAGCGTATCGCTTGGTAAATAAGGATGCAAAATTTCATACCCAATGTTATTATATTCACTATAAATTAAGAAATAATCACGAATATAAAAACGATCGGGGACGTTGGCGTAGTGGTTTAAGCGGCTGCCTCGCAGTTTAATATTTTTATGTCCGTGTGGTGATGGATTAAGAATACAAATTATACTACCAAATTTTATTCCGTGGATGTCGTAGAGAGGATAGAGGCTAAGGAAGACACGTAGCAAATATTATCTTTGGAAACAGACGAAGAAGTTGTCGTCAAACCTTATGCCAACGCACCTGCGCAGTATAGGATAATAGGCTAAATCTTCTCGATTCAGAATACTATTGTGAAGTAAATTAGGAGGTAACTCTAGGCAGCGATAGCCTGAAAAGACTGTCAAACTGCTACGCAGAGCGTATCGGATTTGAATCCACAGCGCGCTTCAATGATTTGTATTATATTGTTCATTATAGTTTAACGGTGAAGATAAATAACGTCTCCTTACGTTAGTTTTCTTCACCTGAAAGTTCTTCATAATTGTCTAGAAAGATATGTGAAGTCCGCCAACCCGCAAATGCCGTTACCCTTCTCAAAGAGAGAAGAAGCCCGTCCCCAGCAGTGGAACAGTATATTTACAGGGCTGATGATGATGACACAGTTGCCGCGAATGCTGCATTTCCGCGTCATAGCTTTCCAGTAATCTCTCCTGTCAAGATGCAAGCTACATCTTAGGAATACACGCACAATGAACTACAAAACTCCATCTTAGTACTTACCTGAGTAGAAGGCTTTTAAGCATTCAAACAACGGAGAATCTATTGTAGTGGTTTCTTTCATGTTCGCTTTTCTATCGAGGTATTATTTTTCTTTACATTACTAAGTACAGTTTTCTATTGTTGCGAATTGAAACCTGCACTGCTAGTAATAGAGTTTAATTTCAATTGCAGTATGAAGAGCGTGGTGCTATCTAAGGTCTTTGTGAATGTAATACGTTGAAGTAGAAATTCTTTAGACGAATTTTATGCACGTGTATGTTTCTTGTTCATACCACAGTGGCAACTGCACAAACCCATCAATTTGTGAGGCCAAGCTATCGCCATGAAAATAATATACCTATTTTTATATTCTTATTAGATTAGTACACATATAAAATTCGTCTACCGGAAATATTAAAGGTCACGTCCTGCTTTCTGTGAGGTTACTGTTCAATTCGGCAGGAACGCGTAAAATTATGCAAATCACGATTCACGTGACTCCGACCGGAAATATACTTCAGGGGCGCATTCGTGGGAAGGAAGGTATCATTTTGACTTTTCCAAGGCTTCTATTTCTAAAAGGTTTGAATGAGAGAACTAGCACACATCTTTTCTGCTAGCCCTAAACTCGAACCATAGCGTCACAGCAACCAGGTGACGAAAAAATTCCAAAGAATAACCACAAATATCAAAATCGACATACATTGTACAACCTATAAGCATTTTATCCATGTTATAAAACTATAAAACAATTCAAAACATTGGCCACAACGAGCGTAGTTACAGGGTGTGTTAAAACGAGACCACACGATCAGTGTACAGGCTGTTGTTAAATAAATTGCGTGGCTTTGATGGAGCTGCTCTGCTCGTGAAACTGATGTAGGTCCCACGCAGGTAATGATGTGTGGTACAAATTATAAGTTTAAAGCGATTGTTTATTTTATTATTTTCATCGCTTAATACAATCTACAACTATGACTATATGACTAGGAAAATATGTATTTTCCAATATTATGTAGTGAAATGGCAGGGGTCTTAATGGCCCGAGATTAGTGATCAGATTGAGACATTTCATCTCTCTGCCGTCAGAGCAAAATGTCTTATCTATCACTGCCGAAATATCGCTTTATCAAAACTGTAAAATTGTAATGCTTATTAAGCCGGGTAGATCTGAGTCCTTCTAAGCTAAATTATTTGCGGAAATCTTGTTAACCTATCTGGGCTCATAGACATCGATAAATAATACAAAAATACAATGTTAAAGACAGACACAAAACATTTAAACATGTGCATCATATAAAGTGTTGTCTTATGCGGAGAATTCATGACATAATGGAACCGATCCGAGACATGTATGTATACTAAATGGTGTAAATATTCAGAAATAGAATGCAACGAATATTCTGTTTTAATGGAAATCCAAACTAGTTTACACATGATAAACAAAATCTTGGACCAGAGCAAAAGTGTCGAATAGAATTTGATCAATCTCTCACGAGCCCCGGTCGCTAGGCTCACACGAAATAAGTTCCGATTTTTTTTGCGCTCCACAACCATTGTTTGGCGAGAGATTTTCTGCGAGCATTTCCAGTTAGCTTTGAAAGATGCTTCACGTTATGTTCGGGAAGGTATTTGTTGATGTCATACTTATGTGCTTCTTTGACTTTAGATGACCGGAAAATAGAGATATGTAGTAGAATGATATGATGCCGGAATAACGCCTCTCGCATAGTTATGAGGTTTTAGTTGTCTTTTATGTAGCGCTCATAGCGAGACTTGGCTTGCTGTTCGTAACAGATCGGCAAAGTTTAGCAGCGCTAGCACAGGTCGCCACTTGGATGGGTGACCAAGTGTGGCGTTTACATCTGAGCGCTACCGTGCTTCGGAGGGCACGTAAAGCTGTCGGTCCCGGTTCTTGTCTCAGGATAAGAATCGTTAGGCCATGTCGGAGGCCTTCGGGCGGTCTAAAAACTCCGACACTAGAGTTGGCCACACACTCACACGAAAAACAAACAAAGAAACAAGTTATCTTTTTGCTGCTTTTACTACGGATGACGGGGAAATAGAGATATGTAGAGATTCAGCATGTAGTGGAATGATATGATCACTAGGTACCGGAGGAAAGGCCGGATAGTGATGTGGTTGTAGATTATTTTTTAAAGTCGTATCTTGTGATAGACGACAAAATGTTGTAACATTTATTTCGGAAACGTTATAAAAATAATTATACGTATAAATCTATATCATGTCGAAAGAACAGCTTAAATACTTTTAATTTAGGGTCAACTATAGGAAGTGCTTGAGGTAATTTGAGATACGTATAATTAATGTCAGTAGATTGAATGTCAGTACATGTTTCAATTACATATTGTTGTGCAATAAAGAATATTATCTATCTAACTAATTTGAGATTAATAGAACATACATTTATGTATGCGAAGGTATATTATTGTACTATTTATTATATATATATATATATATATATATATATATATATATATATATATATATAAATTATTATTTAAAGTATAATCATAATTTACTGGTACACTGACAACTACCATTTCTTTCCTACCAATAATATCCATCCAAAGGTTGCCTGGTAGAAATCGCTGTTAGCGATAAGGCCGCCTATTGTACTATGTTTGTAAATCATTTTTTTATGTCCAACGTAGTGTACAATAAAGTGTTAAATAAATAAATAAACATAAGGGGTTAAGTCAACACTAGCAGGTACGTATTTACGCTTATTTGATAAGAGTGATGCTAAGTATTAGAATATTTAGCATAAAACGGTGCGAAACATGAGAACATGCTTTAAGCAAACAGCTTTGAAATATTTCTTCTGGGTAAACTTTTAATCGGCTTTACATTTTTTTAACTCGAAGCGAAGAAAAGATGTAAAATACATAATGTAACAGGCTAGAGTTTTTGCTTATCTGACCTCGGCTAGTTTTCGAGATTAGATAACAAGCAAATACTTACTAGCATCTATAAATCTGCTGGGTTATGGTTTTGGTGCGGTAATTTCAAATTGTTTTTTCTGATATACCACGTATCTTTGTTTCGAGTAGGTATCCCATATATATTTTAGACAATAATCCAATCAAATATTTGTACAGGTGAAAGATGGAGTTTAATAAAACAGATCATCATTATCATGTCAACCCAAAGACGTCCACTGCTGGACATCGTCCCCAAGTATCTCCACACAGACCGATCTTGAGCCGCCTTCGAGCAACAAAACAGATATAACCTAAAAAAATTACGTCATTAGCTTCTACTTTGTACCACAGCTGCAGGTATTTCTCGGAAACCTGCGGTCCCGCGGTCCATAACGCCGTGAAGTCGGTTTCGTTTCAATTTATGTTTAACATAAACATTGTTTTACCAAATACGAGACCCTTGTCTTTGTAGTGAGTGGACGGGCAACTTGCAAGCCACTAAAAGTTACCGAGTCACGTTCGTTGATTAAGATAGAATTTGATATCAAGAATCTTTAATTTGAAAGTAAATTAACTGCGAAATACTTCATTATTGTCTAATAAGGCCTCGCTTCGTGGCAGCTCGCGCGCCGTTGTGTGAGGTTGATCGAAATACGAAATTAAACTTTGTGCGACAATCTTGTTGCACACACAGACGAATGTGTGTGCAACAAGATTGTTTTATATGACAGACTGTGGATTTTAAGCAGCGATATATGACAGGTTAGATTAATATACTGCCACATAGTGAGTCTCGAGTTTTATAGGTACTGTGGCGGGTTCCAACCTACTGCTCGCTTTCCGACAGAAAATGAAATCGTTATGCACGAACTAAATTGTTCATACCTGGACTTATTTCACTCGCTCCTTTTCAGGACAAGCATGATAAGTTCAGGTACTTTGAAGATGATTTCCAATTGTAACAGTAGGCTTCTTGACTATCAATACCATCTAATACCCTGATACTAATCGAAACCATAGTACACCGTAATCACTTTGGATTACAAAGGCAGTTCCTCTGTAAAGGAAAATACTCAGTCAAATCTGGATGGACTTGAAAGTTAATAATATAATGTCTAGCAGTGGACGTCCTTCAGCTGAGAGAATGTGTAGTAAATTGCGCTGCGCAGCAGATAAAATGTTTCCTAACATGGTGAATATTTCAATGATTTTTTAATCATTGACTAAATAATATTTTTTAGTTTCCCTTAAAGTTGCTCGTCTGTTTTTCTCTCAGGTTGGCCCGGACCACTAGAATTTTAAATCAGCTTGTATCTTCGAGGTCATGTGGATTGTGAAATAAATTGTAGTTTATTTGTTTTGAGTTTGTTCAAACAATATGTGATTATATTTCTTTTACATGTTGGATTTTTTTGCTATAAATTATAAAGGATAGAGATATGTTTCTATCACTAGTGCATTTTATAAGGCCCGGAGGAAAGTGTTATAATAAAAAGCATTAATATTTATTTACCCTCAGGGTAAATAAATATGAATGCTTGCTGTCTTATAAATAGTAATAGTAATGTTTAAACTTCTTTATAGTTTTAGGTAGTTGGTAACCAGAGGCTTACTGAGTGTATCTCTTACTATGTTATTGATGAATACTTTTCAGCTTTTACGATTTGTACACATGTCCAAAACAATGGCCCAGTTGTGTACGTAACGGACTGCCGAGACTATGGTCTCGGGTTCGATCCCCAGTTAACCCGGGCACACACCTCTGACTTTTCGAAGTTATGTGTGTATTAAAAATGTTAATTATCGCTCGCTTAGTAATGTGCCCGGTAGATGACAATAGGCTGGCCCCCTATTACGTTGGGACCTAAATATAATTTGCGAAACGTGAATGTGTAATACACTCCTGCCTACCCCTTCGGGGATAAAAGGTGCGAAGAAGTTATTATGAAGAAGAAGTTATGTAAATGCCAAAACGTGAAGGGAAATATAATGTACTTTACCAATATTATGAAACAATTACGTGACATAGACTCGTCACCTAAATATTCCTATTTAGGTGACGAGTGATGGATGAGAATGTTACGATGGATTTGTGGAGTGACAAGAATGGACAGAATTAGGAATGATTATTAGAGATAGTATGAAAGTGGCGCCCATTGATGAAAAGGTAAAAGTCGATTGGCGCGGTATGGACATGTTATGCGAAGAGATGAGGTGTACGTAGGTAAGAATGTGATGAATATGCGCGTAGAAGGACGAAAAGGGAGAGGGCGGCCAAGGAAAAGTTGGATGGACTGTGTGAGGATGGATATGAAAGAGAAAGGGATAAATGATCGGATTACTGGTGACAGAGAAGTATGGAAGCGAAGGACATACTGCGCCGACCCCTAATAAATTGGGACCAGGGCAAGACAATGATGACAATGATGATGTTATAGATCTTCTGGTTGAGCCGGTACAATTATGCTAAAATCAGCAAGGGTCTATTACTTCGATCATCCTCATAGCGTTATCCCAGTTGCATCCCGGGGTCCATTTACTAGTCTAACCGGGTATGACTGAATATTAGCTTTGCCACCGAGCGACAGGTTGTCCGACCTTCGCAACTCAAAGGGTTTCTCAATATTTCATGGATTAGTGTAGTGTACATTTATTCAAAGGAACTGACCCCCCATAATTACTATCAAAGATCTTATTGACAGCCGGGACCGACCGTCAGGTTTAACATGCTGTCCGAGGCACGGGGCAAGCGATAATTAACAATGCAATACGCAGATAGCTTCGATAAGTTAGTGTTATGTTCGCTGTGGATTCGAACCCGGTACCTCCTGCAATCTGTTGGGATATCAGATAGGCTATCCTGGCTTTGGTCGAAATTCAAATTCAAATTTAATTTATTTGTTAAACACTGGAATTCTTAAGATGTAACAAAAATACGGAAGCGCAGTTCTGTGTCCTGCCAATGATGGCGTACAAATATTGACATATTTTTAACAAAAAATATGAAATATGCAATTAAAAAATACAAACAACACAAATCTATAAAATAACAAACTTAAAAACTAACACATTTTACGGATAATACATTAAAAACAACAATTTTATAGGATACTAGCCGTTTCCCGCGGTTTCACCCGCGTCCTGAGGGAACTACTTCGCGTACCCGAAAAACCCAAATATCTTACGGACCCCTATTTTTTCTAAAATAAAATATAGCCTATGTTACTCGCAGATAATGTAGCTTTCTAATGGTGAAAGAATTTTAAAAATCGGTCCAGTAGTTTTTGAGTTTATCCATTACAAACAAAAATACAAATTTTTCCTCTTTATAATATTAGTGTAGATTAAATCTTGTCGTTGAGGAAGTCTGTAACTGAATAATAACACTTTTCAGTCAATAACATTCGTAACAGTTTTCTAAAAAGGCTTATGTTTTGTGATTTTATTGTCTGCGGTAGTTTATTGTATATTTTTGGCGTTAAACAAAACACACTTTTCCATAGGAGCGCATTCTATTACTTCGATAACTTTATTAAACAACACACGGCTTAAATATTTTACTGAATAACATTTCAAGGTCACACAACATGCATAGTTTAATCATGTTTCTCTCTTTGAACGCATTGGAGCGATGGAAAAGGTCAAGTTTTAATTAACTTTAATTAATAGTTTGTTTTGTTTGTGTTTTAGTTCAATGTCAACGATGATTTTCTCTTTCGATTGTATTTGTGAAAACAAGGGTGAAAATATGTTATATTACAATATCACTGCCTCGTTGGTCTCGCGGCATAAAAGTGCGCGTGGGATTGGGCGGTCTCGGGTTCGATTCCCGGGTCGGGCAAAGTGTTGTTGGGTTTTTCCACTAGTAAATTCTCAGTAGCAGCACGGAGTCTTTTAATGTGCCCGGTACGGCAATAGGCTCGCCCCCTATTACGTGGGACCTAAAAATTCATGGCGAAATGTGGGTGTTATATTACACCTCTGCACACCACTTCGAGGATACATGCGTGAGTCTATTAAAAAAAATACAATATCAACCCGTGTATAATCCCACTGCTGGGCACGGGTCTCTTCTGTACGAAAAGGGTTACTGGCTAAGTGCATACTTACCATCTTATGAGAACATCATGAATACTCTCATTATTCAGGTTTTGTCTCAATGTTTTCTTCATTGTTTAGCAAGCGATAACACAGAAATGGATACATTGAACTGTCAGTGGTGTGCGTCATGGGTTTGACAAGGAATGTGTGTATCGTCAATTGTATCATCACATCAGCCAAACGACGTCCACTGCAGGACATAGGCCTCCCCCAAGGTTCTCCACACAGACCGGTCTTGAGCCGCCCGCATCCAACCTCCTCCCGCGATCTTGACAATCGACAATTGTATAGTTGCTAAATAATATCATGCAATTGTGTTTCTAACACAAGTAGAAATAATAATTAGAAAATCGTAAATCTTTATTACTGCCTTTGCAAACCTTTGCCGGGCTACGACAGTCTGTAGCTAACTACAAGCTACAAGTGCTCGTAGCGCTCTACAGTTATTCGTAGCAGGCTGTAGAACATCGTAGCCGACCTACGCTTTTACGATAACCGAAAATAAGTCAATGCCACGAATTCGATTTCGTGTATATATATATATATATATATATGATTTATTGTAGGAATTAAGGTTTCCTATATAAAATATTGAAACATATATTTTATGTTTTACTCATATTATTAACTAGAGGACGCCAGCAGCTACGCCTGCATTTTTTATAAATGTACCCGTTTTGGCCGATCCCTTGGGAATTTCGGGAAATCCCTTCTTAGTGCACCCCTACGGTCCCCAAGGAACATACATGCCAAATTTCAGCTTCCTGCGCCCAATAGTTTCGGCTGTAGCGTGTCTGTCAGTCAGTCAGTAACGCAAGGATTTTATATATTAAGATTTTAATGATACACAATAAACAGTTTAATATGCATACTTAATGATTGTGATTTATGTTAATAATTTATTTAGGTGCCCAGTTGGCGCTAGTAACTTTAACAAATTAATACCAAGCATGGCATTTAGTACTTAAAATATTTTCAACATTGGTGATTTGTAAACATCATGCAAGTTAATTTAAGTAGTCTTACGCTCAGTTTCACAATAACTGGAGAAGTCTGATCATTTAAATAAATTCAAAATTTAGATGTTTGTATGAGTTATTGGACAAATTAATTTAACAGGTTGCTGCCCGACTGCTGATCGGAGGTCCCGGGTTCGATTCCCGGGTCGGGCAAAAGTGTTACTGGGTTTTTCCGAATACTCAGTAGCATATCTACTCATGTGGTAGCAGCCCGGAGTCTAGTGATGTGCCCGGTAACGGCAATAGGCTCGCTCCCTATTACGTGAGACCTAAAAATTCATGGTGAAATGTGGGTGTAATATGTACACCTTCGCCTAGCCCTTCGGGGATACAGGCATGAGTCTATAAAAAAAATATAAAGATATGTGCGGGTGCAGACATTATTACCCATAACTGTCATAATATAACTGCCAACAAAATAAATTAAGTATTTTTACTGTCGGGTCTAAAAAGTTTTGACATAAAAACTTTCTAGCTTTGACGAAATCTTAGTAAAGTTGACGTCTTAAATCTGTTTTTCGTTATTCATGTATCACTGAGAGTTGAATTGTTACTTGTTATCTAAACTTTTGTGAGTTTCCTTCGCTTTAGAACTTTTGGTAGGTTTTCATTGCTAAGGACTGGGGTAGGTTAAGTATTATTAAGGATCTTGTCTAAGTGGACTATAGGGTTTGCTTAGAGGTGACTGTTGTTGCTGATATTCAATATGTTGTTACTGATTTGATTTTGTATGATTTTGGCCGGCTAACGTGTCAAGACGATAAGATTTCCTGAACTTTTCCTCAAACTCGCCACGCACCAAGAATATAACTCATGTCGTGGAATGATCTCACAAACATTCAATCAACGGATACAGAGACTCAAAAGAGTGCAAAAGGCACGTTTGGCTGTGCATAGAGGGTCGATATTGCCTGCTCTTATGTATGGTAGTGAAAGTTAGGTATGGCAGAAGAGACTTGAAAGTAGAATAACTGCTGTAGAAATAAGAGCACTGAGAAGTATGTGTGGTGTTTCTTTGACTGATAGAGTAAATAATTGTGTGATAAGAGAGTAGAGGTAGGGAGGGAGAGGTAGAGGTGTGGGGTAAAAGAAGATGTTTTGACAAGCATCGAGAAAGGCATGTTAAGATGGTTTCGGCACATGGAAAGGATGGATGACGAAAGACTGACAAAGAAGATATATAAGGTAAGTGTGAATGGGACAAGAGAAAGGGGAAAACCTAGGCGGACGTAGACGTTCTCGGACCATATTGGAGACATCCTAAATGAAGGACAGGTCAGAAGTATCCAAAACAGAAGAGCATGCATGAGATACTTGATGGGAGTGAATAAAGCAAGAGAGGTATATCAGGATCGTTGCAAATGGCGTTCCGTAGTCTCTACCTATCCCTCCGGGGAACAGGCGTGAGTCTATGTATGAATGTATAAAACAGTGCATTGTGGGTCATATAGTCTTCTCGTGCGGAGATCGAATCCAAAACACTCGGCGCAGTTTCAAACGGTGAGATCACCGCTTGAAGCACTGCGTCATCCATGCTCACCTCAATAACCCTATCGCAGTCCATTGTTGGACATAGGCCTCTCCCAACACGCTTACAGTACACGGTCCTCAGCCTTCAGCATCCAGTCCAATTTGTTATAAATCAACGAAATAAAAACACCAATGTGTCCATAATGAAACATTTGTCTTTAAATAAAAGTGTTTATTTAAATTTTTAGCACCTCAATATTAACTCTCTGCTTTCACTGAGCGTTTGATCCTGTCGGTTCACACAATATTTCAAAGTGAACTTGCCCCGTGGTTGTTTTTATTACCGGGAGGTAATTTGAAAAGCCTTATTCGCGCGAGTGAGTTTCAGGAATTTTGTAATTACTGACGTAAACTTCAGTTAAATGGATTAGTCATTGTGTCTGTTTGGTTTTTTGCGGTTTGAATGAGTTTATAATTATTTATCAGGAATTACAATTGAGTTATGAAGTGGTTGTGTGGTGTAATAAATTTATCTACGTGGCGCCACTGTGCCGATGTTTACATTGTGTCCGTAATAAAAGTGAATTTAAAAATAATTTAACGACATATAAGTAATGACAAGTGCATAATTATATTATTACAGCAATAAATTTTAAGGATAATATAAAGTTTACAGTGAATAAACAGTGTGATAACAGATCTTTTGAAAATAAAATCATAACGAACAACAGTGAAGTGATGGAAAAAACAAACTATCTTAGCATTTAATTTCAAAACAATTGAATATATGAGCGTATAAATGTGAAAATCTGTAGAGAGTAATATAAAAACAGTGCAAGAGTGCTAAATTAGGAAAAAAAGACAAATAATAATAAACTAAAACTTGCTAGTCATCCTTAAAACATCTACCACTGCGCCATCTATAATTACTACGGTGTACTACGTCACTTTGACTTGCACATTCCATCGAACTTAATATCGAACCGAACCTGTCAGTACATTACAAATTACACTACTCCTACTACGACACAACTTCAACAGAGGGCGCTGTTACACAAAATGGAAGAACAAAGTCATAATATAACTTTGAGAAAACCACAGAGTAGGTCTAAATCATTAGAAAAAATAGATATAACAGGTTCTTTGGATTCCTCTCTCTCTTGCGATGTATTAGCTAGGAGCTTAGACCTGTCAACTAACACAATTCCACCTTGCATCGAAGAAATGATGTCAGAAATAAATACCTTGAAATCAAACCTATTGAGCACACAAAATGAAATGGATAACATAATTTTAGAGAATGTAGAACTCAAAAAGCAAATCACACAACTGTCTCAAGAAATAATTATATTAAAACAAATATGCAGAAGCCCCACTTCATCTTTACGCAAATCTATATCATCTAATAAGAAAAATAGTGTGAAACGACGCCTAGCAGATAACTTTCAACATAGTCCACTTACGCTTTCAAACAATTCTAGCGAAATAAATAAAATAGACCGTGCCGTAAGTGCAGCACCGCAAATACAGGGCAAATTAATGATGGAAAACGAATCACAAGCCCATACTGATTTGAATCGTATTACAACCACCAATATTCAAAACAAGAATGATTCAGTAGCCATAACAGACCCTAGTCAAGAAGACACGCAGACAAATACTACTTATTCCAAAGGCAGCCCGATTAATATTGCTACTACATCAAAAACAGAGGTATCAAATCTGAAACTTAATAGAATTTTTATATTTGGAGGTAAGCAGTGTGTAGGTATGGCAGAATCTTTGAAAAAGTCTCGTTTATGGACCCGCTACAAACACTATCAAATTATATCATTTATTAAACCTTATGCTTCAACGGACAGTATTCTAAACTGTGCTAAAATGTTTGATATTACTTCTCACGACCGCATAATTGTCTGTGTTGGCCAACATGATTCAAATATATTGCATGTTATGACAGAATTATGTATATTCCTAAAATCAATTAAAAGTCCTGTATTTGTTCTTAAAGTATTTAAAAATATACACTTAAATGAATATAAACTGAATGAAATGTTAACGATGATAAGCTATCAGTATCAAAATTGTAATTACGTTAATTTAGACGCCTATACAAATGAATTTGTAATATGTAAAAAAAAAAATTCTATGCTGGATCAACTAGATTATAATCTCGATTTTCTCAATTTTAAAACTAAACATACGTCAACTTTTGGACATAATTATGACAAGCAAAAATACAAACACACCTCTCAGGGTATACATGCTGGGCATCTATTAAAAACTAACCGCAATAATATAGTAAGGGTAGACAAAAGTACACAGACAGAAAACTCAGACATTTTTTTTTCGTAACAAAATATTTTAAAATCCTACACCAAAATGTTGCTAGTTTTTTAAGCAAACGCAGTATCCTAGAAATCCAATTAACTGACTATAGTGAAACTAATTCTGAACCTGATATAATCTGCTTGACTGAAACGTTTGTGGAAGTAGGAAATGAACATTTATTAAAATTAATTGATTATAAGCTGGCTGTGTCCTTCTGTAGGAAAAAGAAACAAAAACGTGGTGGTGTAGCTATTTTCACTAAAAAATATATTAATTCCAAAGAACTTCAGTTCCTTAAAGAATACTCTCTAGATAAGCATTTTGAATGCTGTGGTATAGACCTACCCTTATACAACATGTTTGTAATTGGCTTGTACAGGACACCCAATTCAGACTTCTCCCTATTTATATCTAAGTTATCGGCATTGCTTTATCACGTGAACAATAAATATAGTAAGAAAAAAATCGTAATAGTTGGAGATTTAAATGTAAATATCCTACTGCCTGACAGGAAAACTAAAGAACTTCGGGAATTGATTGCTAATTATAATTTAACTTTCCATATTGAAGAACCAACACGTGAACAATCATGTATTGATCACGTGATAAGCAATATAAAATCTGCCAAAGGTGAGCTGCTACATTGGGATATATCGGACCATAACACAGCACAGTTGATAAACATTCCTGTTAGACGAAAAGAAACATTTACACAATATTTTATCTTTAGGAGAGATTTTAGTATCGAAAATATAAAAAAATTCAAAGAATGCTTATCAAGCCTTACGTTTTCAGAAGTGTTTAATGAGACTGATGTTGATTTAGCTTACGAAACTTTCCATAACTTAATTCTTCTTTTCTTTAATTTATGCTTTCCTAAAGTAAAAATGAAAATATCGAATAAGTCCAAAAAAGCACATTGGGTAACGAAGGGTTTGAGAATAAGTAGTAAACATAAAAGGTTACTAAGGTATAAGTATTATAATAATAAGTCAAACATTAATAAAAGTGTATACAAAAAGTACTCCAAAATATTAAAATCTTGTACCTCTTGCTCGATTAAAAATACAAACAAAAGAATACTTGATAATTCGAAAAATACATGTAAAACTGCTTGGTCACTTATAAAACAGGAATCGGAGTGCTTATGTAATACAGAAATGATACCAACATTAAACGTAAACAATACTATTTTATCTAATCCTGACAAAATAGCTAACGCATTTAATAATCATTGGATAGATCTAACAAATAGGTACAATGATGAACTACGTCTTACACTAACGGACAATCTACCCGCCACTTTATTTCTTAGACCTTGCGATTGCAATGAAATACAAAGTCTGCTACTTTCCTTGAATAATACAAAAGCTGTTGGTTATGATGAAATCTCAACACATATTCTAAAGTTGTGTTCATTAGAATAAGCACCAGTGTTATCGCACTTAGTAAATTTATCATTTGTAGAAGGACGTTTTCCTACTCGCCTAAAAACTGTGATTGTTAAGCCTGTCTTTAAAAAAGGTGATAGTTCTAAAATTGATAACTACAGGCCAATCAGTCTTATACCTATAATCTCAAAACTTTTTGAAAAGGTTATGCACAAGCGAATATCTACATTTTTGGAAAAACATAATGTCCTCAAGAAAGAGCAGTATGGATTTCAAAAAAATAAATCAACTACTCTGGCTTGTTTTAATTTAATAAAAACTATAGTTCATGAGATTGATGTCAGGAAAAGAGTATCTGTAATCTTTTTCGATATGTCTAAAGCGTTCGATTTCGTTTCGCATAAACTATTGCTATCCAAACTTGAACGTTATGGCATCCGTGGTCAAGCACTAAAATGGTTGGAATCATACTTAGTAGATAGACTACAGTGCGTTGAAATTTCTAAAATTGATAATAAAAAAGAGCTGAAGCATTTCAAATCTCACTATAAGTGCACCAATTTTGGTGTACCTCAGGGAAGCATTTTAGGTCCATTATTATTTTTACTTTATATTAATGATCTCCCTGAGGCTATAAGCTGTCCATGTACACTGTTTGCCGACGATATATCAATGATTTTGACATCTTCAACTAAATCTGACATAAATGAATATATTAATGACATCAATACTTCAATTAGTGATATAATAAACTGGCTAAAACTTAATAATTTAAAAGTAAACATCAATAAAACTAAAATAATTCAATTTGGGACATACAACACAAATTTTCTAAAACTAAATATTTATTATAATCGGGATTCCTTTTCACAAGCAGATGAGACAACATTTTTAGGAATTGTACTAGACAAACACATTTCTTGGAAAGCCCACGTAGAAAAGGTTTGCAACAAATTAAATAAATTCGTATTTGTTCTCTACAACCTACGAAAAACGTCTTCACAAAGTACAGTTTTGTCTGCTTATCATGGCTATGTTGCTTCGTCGCTTTTGTATGGAAATTGTTTTGTGGGTAATTCAGCGGACGTGAATAGAGCATTCCGGGCACAGAAAAAATGTGTGAGGGCGATCGTCGGTATACCTCCGTGGGAATCGTGTAAACCCCTATTCAAAAAATTAAATCTTCTAACTTTGCCTAGTATGTATATTTTTGAATGTGCCAAATTTGTTCGTCAGAATCCTAGCCTATTTCAGAAAGCTAGAGATGTTTTTCCACGTAATACTAGAGATCCAGATAGAATAGTGTCATCTAGAATTTTAAGAACAACCTTATATAAAAGAAATTGTTATTACATGTGTGGCCAAATATATAACAAAGTACCTAATGACATAAAAACATTACCAACTCGTTTATTCAACAGTCAATTTAAAAAATGGCTTATTAACCAATCTATCTACTCTGTTAGTGAATATATCAATCGTAAATAAGTAACTAATTTTATTCTATTTTATAATTATTTGACATTTTTTAATTTGACATCGATTAATGAATTTTGTCTCCAGTTAATCTAATTCAACTGTATATGATGACTTTACCTACCAGATATTTGCATGTCTATTTTTTTGACTAAGTGTTTGAAACATGACTAGTTACCTATAAGATCCCCTTCTGTGCAACACTTAAGGCAAATAAATATTATTATTATTTCGTTTCTTCTTTTTTTTTCTCAGCTTTTAGCTGGTTTTAACTACATCTACGGGTAAAAACCAAGAAAATGTAGTGTGTAGTATTTAAAGATTATGGTGTGGTGATATGTATTGTGTCATTTTCATCAAGTGACATAAACTTGCGAACAATCCTGCAAGTATTTAAGATGGCTGCTTTCTGTAGATTTATGTAAAGGCTGTCTTGGAGGTCTATCAACTTTATGCTATGGTGGAGGTGTTTAGGAACGATGCCGGTGGTAGAAATGACTATTGGTACGATATAAACTTTACTCTGGTTCCATATCCTCGCTACCTCTTCTTTCAGTTCTGAATATTTGCTAATTTTCTCAGTAATAGTCTTTTGTATATTGTGTGTATTAGGAACGGCAATGTCTATGAGGTATGTAGTTTTCTTGTTTTTATCGATTAGTGTTATGTCCGGTCTATTATAGTGTATGGTTCTGTCTGCAAGGATAGCGCGGTCGAAGTAGAGCTTGTGTGTAGTGTTTTCCAAGATAGTCTGTGGTGTGTATTTGTAATATGGTGTGTCTATGTCTTGGATTAGATTATGTTTAAGTGCCAGGTTTTGATGGATAATATTGGCAATTTGGTTATGCCTGTGTGTATAGTCTGTTTGTGTGAGACTCGTACATGCTCCGGTTATATGTTGGATAGTTTCGGGTTGTGTATGGCATCTACGGCATTTATCATTTGTTATGGTGGGATCTTTTATTATATATTTTCTATGGTTTTTTGTGTTTATTATTTGATCTTGTATTGCTATCATAAATCCTTCTGTTTCTGGAAACAAATTACCTATCTGCAACCACTTATTCGACGCTACTAAGTCAACGTGACTCTGTTCAAGGTCATGTGAGTGTCGACCGTGCAGTGTTTTCTGTTTCCAGGTGTCAATTTTCCGTTTTTGTATGTCACTATTGTTCGAAATTTGTGTGTTAGCAGGGTCGTGTAGGTTGAGTGGTGTGTAGTTAAAATCATGTTTTACTATTTCTTTAAGAATATTACTTAAGTGTGATTTTGTAAGGAAGAATGCTTTCAAATTGTATAGTTGTTTTTGCCAGAGATGTTGAATATCTATAAATCCTCTGCCTCCATTTTGTCTTTTAATCGTGAGCCTCTCGATTGCAGACTTTGGGTGTAAATAGTTGTACTTCGTTAGTGTAGTTCGTGTTACTCGTTCTAGTTGTTCCAGGTCTGTCTTGGTCCATTTTATTAAGCCGAATGAGTAAGTAAGTATTGGAACGGCATAGGTGTTAAGTCCTTTAACAAGATTTTTACCACACAATTGTGTTTTACAAATGGCGTTTATTCTTCTCTTGTATTCTATTGTCAGCGTCTGTTTTATTGTTGCATGATCTAAACCTTTGAGTTGATTATAACCTAGGTATTTATAGAGATCAGTTGGTTCCATAGCTGTAATTGTGTGTGTATCATCTATTGTGTAGTCGCCGGGTCGGATCTTTCCTCTTATTACGTGTAATGTTTTGCATTTGTCTAAGCCAAATTCCATGTGTATATCTTTGCTAAATGTTGCTGTTTTTTCTAGGAGTATTTTCATATCTTTTTCTGATCTTGCGTATAATTTTATATCATCCATGTATATGAGATGTGAGATAACAGTTTCTGTATTATGTGTTAGCCCATATCCGACTCGGCAACGCTGTAGTAAATGTGACAGTGGATTCAATGCAAGACAAAACCAGAGGGGGCTTAGGGAATCTCCTTGATATATGCCTTTTTTAATTGTTATTGGTCTAGTTGTAACTGTATTCTCGTGATTATTTAATTGAAGTGTTGTTTTCCATTGTGACATAATATTGCGCATGAAATTCGTTATTTTTGGGTTTATTTTATAAATATTTAAGATCTTTAAAAGCCAGGAATGTGGTATGCTGTCAAATGCTTTTTTGTAGTCAATGTATGTGCAGTGTAAATTTCTATTTTTCGTATTAGCATGTTTATGGATAGTGGAGTCAATCAGGAGTTGTTCCTTACACCCCATATGGCCTCGTCGACATCCTTTTTGTTCTTCTGCTAAAATTTGATTATGTTCAATGTGTCCTCTAATTTTATGGGCTATTGCTGATGTCAAAATTTTGTATATTGTGGGTAAGCATGTGATAGGTCTGTATTGAGAAGGTTGTGGTGAGTATGTGGCTTTCGGTAGCATGTAAGTTACGCCTGTGGCAATGAATTCGGGTATTCTCTGTGTGCCTACTATTATTTGTGTTAGATTTTTAGCTATGGATTTATGAAGTGAAGTTAGTTTTTTATACCAATAGTTGTGAATTTTATCAATCCCAGGTGCTTTCCAACTGTGTAGCCTAGCTGTTATTGAAGTTATGTCTGTTTCAGTTATACTATCAAATTCCATTGCATCTATTTCACTCCATCTATTTTCTTCTTCTGAGATCCAGTCTGCACTAACGTTATGATGTTCTTGTTTTTCCCAAATGTCTGCCCAAAATGTTTCAAGTTCCGTTTTGGAGGGTAATGTTGTATTATTACTCCTGGTTGGTTCCTCTAGTTGTTGATTACCTAAGTTTCTATAAAACATTTTTTCATTTGATTTGAACATAATATTGCTGTTTCGTCGCTGCTGAGCTTTCTTATACCGATAAGAAAGTATTATTATTATTATTATTATTATATCAATCATACAATTTTGCAGTCTAAATATTTACTATCAGATATTGGCCTCTTGTAATTGAGCCACCATAACTTTGCGAATCAACAAGAAGGATTTAGTATACCACGCTGGTGAGCCGGTTTGACGTCGAGTTATCCGTCTCTTAACATAGATGTTATTTGCTTCATGTATCTCTTACTAAGTCGCCTATTACGACATCTACGAAATGAAGTCGGGTTGTGGCGATTTGTATTATTAGTCCATCACCATCGTCGTATTATTTATCCATCCACACTGATTTACTAATTTATTATGATGTATTTTCCATTCTCTTGATTTTCATATAATTTAGATGTGACCAAAGTCTTATAATACTAATAATATTTTTATTTGTTCACAGGTAAGTTCCAACTTCTAGGAAGGACTTCACACAGTCAGGATAGTAGTTATAATTGAATATTAATGGGTAATAATTAAGGAGTTACCATTAGCTCTCCAGCGATATTTTTTAAACTTAAGTCTATATCGAAAGAATTGCATTTTATTCTGATAAACTCGACTTCATTTTAAGCTATTTGTTCGTTAGTTAATCACGAAACTATGCGATGTTAAAATTAACTATGGGTGTTTGTAACCGTACCTTACGGCGTATGACCATGATCATAAGTGGAAGTCTTAGGCTAAAATGATCATGATTTTGATAAATCCATCTAGCCCTACTTTTTACGCGAAGCACGCATTGAAAGTAAACTACTTATTCACATATTTTAGCACGGATTATATTTATTTTTTCTTTTCATGCAGTCAAAACATCGAATTAGAATGAAAATTGTTATTCTAGACATACATATCAGTTTTAATATGAGAATTTGTATCTTCAAAAAACTTGAAAAACCTGCTCAGATAATATGTTGCTTCATGAAAAATCTTAGAACCTTTGATAATCGTAGGACTCATCATCTCTTTCTTCTATTTATAAAATCTTATGTCCTGACTGACATATCAGCGCAGAGCCTAACTGTGCAGTAGATTTCTTTTAAGTTATTAATTTATATTTTCTTATATTTCACCTCTAGTTGGATATAACAGGAGATTTCAGTTAGTATTTTATAAAACATTTCTACTCAGATCTTTGGGGATGTAGGTACCGCCGTGGCTGTTTAATTCCAAGTTAAACCAAGGCCTTTAACACAGAGCTTTCTAAGCCCTGCCACTTACAGATCGATACATAAAATTTCAATAAATACCAAAACCCATCTCTCTCTTTGGCAAAAAGTTTATTTTAAATATGCTACGTCAAACTTTTCCCCCTTTCAAAAGGGTTCGAGGATAAATGAAAATGGATGAATGAATAAAAACCGGAATCAGTTCATTTGCATGTAAAAGAACTGGGTATATAATATTTTTTTTATGGTAAACACTTTGTGTGCAGTAGTAATAAATCCAGTGTTTTGGAGAAAGTAAACATTCAAGTAACAGATAAAAACATCAATTACTTAGGTATGCCGAGTTTCAGCACCTCTCAGTAAGCGTTATTTTACAGATAAATTCAAAATTACATATATATTTGTAGGATGCTATCTGCCAATACTTATCGAGCAGTGGTGAAAGTGGAATTAAAACATCAATTTGTGGGTTAACATTAAGGCCCTTCTCTCACGAAGCTATTCAAATGATCGAATACTGGTATGCTACTCGTTACCCCACACGGTGCTGCGCAAATGAGACTACATTTTATCATTTGAAGAACAACATTTGTACGACGATGTCTAGTGACTCTAGCGATGAAGACAATTTTATTCTGTATTTATATTACAAGAATAAACGAAAATATAAAAGAAGATTCTGGGTGCATCCGTACATCGAAAAAAAAATCAATTTTAGGGCATTTGTCGAGGGACAAGTCGTCATTTTTATAGAATGTCAATAGAGTCATATTATTATTTGAATCTTAATCTGCGAAATTATCTTGCCAACTATCTAATAACCCCACATGCTTCGCTCCTTTGGCAATATAATTATTGTGCATAAATTTAATGTATACCTATAAATGACCTGTTATATGTTTTTTTCTAAATTTCAATCCACGCCTTTTATGTAACATCTTTTCTTACATACAGAGTATGTAAGAAAAGATTTTACATATTTTGCAGCTTATAATTATACAAACATGGTTAATTTTCTACCTCCTGCACAAAAATAATATTAAAAGTTTATTCCGCCGCCATTTTGTAATGCGACGCATATACTACTCGGGTAGCGTGCGACCAGCAAGACGGTAGCGTGCGACTGACATCAAACGCGTCGTCATAGCGTCTCATCGTATGCGAAATTAGCTGAATATGTATGGTGGCTACTCACAAGCGACGCGTAGGCTAGGGGTACAAAACACAAATCGATTGAGAGTCGCTTCGTGAGAGAAGGGCCTAAGTGATGTCCCATGTGGGGATAAAACCTACAATATACAGCGCAGTGCTCAATGGTGAGTGTTTAAACCACCCCGGCTGCAAAACAATAATTTGTTGATCCTACAAAGTGTACGGGGGGGGGGGGTATACGGGATGTAAGGGACTATGTATCGAAAACCGATACCAGTGATTCAGTACATGATACTGAGGCCATAGGCGGTCGAATTTTTCGGAATTTTTTTATGAATTTTCCGATTTTTCTTTTGCATTTTTTGCCATATAATGTAATGAAATAGTAGCTAGAATCGATCCGTATTAATATTTTTGTAAAATTCTAAAATTTAAACATGACCATGGCGCGTTTACTCTGACGTGACATCGGCCGCAGCGCGCGGCCGCAGCACAGTAAGCGCACCAGTACATCGTAATTACTGCCGCTACCACCCGCCGCTGTAGCGGCGTAACAGCTGATAGTGCGAGTTTGCGTGTTCCTATTTACATCGCAATTTTTTGGAAAATTGTCGAGTTCTTAGATTTTTTCGGAAAATTGGACCGCCAAGGGTCTCAGTAGGTATAATGTACTGAATCAATGGTATCAGTTTTCGGTACACCGTCCCTTATACCCGGTATAAGCATCGAACCGAAACACTCGGCGCGGTTTTATAAGCAAGGCGTCGGCTACTACTACTACGCCATCCGTGCAATAAAATGTTCAATTGCAAATGTCTCGGATCACAACCAGTGGCGGCTCGTTTTTGGCAAAATTATAAGATATATTATGTATACAACTCACATAAAAATTTTCTATAAACATACTCAATATTTTAATACACACCTATTCTGTTTTCTATAATGCATATCCACAAATAAATTTTCAAATACTAAGCTATTTATCATAATTTTATCAACACTCTTGAAACATACATTTGTGTATTTTTGTTGAGCGGAGCGCTCATAACAGCGCTCTTGGTTGATGAAAGCTTAGTACTGATATGTAATGAGTCCAAAAGAGAGAGCGTTCTATGCGATGGGCGCGTGAGACAAAAGATTTCGATGAGAAATAAGCCAAATACGGAGCGGCGCTCCTGGCTAGCTTGACGAGGTGCGCATGCGTGAATATTATTACTCGACTAAATAATATGACCATTTGTCACGAAGAAAAATTAAAACGTGTGCGCCGTTTTTATTTAATAGTATTTTGCCGGTATCATTTGAATGTAAACAAAAGCAAAACATTTCTCTGCAAGTGCGTTGGTAATTAGAAAAGGATTGGTGTTTAAAATATAGTTAATTGAATATGTGATTGTGTGTATATGATTAAGAAAGACAGTTAAATTGTGTAACTAATATGGAACAAAACAGCGTAAACTTTATAAAAAACTGAAAAATCTTTGGAAATGAGAGTTGAAATAGAAAGCAAGGGACCACTTCGGCCACAAATTACAATTTCGCAAAAATGTGTTATTAAAACAAAACATACACAATCGCAGTTTAAAAAACGACCAATATGATAAAACGCTTTTATTATGTGGTTGTGAAGGAAGTAAGAAGCTGTTTTGTTTTCCGTGTACTTATTTTGTTTCGTGGCGCCGGAGTTGATACTGCGTGGACTATAGATATATTAATTAAAATATTTATATTTCTAATCTTATTTATATTTCTATGGCGTGGACGGTTCAGGTATCGATGATTTAGCACATCTTTCTATTAAATTATAAAAGCATTCACAAAATAAATGTTTTCAGCAGCAGTTTCACCTTTTTTTGTGAACACCCAATATAATCTTTCACGAGCCGCCTCTGGTCAGAACCAGGATAACGCAAGAAAGATAAAAATCTCCCGTGAGACCCCGTGAGTTGTATGTTCCTGCGACAGTTATCCTACTGTCTTTATTGCTTTGTTCGCGTACAATCAGCAACGTAAATAAGTACACTTATGTGATACTGAACGGTTTTCTCGTTCCAAGTAATTATTATTTTCAATATTATTCATAAGAGACAAAAGATTTTGAAACGTGTAGTGAATTTTGTTGTTGACTGTATTTATATTATCTCGATGAATTGATGTCTTACGATTGACAATAAATCTTTTGGATTTTAAGATGTGTGAAACGATAAATATGTTTGCCTTCTATTTGGCGTGCCAATTTTGTACGTAGAACGATTTAATGTAGCGGTGATGTATTCGACACTACAAAAAAATCAACGCAGGTAATTATTCAATTTGTTCTCTGTGTATAAACTGATTTATTGCACATTCTGGTCACCTGCATGACATGTTAAATCAGACAAAAATATTTTTATTTTTATATGACATATTTTTTATCTTTTTAATTAGTGATAGGCTTACGTTGGACTATGAACTCGCCAGATCTTAAGCGATGATCAGACTTAGATAGAGCACGCTTGCCTATTCATCCGCGACTTAAAATGCACTTTCGTGATCCTCGTCCTTCCTACTCTATTACGACCCAAATAAAACCATCAAGATATAAGCATAGTACACTACTACATAACCCTTTTGCCTCATACAAGAGTAGTACAATATTCAGCTACATTCAACATTGTCTCCCTAACATTTTCTTTACACAATTGAGTGTAAAATTCTTTGCAAGCGTTGAATTCCTTTTTTCCTACAAAAGGGTCATGTTATAAGGAAAAGAAAAAATGTTTTCTAAAATAGAGTGCATTGCCGTGTCACATATAATACGTGTGTTTCCGAATATGTGTGTGTGAGGGAAAGAGAGTGTGTGTGAGAAAGAGAGAATGAGTACATACATACACTCACGCCTGTTTCCCCGAAGGGGTAGGCAGAGGCATATGAAACGCCCATTTTTCGCCAGGGTTTTGATCCCACGTAATAGGTGGCGAGCCTATTGCCGCTTATCGGGATATTTTGTTTGCCAGAGCCTCGTCCGTTGATCGGCAGGTGCACCACTTGCAGGTGAGGTTGGCTTGGGACCCTAAGTTCTTGGTGGAAGCCCTATGCACCCTCTTGGTGGAAACCCTATGCACCCTCTTGGTGGAAACCCTATGCACCCTCTTGGTGGAAACCCTATGCACAATTGAGTGTAAAATTCTTTGCAAGCGTTGAATTCCTTTTTCCTACAAAAGGGTCATGTTATAAGGAAAAGAAAAAATGTTTTCTAAAATAGAGTGCATTGCCGTGTCACATATAATACGTGTGTTTCCGAATATGTGTGTGTGAGGGAAAATGAGTGTGTGTGAGTTTCCATTTATTTTTGGCTGTGTAGTATTTTGTTCGTTCAGATTGCGTTGTAGGTTGTAAACGTTGGCGGGTATTAACGAAAAATATTAATATTAGTGAAAAATATTTGCCTTTTACTGTAGAGCCCCTGGGGAAGGTTTATATAGGTATATGTTTGAGATTTAAATACAACTCCCTAATTTGCCGCATGTTTACGTTTCTGAAAGGGAAGTTGGGGAGTCAGTATTGATTTCACCTTTGAATTTACTAAAACTGGTTTAAGGCATGCTATACCACGATGTTGAAGAGGTCAGAGGGCAATTGCTCTTTAAATAAGCTAATATTCGGTGAAATCAAGACGAATTTGTTTTGGTTGCAACCGGGGTAACGCTAAGGCGATGAAGATGGTTGCCATTCATAAATGTGGCTTTTGTCGAATTACAAGCCAATTAAAGCCAAGGATAAATTAATATCAATTATTGAGACAGCTCACAGAATTAAGGCTATAATAATATTATCTAACGTGACTAAAACTTGTCAGAGACGGGGATTGATTCGCTGTAATGCATTTTCTAAGTTATACTTAAACAAAAATAATTGTTGTTGCAGAACATCATGCAAAGTTCGGGGTTGCTGTTATTATATCTGTAATTATGTCTTTTCATTTTTTCACGGAAATCGTAGAGCCAAGGAAATTGGATTTCCTATTAAAGTTTTGCATCAAAGGATTATGAGTCATGATTATATCATGCCAGGTAGTAGCGCCGACAATAGAGCCTCCTATATAAATAATGAATGATGTTTATTTTTTACATTAGTCATAATGTTTATCTGTCTGTTAAGGAATTTTAAAATGCTTGTAACTAGCTTATCATGAAGGAATGACTGCGTCGTTTGAGCTATTCTGTTTAGTATGAAGGTACTCCGTTTTCTAAATATGAATGAATGAATGAATGAAAAGCGTTTATTTTTATATCAGACGAAGGACATAATATGAATACAGTGAGGGAAAACAAATCTATAACTAGGCAAAAAATCGTACACGCCCGTCGTCTGTACAAAACTAGGAGGCCAGTTCAGCATATTGCCGGACACTTGTGCCCGGCGCTGGTTTTCAACTGGCTCTTTAGTAGACGCAGACGTCAAAACCAGATTATTTTACTTAGGTACTATCTAATATTGGTTGTTATGTAATATTTACACATACAAAAAACAGAAATGGAAAATCCAAAGATAACATTTTTTTATATCATTACTACATTCATAAATGCACTCTTCGGCTAAGTTTTGACATTTACAATTTTTAATATTATTAGGTAGGTATGCTATAGATATGACAGATACACGATCACGTTACGTAATCAATAACAAAAGCAAACGTCAGAAATACGATTAAGTTACATAATCATAAAAATATTGAAAATGTTGATAAAAATATATCATTACGAGCCCGGCTCATAACGTGTGCCGCTCTAAATAAATATGCATCGTGAATTGTGACAAGCAATAACATTGTTGAAATGAGACAATGCCTTAGAGCGAGATGTACATAGACGCCAAGTACGCCAACAGCGGTTTTATATTAAACTACCTTCCTTTTATTTTTGTCAACATATGTACCTGATTAGTTGATTAAAATTAAAACTTTTCTGCCTGCCTGACTGCCTCGTTGGTCTCGTGGAATAAATGTGCGCGTGGAATTGGGAGGTCTTGAGTTCGATTCCCGGGTCGGGCAAAGTGTTATTGGGTGTTTCCGTTAGGAAATTCTCAGTAGCAGCACGGAGTCTGGTAATGTGCCTGGTACGGCAATAGGCTCACCCCCTATTACGTGGGACCTAAAAATTTCTGGCGAAATGTGCGTGTAATGTTACACCTCTGCCTACCCCTTCGGGGATGCAGGCGTGAGTTTATAAAAAAATAATTAAATCTTTCTCCTTAGATGTCCTAGGAGCACGGGGTCTGCGCAATAGTCTCAGTAGATATGACAGACCATTTGGCATTTTTTCATCGCCAACGATTAATAAAACTATTTCGTTTCATAATATATCGATCTCAATACCGAAAGAAAGATAAAGCGCGATAGAGCGTGATTTAGCTTTTAAACTCTTAATTATGAAACTGCCAATTCTACATAAAAAGCAGCAGCTTATCTTTAAGCCTGGCTCATCTTTTACATCCACTAGGTCACCTTTCCACTTGCACTAACTAAACAGTCCTCCACTAGACTTTCTATCTACATCTTCTTAAATCTCTGAAAACAAAGGCGAACCTTATAAAGTACAGTCGGTGAGAAATCACTTGATTTAATTAAGCGTGCTTAAAAATCTTGTTATCCGTACATCGTTTTATTTCAACATAATTTGCTTTGTTTCAGAGCTTTGTTTATGAGAGAAATTTGTTCATGAACTGAAGTTAGTACTTGGAGCTTGGATATTTTGGTTGTTTTGGCACGGATTGGGGGTATTTCTGAGACTAAAGCGACAAATCTCAAAAGCTCTTAATTTTCGGAATGGAACCTTTAATAGATCTATTGATGACACTGATTTGGATGATGATATCTAGTACACGGTTTATACACGTTAGCACGCAATTGAATCCATACTAAGATTACAAATGAGAGGTGTGGTTGTTTTGTCCCGATAATCGACATCCACGTGGACGAAGTGTAGTGATGTCAGACGTCGTGCATGTACCAATGTATGTGCAATTACTAAGCATGCTTATAACTTAACTTGCAGTAAACCTGTGCCGCAAGGACTTTATTAACAAAATACAAGAAAACCAAGCGTCAGAACTAGAATCACACATTGGTACAAATTGGACCGAGTTTCGAACTTGTGATCGACACCTATTTGCCGCCTCCATCTAAGTCTGACAATAAACGAAGTGGGGCCAAGAAGTTCTGGCTTGACAACATAAGGGTTAATATGTATTGGGTACCAATCAACTAATTAGTAACGAACCTTGAGACATGGAGGCAACACAAAAGAAAAGAATTCTAAGCTTCAAAGCAAGAATCCTTTTGTTGTCAAACAAGAAGGATGAGGCATCTTAAGCTTAAAACCATTTATTTGTTTAATTTTAATTTATTCACATAAAAATAATTGAACATTACATTATTTGAAAATTTTAATCTATTTTATAAACTAAACATTTTAACAGCTACACCGTTTTAGTCTACTTAAGAAGGTATTGACTTAGTTTTGAATGTTGAAACAAACTTTAGCAATTAAATTTTCGCTTGAATTTTCAACACCAGTATATTATATAATTATTCATTTTAATTTACAAGTTTCTGTATGCTATTCAATTTTAAGTTGATGTTCTTGATTGACGGGTTTTGACAGGCAGTTTTGTATACATTTAATATTTGTTCAGCAATATTAAGTTCAAAGATGTTCTTCTTTTTAATTTGAGAGCTGTGCTCTTGTCGGTGGAGTGTACGCCATATATTTTGGTCTTCGGCCAATACCTTGACCTCTTTATACGACATGACCTTTGCCTTTTCTTTCATTTGATCCGTGTATGCCCGTCTGAGTCGACCTCTTCTTCTCTTTCCTTCTATTTACCTTCCAGTATGTTTTTAATAAAATCATCATGTCGTAGAAGGTGGCCAAACATCTTTCCTCTTCTTCTTTCTACTGTCACTAAAATGCTTCGTTTTATAGAAAAGACGTTATTTAAAATTTAAAATTATGAATAAAGACGTTTTTTATCTATGACCAGAGAAACAGTTCTATTTACATTAAAGCCTTATTAATTGACTAATAAAGCCCATTAAATTTTTGAGCAATAGACAAAAAAAGAAATTGCGTCTCGTAGAGACTTTTGGTTAATCATCTTTAAATTTATAAAATTCTTACCTTTCTCAGTGACTCACAGACAACGCACAGTCAAAATTCTTGGACGCAAGAAGCTGAAATATGCCATGTATGTTCCTTGGCGACCGTAAGCGTGCACTAAACAGGGATTACCCAAAATGCCTACGTGATCGGGAAGAAACGGTTAAATTAAAATAAATTGTGCGGGAGTAGCAGTAGGCATCCTCTAGCAACATATAAGCATTTTTAAACCACTTTTGTAATGACGCTGCTACTGAAACCACACCCTAATCCGGTATAGCTTAATAGGCGGTGCGCCCGCACGAACCCCTGGGATAACAGCCAGTTCACTTATATCGTTTATATACAAAGTAAGCGGCGATATACCTCGCAATCGCCATAATCGCTATAAATCTTAAGGTATGACATATTTACGTGAATGTGAGGCGAGACTCTTTGAACGGTTATGCGTGTTGGTTGATCTCTTTATGTGGGGAAGTAATGATGATATGGGGTACGTGTGGAGTTAAGTGGTAAAGTGCAGAAGCTTGAGGTATTAACATAAATATGCGTATCTTATACTAATATATAAAGCTGAAGAGTTTGTTTGTTTGTATTGTTGAACGCGCCAATCTCAGGAACTACTGGACCGATTAAAAAAATCTTTCTGTGATATATCGCCCATTTATCGAGGAAGGCTATAGACTGCATAACATCACGTTACGAGCTACGGAAGCGGAGCATTAGCCCTAAATAACGCGTGTGTAACCGAGGGCTCATCTAGTCTATATATATAGAGGTTTCAATTATGAAATTATGGTACCTAGGGGATCTAAGCTAACCATAGATTTATGATTTAAGCGTGGCTTGACGTAACTTGCATCTACTGAAGGTATACCTTTACTGTACTTATAGGTCATAAACCAAATAACTTTTTTCCCTTTTGGGCTTAAGCCCTAGCTCTCCTGCGCAATAACTATGTATTTCTAACGACCACATCGTTCAGGAGGTTTTTTTGTACATATTTACACATTACATAATGGAAAAATATCCTAGATATCATATTTCTGTGACAGCCATAGTCAATGTTACTGTTCCTACAATATTTTTTTTTCTGTCTGCCTCTCATTAGTTATATCAAAGCAAGAACAATGTAGTCCGTCACCAGCTCGTTAAGAATTTCAGTGGAGCACGGCACACAAACTTTCGGGCGCAAAATAATTATTTGCAATGCGTGAAACGTTTTTATTGAAAGTTGAACATTTTATATTTACCATACAAGGATAGATTGAAATAGCAAAAAATCCCAAAATTCATTTTGAATAAAAGTAGGGCTTTATAAGTATAGTAAAGTTATATAGCAAGCAGCGATAACCGAGTGGAGAGACCGACAGACTGCTACGCAGAGTGTCTCGGGTTCGAATCCACGGCGCGCACCAATGCTATCGCTATCACATTTTATTATCGGTGAAAGAAAACATCGTGAGGAAACCTGCATGTCTGAGAGTTCTCCATAGTGTTCTCGAAAGACATGTGAAGTCTGCCAACCCGCACTTGGCCAGCGTGGTGGACTATGGCTTTACCATTCTCATAGTGAGAATAGGCCCATGTCCAGCAGTGGGGCAGTATAAAGGGCTGATGATATAGGGCTTTATATTACAACAATAACCGTAGTATTTGCGTGGGCGTAAATAATTCTAAATGGTGGTATAAAACGAAGTTACGAAGACTTTTTTTTAAGTAGAAAGTATTTCAAACTAAAATGAGTACTATACCTATTTATTCCTTCTAAAAGCTACTACAACACCTAAACATAGTGAGAAGCGTGACACATTTATGCCCAGTTTCTTTTGTTAAATTACATATTACCTCTTTCCACCCAAAACTTTTCCATCACAAACTTAATATCCCATAGGCTAACCACCTTTAATAGCCAAAAGGTGTCGCAAAAACTGCATACAATTACCCTTCCCAGCGCCTGTGTAACATGTCGCATAATATATTCTTTTTACGCCATTTTCCTCGTGTATCTCCCATATATCACAAAATGTGTCACCGTCATCTTTTCCCGCTTATTCTCAATGGCGTCTCGTAAAAATAATTTCGCTCGCGGTACGTGTACACAATAATCCTGGATAATCGTTTGAGAAAATCTTGATCGTTTAAAATATTATGTTCGGAATAATTTACTTACAGATGGAATTAATTCAGGTTTTATATAGGTATGTTAATTTCTTGAGGATGATACTAGTAAATAAATACAATTGGCTGAAGGGTGTAAAAGCTCGTGCAAAAATGAAAATTTCCATGTTCATTGCACAAAAATTTCAAAAGAATGGTGATTAAAATTTGTGGTCATTATTGTGTTGCCCGTTTTACTACTTACGTTCTCTGTTGCGTAGTGTGGCTGTAGCGTCTATAGTAGTAGTTTATGTAGATGATTTAGTAATTAATGTATTTTAATGCATAACCGTCATATTGTGACCGAAGTGAAAAATAAGATTGACTTTGACATCGGTAATATTTACTACTGATATAAACGTGAGTGTTTGTTAGTTGTTAGTCAAGCGCGTAAAAAATTCAGACCGGTTTTTGATAAACCTTTGTAATAATATAGCATGTACATCGGAATACCCATTACGCGATAACCGACACACAAGCGGGTGGCAATAGCTAGTGAATTATAAACTTGAAAGAAAGATACATACAAAGAGATCATTTTCAGTTGATATAAAAATCTGACTGCTTGATTAATATTAGTTCTGACTGAACCTTCATACAGGATCAAGTGTGGGTGTTTTTTGCTCTTGTAGTTAAAACTTTGCTAAGTATTAAGCGATACGCGATTTAAAGTTAAATTGGATGTAGCCTTTACAAAATGTTATAACACAATTTTTATTAGTCAATAGGGTAGGTCCTATGGCAAAATCAAACAAAACCTCGACGTAGCATAGTAATAAAGCCTCAGTTATATTATAGAAACTAAAGAAAGAAAGTTTACTGTTGCTACTACACAAATAGATCACTAAATTATATCACGCTACCAGTATCTTTCGGTTAATTTAGGACGAACTGGAATCTCCATATCTGTCAGCAATTATTCAAAACCCCAAAATACTGTATAAGCAAAACCAGATTGAGTAGCGAAACGTGACGTAATACATTCCAAGGTGTCACTGGAGGGGAGAGGGGAGGCATGATGGATTCGCGGTTCGCTTTGGTCCATGAGCGGTCCCAAATTGTAATCAAAAGAGCGTGAACTTGAAGAATTGGGTGGTTTATGATCGATCTGGCAGATAAATAGTGTTTACGTTGGTAATGATGTTTCTTGCGGTCATTTTTGGTTGACTGAATTATCATTATGGTGTTAGCAGCAGCGACAGTCTAGTAGAGACATCGACAGAGTGCTACGCAGAGGGTCTGTGGATCGAATCCACGGTGTGCACCAATGACTTTTTGAAGTTATGTACGCATTAAATTGTTAATCATCGCTTGTTAAACGGTGAAGAATACCATCGTGAGGAAACCTGCATGTCTGCCTCACTTGGCCAGCCCAATGAGGTCGGCCATTGAATAAAGCTATTGCTGTCAATATCACGAAGCGCAGTGTTGATGCTCAGCGTTTATGAAGTAATCTAGTACAGTCTCTTCAGTCAAGGAAGACTACGTAGACCTTAAAATTTGACATGACACTGTGCATAATTATAATATTTAAAGTAATATATACATATCTTGTATAAATACTAATCCTGCTGCACCATAAAACTCACATAATTGAAAAACAAACTATTAAAATATTTATTTGATTTAGAGATTCATACCATCATTAACATCGCCAAGGTGAAGTGTTATATAAAGATAAGTTATTGAATCCCACTATCTGACAGGCCACGGCGTTACATTACCATAGCCGCTTGCTTGCCCGTGTTATATGGCATATAACAAAATTCAAACACTAAATTGCCCGTGTTATATGGCATATAACATCGCATCTCAGTCTACTTTGCCCGTGTCATACTGTATATGACATGGCTCCCGCGGTCGAAAGAGTGAAATATACTCGTCTCTGTCGCTCTAGGGCTTAGTTTGTATTATGTATCTCGTTTCTACGTTAAATTTCCCGTCATACTAATCCCAGTCGAGTTTCGACTCCATAGAGAAATTAAAAAAAAAAACGTTCGTTGTCAATATTGTCATTGAGTGTTGAGTCGGTGCGGAATGTGCGGAATGTGTGAGTGTATTTGTGCTGTTTTTTCTGTTAAATTTAGTTTTATTCTTTAAGATCTATTGTATTTATCAAGGTATGTAAATAACTAACACGTATATATAATAATTCCAGCATGAAATATAAGATTTGACTTTTTTCGAGACCTTAAGTAGATTTTGGCGCGCAACAGTGATTTTACTGAGAGCATGGGAACTGTTTCAGAAATGTTCATATTACTCAGAAGTGGTGAATGCTATCCGTATGATTTCTTTTTGTTTTAAAAGAATATGAGACTACTTATTTAGTGTTTATTTATTTGTATGTTTAAAACTGTTATTTGTGCATTATATGGCGTTATCAAATTTAACATAAATTACGCCGCGCGGCGCCAGATAATGGTTTGGAATCAGAGGCCTGCCATTCATAAATATGTATAAACAAGTGTACTTTTTTATTTTTATCTTATTATCTTATATATAAGTAACGTAATTAAATATTAAAAACGATATGTCACCGCTTTAAGTTTTGAGGTATGAATTTATAAATACAAAGCGAGCTCTAAAACGCGCTATCTCAATTTCAAACGAGCATCACTCGACACCAGAATCGTAATCTAATTAAACAAAGATAACATTGTATAGTTAGTTTCATAACAAACATAAATAATATAACACTTGACAACCTTTCAAATCAAATTGAGTCACAAGGACCGATTGTGTGGAACCCAACCCGCGCGCCGAGGCGATAAAAACGCGCGGGCATTTGATCGTTATCGCTTTCAAGTGGCCGGGCAGAGGGGCCGGCGTGGGTTGCGGCGCGGAGCAAGCAAGCGGATAGAGGCTATATAGTTCGGCCATGATTTTAGGCTAGAGCTTTAGTCAAACTGTGAGCGAGGAGCGATGCAAATCGAAAAAGCAAGTAAAGCGATGCAAATCGCGAAGAAAAATAAACATTTATTCGGTCAGAAAATCAGGACAGATTCCAAATATTGTGAAAAATAAGAAGCCTAAGTTATTGGAGATAAAAAAACTTATTTTCCTATCAGGTGATAGGTAAGTTTCATTAAGAACTTTATCTTTCACTACCGAAAGATTTTTTTAATATTTCAGCTCTACAAGGTGTAATGGGGTGCATAGGGTTCCCACCAAGAACTTAGGGTCCCAAGCCAACCTCACCTGCAAGTGGTGCAACTGCCGATCAACGGACGAGGCTCTGGCAAACAAAATGTCCTAATAAGCGGCAATAGGCTCGCCACCTATTACGTGGGATCAAAACACTGGCGAAAAGTGGGCGTTTAATATGCCTCTACCTACCCCTTCGGGGACACAGGCGTGAGTCTATGTATGTACAAGGTGTAAAATAAGTATTATATCCATACATACAATTGAAAATTCGTTTAAGATTCGTGTATTTTAAGCATACTCTACGAAAATACCGAAGCAGCAGCTAGATCACATATTTCAGCTCCTACTCTAGCGCGTAAATCAGTTTGACAGTTCGTTTCCACCACATTGCTTACGTAGGAGTAAATTCTACACTGTGACGTCAGCGACGGTAGCGAAATAAAGCGGACGTAACGGATCGCCTGTAGCGTGTCGCGTTGCTAGTCACTTGAAGCGTTGCTAGTCGCTTATCGCGTTGCTCGTCGCTTATCGCGCTGCTAATCACTTGACTCGTTACTGGTTGCTTGTCGTGTCGCTCGTTGCCTTTGCCTTCAAGTTTCGCATAACCTTATCGTCGTGGCCGGGTCATAAAACCCAGCGAACTCAAGGATAGGGGCACCATGTCAATAAAACGATCATCCCTTAGGATGATAAAATTAAGCGAATTTTGGGCCGAGTGTGGAATATAGGTACAATAAGTGTGATAATATTGAAATGTTATAGAGATACAATAAGTATGATAATATTGAAATGTTATACCTACCGTTCGTGTAAGGGACGAAAATATTGGAAGGACGAAAATATCGGGAATCGATTTTTTTTCTTAAATTGTAGCAAACAAGCATATGTTTTTTCTGTCAGTAAGAAAGTAGAGATATCTTTATTTAGGGCTAAGGGTCTAACAGCAACCCTACAATCCAGCGCTTTCCTTATTATTTAAAGACCATTAAATCGTATGACATAAATTAAATTCTATGTCGTCAATATGAAATGCCAATCAAACAAATTCGAGACAGAGCCGTGTTGCTGTTGCACCGTTACGGTGCCTTACAATGTGCCTCACTCATTGTCAATACTTAATTTCAAATTAATACTAAGCATGCGCTACTATACACACTACGCTTACTACGAAATATTTTCACATTACTTACCGTAATAAAAGTGGTTCAGGAAGGATCTGGCAGTTATATAAGTCTTCAGTTCTCACTTGATGAACGAATAACTCATCATTGTCAGCCCTGTATAATTGTCCCACTAATAGGCCTGGGATGACCAAATTGGGATCATAATTTTTTTTCTGCTCTCTCCATAGAGCAGGAAAAGCACTCCAAGGTAATTAGTAGTCTGTTTCCTAGTAATAAACTTAGTATTTTGCCTAAAAGCCATTTCTATCTTCTTGGAAAAATTACATGACCTGTAAAGCATGCTTATCTAAATCAATCAGTCTCCAAATACCTAAAAAAACATGTTTATCACACAGAATAACATCAACATATTTATTTAGCGAGTCACTACCTCACAATTATGCGAACGAGAATTCCCTGTTTATGCAGGATACCGGGTAAAATATTCACCGACGAGAACTCAGCACTTTTATTGAGTATTTGTCTTACCCATTTATTGGATTAGACGGGTAGCTTCTCGCAAAATTAATGCTTCGTCAGAATATTGTACAAGTTTTTTTTATCTGCCAAGTGTTTCAAAAGTTACGAGAAATATTGAGGGTTTAATTTTATTTGACATTTGGCTTAAAAACCGTTCGTTACCGAATAAAATTCCGATAAAAGGTCGGCGATTAGATTTAAAATCAGCTGTTTTCTTCTGCTTGCATATTACGATCCTTTTTAGGGTTCCGTACCTCAAAATGAAAAATCGGAACCCTTATAGGATCACTTTGTTGTCCGTCCGTCTGTCAAGACCCTTTTGCTCAGAAACGCTTGGAGGTATCAAACTGAAATTTATATCAAACAGTCAACTCTACTGTCCCTTGAAGCTGTGAAAAAATTAAACTTCTAAGCCAATGCAATCAAAAGATACAGCCGTTTATGCTGCAAATTTCTGCAAATTTACGAAACTCGCAAGGAAATCAAAACCTACAGGGTACTTCCCGTGAACTCAGAATCTTGAAATTTGGCACGAAGCAATGTCTTATAGCACAAGTAAAGGAAAAATTGCAAAATCAGTAATTTTTTTGTTACATCATATAATTTTTTTTTATTAATTTTAAAGTTACTATCTCTTTCCTCATGAACACTCAAAATACTCGGGTCTATAATACTTTTAAGCTGTCACAAAATCAAACTTCTATCTCAACGCAATCAAAAGATACAGCAATTTTACTATATTTTCAAACTCGCAACTACTCGCAAGGGAATCAAAACCTACAGGGTACTTCCCGTGAACACAGAATGTTGAAATTTGGTACGAAGCAACGTCTTGTAGTACAAATAAAAGAAAAATTGCAAAGACCGTAAATTTTTAGTCATATCATTTAATAAAAATATTTTTAATAATTTTAAAATTACTATCCCTTTCCTCGTGAACCCGTAGAGGTATAAAATTGAAATTCATATCAAATGCTCAAGTCAAAGCTAAAGGGTTGTTCCAGTCCATCTAGAATCTTGAAATTTTGCATAAAGCAACGTTTTATAGCACATAAGAAATGTTTGGAAACCTAGTTAAATCACATTTGTATTTTTTTAAATCTGTATATATAAAATCTACTGACAGACAAGCTACAGTCAAAACTATAAGGCGCAGTAAGCTGAAATTTGGCATGTATGTTCCTTGAGCACCGTAGGGGTGCTCTAAGAAGGGATTTCCTGAAATTCCCACTAACTAACTAAATTTAAAAAAATGTGGAAGCGTAGCTGAGGACGTCCTCTAGTAATTTTATATAGCTACAGGTTTGTAAGGAACCCTCGGTGCGCGAGTCCGACTCGCACTTGACCGGTTTTATTCATGACCTAAGGACTATTGCCTTAATACAAACGTAAGCCTTTGCTGACGACTTAACTTGGCCATAGAAATAGAGCAAATACTGTACGAAACTTATCGCCTTTGAATACAGTCAAAATCCTCATCATACTCTACAGAAGTTCTTATAAAAATTCCACCATATATTCATGAAGCAGGCAGGATAAAGTTTAGTTGCATCGTCAATCCATTAAAAATGTAATTTCTTGCCAACTTTGAATATTTATTAAAATTAGAAATTATCATCACCTTTTACTAACAACGTTTATTATGATTTATCTTTCGTAAATTTTGGCTATAAAAATTTTGCATTTTGCACTAGAACGTCTATTCCATGCTCTATGTCTATGCTCGACCTATAAAAAGCTTGGACATTTATTGAAATAAATGTCCAAGCTTTTTTCAAGGGATGCATCCCTTGTACTCACTACTACACTAGCTCACTACTTCGCCCGTAAAGTCGGGATTAAAATATTTTCCATTAAAAATATGCTTATTATACCTGAGAGATTGCGTTCTAACGAGCCCGCGCCAAAACGGTGCCACTAATTAAAATATCTTACGTAAAAAGTGATTGCAGCTCAACACCTGGGCCGAAAACATAGAGGGTTTATAAAATTAGGATTATAATAAATGAACAGGCCAAGTAGATGACATAATATTGTACACATGAGTTCATTTTTAAAAGTTTCGCTATATACTTGTTAGCTAGTAGGTAGGAATAACACATATATCATTCGTCACTACAGCTTCGCACGCAGATGATATACAGTCGTAACATTTTAACCTTTTGTATCCCTAACTCAAAAAATATATCCATTTCCACGCCTTCAAGTTTTTTTCTAACAACGGAAAGGACTTTGCTAAACTTCATCAAATTCAAGACAGATTTTATAATGTAGGTACTTAATAACTGAAAATACACACATAAATCCATGATGTGTTTTTTTAATTATCAGTAAATACAAGGCTCAAACATTTTAAATATATTTATTAGTTTACATGCGATATGACACATCTCACCAAAAAATATCTCATGTCAGGGACAGATGATGGCAAGACTATATAGAACCAACTAACACCACTGACAATAATTTTGTAACGTTCGGTGTACAGAATGACACATGGTTTTTAACATAATGTGCTAACACTTGTTCCTTGCTTTGAACAAGTAAAACCCCGGCACAATGATATCTATTTATTACAAATATTTAAATAATTTTGAGAATCAAACGTTTACTTAAAATTGTATCGAAGAACGTCAAATTGAAGATGTGATTGCAATTTAAATATCAGACAATATTGAAACTGTATTTAACCAAAGTTAATTTTAATACGTTTATATTCAGTGCCAGATTAAATACAAAAATTAATCATCACTATTGAACTGACAAATCACTCTTGAAGATAATACGCTACTGTCAAGAGTGACACTTATCAGCGCAGGAGCTCTAGAAGCGCGACCCGCCACAAAAACGAAACGCTTGGTAATTTGACTAACACAGAGTAGGACAAAGTACTTTACCTGCTGCTCTAAAATACGAATTTATAGTCCGATTTCCACAAGTCACGTCCTCTTTTTCGTCTTATGCATTAATAATTGCTTCATACATGTCAAGAACTGGTGCACAGTAACAGTCCCGTAATAAAATATTACTGCGTCTTTCTTTTACGCGCCATAGAATACGGTCAGGTCAGTAGGTCAATATCGGTGAGAAAAATGACAACACTTGTTTTATAGATGACACCATCAAGACATTTTTCCGCACCAATAATATCGCGAGGAACCACAGATATTCCTGAATCTTGTCCTAGATACTTATTGAGGTGAGAGGGAGACACCGTGGGGGAAGGAGACAGAGAATATGCGGGAACGGAATTATGACGTCATCACCCTTTAGGCATGTTTATCGAGGAGGGATATTAAGGAAATGGTGTCACTGGAAGTGGCTCGAACCCAGTAATGGAAGAAGGAAATACTTAGCCAAAATTAGATGCAATTATATGGAAATGAAATATAGGGGGAAGACTTAGGTGGGAGGGGGACGCTGAAGCCGTATCTCTATTGTGACTGGAATTTTAATGGAACGTATTGTTCGAGTTTTGGTTGAACTTTTTGTCATTCTGGTGTCTTGGTTCGTGAAAGGATTCAGAACCCGTGGTCTTGTAACTTTTGTCATCGGTAGCAGTAATTTTGAAGTTTGGCTGAGTAGGCTATTAAGTAAAACTGCCTAACTTAATTATCTCGATATTAAACGCTCAATTAAGGCAAGCCTTTTGAAGGCTGAATTCTAATTAAACCAGGTACACCTGAATCACAATGGTTCAAAGAGCGTCTGAAAATTGACACCGTAAATCAAAACTTTATTACATATTTTATAATATGTATAATTTGATTAAATCCATGTCAAATAATTGTTTTGAAATTGACAAGGTAGATTATATATAGTAGAATGGAGAGGTTGACAAGAGAAAGATGAAATTCAGCACAACTAATAATTGTGCACCAATTGTTTTGTTTTTCGTGTGAGTGTGTGGCCAACTCTGGTGTCGGTGTTTTCAGACCGCCCGAAGGCCTCCGACATGGCCGATCCTTATCCTTAGAAAAGAACCGGGACCGACAGCTTTACGTGCCCTCCGAAGCACGGTAGTACTCAGATGTAAATGCCACACACGGTCACCCATCCAAATGGCGACCTGTGCTAGCGTCGATTTACTTTGCCGATCTGTTACGAACCGCAAGCCAAGTCTCGCTATGAGCGCTACACTGCACCAATGCACTATTATATGGTGAAGAAGTCGCGATAGAGGGACTCGATTAAAAAAAAATCATACTTTTTATATTTATAATTTAACTAGTTGACCCAGCGAACTCCGTATCCCTTTTTTAAGAGTTTTTATTTGATTCCCTTTTTTCCAAGCCCCATTTCCAAAGTTACCATTGACATAGCGCTTAATCTCTTATCATTTCAGAGTCTATAAATGATGAACAAAAAACATAGATTTTTATATAATATTGAATTCCCCATTCCTTAAAATATCGGAGACGATACCCATATCGACTTTAAAAAAACATCCGGTCCGCCATCTTTGATTTCCTATCCGCCATCATTGGTCACGAAATAGATGTTGTATTTGGATTCACTATCCCTTAAATCATAAGAGACGATACCCATATTGATTTTTTTAATTTTTCCCATCCACCATCTTTGATTTCCTATCCACCATCTTGAATCACGAAATAGATGTTGTATTTGGATTCCCCATCCCTTTAAACATCGGAGATGATACCCATATTGATTTTAAAAAAAATCCATCAGCCATCTTTGATCACGAAATAGATGGTGTTTTTGAATTCCCCATTCCTTAAAATATCGGAGACGATACCCATATCGACTTTAAAAAAAATCCCATCCACCATCTTTGATTTCCGATCCGCCATCTTTGATCACGAAATAGTTGTTGTATTTGGATTCACCATCCCTTAAATCGTCAGAGACGATACCCATATTGAATTTTAAAAATTTTCCCATCCGCCATCTTTGATTTCCCATCCACCCTCTTGAATCACGAAACAGATGTTGTATTTGGATTACCTTTTAACATCGGAGACGATCCCCACAGTGATTTAAAAAAAAATCCCATCCGCCATCTTTGATCACGAAATAGATGGTGTTTTTGAATTCCCCATTCCTTTAAATATTGAAGACGATACCCATATCGACTTTTAAAAAGATCCCGTCCGCCATCTTTGATTTCCTATCCGCCATCTTTGATCACGAAATAGTTGTTGTATTTGCATTCTCCATCCCTTAAATCATCAGAGACGATACCCATATTGATTTTTACAATTTTTCTCATCCGCCATCTTTGATTTCCCATCCACCATCTTGAATCACGAAAAAGATGTTGTATTTGGATTCCCCATCCCTTTTAACATCGCAGACGATACCAATATTGATTTTTTAAATTTTCTCATCCGCCATCTTTGATTTCCCGTCCGCCATCTTGGATCACTAAATAAATTTCATATTATTAATCAGCGTCCCGAAAATCTTGAAAACGATACCCATATAGATTGTATACTATTCGTTTAGCCTTTTTTTGCCTTTGACCCAACCCTCCCGCTTCTCGTTTGACCATTTTATTATTTTTGTCTGGCCCCTAAAAGTTGTGGCGTAATTTTATATAGCATATAGCCTTTCGGAATACTTGGGCTATCATAAGCAATAACAATTTTTCTAATCCGACTGCTAGTTCCTGATATTAGCCGACATTATCTTTTAGCCTTTTTAGCCTTTTGCCTGGCCCCAAAGGGTCGAAGCGTGATGTTATATAGCCTATAGCCTTTCGGAAAAACTGGGCTATCGTATACAAAAAGATTTTTTCAGATCCGACCGGTAGTTCCTGAGATTAGCGCGTTCAAACAAACAAACAAACAAACTCTTCCGCTTTATTATATTAGTATAGATGTATATTCTTTTATACAGTACCGTGTTGTATCCTTACACGCTTAAGTTTACTTTGAAGATTTGATAACAGACTAACAGCTCTGGGGGGAAATGACTTTCCTGGTCCATAACCTCACTTGTCTTCTCTCTTTTTCCCTTCTTTCTATCTGTCATAGGGGACGAGCCTATTGCCGTCACCGGGCATATCACCAGACTCTGTGCTGCTACTGAGAAATCGGAAAAACACAGTAACAATTTTGGCCGACTCGGGAATCGAACCCGGGACGGGTCGCATACGCTATCCACTGGACTACGGAGGCAGTCTATGATTACAGATAACTGTATGATTGACAAAATAACTATCATACATAGCATAGCATACTGGTGATGTAACTAGCTCGGTGACTCTTGTAGGGATCACCAGATCTGTTTTAATCACAGTATCTATTTGCTAATGCAGAATTGGCCATTCGTTTCATAACTTCTAGTATACTTGGCATAATTATCTATAAACATAATTTGTTATGCCTCCAAAATGTATAATGGGACACACATCTTGCCATTGATATACCTACTATATAGAAATTCAAATTAAAACTTTAACAATTAATTCTGTTGACATTTTACAATATACATTGCTTAAATTGTGCTCGAAGTTTTTGCATTTTCCACTCACACTAAACTGCAATCCATCAAGTTAACACCACATTTAATTACTATCAAAGATTTTTAACTGCATTATTTGAATATAAATTGCACAAAGCTTTTAAAAGTAAAGTGCTTTTGCATTTGTACATTTTATACCTACAATATTTTCTTTCTCTTTAATTATTCTTTCTTTTTATTTATTACGTGTGACAGAAAGATGTCATAGAAGGATGATGTAATTATAAAATTGAAAATGGCAGAAATAAAATATGTATTAGCACTCTGTGTTATATACAAGGTGTATTTTAGAATATAGACAAATATAAGGATAGCTTTGGCATTCTGAAAACACCGGAGTAAACTTTAGTTATAATAATTACAGATTACATTCTAAGTTTTCGTGTAGATTGTTGAAAAACTTCTCATCATCGTAATGAATCAGCTGTGAATATTCCCAAGAAGTATATGACGGAATTTAAATAAAAAATTTTGACACCGAGGAAAACGTTGACACCGACCGGGACAGAAGAAAACCTAAAGACGTTCGTGTCGTACTTACTTAAACTACCGCCGTATCCATAACTTCTCATTAGTTGCAGGGTCCCGCGATTGGCTGTTAGCATTCTTTACCGTGACCCTGCCCGGGAACATTCAAACGTACTTTACTTGCGTAACGGATGATATTTTTTATTTTATTTATTTGCTCAAAACACATTACAATCGTTATAAAAATATATATTAATAACAATGTTGTTTAGGATCTGGATCATAGCGTAAAATATGTGCATTGATATGACTATCGCGATAATTTGAATGCGATCGAAAATCTTCTTCCTAAAATATTATTTCACAAGGCAGTTCTAGGAAAACTAAGTCTCAGATGATAACTGTTTACGAGACATGGCAACGAGAATATTGTCATAAAACTTACTACATCGACGCTCAGCCCACTGTCATACGCCAAAGTTAATAGATTCTATACCAATATGTTTAGCGAATGTGTGTATATATAGATGTATATGTGATTGGAAAACTGTCGGTCATTGAATATTGTGCTTGGACTATATAATAAAACTATTTTGCGATTATATTATGGCTACTACCATATTATAACCCTGACATATTTTTATTGAAATAATAAATGAATAGATGATGATGATTGAGTAAAGAAGATTTAATCCAAATAATTGAAATTAAACCTGAGCCTGACGCATATTTAGTTTTGCAAGTTTAATAGGTAAATGTGTGTTGTGTTGTATGTATGTTGTGTCTGTTTGATCTAGTTATGATTTAATTTTTCTCTAAGTCTGTTTGTTTATTTGGTTTTGTGCATGTTATATACAAAGTTGACACTTCTTCAAATTGTATTTTCAACTGTACACCAAACGTTCAAAGTCAGTATGAAAATGAAATTGTAAACTGTATCAAACGGATATCCGTTTACAAAATAGGAAGTGAAAAGGGTTGCTTTTGAAATAACAAAGGTGAAAATAGATCATACCAAATTGATCTTTCGTTAAACAAATATAGTTATCAACGCTACAGAAATCAAAGTCCAAATAAATTCCGAATTCTTATTATGACGATACTTTCTGACCTCTTGGAGTCGGTTTACATTATCATTTCATCTTGAACTAGCTGTTCCCCGTGGTTTCAACTGCGTTATTTCCAGTATTCGGCAATCATAGCGCCAGCCATTCATCGAACTTACTATATGCACTTAAAAGAGTAGGTATAAGTAGTTATTTTCAAATCACAAATATCAAATAAACACTCTAATTTTATTTATATGTAATCTAACAAACTGACAAACATATTTATCATTCTGCTCCTATTTTATCAAGTTCTAAAAATAAGTGACCAGAAGTCGAGCATACCACCGATTACCGCTTCAGGTCACAGTCTAGACCCACCATTTGTTTCGTCGCCATGCAAATGATTCTCGCCGCTAATAGGTAAGGCGCCATACTTTAATAGAGAATTTATATCGCCTTGAGCTTAATACCATATTAATAGATTACATGTACAAAGTATTTAAATTCAATTGTTAATTATCGCTTGCCCCCTACCTCGGAGAGCACGTTAAACCGTCGGTCCCAGTTGTCATGAATATCCTTGGTAGTAGTTATGGCGAGTCAGTACCCTCAAATAAACTGACACTGGTCTAAATCCTGGAATATTGCTATCTCTTTGGATTACGGAGGTCAGACGGCAGTCGCTCTGTGGAAAAGTTGATATTCTGTCATATCTGGTTAGACCAGTAAGCGGACCTCGGGCTCCAAGGCGTGTAGTTCTTGGATGCAACCGGGATAACGCTAGGGCGATGATGATGATATACAAAGCATTTAAATATTGATAAAGACGTCATGTGCTTTGTTTTAGTTATTTTAGATTATTGAAGAATACTACTTAATTTTGCTACAACAGGCAGCGATAGCCTCGTTGGTCTCGCGGCATAAATGTGCGCTTGGTATTTGGAGGTCTCGGGTTCGATTCCCGGGTCGGACAAAGTGTTATTGGGTTTTTCCGTTAGGAAATTCTCAGTAGCAGCACGGAGTCTGGTAATGTGCCCGGTACGGCAATAGGCTCGCCCCCTATTACGTGGGACCTAAAAATTCATGGCGAAATGTGGGTGTAACATTACACCTCTGCCTACCCCTTCGGGGATACAGGCGTGAGTCTATAAAAAAAAATGCAGCGATAGTGGAGATACCAATAGACTGCTACTCCACTGTTATCAATCATCGCTTCCCATGTGGCTCGAAGAGGACGGTCGATCCCGGCTGTCTTGAAGACCTTTGATAGTAGTACCTATACTCAGTAACATTGAATAAATGACCGCAGTCAGTAAAAATACTGACTGCGGTCTAAGCCCCGGAATACCACTATCCCTTTGTGTTGCGGAGATCAGAGGGCAGTCACTCTGTGGGAAACCTTAATATGTCTAATCTGGTTATAATAGAAAGCGTAACCGGGTCTCCAGGGTGACGGTCAAGGATGGAACCGGGATAACGCTATGTCGAAGCTAAATCCTTAGCCGCATATGTTTGAAAATAACAAAAACATTATATTATTAACAGCTTATAAGCATTTAAAAATCTGAAGAGTATATTACACGTTCAAATGCACGCAAGAATAAATACAGCTTGATTTATAACGCTCACGTAACTCCGCAGGACTGCGAACAACTTAACGCGGATATACATCGATGAACTCAGCTAATAAGCTTCAAGTAAGCCGATCAAACTTCGAGTATAATTTCATTCTAGTTGATCTGTATGTTCCTAGTTTCATATAGAGAATTTGAGCTGCTTTGTTCTTCGTGTTATGTGTGTTATAAAATAATAATAATATATAATATAATAATACTAGAGGACGTCAGGAGCTAGGCCTGCATTTTTTTTTAATTTACCCGTTTTGGCCGATCCCGTGGGAATGTCGGGAAATCCCTTCTTAGTGCACCCCTACGGTTCCCAAGGAACATACATGCCAAATTTCAGCTTGCTGCGCCCAATAGTTTCGGCTGTAGCGTGTCTGTCAGTCAGTCAGTAACGCAAGGATTTTATATATTAAGATATGTTATCTCTTGTAAAGATGAATAAAAATTAAGTAGAAAAAAAATCAAGCGCGAATCTATTAATTCCTATTGTGCCTTACTGAAGACTGGACTTCGCTGAAGGTGCTGTGTAAAAAGTTGCCTACGTCACTTATAAGGCTGCTAAAGTCATTCAGATAACATAACAACTAGAGTAACAAACTTTAACAATTGACGTTCAAAATAGTGGGGCAACCAGCCGAGATAGCCGACGTAGCTTTGAAATCAATAAGCACCTTAGATAAATCCTATATTCATCTCTTTCACTTATTCAAAAATGACGTTCCAAAACGTAAATTTGAAAGAGACAATAACTGAACGTCAACCGTGAAATGTGGTGTTCTCGAGTTGTAAAAATGATTTCCCCTGAAAACATAACGGAAAGAAGAAGCACCCATATATGTATGGGTGCTTCTTCTTTCCGTTATGGTTCATAATATTTTGAACAATGTATGCGTTGTTAAAAAAAATATGAACCCTAAAAATATAATGTAATGTATGAAATAAACAAAATAAACATTCTAATTCTTTTCAATTTTCTGTTCCTTTTACTTTTGCTCAATCTGCTTTCAATACCATAAATGGTATTCTTGTAAAATATTCCAATAAATTGAAGCCTTATGAAGTGTACACGATATTCTGTAAATATCTTAAACCGACATTGAATTTGCAATATCTGAAACCAAGGCAAGATATTTACTGATGACTTAATTCCCTTCACCAAATGTTTTCGTTTGAAGATTTTCTCACACAAAATTCTGTACACGCCATTTTTAATCCGGATTTTTATAAACCTCCTGGTAAAAAATATTCTCAATATGGTCCACTTTTCCCGGGTTCTAATCTAACGTATACCAATATCTCATCGCCGGTACTTCAGGTGAAGGAAACTTTTAAATAAAGACCGCACCTTTTTACCTTACTTTGTATAATATTTTTAGTTGGATATAGCTTCAATTTTTATGTTATACTTACTCGTATTATACAAATTATGCTGCGTGTTATTTTTAATTTATTTTAGTAATATTAAGGTTTTAGCTTTTTACTCTAAGAAAGTACATGCGATACCAAAATGTTTTTGTATCTTTTTGGTCTATCGCCGGTCTGTTTGTATTAGTTAATCTCCGAAAAAGCCTCATCGATTTTGACGAGATTCTGATTGTCTGATGGCTTATTTTATGAATAATTCAGCTACGTTTAGTTTAGGGGGTACGGCAAAACAATCCAATTTATCATGAAGATTATGAAATTATACCACACATATAAAAAAATGTTATTATTTGAAACGTTTTCTTTGTAGTACCTATTATCATAAGCATGCAGATGGAGTAAACCAAAAGTTAACGTCTTTTAATTGACAAAGACATGGTGCTACTTGCGCTTATAGCACCTTTTCAACCGTCAAAAATGTTTTTAATACTTACTTATGATATAAGTAGTAGCAGGTAAGTCTTTATCTTTTAAATAAGACTTAAGGTATTTGTAAAATGTTTAAAGTACTTTTTAAGCCCTCAACTGCAATATTAACCTCATAGGTTAATAACGGATTGGGTATCATTGGTCGTTGATATTTAACGGTTTTTGCACTTGTTACACGATCGGCTGTGCTACGGAAAAACAAAGCAGCTAACATATTTTTCAAAATCAGTTTTTTTACATATTTGGAACATTTTACCTATAACGGACACTGCTGCATTCACAGAATCATCGAAAAGGCTTTATTTTTCGAGATAAAACTTTGTAAAATAAAATAACTGCAGGCACTTGTCCAACATATCTACGGTAAAACAAAGTAAACCACAATGTCTAAGCAAAAACAAAGTAATTGCACGTCGATTACATTGTTTTTTTTTACCGTGTGAAATGATTTAATTGGCTTTTCATTTGATATAAATTTCTTTTTAAGCCCCTTTATCTAGCTATAAGCAAATCAAACAACTTTATTTTGTTTTTGGATTGTTAAAAATGGTCAAAATGGCAAATTTGTTAACGTAAAAATAAAGCAAGTAAAATGACAAATGTAAAACAAAGCAACTGAATAACAGTTGCTTTGTTTCTTTATTGTAAATCAATTCAAGTAATTACTATATCCCATTTACTTGGTTTATAATATGCTGTCATTTATTTGTAAATTTCAAATGTCTAAATTATTTGACATTGCTCGGTTTTATCACCTTTCAAATGTCACTTTTCCCACAATTAAACTTGTCAGTTACAACACTTACAACTTCGTGTCATAAGTTTGCCGAGGCTTGTGATTCTTGTGTGTTTGTTTAGAAAATGTTTAAAATGCAAAATAGCCACAGTTTACGTTCGAGAACTATGGTACAGTTAGCACAAATATTTAATGTAAGTGCAAATGTCCAATTATTTGTATTGTGTGTTTACATCTCGTAAATACCTATTTACGAAATATATATTAGGCATACATGAAGTAGTACCTATTTTTCTGTTTTGATTTGGCTGTCTATAAGAAATACTAATCAATTTGCTAATAAACTGCCCGTGTAGTGAGGGATAAAGAATACAAGTGTCACTACCCCATTTCATTCCGTGGGTGTCGTAAAAGGTGACTAAGAAAATTGCAAAAAGCGAATAATATCTTTGCGAAGAGATGGAAAACTTGAAAACAAACCCTATATCAACTCGTCTGGCCAGCGCGGTATAGTAGGCCAAATACCACCCAATGAGCGCACCAACGAATAAAAGGCCCCCAGTTCCCGGTAGTCCCGCTATCCGCAACTAAGGCAGCGGTTGCGGTAACAGCGGGGCAGGGGGTTCTAAGAATCTCCGGGCTACGGCAAACGGCTACCACAAGAAACTGACCCTGGCTACGTACTATGGACGCTCTCTACGGCTGCACCAACACATCACCGAACTCGAAGTTTCTACTTCGAGTTCGGTGATGTGATGTGTTGATATAGGTCGTATAAACTGACATATATTGGGGTTGTCTGAAGTCCGAAGGCAGGGGAAGGACACGATGACACTTGATTCAGGCAATCTGTTCTACTTTCGAGAAGGTGATCAGCCCTCTCAGGGCGGTGTCGGTTTCCTCGTTAACAAATCTCTCACTAACAGCGTTGTAGAAATCAGCAGTGTGTCGACACGGGTAGCGTACCTCATATTAAGGGTCACAGACAGGACGGTACTCTCTGAAGGGGGCACAGGTATATGCGCCGACCTCGACATACTGCGATGACATAGTCTACATCATACCACCAAGACACACTACAGCGTTGTTATGGGGGTTTTTAATGCCAAAGTGGGAGTACAAGAACGCGGCGAAACGAAAATCGGACCCTATGGCGTGGGGCGCTGAAATCACAGGGGGCAAATGCTGGTCAACTTTCTGGAGTCACAGGAGCTCTTCTTAATGAACTCCTTCTTCAAGAAGAAGCCTCATAGAAAGTGGGCATGGCGAAGCCCCGATACTGTGACAAGGAACGAGATAGACTTCATCATGTCTGATCGGAAGTATATATTAATTTGATGCGATTGAACAGAATCGAGGCACCAAAGTCTTCGCTCGCCAGCTTGGTAGAATTCATCTGTCGAACCTCAATACTGCGGATGGTAAAACCATAAATTGAGAGTTTCTACAAGGACTTGTACCCATCACGGATGTCTAAACCCACGAGACCCAGCGATGATGACCACAGAGCCCAACTTACGCGCCATAACACGGAGGACAGCCCTGATGTCAACCAGGGTGAGGTAAGGCGAGCAGCTTAAGAACAACAAGTCGCCAGGGGATGACGGAACCACCACAGAGCTCTTAAAAGCGGGTGGGACAATAGATCTGAAAGAGCTGGCGAGCCTGTTTAATTCCGTTATCCACCAAGGCCTAACACCTCAGGCGTGGAATGGGAGTGCGGTGGTTCTGTTTTTCAAAAAAGGTGACAAAACCCTGCTGACAAACTATAGACCCATCTCACTGCTGAGCCACGTCTACAAGTTGTTTTCGAGAGTCCTAAAAAACCGCCTCGCCACAAAACTCGACGATTTCCAGCCACCGGAACAAGCCGGGTTTCGAAAAGACTACAGCACCGTAGACTACATCCATACTGTTCGGCAGATTGTACAGAAGACCAACGAGTACAATTAGCCGCTGTGTATGGCTTTCATGGACTACGAGAAAGACTTCGACTCCATCGAAACCTGGGCGGTTCTGGATGCGCTGCAGCGTTGCATCGATTGGCGCTACATCGAGGTGTTGAGATGTTTGTACGACACGGCCACTATGACCGTCCAGCTCCAGGACAGTAAAACCAGCCCCATTGAGTTGCGTAGAGGGGTGAGGCAAGGGGATGTAATATCTCCTAAGCTCTTCACCAACGCACTCGAAGACGTCTTTAAGACGCTGGACTGGACTGGACGGGGCATAAACATTAATGGCGTGTACATATACCACCTTCGGTTTGCCGACGACATCGTCATCGTGGCAGAGAGCCTGGAAGAGCTGAGTGAGATGCTGTACAGCCTAAATGGAGCCTCTCGACGGGTCGGTCTCGGCATGAACTTGGATAAAACCAAGATTATGTTCAACGACCACATTGTGGCGGGACCGGTTTATGTCGACGGATCGATGCTCGAAGTTGTTCAAGAGTATGTCTACCTTGGTCAAGTAGTCCAACTTGATTGAAACAACTTCGAGAAAGAAATTGACCGCAGGATCCAACTGGATCCTACTGAGACGTAGCTTGCCAAACGCTGCCCAACCCAAGTGGGTTGGGCAGCGTTTGGCAAGCTACGTTGAGTTTTCTCTTCGCCCCTACCGCAATGCCTGAAGACCAAAGTCTTCAACCAATGCGTCCTACCTGTTATGACGTACGGTGCAGAGACGTGGACACTCACAGTGGGACTAGTCCAAAAACTAAAAGCCATGCAGCGAGCTATGGAATGGGCTATGCTTGGCGTCTCTTTGAAGGATAAAATCCGAAACGAAATTATCCGACAAAGAACCAAAATTACCGACATAGCTAACAGAATCAGTAAGCTCAAGTGGCAGTGGGCAGGCCATATCTGTAGAAGGACTGATGGCCGATGGAGCAAGCGTGTCCTAAAGTGGAGACCACGCCTCGGCAAGCGTAAGGTAGGGCGGCCCCCGGCTAGGTGGACCGATGACCCGAAAAAGGTGGCTGGGACAGACAGGATGCGGAAGGCTGAGAACCGTGTCCTGTGGCGCATGTTGGGCGAGGCCTATGTCCAGCAGTGGACTGCGATAGGCGGATTGATTGAATACTTCATTATATGATTACAACTTATATCTATGATTTTTGAATTTATTTTAGGTAACCGTTATATACATGCCCTATTCCTTGAGTGACACTTATCTTAATAAATCCTAAGATGAACTAGTTTTTACAATTCTTACAAATTATGTGATTCATAAAAAGCAAAAGCCAACAAATCTTATAGTAGATATATTATTTTTTAAATGGCTTCATTGTCTTTGTTAAAAACAATTAAATGCATTTGCTTTGTTATTAAAACTAAAACCTAACTTGTCCATCTCTTTTTAAATTATTTAAAAAACAAAGTGACTGTAGTTACTTTGTTACTGCATAGTTCTTTTTATTTAAAATTAACTTTATGTCTATAGAAAAATATTTTTTTCAATATATAGGAAAGTTACCAATAATTACTCAAAAAATTGCTTTGAAACAGATAGAACTAATTATTTTACAAATTATGAAATAACAAAAGTACTTTAGTTGTCGGCAGTACGTTTTAAATATGTGATTTTCTATTTTTGCTCCTCCTGATAATTTTGCTTGACTGCAATTACTTTGTTTGTCCGTAGAGTATCCGCGATCTTGTTATATCATTCGATTTATCGATTTTCGTTTGACCAATTTTAATACTTTTATAAACTGGAAACGAGCAAGAATGAACGAAAATTCATTAAACAAAATACGTACGCCATTGAACTTTGCGACGACGTCAAATTGGCCATTTTGATATTGAAATAAGTGTACACGAGAAAAGAAAAATGTTTGTAATGAGAAAACATTGAGTAATCTTATAAGTATTATATACAGAACTACTGGAAAATAAGTGTAGATTACACATTGAGTTATAGTTTATCGAAAAGTGATAAATATTGCAGTGAAAAAGTAACGAAACTTTTGTAATGCACTTATTACGTTCCCAAAGAATGGCGGCCGTTATTTTTCGTCGCGTAAACAAAAACGTTTTATGGTGAAATTATGATTCTAAAGTAAACTTACTTGAGTTATCTTTGCACATTGTATATTGTCTTAACGTAATTAAGCCCTCGTTTGGTGATTATGTGTGGATATTCGATAAATTGTGATAAAGTTTACAATTTATACCAATGAAATTTCTCAAAATCAAAATATATTACATCGCTGCGAGAACAGGTCAGTTTTATTTACATATTGAAATATATAACTAGTTAGATATACTCGTAACAAAGCGAGGAAGGTATAATTCATGCCATATTGTTATATTTTTGTAGACGACTTTTTCGTTTTTCTGCAAGTCCACGTAAAAATTAAAAAGTATTTGAAATGACGTTGCATTTCGTGCGTTGGGCAAAGCGCGCCTTGCCATATGTTTGATGTTTGATGATGACCAAACGTTTAGTAACATCTTAATTACAGTCTCTAATCTCTTCACAAATTGAATGAACCACCAGAAGCAACCGCACAACATTATAACGACGGTTACACATTAAATTACAAGTCGCTTGCGCTCGCAGTAATTATCTCGTTAGAGAACACGCTTGTGTACCAACCTTTACGACTTATGATTGTAAACTTAAACATGGAGAAAATATGCGATATGAAGGAATAAGGTCTGTTTATCGTATGGCTTTTATATAATGTTATGTTTTGATTTAGATATATTTCTTTTACGGCTAAATGTTGGGGACAATTCATTTATGTCGTTCATATGTAAGTTCGCGTGATGACGAAATAATAATACAAAGTGCCATCACTCTATTTCCTTCCCTACGTATTGTAAAAGGTGACTAAGGAGAATACGAGAAGTAAATAGCATCGTTGGCCAGAGACGAAAACATAACATCAAGCCCGATGTCAACCCGTCTAACCAACATAGTATAATTATGATCCTTATACGTAGACTAACTGCCTCCGTGGTCAAGTGGATAGCGTATGCGACTGCTGATCGGAGGTCCCGGGTTCGATTCCCGGGTCGGGCAAAAGTGTTACTGGGTTTTTCTGAATTCTCAGTAGCAGCACGGAGTGTGGTGATGTGCCCGGTAACGGCAATAGGCCTCGCCTCCTATTACGTGGGGCCTAAAAATTCATGGCAAAATGTGGGTGTAACATTACACCTCTGCCTACCCCTTCGGGGATACAGGCGTGAGTCTATAAATAAATAAAATAAAATATGTAGACTAAATCCTCCTATGGACAAACAATTCTTTTTTGTTTTTTTTTTGTTTTACGAGGTGGAAAATCCCTTCGGATCTCCGACTCTTGGGGGAAATAAGAGCCGGAGTATGTGGTGTTTCCACTAAAAACCACCTCGACTTCCGCCATGTACCTGTGTGTCGGAGGGTGGGGCATCACCAAAGCACTCGTCGCCACCCTCCGACGGGTATTGGCCCGCCAGATGGTCAGGCGGGCCCCGAACAAAACCCTCTTGGCGACGGATTAAGGTGTTGGACTCCGCCGCCAAAACGCCCAGCGGCCGCAGAGGATAGGGAGGACGGCAACGCAACACCGCATCTCCTCTTCCTCTGCGGCCCACCGCGACGCATCGAATGGTGCGCCCCCATTTGATCGCGGGAGATAGAGCGCGCGGCAACGCAACACCGACACGCCTCTCCTCCCGCGACCGCGCCCGACTGCGAGGGACAGACAGAACTGTCCCCCGCACCCGCACCGTTGGACGCATCCTGCGCAGGCCCCTCCAAGCCCACGCGGAGCGTCCCCTCCTGGATCCCTCTTAGCTTCACCGCGGGTGACCAATCCACGGTTACTGAGCCCCCCCACCACGACAAGGTGGAGATCCCACGGGGGCGATGGACAAACAATTCTACTGTGACGCTAGTTAGGTAAGCCTATGTCCAGCCGTGGACCGTGTATGATGATATATTGGGGTAGCAGCAGTCAAAATATTGCTTGCTGTGAAATTATTTTGTCGAATCTTTTGGCGTCTATTGAGTATGTGGTAAACTCAATTTATTATTCATGTGGTAAAATATTGGCAATTTTATCATTCTAACAATGTTTTCATTTGTTCGCAGGTAAGTTACTATTTCTGCGATGGACTTGACGCAGATAATCTGGTATACATTTACATAAATAATTAATTACCTAAAGATATGTGATTTTATATATATATATATATATATATATATATATATATATATATATATATATATATATATATATATATATATATATATATATATATATATATATATATATATATATTATATACTTTAATATTCTCTAAACCTTTCTCATGATCGTGTTATATCAAATGCATTTTATTTAATTGCAACACACTCGATTTGTTGTTCCTCAGTAATTAGGTATATCGTAATCCTCCCTTGATCTTTACAGCATAAAATAAGGCAAATTAAGTGAAGGTAATTCTACAATATTACAATCATACATAGATATCAGTGAGATATTGTCAAAGTCAAAGTTCTTTATTTGCCAGAATGTAGGTATACAGAGTAAGATCTTATAATATAAAATGGCCCATTTACATTCTACCATTACATATGGTATGCAAATATTTGTATTAGTAGACAAAATCAAGTGATATTTTAATGTTAATTATTTTAAAACCTTAATTAAAACAACAAATTCATCTGAACTCTCGTAAATGATAATTGCGATACTGATTACTTAAAGAATGTTAAAGTAATAATATGTATGTCTGTTCGAAAAATAAAAATAAAAAAATCATTTATAATATTATGTATGTCAGTTCAAGACAAAGAAATTATTATAATAAATAAATAATTATATTAGTCCACAACTATATTTTTAAATGTCAAAGCTTCTATTAACACATTTAAGCTTACATTTTAATTATAATCATAAGGTATATACCAATGTTATTCTTTAATAAAATTTTCTTCTCCGTGATATGACATATATTCGTTTAGATCATAAAAACATCTTTCTTTAAACCACTGCGTCAACTTTTTTTTTAAATTGGTCAAAGGTAAATCTTTAAAGACATTGGGTAATTTGTTATATACCTTTATGGCATTTACGTACGAGTTCCTTTTATACAATTCTAGCTTGCATTTCTTTTCGTTACATCTTTAATCTTAATAAATAATTCCGGATGTCGTTGTACAAATATGCATAATTCTTTAATGTACATACAAGGTAATGGCAAAATATTGTACTTTTTGAACAAGTGTTTACAACTGTCTGTATACCAGGCTCCACAGATTGCACGCACACATTTTTTTTGCACTCTAAATGCTTTTATAATATTCACTGAATTTCATTTCCCCACAGTAAAAGACCATATGAGAGTACGGACGAAACGTATCCGTGATATGCACACAAAGCAGCTTCTGTGGATACCGTGACTCTTAATCTTTTTATAGCATAAACAAAGCGGTCGAGTTTGTCACAAACATAATCTACATGTAATTTCCAGTTGCAATTCTGATCCAAATTTATACCCAGAAATTTTGTACTTACAACTTCTTCAATTATTGTATTATTATATTTAATATTTAACGTCAATGGTTTTCTTTTATATGTCTGGAATTGGTTCATTTTTGTCTTTTCTATATTAATTTGTAAATTATTAGAATTTAACTAGTGTATTATGTTTTCTGTTGCTTTATTTATGTCTGATTCATACGTGTTGGCGTTTTCATTTTGTATAATAAGAGTTGTGTCATCAGCAAACAAGATTGTCTTATGGCAAACGGTATTTGGGAGATTATTAATGTACATGAGAAACAAGTATGGTCCCAATATACTGCCCTGAGGAACCGCAAAATTATTTTGCTGATACGCACTTCTATATACTGCTTTTTTTGTAATTTTTATCGATTTTAGAGATTTCCACACATTGTTGTCTGTCATTTAGGTAGTCTCTCAACCAGTCGTTTGCTTTTCCTCTTATCCCATATCTTTTTAATTTATGCAGGAGCAATTTGTGGTCCACAAAATCGAACGCCTTGCTCATATCTAGGAAGATCGTCGCGACTGGCAAGCCATCATTTATGGCTTGGGTGACAATTTTAATCAAATTGAAATATGCCAATGAAGTGCTACTATTCTGCCCAAACCCGAATTGCTCATCTTTAAGTAGACCATGACGTGTCGTGAATCCTTGAAGCCTTTTCAGCATGACTTTCTCAAAGATTTTTGACATAATTGGAATCAGCGTCACTGGCCTATAGTTATTCATGGCAGTGCTGTCGCCTTTTTTATAAAGTGGCCTAACTATTGATTTTTTCAGTATCTTTGAAAAGGTACCTTCCGCAAAAGATAAATTTATTAAATAACACAGCGGCTGACATATGTGTGGTGCATTAATTACTTTGGTGGTTATGTCATCTACTCCTGCTGTGTTGGTGTTATTCAGATTTTTAATTATGCGGAATATTTCCATGGCATCTGTCGGTTGGAGAAATATTGTGTGTTCATAATTAATATCAATATTTTTGTTTATCTCGTCAACATTATATTTAAAATTATTACTATTTGTCAATTGTATGTAAAAATTATTAAATATGACACTTATTTCCTTAGGATCTTCATATGTCTGATTATTTTTAACTATTTTGTCAATTTGTGTTCTCGCATTTTGGTCATCAATGTTTTCATTAATTACTGCCCATGTGGCTTTACATTTATTTTTATTATTGTCTATATATTTCTTATTTTGAATTTGTCTGGACTTATATATGCACTTTTTAGTATACAGCTGTATGATTTATATTTTTTATTTAGACATACATAACGTCACGCCTTTTATCCCCGATGGGGTAGGCAGAGGTGTATTTCTACACCCACTTTTCGCCAGATGTACTTTAGTCCCACGTAATAAGGGGCGAGCCCATTGCCATACCGGGCACATTTCCAGGCTCCGTGCGGCTACTGAGAATTTCGTGACAGAAAAACGACCCGACCTACCTACCCGACCCAGGAATCGAACCCGGGACCTCCCGATCCCACGCGCACATTTATGCCGCGAGACCAACGAGGCAGTCGTATAGGGTTTGATGTCGAGTTTTCCGTCTCTACGCAAAGATGGTATTTGCGTCGTGTTATCCCTAAGTCGCCTCTTACAACACCCACGGGAAAATAGGGGGTGGTGACACTTGTATTCTATGCCGTCAACCACACGGCAATTTTTTTTTATTTAGCATTTTTCTATTAGTTTTATTGTGTTGCTGGGTTAAGTATAGATATCTCTTTCTTATACATGACCTTCGTTAACCCCTTTTTTAGTTGATCTTTTTATTGTATTTATTGGGAAGCACAGATCAAAAAATAATTTGAAGAGACTATGAAATTCAGTAAATGCTTCTTGTAAGTTCTTTTTTTCATATACGTTGGAGAAAGTAAGAGACGATACGCAATTACAAAAAGTTTTCATATTTTCTCCATTAAAGTCCCTGACAGGCTCATACCAACTGTATATTTCGTACGATTTAGTAGTTTTCAGCGAGAGAGTTTGCCCTGTTTCGTGGTCAGACAGTGCAAGGTGATGCACTTCCGCTTTAACTTGCTTAATGTTGCTAGCTAACTGATCCAGACATGATAATTTCCTTGTTGGTGTTTTAATGTGTCAAATTCAAGTCAAAGTCAAAATCATTTATTCATCTAGGTCACAAGGTGACGCTTATGAACGTCAATTTTAAAATTAAATTACTTAATGCTTCTACATTTACATTTACTGCCTCGTTCGCAAAGCAATAGGTAATACAATAGCAATAGTGTGCATTTCGATATTAAAGTTTTTTAATATACTTTTCAACTTTTCGCAACTTTTGTTTGGCTTTAGGATGTCCAAGTTCCAGTCGCCACAAAGAATATTTTTTTTATGCTTTCTAGTAAGCCTTTCTAGTATTTGTTCTAGTTTTCCAAGAAATATTTGTGGGTTACAATTAGGAGTTCTGTATAAGCAAATAATCATAATTTTATCAATTTCTACGCCACAACATTCAAAATTAGTCTTCACAGCGTTGATTGTTGCCGCTTGCCAATACATCGAAATGACACAACAGATTCAGTTGTTAAGCTACCATTATTAAAGCGGTGGCATACATCGGCCTATATTAGCCTAAAACTAGTTCGAAATTTTCACCCGCAAGGTATATCCTTCAATATCAGTAAATACAATCGTATGTATAGTCAACTACGAACACTCCACTACTACACACCTCATTTTTCTTCTGAAGTTAAAACTCCCCTCGTCACGCTTCAGGTAAGTTTTTTTGTCTAGATCGTACAAGATATATAACTTCACGCCTTTTATCCCCAAAGGGGTAGGCAGAGGTGTATAGCACACCCACACTACGCCAGTCATGTTTCGGTCCCAATGTAGTATGGGGCGAGCCTATTGCCATCTACCGGGCACATTGATAAGCGAGCGATAATTAACATTTTTAATACACACATAACTTCGAATAGTCAGTGGTGTGTGCCCGGGACAACTGGGGTTCGAACCCGAGACCGTCATACTACTTGTCAGTCTATTAACACTGTAATAATAATTAACCTAAGTACTCACTTACCTAATCCCACTATCCGTATCTTCATCAGCGACCCTTAATTTCCAAAGACCCCAGCCAACCTTTGCGGGTATCTGTATAACTCAATTATATGGAATGTTCTCGAAGGAGCCGGTACAGAAGTAATTACAGTAACGCTCATGATACAGTTGCAAGGTATCCCCGTTTTGCAGGTTTGAATGCGAAAATGTTATGTAAAATTTTGGGCTGTTGAATATGTTTACGCAAATAGACTGATGGTGAATTTAGTGGGATTGATCATGGGGTCCAACCTGATTGACTGGGCCTGTGAACAAATAAAAAGAATAAGATTCTGCGTAGCTAAGGATCAGGGTCCAATTCACTATGCCTCGATAAGTTCCGGGTATTTGACCAAAAATTTAGCAGATACAAATGTCATCGTACCTATCCAGAAGTAATTCAAATGACTTTAAAAGATGACAATCTCCATAATGTTCATGAGAGATGACCACTGCGCAGAAATGATTTTTAAGTCCCCGTGGAGGTGCGGGGTGAGGCGCGGGTGGAATGCTTAGGGAATGCGTCAAGAACGGAGCCATGCCATTGGTGCACGAATGTACATATGCGCGACGGCCGCCATTTGTGGTCAACTTTCGTGAACCGATCTGTACTCCTAGTTATTTGGACAGTGAGGATCGTAGTTAAGAAATACCAGAAGTATAATGGGCAACTTAAAGATAAAGATATTTATTTGCTAAAACACGTGTAAGTACATAATAATAAAAGCATTATAAAAATGTTTATTACACAGAACTTAAAACAATAAATTAAAACATCATCAATAAGATTCTTCAGTACTGTCTGATGCTAGAAGCTTCTTGGGGGCTGTACCGAAGCATTATGAGAGGATCTTTAGAAAATGTCCCCACTAAGTGGCTCAAATTGCCCACGTTGGCGGAGCTGCACGCGAAGTCATGCCACAAATAAAACCTATTTTAGAAAATCTTTCGAAATATCTTAAAAAATTGTTCATGTCGGGTATTAAACGATACAGTTTACCAACACAATACTCTAAAACCCCGCTCAAAACACACGATCGGTCTACAACAAAGCCAAATTCCTCAATGGCTGCGGAGACCCTTGGAAACAGATGCCTTATTAATTCAATTCAGAACAAAAACCGTTGGGCGGATGGTTCTGTACAGTACAACGCAGTGTTGGCGAAATTACCGCGATTTATGAACTGAAAAGATTAAGCTTGTTTACAACTCACAACTTTATCATGAAGAACAAAAGTTTGAAGACGGTAAAATTGTCGAGTAAAATGGATTCTGAGAAGTAAGTGCACAAATTTAATTCTGGTAAGGAAAGATCGTACTAGTTTTGAGTTTTCTTTATTACTACGAGTGAATTATGTGAATAAAAATTATAAATTATGAAAGGCCGCCCGCAAGGTGGACAGACGAGAAAGATTGGTCTATGTTGAGACTACTGGAGACCCTTGAGGGTAGTGTAGCAGCAGACGTGTAAAGGCTGTTGTGATATTGATGCTAATAATATTGGATGGGCCCTGTAATTCGAATGCATCCCAGCCGATTGGAAAATATCTTCACGCAATGGGTGCCGCATGACGGAAGGCAGAATATCGGCAAACCTTGCAAACGATGGTGTGAAAATCTAGAATGATGCCTATTGGCGCAACTTTATATACTGTATTCACTAACACGGACAGTGTTGTGCCTGCTAGGTAAAAGTGTCCCTTTACCTAGCTGGCTTGGGACAGTGTTGGATAAAAAATAATGTAATCAGGCAAGCAATTCGCTGGGTTGCAGCAGCGCCGTTATGGTATAAATATATGGCATAATGTGCCTAGACTATTTATTACCAACATGTGGATACTACTCATAATGAAAGTAAACTGTTGAAGAAGTTACCAATAATATGTTTGTCTACAAAAAATATTTTATGTCTGTTATTTATTTTCGCTGTTGTATTATTTTTGTCAAATTGTTGTATTGTCATCTGTCTTTGATAAATTTGGTGAATTTCACATCAAATCAAGTGTGAAAATAAATGGCTCACATTTTTGAAACACCCATATTACATTATTTGATGATACCTCACAAACTATATAACAGCTCAATAAACAACCACTTACGTAATTACGTACGCGAGGGCCACCAAAACAAAGCGTTATAACATTTTACTTCACCATTTTGTTGGCGCAGTTGAAATGTAAAACCCAATTGATGCCTATAGTTGCGACTTAAACGGGCGACAGATGAACGGTCATGCCCAAACTAAAACCACTTTATTGTAAAACATTAACGAAATATAAATTGTGGTTTAGTCCTATCCTTCAAATGTAAAATTGATCATGCGAGGTATAGATACATTTTGTACAACCAATAAATTCAGATTATTTACTTATAATCACATTTCCTATGGGCGCTCTGAAGACAAATTTTCTGCGAGCCAAATTGCCGCTTGGTGGCGTGGCAGTTGTTCCCCCAGTGTAAGAGCAATAGAGACGGACTTTTTTCCCAGTGAGCCTTAACTGAGATACGCAAGGGCAAGAGAGACGGAGAAACGACGCCAGCGCCGCCAACTGCGAACTAAACTGGGGACAGACCCCACTTGGAATCGGCACACGAAATTCTTAAGGTCTGTGGTTCTATGTAAATCTGTATTCCGTGGTATAACTATTCTCTCTTGAAATCGTTGGATCAAATGTCGAATTGAGAATAAACCTTTAAAAGGTCTTTCTAAAAATTCTTAGTCAAAGTTTATGAGGTCTATACTTTTAATTAGGGCATTATAATTAGTAATTAGTGACTGCCTCCGTAGTACAGTATGCGACTGCAGATTAGAGGTCCCGGGTTCGATGCCCGGGTCGGGTAAAAGTGTTACTGGATTTTTCCGAATTCTCAGTAGCAGCACAGAGTCCGGTGATGTGCCCGGTAACGGCAATAGGCTCGCCCCCTATTACGTGGGACCTAAATATTCATGGCGAAACGTGGGTGTAATATTACGCCTCTGCTGCGTGAGGCGTGAGGCGTGAGTCTATAAATAAATATAAATATTATAGTTAGTCATCGTTCCATAATTAGGCCGATCGAGATCCTAGCAGATTAACACCGTACTCAAAAACATGAATCTCAAAGGGTCTATTAATACTATATAGGTAAGTATTATAATTAGTCATTGTTTCATTATGAGGCCTATCGAGATCCTAACAGATTAACAGAAAACAAAAACGTGAATTTCATTATTTTATTTGTTTGCTTAACGGTTTTAAACCGCCACATATTCCACTGTTTGCAGTATCAAACGCGAGTTCCACTGATCTTCCACAAACATTTTATTCAGATATTTGTTTTAATCTATTGTCTGCAGCTGAATGGAAGCTGATGGATACCGTATAATTGATTGGGATCGCCGTGAATACGATGAATAGAAATAATACGGTGTTTGGGCAACCTCTTTTGATAAGGCTTCGGTTCATAAAGAAACGTTTTCGGTTGGTGTGTTAATTAACTAAGATAAAATAACGAAAATTGATGCTGGAAAACTAGAGCGTGAAATTGTTGTCATATTTTGAATAGTATTTGTTGGAGAAGTTTGTTATTTTATCCATTATATTTTAATTTTTCCGACATGATTTTGTTTATGCAGGCTTACATTTGTATTATCTTGGGTTGTATTTATATTAGTAGGCACTTTACAAAAAAGCTTTGCGCTCATCGGACCACTTCTAGTATAGATCGTAGTGCCACTAGAAGCAAGCCAATTCAATGACAACATTGCAGGTAATTTTACTGCTTGCCAATAAACTATATTTCCTTTTTTGTTCGCTTGAATGAATATAAATTAATTATCGCTCGCTTAATGATGTACCCGGTAGATGGCAATAGGCTCGCCCCCTATTACATTGGGACCGAAACATAAGTGGTGAAGTGTGGGTGTGTAATGCACCTCTGCCTACCCCTTCGGGGATAAAAGGCGTGAAGTTATGTTATGTTATGAGTAAATATCAAAAAACTAAAAGCGACTGGAATCCGTCAAAATCTTCTTACACCTTTTCGCTGTTCATTGTTAGACATAGGCCTCTTCTAATTTGCGACAAAATAACATTGTGAGTCATTAAGTAGAATTGGCCTTCTATACTAGCCAAACGTGGTAAAGTGACAGTCTAGTAAGATAATTATTTAATTCACATGCGCGGTAATATTGTAGAAAATTCCACCAGCCCAAAAATAACCCACGGATTACGCAAATAAACTTGTTGACATATTCTCACACATATTATGATTTACCGCCAGGGATCCGTAATGACAGGTCATTATATAGTCTAGCGGCGTATTTAATTACTGACAAGTTAATTGTCACCGTCACGGCCCTTTTACAACGTGTGTAGATTATGGGAAAATGATACAGTATTACTCGCTGTTTTGTTGGGGTATTTAAAAGTGAAAGCCAAGTTTATAAAACTGCATATTTTTACAATTGGATTCTACTGTGGTCATTATTTATGTTTACTATCTTTGTGAGTAGTTGGTATCGGCTGGACGCGGCAATTTGAAATATATCTCATCAGATTGTCATCGGAGAAACCTACATTCAGCAATGGATTACGGCGGGCTGTGATGATGATGTTTGTGAGATAACATAACTTAAGAGCCGAAACTTAATGTCAATATGCTCGTGTCGACGTGTCGATGACGTCAATTTGGACTTAATACAGTTAAAATGTAATAATTTCAACTTAAAGATGTTCTGAACACAGGCCACAACCAAAGTTCTACGTACAGACCAAAGTTGGAATTGCTTCCCTTAATCCCAACAAGATTATATGTCCATTTTTATGAAGAAAAAATATAAAAGTATGTAGATATGTTCCTATTGAAGCGGTCCTCATCGTTTTAGACAAACCATTTTTTACCGTTTCAATAAGGTTTAAACGCCTATTGAAATTTTATTTTTATTTTATAATGCATACATAGTCTCACGCCTATATCCCCGAAGAGGTAGGCAGAGGTATTTTGCTACACCTACTTTACGCCAGATTCATTTAAGTCCCACGTAATAGGGGGCGAGCCTATTGCCGTACCGTGCACATTACCAGACTCCGTGCTGCTACTGAGAATTTCCTAATGGAAAAACCCAATAACACTTTGCCTGACCCGGGGATCGAACCCGAGACCTCCCAATCCCACGCGAACATTTATGCCGCGAGACCAACGAGGCAAATAGAAAGATTTCAATAGGCGTTTAAACTGATTCTATAGTAAACTACGTATCATTAATAATTCGTCAAAAGATTTCTTTGTTAGTAACTAAACTATCAGGAATTTGTGAAACAAACCTTCACTTTTAAATTGCATTGGGCATTAAAGACTAAAGCAAGCATAAGATATTCATTCCACATGAACCCAAAATTGGCAAGGTAACAAAACACCCAAAATATCCACCAAATAAATTGTAACCCAGCTCAATCGGCAGTGGCTGTAAATCCTCACCCAATAGTTTGTCCGGGAACGCCATGTTATCCTATTCATATCAGTCCGTGATCTTGGCAGCCAACATGAAAACAACCTCGTATTGTACGATGAACTTTGGCCTAGTATCTATAGAGATGTTCAACACATCATCCGGTCGTAAAAAACAAAATAAGTTAAAGACTGCGGCACGAAAGTTGAGTGCTAGGAAACAGGTTGCGCGATAATGGAGCAGAGTTAGCCTTGTCAAGAGAAAGACTGCTATACAGAGTCTCATGTGCAGGCAGTACTGACCTTTCGAAGTCATGTGAGTATTAAAAAGTTAACGTTTCGTTAATGTTTCGTTTGCGAAACGGTGAAGGAACATATCGTGAGAAAACGTGTATCTTTGAGAGTTCTACGATGTTCTTGAAATACATGTAAAGCCATATCTACCAAACCACACTTGGCTGTATTTCCATATATAAATAAATAATATTGAACTGTATTCTTTTTTATATTGTTAGAGAATAAGCCGCTGAAGTGCCGAACAAAAAAAATATGTTCAAACACTCCACGTAATATTAAATACGCACCAACCAAGAACTAATCACTTTCGTACAATCAAAACTTATAGCACGTGCAATAAGCTTTTAATTCCAGTCACGCTAACACTTAACTAGCGGGCGCGGCGAGTGATGTAACTCATGACGTTACAACCATCAAGTCATCACGACTCTAATTGGACGTGGAGTACCCTTGGTATCTGCGAAAATTATTTCCTATAATTATGGCCTTGGCCCGACCTCTTTGTGCCACCGGTGTTAGGAACGACTTTCGTATTATGAATTGTGATTCGTTGGGATATTGTGTGAACTTTCAATGGGATGGGTCCTTGTTATTTGTGTCCTCTTCGTGTCAGTGGCGGGCAATAGTTAACTATAATGGATGTTCGTGTATTGTTCATTTGTGTTTTAGAAGACCCTCGGTGATTTTACACGGTCGGTAGAATACGATCCCTGAATTAAATGACAAAAAATAACGAAAATCCTTTACTTGACCAACGGCACGGGTTACACCATCGTATTCGCTAGATGACACAATACATCGTTCCAACCGTACGAATAGAAGTTGTGTGTTAGTTATGTAGTTAGTTAGTTAGTCGTGGGTTTGCCGCACTTAGCCACTTATTTGGGCCATTGTGCGTAAGTGGCGTCTTGATTGACGCCGACTACTCCTACCACCTTAGCTCCTTCCAGAAAGCCATTAGTTGGCTGGTGTCGTTCAAAGCCTCACACATGGTTCTGGGGTTGTTCAGCAGCTTTGCCCGTTAATCGCTCACACTTGTGCAGTGCAGAATGACATGAGCGGGTGTTTCTTCAGTTTCCATGCAGCCACTGCACAGTGGGCTGTGGACAGTGGCCGGATATTATGCCTATCAGATGCTTGAGTGTTTTTCTCTTTGAATGCAGCAGCTTGTGCGAGAGTGACTTGTTCGTGCCGTGCCAGTTCAGTGCAGGTCTGCGGCGTAATTGCCTGCGGAGTTGCTGTGGCCTTTAATCCATTGCAGCGTAACCCGATTCTTCTCTGCAATCTTTTGCAGCTCTAGGTGGCATTCCATGATGAGGCCGCTGTTAAAGCAGTTGCTGCCGAGAGCTTGTAGTACTGAGACACTGTCTGTGATGATGCGTATAGACAGGTCGCTTACGTTCCTAGACGCAATTGCTGTTGCGGCTCTTGTGATCCCAACACACTCGGCTTGGAATATGGTGTTAAGAGTACCAAGGGATGTTGAGATATTGATATTTAAGTCATGGGAGAATACGCTCGCAAGTCCCAAGCCCGAAGTTGTGTGTTATGTTACGATTGTTTTTATATAATTACAAGAATAAGTTATAACTGATATGACAAATAATTAAAATAAATTTAGTTTGTTTAGATGTCCTTGATAGCTAGTTTAACCCTGTAAAAGAAGGTAGTATAATGACATACTTAACATTTTACTAAACCTTAGTTTCTAACACCATCTCGCAATCTTCGAAATAAACCAATTTAAAAACTAGTTTTATAAAAATCTTCATTTGAATTTTCATAAAAAATCACATCTAAATGTTTCAAACATGATTGCCGGGATCCGCCTCGACCGACTCAACAAATTGCGAGGTCCTTTTCGGCAGCATAGTTGTACAATTTCGTCATGCAGTTTTATATAACGCAGAATCCACAGCGTTCAATGTACTGTAGAGTAAACGAAACGCATACGCTAATCTAACGCCTACTAGTGTGAAGGGGCTCTAAAACACACCACACTATCTTTGACTTCCCTTAGTGGCGGAATCACTTGAAACTTTTACAGGGTGGAAATGCGTACACTACATCCATTAGTATATATTGGTAGTGGGCTGAAAATATACGGTAATATATTTAAAAAATTGGGCAAGTCCGAGTCGGACTTGCACATGAAGGGTTCCGTACCATCATCTATAAAAAAATCACGTTTGTTGTAGGTATACTTCAATATTTTTTAAGTTTCTACCTGTTTATTAAGATCGAGTAACAAATTGCTTAAAAAATACGTTTATTGTATGGGATTTACTTTTTTTTAAATTTATTTTTAAAGATAATATTCAAATACATATTCTGTGAAAATTTTAAGCGTCTACTTGTTACCGTTAGTAATTTTGAGCAAAAAATACGAAAAAGAACACGATTATTGTATGGGGTTCCATACAACCCTTAATATTTAATTTTTTTTATTTTTAGTATTTGTTGTTATAGCATACATAATTTGTGAAAATTTCAGCTTTCTAGCTATTACGGTTTATGAGATACAGCCTGGTGACAGACAGACAGACAGACACAGACAGACAGCGGAGTCTTAGTAATAGGGTCCCGTTTTTTACCTTGCAGGTACGAAACCCTAAAAATATATTATGTAATTAAATCCTTTTTTTTTAATATATATTCTATAATAAAAGCACAACAATGACTTCAGCTAAGTCCCCAAAGAATATTGCAACACTTTTATAAAAGACGAACTTTATCATTATTAATTTATTCCTAGGTCTAAAACAAACTAATTTATAATAGGGACGACGGCAACTTGTCCCAGAGGTGTTATATGTTAATTTTAGATGCGAACTTTCTTAATTAGTCGGTCCTATCGTTTAAGTTATTTACTATATTTATTTACAGCAATAGAATTAAATATATTATATAAACAGAAAATAATGAATAAAAATGATGAACAATTTTGTCAATTTATGTAAAAAAATATTCTTAATTATTTAAAAGAGTTGTCGTGAAGCTAAGACTCTTTATTTAAAATCAAATTGATGAAATGATATAATTTTGTTCAAAATGCAGTTTCGATCTAGTCTTAGTTTTACAAATGGTATTCTCGTAAATTAACTTGAATGGTACCGTGACTAGATTGTGAATTGAACAAAGCGTCAAACTATGTATCAGCGTCGAACTATGTGTCAAATTAGACCATAATGACATTAGGTGTAGCAGAATACCAATTGCGAGTCAGTTCAAAATCAAATCGCATTTTGTTCAAAATACAGTGTCTTTTACAATACGAGGATCAGCCCTCTGATACGCAACATCTGTGCTTGCATAGACGTACGTTATTTGAAAAAGCACTTAGTGCTCGACACAGGTAAGAATGATCAGCGAATACCTTCGATTATGGTTGATGGAAAAAGTACGAATAATTAAAATATTTCTAAAAAAATAAAGAAGTCCTGACTATAAAAAACTATGTAAGTTTATAAGTAGTAGAAGCCGTAAGCTATATTTGATTTCCCTGTGCATTTACTTTGAAATTGCAATACATATTTATGCCTTTAATCATATTAAACAGGGAAATTCATATTTCATTTAACCCAACGTATCGGGTGCTTTATGGCAGCCGTAAAGCATCCAAGTTGGGCAAGTTTAAGATACAATCTGTTAAAGTAGAAGTTTTGTTTACTTAACGCTCATTTATGTATCAGTAATATCAATATCTATGATTTTTATCATTATTTATGTATGCTTATAGTTATTTACGTATGTATATATTTGGATTATACATTTTAATCTAATGTTTAAAGTCATACCAAGTTCGCCTGAATAGCTAGTTGCCTTTATAATGACACACGACGAGACGGAATGTTCCACCAGTTTATAAAAACAAATGGCTTTCCATAAATCAATTACATTGCAGATAGGTGTACAAATCTTTCAACACATTAAATCCCATTTTTTTTTCATTTAAATAACATTACCTGTGTTTGAATTGCAAAGCTGACAAAATGTGTTTGCAAATTACCGGTACAAATCGACATACTGTCATAACATTCTTCTTCGAAACAACATGAAATATGTTACATACATTATAAAAGGCTTCGTGTCAAACAGTTTATTACTAATTTATTTTTACTTAATGCAAATTTGTGGTATACCGCTGTGAAATTATTACAGTCCTATGCAAAATAGGTTTGAAATTGTCATGAATTGCCAAGCGTCTGGAAATATTTTTTTCGCTCAAATAAGTCCATTTGGCGTAGCGAACATTATTTAAGTCGCGTAATAAATACAAATGTCCTCTGCTGACTACATTTTTGGAGTGGCTGTTTATGAATGTGGGATTGTCGTGAGTTTTGCTCGAAATAATTTTTCAAGTGTAAATAGGAGGTATAAATGTTTTGGTGTATTGGTAGAATAAAAGAGAGGAAAAAGATGGATTGACAATGCAGGTAGGGTAGGGTCTTAAGTGTATAGTGTTGGAAAACAAAGAAAATATTTTAAGATTTATTTTTTATTATTATAAAGCTGAAGAATTTGTTTGTTTGGTTGAACGCACTTATCTCTGGAACTACTGGTTCCCTTGGATTATTCTTTATGTGTAGCCTAGCCCATTTATTGAGAAATGCTAGGCTATATCTACATATAACATTGCGCTTTAATAACGCAGTTATAACTACGCGCTCAGCAAATATTATGGTAAGTTAACTTGAACATCAACAACATCAACGGGCAAGCTACAAGTTTAGTAAAACTGATGTCGACAGTGATGTATTACGGGAAAAGTCAATATAAGAATTTGTAGCAACTGTTCAAATGTGACTGCATGGATCGCATTGGAGTTGATCCTTATAGTGGTTAAGCTAAAAAAAATTTTTCCACGACCAAAGACAAAAAAACCTTAAAAAAATTGAGATTCTTTTTGTTGCTGGTTTTTCTACGATTTCTCAAAACCCGCGGAGGTAAAAAATTTTGTAAATTTAAAAAATCTAATCCAAAAACTAGACACTTGAAGCTACTATTTCCTTTTTATTATTTCCTGTACGACCATTTCTATTGAAGTTATGGCCTGTTGAAAATTGCTCAAAAATTTTGATATTTTTTTTATCCCTTAATTTTTTCCAGTAGTGTATATTTTTGCACAATTTTGCTGCTTGAACAAATTTATCAGCAGTAAAATTAGTAAGACATTTAGAACTTCAAAGCATATTTTTCGAACACTTTTTATAAAGTATTTGTTATACCTGCCTAAAATGCTCTTTTCACAAACCGCACATTATATCAAAGCTTTTTGTCTTTTTCAGTCTGTCCATCCTAAAGTTGCCTTTAAGAAATCGCACTCTGCGATAAGGCCACCCTTGTGCATTTGATATGTATCTACATTTAAGTTGTTTACACCGAATTTGTACCAACATTTGCACAATAAAGCAATTATCTATCTATTATTATGAATGTATGTGCGTAAAAGTTACAGTAACCTTTTATACTACGACGTCAGCATGGATGGCGTAGTGAATGAAGCGGCTGCTTCGGCACTTAACACGAGTCTTTTGGGTTCAATTCTCACCCGGAACTACAGTTTGTGTTACCCAAAAATTGTTGTTTCGGGTCTAGGTTCTCTCTACGTCTGTTGTCAGTGCGTGCGTCGTCTTCTACAACACAAAAACGATGATCTATTCGTACATCCTTCAACAAAACGATTCATATGACCTAAAATTTACGCGAAACCTAAATTCACAATTGCTTACTTTGAAAAGAGTTGTTTTTCTAAAGTTTATGATGAATGATATCGGTTACCACTTGGACTAAAATATCTAAGAAAATTGGAACCCTATGTTTAAACATTTAAGGTTGTATTTAGAGTAGGTAGGTAAAGTTAATTACTCCCCTTAAATAAAGTGTGCAGCAATCATCACCCAAGAATAATGTTCTTTTTCTTTGGTCACGCTCATTAATTTTTATAGCCTTTTCGGAATTTTCTTTATGTGGATTTGGAGCAGGACTTACTTTTATACGCAAAGTAGGTACTTATTCGTTTTTTGTAACTTAAGTTGGTACTTCATTAATATTATTTAAAAGGTAATTAAATGTATGTAAAATAAACTGCACTGGTCCGTAGTATCACCTTGACTTTAAATTATCTGCTGTTTGCTTTGAAGTTAGAATTTCACAAGATCTCACATATTACTAAAATAAAACTAATTTCATGTAAGTTATACGTTTCATCAATAGGCCAGTCAAATAAAAATAATAATAAAACAATTAGTCATTACTGTGATCAATTTATCAGACTTTGTGGTTTTTCTACTGGTCTGTAGGTAAAGATATCTTGCAACGACTTGACTAGAAAGTTAGATCGCAAATATCATCTTCATCATCATCATCAGCCTTTAACAGTCCACTGCTGGACTAGGCCTCTCCTTTGAAAGGAGGAATTGGCCTACTCTACTACGCTGGCCAAACGGGTGGGTATAGGGTTTGTATCAAGTTTTCCTTCTCTTACAGTGTTGTTCTCTGCATAATATGCGCCCTCTGTCGGCTCTTACGACACCCATGGGATGATATGGGGTGGTGACATTTCGTATTCTTAATCCGTCACCACACGGACGATACGGCAAATATCATATTGATGATATTAAAGTAGTTGCTAGTTATTATTTCAAAGTTGTTAAACTGAGGCTAAGATTGAATTAGAAAAGACCTGTAAACAGGCAGGGAGGTAGCGATAGCCTAGTGGAGATATCAACGGACTGCCATGCAGAGGGTATCGGGTTCGAATCCGCGGCGCGCACCACTAACTTTTCGGAGTTATGTGCGTATTGAATTGTTAATCATCGCTTGCCTCGCGCCTCGGAGAGCATGTTAAATCGTTGCTCCCGGCTGTAATAAAGATCTTTGACAATCGTTATAGGGCATCATTACCCTCAATAAACTGACACTAAACTAAACTATGGAATATCGCTATCTATCCGGGTTTCGGAGGTCAGACAGTCGCTCTGTAGAAAAGCTAATATTCAGCCATATCCGGCTAGACTTGTAAGTGGACCCCGGGTTGTAACTGGGATAACGCTAGGAGGATGATGGTTATTGAGACCTGTCAACAAATAATGTATCATTATCATCATCATCATCATCAGCCTGCAAGAGTCCACTGCTGGATATAGGCCTCTCCAATGGCACGCCAATGAGCCCGGTTTTCGGCTTTTCGTGTCCAGCCGCTGTCAGCCACTTTGCATATATCGTCACTCCACCTAGCCGGAGGGCGACCGTATGTAATAAATAAATAATGTATACAAGTTGCAAAAGTTTTAGTTAGTATGTTTTAACTCCTGCAGAAACGTATAAACTGCTAAACGGCACCACAGCATACAAAATTACATGTAATATGTAATCAGCGAGCGACACTCGTCGTGTGGGCCATAAAAACAGCGTTTAGATACAAGCCCATTTAATATGTATAATTGTATATATAAAGTTCTTGCGTTACTGACTAAGAGAAAACGAATAGCAAAAACTATTGGGTGTAAGAAGCAGAAATTTGGCATTTATGTCCCTTGAGAATAATTAATAGCGGTGCACTAAAAAGGGACTGCCCAAAATTTCCAAGTAATTGGATAAAAACATCAAACTAAAAAAATAAGCGTGCGTAGCTGCAGGCATCCCCTAGTAACGCAAAAAATCTGATAAAGTTAAGTCTGTATCTTTTAACTCCTACGTATAAAGTCTTAAACTGTACCACAGAATACAATGTTACATGTTACTATATGGCGATAAAATCAGCGTTTAGATACAAGCCCATTCAATTCACATTACGTCGCATGAAGACGTTTGCGCGGTGTGTATTCGCGGCAAACTTACGTGTTGTGAAAGCAGATGTGGAGAATTTATGTTCAATTTCAGGCTTAGTAACGTTTGCGGGAGATATATGTCGTTTGAGATCAAATGTTTGTTGTATGGGAAGTTATTAGTGTTATCTTACGTAGAGCAAAACCTTTGTTCTCTTCATACGAAATCTCTTTCTGTGAAAATTCTGCGTATCGGAGCATGAAATTGGGTGCAGAGAAAGTTAATAGAGAAGGAGCACAGGATGCATATTTTATTAATATCTTAATTTGACTTGTCACGACACGATAATAAAACGTTGCTCATGGATCGCTCTGCTCATAAACCGCCCCACGTTGGGTGCCACTGTCATACCTGCGACTTCGTTATTTATAAGAAAATAACACTTTAGTACAAGTGTAGTAATGTGCTCTTGTGATGTACATCTATTTCTAATGTATCTAAACGTCACGCCTGTCTCTCATTGGGGTAGACAGAGACTATGGAACGCCAAATGCTCCGTTTCAAACATACCTCTTTCGCTTCACCGACATTCATTAACCTCGTCATGCATACTCGTCGGTTATGTGTACTTTTGATTTGGCCCTTCTACAGTACGTCACCAATTTGGTCAGCGTAAGTCCGTCTTGAGCGTCCTCTACCGACATCTCCATTCATTCTTACTTGATACACTTCTTTCGTAAATCTCCTTGCATCCATCCGTTCCAAATGTTCAAACCATTGCAACATACCTTTCTCAATCTTTGACACTACATCTTCTTTAAAACCACACCTTTCTTAAATAATACTATTTCTGACTTTATCTGTCATTCTTACTCCGCACATACTCCTCAAAGCTCTCATCACCACAGCATTAATTCTACTTTCATGTTTCTTCTGCCATACCCACGATTCACTTCCATACATCAGTGTTGGCGCCAAAACTCCCTGCAGTATTGCAAGGCGAGCCTTACTCGGTATAATTGTACTGCTAAAAATGGTCGATAAGGCGCCATTCACAGAATTTCCTGTTTTCACTCTCCTTTCATTATCTCCCTCACATTTTCCATCTCTTGTAAACAATGACCCTAAATACACAAACTCATTCACTTGTTCCACTTTTTCATCTCCTATCAGTATGTTACATTAAGTTGATGTACATATAAGTTACATACATACATACATATACTAACGCCTTTTTCCCGTCGGGGTAGGCAGAGACAACGGAACGCCACTTGCTTCTATCCTTACAAACCTTACGCGCTTCTTCTATATTCATTACTCTTTTCATACATGCTCGCCGGTTCCGGGTGCTTCGGACCTTGGCGTTTTTCAGAACGTCACCAAAGTAAGTATAAGTTACAATACTGAAGAATGTCATGAGAACCTGTTTAGTAGTTTTTGCGTCAAAGAGTAAGAAACAAATTTCCCCCAAACTTTCACATTTATAATACTTACTAGTAAGAAATGTGTTTACAAGGAATTAAATATGTATTATCCAAACACGTAACTTGTACTTTTTGGCGTATATCGAACCTACAATATCCAACAGTGACAATATATAGTTGATCGTATATCAATCAGACCATTCATCTACTCATAGTTTAAAAAAGCACATTGTTCGTGACAGATCGTAATAAAGCTTTTTCTTTGACTTAGGAACAAGAGTTTGAAGTTTACACAAACTTTTGGGGATGGGCCTTTTTAGTTTTATTTACTCACAAAGTTTCCGTCTTAAATAACTTTTTTAGCGGTCATGTTTACTTTGGTATTGAGTTTTTGTGCTGGGGATTAAAGGCCCACATAAACGACTAGCCTCACATCCAACCAAATAATATCATTCAAATATGGGCTTTAAGTATTGCTCCTTAGGTATATTTTACATTGGCACATAAATTAGCAGTCGCCGCGCTGTCGCCGCGCTGTCGGCGCCCTGTCGCCGTGCTGTCGCAGCGCTGTCGCCGCGTAAACCGCATACCTAAAAAGCAATACTTAAAGCCCATATTTGAATGATGTTCTTTTGATGCGGTGTGAGGCGAGTCGTTTATGTTAGCTAAGACCTTAAGGACGTGATCTGGGACTGTTGGCAGGAGGGAAATCACTAGGGATTATTGTCAAGAGTTTAGTTCTAGTGTTATTGGAATGTTGTATAAGGAGTTTTTCATATTTATATTATTAACAAGACTTTTCCCGCGGCTCTGCCCGTGTGAACGATATACCTAAACCTTCCTCAGGAATTACTTCTTAATCAAATCTATAGATGAAAACCGTACAAAAATAGGTTTTTCAGTTAATCGCGTGCATACAGATGCTCTATAAAATTTAGCTTTTCTTTTACAATTACTAAACTGCTAAATTCAGTCATCCTCCTAGCGTTATCCCAGTCTTAACTTGGGGTCCGCTTTCTAGTCTAACCGGATTTGGCGGAATATTAGCTTTTCCACGGAGCGACTGCCTGTCTGACCTCCGCAACCCGAAGGGATAGCGATATTCCATGGTTTAGACTAGTATCAGTTTATTTTAGAGGTACTGACGCCCTATAACGACTGTAAAATGTGCATCTTCATGACAGCCGGGACCGACGGCTTAACGTGCTCTCCGAGGCACGAGACAAGCGATAATTAACAATTCAATACGCACATAACTCCGAAAAGTCAGTGGTGCACGCCTTGGATTCGAACCCGATACCCTCTGCATGGCAGTCCGTTGGTATCTCCACTAGGCTATCGCTGCCTGCTGAATTCAGTATTTTGCTAATATTAATAATATGTAATAAAGTATCCTTGAACAACGCACCAACGGTCATCTAATTTCAAAATGGGTGAAGCCTGTACTATGGTAATCAATCAATCATTCGGTACTGTTAAACTCACTTTTATATTCTTAAATAAATACTAATTATTAAAATAAATTACACCCAGAAATAACAACCATAGTATAGTCAGCGTTACGTTCAAGGTCATTCATGATTGTATTGAACATCAATTTCTATTTTTGTAAAGTAAAACATAGATATCAAAATAAAAAAGGTAAATATTCTTCTCGTATGCGACTGCTGATCGGAGGTCCCGGGTTCGATTCCCGGGTTGAGCAAAAGTGTTACAGGGTTTTTCCAAATTCTCAGAAGCAGCACGGAGTGATGTGCCTGGTAACGGCAATAGGCCCGCCCCTATTACGTGGGACCTAAAAAATCATGGCGAAATGTGGGTGTAATATTACACCTATATATACCCCTACGGGGATACAGGCGTGAGACTATAAATAAAATAAAAAATGTAACTATTGAACTAAGAACAAAAATGTCTGTAACTGTGATGCAGAAGGTATACAAGCCTACAGCCAACGGACACGAAGTTCACCCAAACTGGAAGAAATAATAATTTATGAATCACAAAAAGTGTTAGAAGCCATTCTACTTTCTTCTATAATATTTTATCCAAAAGTGATTATATTGATGACATATATCCAAAAAAGTTACTTGAAGATGATAACTGTTGCTTGATGATACGAACACCATTTAACTGTACACTTTTAATATTCTTCTCAAAGCCTGCTCAACACTTAGTAAAGGATCCGTGATATATGACATGACAGACTCAAATTTACGCGGGCGAAGTTGATGTGAAAGTGGGCGAAATCTGATATTCCTCTCGTAAAATATTTACATTGGTACTACGACACCTTTGTTGAAGCACGGTAACGTTGTCGTACGCTGCAGTAACCCATAATTTTTTTCTGATAGCGCAGCGGACCCTCTGTTTACGGCGTTTCTGTATAGAAGATGGAGAAAATACACAAATATGTAGCTAGGTCATTCATTCGAAATATGCGTACTCTCTTCAATTAAAGATTTCAATGACAGTTAATCATAGATTTTTGTGCAGTTTACCATCAGAGAGAGTGGAATTAATTTGCCAGATAGCATGAAAAAAATGCCTTATGTCAATTCTTTATTGATTTTGCGGAACCCAAAATACAATGTTGTTTCTATTGATTCTGTCATATTTGACGTTTGTCACCCCGGTTTTTTTTTCTTCCTTGAAAAGATAACTCCCGCACTAACTAGGACTACACCCTGGATCGCAGTGGACTTAACAAACACACAACTAACGAACACAATGAATACTCAGATTCGAAACAACAACAATGAAAACAAACGTACATCTTTTGAAAAATAAGAACAAAGACTGCCTCCTTGGTCCAGTGGATAGCGTATGCGACTGCTCATCGCAGGTCCCCGGTTCGATTCCCGGGTCGGGCAAAAGTATTACTGGGTTTTTCCGAATTCTGAGTAGTAGCACGGAGTCTGGTGATGTGCCCGGTATCGGCAATAGGCTCGCCCACTATTACGTGGGACCTAAACATTCATGGCGAAATGTGGGTGTAATATTTACACCTCTGCCTACCCCTTCGGGGATACAGGCGTGAGTCTATAAATAAAAAAAAATAAAAAAAGAACAAAGCAAGATAAAATCTCGTGTCACCCGAATATACATTTTAAACTTACCAAAACTAAAAGTCATCGATTAATAATAAACTTATTGCGTGCTAACCAAACCAAAGTGGTTTGCCTAGTCAAAGAAAAGGAAAGAAAATATGCCAGTAAATTCTTACTACCCGGCCTTGTGAAAAGGTTATGGCATTTGAAATAAAGGCAGCTAGAAAAACAGGACTGTACAATTGACATAATGCGTGAACGTCTTGAGTGCTTGCGGTAAACATTTTAGGATAAACTTTTATTCCAACGTAATATTGTTCAAAAAGATTTTCCCTATAGGCTTCTAGCAGACGTTAAAGATAGTAATACTCATATTCTAGGGCATAATTCTACGGTTATAGCCTTAGGTTTTCATGGTTACAGACTTTTCTAAGAAGTAACTCCCCCAAATAGAGGCCGCCATGTAATTGACTGAGTTATACATAATTATTTTACGAGTATACACCTCGGTTTTAGAAAAGAAGCGGTCGAAGAAAATAATATATAGATATAGATAATAATTAAATAATCGTAAATTTGTATTAGTTATCAAAAATTATAAAAATTATTATAGTTATAAAAATTATTTCAACTGTAAGCAACTAGTGTATAAATATTTACAATCTTTGGATTATAAGCAGACCGACGATTTGCTAGCAGTGCTAAAATAAATTGTACCTTTGTCTTGACACTGTTATTGCATATTATATTATAAAAATAACTCCGAACTATGCATTGGTCTTGTAGGTATTCATGTAATTATGTAAATCTATAAATAGTGTAGGCAGTAATAAGTATTAGTATATACATTTTAATTTGTAGTAAACATAATAAACATATGATCGTGCTCTTACCGCCTGTGGCACAGGTCCAACCTATTACAGGCACCCATTATAATCTAGTACACAAGCATAAATTTATGATAAGGGGCTAGATTTATCTTATACGTGCAACATGCGTAATCCATGCCAAAACGTTACATAAATTGGGAAGTATTTGACCATTATTTTAAACAAGACCGTAAAAATAGCAGGAAACCGCAGAACGAAAACTTTTCCTACTCAGCAACAATAACTAAGCCTTCAGGCACCTTTTCTTTGAATATTTTCCGATTCATTATACCTTTGAGGGTAAAAATGTGTTGTACGGAATATCAATGACTTGTTTGGTTAACTGTGAGAGTAATTTCGTTTAACAAGCTACTAGCTTCGGTTATATCTTGTTTTCTTGATCGAGAGAAAGGTTTCTTTTGTGTTTTTGCTGTCAATTTTTTGCGATGTAGATGGTATAGTGAGGAAACCTGTATATCCGAGAGTTATCCATAATGATCTCAAAGACATGTGAAGTCTGCCAACTCGCACTTGGCCAGCGTGGTGGCCTATTGCCTTACCCTTCTCATAGTGAGAAGAGGCCCGTGCCCAGCAGTGGGATAGTTTAAACAGGGCCGATGATGATGATGAGATGTTATTGGATGGGTGCCTTAAAATTCTAAATATTTAAAGGTTTCTAAGAGCGATGGTGTATTATTTCGGCGATTGTAAAGTTTGACGTATGATGTTTCCCATGCTGGACTATATTGGCTTTTGTGAACAAATCGGTCAAATCCTGATAAAATGAAACACTGGCACTTATGTAAAAAAATCCATCAAAATTGATCCATCTGCAAAAATACGAAGGTGAAACATATAAAAAATACTCAAATTTAAAGCTTGCTCCTTTTTGAAGACGGTTAATAAATTTGTAGCTGCAGTTTCTTCAATTTCATACAAATGCGAGGCGGTCGGTATTGAACAAATAGTATTGCCCTGGTCACGTCTGTTTGACACCAAGATAAATATGCGTGAAATTGTGCTCCTCAAACGGAAATATCGTTGTTCTACAATACAATATGTTTTACAAAAGCATTGGCAATTTTTATATTGCAGATGGATTTTGATAGCGATATTTGTAAGTATTCCTTCTTATCTTATTATAACTTAATATACTTTTATCTGTCTGTTTGTGTTTCGGTTTGTCCGAGGTTATCTTTAGAATGGCTGAACCGATTTTATTGGGGACCGACAACTTGACCATAATATAATGTCACGACAGTCCATTTTGCGAAGCCCAAGAAAGTCGTAGCATACCTAAGCACGTCGTAGCATCCCTAAGCGTGCTACGACACATTCAAAATAAAACAATATATTTCCTTAATTGTTATTGAACGCAGTATGCGCTGTACAGAAAATGTCTACCCATTATTACCCCATGAATGCACCGTTCAAACCAATGAACTCTTCAGTTCTTAGAAGGGCTTTGTATACGATCTGGCGCAGTGGGAGGCTGCGGAGACCGTGTGAATGGCTTGTGTGTAAACAGCCGCGAAGGATTGCTAAGTGCGCCCGCTTAAGGCACAGCTTGCTACTACGTACTGCAGTTTTTGAAGACTCTGATCTAAAATTTGTATAGTTATGAATTAAAAATAACTAGACAGAATGGCTAGAATGTTGTTGTAATCTAAATTGACTTAAATGACGTAAAGCCTTGTTGATTTCAGCACGAATGGGCAGGTTCAACTGTGGAAATACTATCTCACAGAAAATCGACGTAAAGTATCAGTACCTATATTGACGAGTTTCGTTCGGTGAGTGAGTTTGCGGAGGCCCTATCCGTATACATTCTCCCTCATCCTACTTCTCCTGTCATCCCTTTTCATAACCTACAGGGTGGTAACGCACTTCTGACTCCTCTGGTGTTGCTTGTGTCCATGGACGACGGTAACTGCATACAAAGTGTCACTGGGGTAGTGGCCCTTTTCAGTTTTATTCCCTGAAGGCCAATTCTCGTATTTAACAGAGACTGACACTGAATTTTGACTGAACTGCGATTTAATTTTGAATTGACTCACAATTGGTATTCTGCTCCACTTAATCTCCTTATAGTATAATTTCGATATAATCAATTTATAATCTCTTGTTGATCTTAGAGGTAATGACAAAAACTCAAAAACAAAAACATGAATTTTGCCATTGTATGGGAAAATACATTAATAGGAATGGTTATTGGATGCCAATACGTTTACATGCCAAATTAAAATTAATATACAACTAAGTAATAAAATTTCGGTAAGTAAATATATTGGTTCCTTGGATCGTGTGAATTATTTTCAATAGGTATTCAATAATTAAAAAATAATTCAGACATTATAAAGATTTTAACGATGGTAACGTACAATTGGGTTTTTTAATTCGTTTTTCCCTCCTGATAATTTTATCTCATTTGTTGAATTTCTCGAGCAAAAGTTTCGCGAATATTTCGATCTTGAAATAAATATTGTCAATGCTGGCAACGAAATACTTAACATGTTTGCATGTTGTCCACCAGGATCTCCTAGCCAGATCCCCCAGAGGATCCTCGTGAACTCATTAGTTGTGAAATTGTATAAAAGCAATTAACGTTTACAAAACCAGTGACTATCAGAAAGTTATCAGCCATCGATAGGGATTACAAAAATCAGGTGCATGCGATTTTCGACCTTATTGACGTAACTCAGAATTTATAATTTTAATAACGTATCAATGTCAGAAAGCAAGAAAATACCAAAAAGAAGTTTATCATGAATTGTCAATAAGGTCGAAAATCGCATGCACCTGTTTTTTGTAAGCCCTATCGATGGTTGATCATTTTATAGTCATTTGTTTTGTAGACATGAATTTGTCTTACACAATTTCTTTTTAAACTTATTTTAGATACCTATCCCCGTGGTAAAACTAGTGGCACATAATAGCTAAAGGCGATTCCTATGTTTATTAGCAAAATAGATCATAAATATTACCAGAAAAATATTCAACACTATTAGTGGTATCGTTGGGAATGTCAAATAAATCACGTCATCACTTCGTGTCCTTGGTAACAAATGTATATTAAAACTAGAAATACCTTACCTGCTCTACTAATAATTAGCAGAATACCGTTCACACTAGTTCACACTTGGTTCAACTTTCGATGTAGTCCCGATCTCATTCAAGTGTCAGTTAAGTTACGAGAATACCATTTATGACGCCGAGACTAGATCGATATTGGAATTTGAACAAATATAATTACCAGAATTGGCCCTCAGGTTGTCGCTTGTAGGAAAATGATCGAAGTAAATGGTATCATTGCGTAGAGATGGAAATCTTGACATCAAACCATATACCAACCTTTCAGGCCAGCGTGGTATACTTAGTAAACCAAATCCTGCTAATTGCCTCACAAGAGTCACAATGTTGTTGTGACGATAATAAAATTAGGAGAGGTCCAACACTGAACTAAAAAAGGGCTGCTGATGATGTGATTTAAAAACTAAAGTGAGTGGACTATAGGACCTCTAGGATAAAGCTATAAGTTGTATGTATCTTTTGGTGTCTCTTGCGTGGGGCAAAATAAATGCATGCGTTTTTTTTTTTCTTTTCTTCCTATGTTAATGCTTCCGATCCACTCATTGTCTCATTGTTTTAAGTCTTTCGAATAAGTCGACCAAACTTAAGTCTTAGCTTAGTGTCAACGTGACCTCTTCGCTATAACTCTGAGTGATTTCCTGCCCGACTTAGTTATATATAGCAAGCGGCACTTTAGAGGCTATAAACCGACGAATGACAATGGTGGCCCTATAGAGAACGAAAAGTTGTGTTATAACGTTACTAATGGTACTAGTTTCAGAATATGATTGCGTGACGTGAGAACGATGCTTTGGTTTATAAGACCTACCGAGGTATTGTGTTCTTGTAATAAATATAAGATATATAAAAAAATCTTAGATATAAACAACTGTGTTTAAAACTTCATGAATGACAAGAACATGCCCGCAGCTACACCAGCGCCGTTTATTTTAATTTAACCGTATTTCTGCCGGACCCGGTTAGAATTTTGGGAAATTCTTTCTCACCCCTACGGTCCCCAAGGAACATACGTGCCAAATTTCAGCTTCTTGCGCTAGCTTGTCTATCAGTCATTCAGTAAAACAAGGACTTTATATATACAGATTGGTTAAATTAGTCGAACGAACGGGTACGAACGATCCCCACACGAGACAACACTTTGTGTTGTCCACAAATTGTTGTATCATTTGCACATACTGTGTAAACGGTATTCAGCCAAATCCAGTTAGACTATAGTAAGTGGACCCAAGGTTGAAACTGGAATAACGCTAGGAGGATGATGAAAAGGTATGCCATTCTTCGAGAGCCAACGCGGTAGACATTTTGGCCAGGCCTTTCTAGTTAGGAGAATCTCAATCCCAACATTGAGATCTTCGAGAGTCTATTAATGCTTCAGATATTAATAGAGGTACCTATCTGTGGAAGTGGAATAATAACAATCCTGTAATCAACCGCAGGCTCAATAACAAACTATGTTTCAAAATTACTAAATTATTTTACAAATAACCTTGTACTTGCTTAAAAGGAAACAACTATAATTAAAAAAGTTACAGCATAATATAATTATTTACCAATTTTCTTGAGAAATATCTGCAAAAATCTGCCAACATAAAATTTTATTTAAGCGAAGGTTTTCGAAATAAAGTACATTGTTAGCCTCTCGAGTCGAATCCTTAAGGAGTTAAAAGCCCTCAAATATCAGGCCCTCGACAATTTCTTACAATATTATACTTCTTAGCCTATTAACCTTCAAAATATGAGCAGTTGTTTATATAAGCCGTATTTAAGACCAAAATGGCGAAGTGTCGAGGTATTTTTAGGATTTTGTTGCTGTGTTAATACTGCTTCCATTTTTCACTTTCTTTGCATACCTATTGTTAATTTTAAAAATACTAGAACTTCTTCACATTTTTATTGCTTTTTTTATAGACTCACGTCTGTATCCCTGAAGGATAAGCAGAGGTGTAATATTACATCCACATCTCGCCATGAATTTTTAGGTCCCACGTAATAGGGGGCCAGCTACCAATATTTTTATTGCTAGATTCAGGATACGCATGTTTTGTAACAGGGGAATAAAATTAATAATCCTTTCTTAGTGGGTGTCTACAATATAAAAGGCAAATGCATTGACCATATTGCATGTTTCTTTAATAGTTCAGGCTCTCCGATATTATGTCAGTCCTTGATGCAATTTTTGAGTATCAACAATGAATTAAGATGTAAGACGGGGAGATGCTGACGCTCTATCATGACATGGCCAGTTGTAACCTTCTTCTGGTTATAAGTTTCTAAGCCATATTTCTATGTAGACAGCAAGAGGCATCCGTATGATTGTCCGAGTTCCCAACGTTGCCATTCGGAACCGCACAAAGGTGCTCGATGTGGGACCTCGAATAACCCTAAAATGGGCTTGGACAAGACATCTGGCGAAGAGTGGTGACGACAAGTGGGATAGAGCCGTAACAAAATGGCGGCAAAAATTAGTGTCGGTCATCCCGTATAATGTGCCGATGATATTATTGTGATCGCGGGCCGAATCTGGAATAGAGTAGTACAAGATTGATTATAATCAACCACATATAATATTCTACCACAGATACACAACACCATCTAGTCCCAAATTAAGTAGAGCTTGTACTATTCATATATACCTACTAATACTAGAGGACGCCAGCAGCTACGCCTGCATTTTTTTTAAATTTACCCGCTTATGTCGATCTCGTGGGAATTTCGGGAAATCCCTTCTTAGTGCACCCCTACGGTCACCAAGGAACATACATGCCAAATTTCAGCTTCCTGCACCCAATAGTTTCGGCTGTAGCGTGTCTGTCAGTCAGTAAGTAACGCAAGGATTTTATATATTAAGATATAAAGCTGAAGAGTTTGTTTGTTTGTTTATGTGATTGAACGCGCTAATCTCAGGAACTACTGGTCCGATTTGAAAAATTCTTTCAGTGTTAGATAGCCCATCTATCGAGAAAGGCAATATAACATCGCGCTATGAGCAACGGCAGCGGAGCAGTAGCCTTAAATAACGCAGGTGTAACTGCGGGCATCCTCTATTATGAATAAACATACATGTAGACATATATTATACCTACATAGAAACACCCAGACCTAGACATACATCCATGTTCATTGTTCACGCACAAACATGTTTAACTTGAGCAGGAATCAAACACGCCACCTTTGCGAAGCAGTCGCTTACACTCCCGCTACGCCACCGGGTCGTCCAAACCCAGACATAGCTAGCGGTAGACGATAATTTAAGTGTCGCTTGCACCGCCAAACTTTGTAGGTTTCATACATATAGTTTGCAGAGTCTGAGTGGTGTTTGGGTATTAGGAATATGGCCTTGTACCGGGTCAAATTGTTTACGGAATTAATATATCTAAATAAGAACCCAAATTACGGTAGTAGTGAATAGGGAGTGTAAGCGGCTGCTACGCCGAAGGTCGCGGGTTCGATTCCCGATTTAGTCAAACATTTGTGTGCATTAATATGGATGTTTGTCTTGGTCTGGGTGTTTCTATGTATAATATGTATGTATTTACAAAAAACGTATATATGTATGTTTATCCATTGTCTAGTACCCATAGTACAAGCTCTGCTTAGTTGGGACTAGACAGTGTTGTGTGAATGTGGTCGAAAATTATGTTGGCGCAGTGGGAGTGTAAGCGACTGCTACGCCGCAGGTCGCGGGTTCGATTCCCGCTCAAGTTAAACATTTGTGGGCATGAACATGGATGTTTGTCTTGGTCTGGGTGTTTCTAAGTATAATATGTATGTATTTACAAAAAACGTATATATGTATGTTTATCCATTGTCTAGTACCCATAGTACAAGCTCTGCTTAGTTGGGACTAGACAGTGTTGTGTGAATGTGGTCGAAAATCATTATTATATATTATTATATTTGGCGTTTACAAAATTTTGGCTCTGAGTGCCAGTAGTATGACATAAAATTATGTCCATATTAGTTTGTCAATAGGGTAGTTTCCAGGGTCAAAATAATTACATTTTATTTAGTCCGTATTTTAGATTATAAAAAAATATTGGACACGTATTTTTCTTTTTTCGATTAAATAAAAAATAACAAAGATATAGCCCATTAAAGTTACGTGTGACGTCATCTAGTGTGAAAAAATGCAGCACTGCGTGACGTTATACGTAACTTTAATGAGCAATATCTTGGTCATTTTTGGTTTAATTTACAAATAAAAAAATACGTATCGCTTATTTTTGAATAATCTAAAGGACGGACTTATAAATTTTTTTTCGTCAACTAGCCTAATAGGCTAGTCGTCATATACGTCATATGACGTCATAAGCGTCACATTATGTCCTTAGTGAATTCATTCTTAGCTTTTATGTACATGCTAGCAAAGGTGTGTTATTTTTTTATTAAAAAAATAAACTACGAAAGCCCAAACACCGAATCTGCCTAACAAAATCGGACGCTACACGAAAATATCCAAGTAATATCCGGATATATACCGACTAAAACCATAAAACGAGGCATTTTCAAGTGTCCATTAAATAGAATGGCCGGCAAAACGTACCTTAGAACAATTTTCATGCCTTCAACCATTTGAAAACTAGCCATTAAGAATTCTAGGTGAGCGGTATTCCCCTTAAGCGGTCGTTCGCTCGTTTTCACCTCTTTATTTCAACAGTGCGGAGTGGATGCGAGGCTGCCTCTACCGTTTATACTGTCTAGTTTTATGCCTATCTCGCGTACGTCTTAGTATGCAGATATGATGTGACTTACTTTTGAGTTTTGGTCTGCTTAGAAGGTAAAAAATGTAGCATTGCCAAAGTAGATCATGATGCTTAGCTGTTTTCGTCGATAAAACCTACAATTGAGTTATACTTAGTACTTATGTCAGTGTAAGTCGTGCTTTCTAAAATGTAGCCCAACTAGATCGGTTTTTTTATTTTTTTTTTATTTATATTCTCACGCCTGTATCCCCGAAGGGGTAGGCAGAGGTGTAAATATTACACCCACATTTCGCCGTGATCGATTTATAGCCCCTTAAACACACTACATACTAAATTCATGAAAATCGTTTGAGGTGTTTCTGAGATTGATCGCCGGAACCGAATAGTGGGTCTGTATCATAGTGTAACTGACTAACATCACAGTGAAACTTTAATTGCAGATAAAACAGGAACACATAAAAAAACAATAACATATTAAATATTGAGAAGAACAGTAAGCTGCGATTATGGTATTCCAGTGCTAAGCTGTTATAAAAACGTGTCGTGAAGATACTCACATGATTATACTACGGCACGGCTAGCTTACCGTACAAAGGTTAAACCGCAGTAAGACCGTGCCGTAAACAAGAGCTCTAACGATAGATAACTACGGCCTCGTCAGCCTACCTACTAAACCTTCCACAGCAGTTATTACTTCCTTCAAATGCCCGGTATTGCCAGTTACACTGAATTTGCCCCGAACGTGGGGTAATTCTTCCGCCGTTTGTACCTCCAGGCACGTTTTGCTGGTAATTTATCGCATAAAATAATACTTTATCCAACTAATAAGTTGGTAATTGTGGAAATCAAATAATCTATTCGTGTCGAACACCTGTGTTAAGCCCAGTTTGGTAATTTGTTGTATTGATTCGGATAGTTTGTATTGAGTTTTGTAGTTCACAGCTAATTGATTGGTTCGGAAACTGTTTTAGTTAGTAAACGCAATTTTGTACCAAGCAAATGTTGTAGTTTTGCAGTGATGTTTACAAATATATACTTTTTTATATCACAAAAGAGAAATGTTGGTATTTCAGCCTAGTTTTCAAAATAGGACTGTGAGTGTGATCCGTTACATACATATTCGTATATTGTTCCTCTTACCTTTTCCAACAAAGATAAGTGTTAAATGGATGCTGTTTTGCCTAGTATTTCCTAAGTTTAGCGCGTCCAACCAAATAAATGTCAGCTTTATTATATTATTATTATAGTACCTATAGATCTAAAATCGAACTAAACGCGCCATACATAGAAAAGTTGTCCATCGTTGTAATACCGTCCAACAAACGCCCCCATAAAACGTTTTTTAGAATAAGCTCTTCCTTTCTTCCTATCTCAAAACTTTTTCTAATAAAAAACCTTAAACAGGAACATTCTGGAAAACTTAATAAAATTCTATAGCCCATAATAAAACCATGATCCCATACCAATATCGTATTATCTTGTGCCCAACCCTCAGCTTAACAACACCGTTAAATAGCGCTAAGAATAATCTACCTAAGATATATGGCCTTTATTTGCTAGCCTCATAATTTTCCTGTCGAGCTTTATTGGATTCTTTGGGCAGGCGATCGGGCGATTATAATTTTGGTGGACATGAAATTGCTTCGGATTTTGCAGCTGGATTTCAATTCCAGACTTTATTATTGAACTCTACATGTAATATATTGACGGATAGATACTTTTTATACGTCTTACCTACTATCATAGGGAAAAAAAGGCACTGCCCAGCTGAGGGATTATATATATATCAAAGCTGGTGATGATTATGATGAGATACTTATTTTTGGAGTATAATCTAAAAGCATTGAGGTAGCGATAGCCTAGTTGGAATACCAATGGACTGTCATGCAATGGGATGCCCTGTGCCACGGAGACCATGTTGAGCCGTCGGCCCCATCTGTCATAAAGAGCTCTCATCTATATTAACAATATGCGGTTATAATACAAAAGATGAAATGCCTTTATTTTTATTAATCCTGCAGGTGGAGCGCGGCAATACAAAAGTAATTTATATAACATAACATAACATATCTTCACGCCTTTTATCCCCGAAGGGGTAGGCAGAGGTGTATTACACACCCACACTTCGCCAGATATGTTTCGGTCCCAATGTAATAGGGGGCGAGTCTATTGCCATCTACCGGGCACATTGTTAAGCGAGCGATAATTAATATTTTTAATACACACATAACTTCGAAAAGTCATAGGTGTGTGCCCGGGGTAACTGGGGATCGAACCTGAGACCATCGTCTCGGCAGTCCGTTACGTACACCACTGGGCTATCGCCGCCTATATTTTATATGACGAGATATTATAATTCTGAATATGTTTAACCTAAGAAAACTGCATAAAAATATCTCAAGAGCAATATATCCGTTTTGAGGAAAATATGAGCATACGCCTTTGCCATACCAAACATCAGAAAGGTATGATAATAGGAACGAAACAGAGAACTACCCTATAACATATTACTACTAAACATTCAGACAATGTTTAATATCCTGAAGAAGGCCAGGCCCGTATCAGGTTGGAAAGAGGTGCATAAAATCTCATTGTTCCCCGATTTAGGGTGCAATAAATATTTTTTTTAGAGATTCGTGGGTGCATTTTATGTGCTATTGTTGGCTGATATAAAGTATGTTTATGGTTTTCCTCGTTATATTGTTGCTTAATTGTATACTTCAGGTTTATGTAACGAGGTAAAAAGGTTTATTACTGTAATTGATATGACTCTTGAACTGAGATTGAATAAGATTGGAGGAAAATGTGATGCTCTTTGTATTAAATCTGTTTTATATAACTGTTACTGAAATAAAGTTAGCATGGTCATTCTGTTTGGTAAGATGTAATTAGAAAATTGTTTATTCGAAAAAAATATAATATGCGCTTTTATCTCTTCAATTTTAACCGGTATCAGCTAACAAATGAGATAGGTCATTATGTTTAATGCTTCAATATAGTTATCCTTTCCATTAGGATATAATTTTTTCGAGATTTTAGTTGTTTGACAACTTTTTAACGATCACATATTTGAGGAACAACAAGCTGCGGCTTGTTGTTGGTACAAGGAAGGAAGAAGAAGAAAGGTTGGGTTGGTACAAGGGCTAAATTTTGCCCTTGTACCAACCCAACCTTAGATGGAAGATTCGATATGAAAATCTGATAAATAAAATATTTAAGCAACAAATGTCTACTTTCGCCCCTAAAAAAACTAAGAAAGAAAAACTATAGAAACAAATTAAGGAATTGCAAAATGAAAGATCAAACTCAACTCTATAATATATCACTAACCCGTAAAGAGAACAGAATAACTCATATTCTACTTTATATAAAGGAAATAGCTCTAACATTTTATAAAAGTCTAAAGATACCATTTTCCTAGACAAGTTAATACACCTTTTTTCGAGCACCTTTCCTAATACGGCTCTGTCTCCTGCAAAGCTGTGGGACAGGCCACTTTTTGCCCCCAATTCCCGCGGTGACGTTTGATAAATGATGTACGCCTAAGCACAGTGACTCGTGCATCTTTTTAAATTCTCTTCCACTACTATGATTTTACGGTATAGAGATTTATTGCGGTCCGCAGGGATTGAAATATTTTCCAACTTCGGACAATAGTATGGGACGCGTTTTGATTTGATTGATGGCGCGGTGTTTTGAAGTAAAGTTATGTCACAAACTAAACCTAGCTGTCGCGCGTTTTTCAGCTATGGCTAGATTTAAAATAAAGGCCTTTTCAATAATAGTCTTTTTTCGCCCCATAGGAGTGTAAATTAAAATACTTCATTAGTGAGTGTCTCTGTCATTAAACGTAATCGCTGTTCTAACTAAATTAAAGCTTTTTACTTCAGTTGCATAGTTTCATGTCAGTAAAGACAAGTCATTTTATAGGTACCTACTTACTATACGGGGTGTAAAAAGACACTTAACGGAATCTGAAATCCCATATTGTAACAATAATTACAAACATTTTTTACTTCGGCACCGTACCAGGGAAATTACTGGTTCAGGAGATATTGAGGCTCAAAGTATACTATACATTTTTTTAGATGTGTACAAATCGATGCAATTATCACCCCAATTTGTTATGCACCCATGTTAAGTAGGTATTGCGGGAATTGCACGCGCGTACTTTTATTTGCAGTAAAAAAATTGTCTACTTAAAAAAACTTCGTTTCTCCGGTATAATTTTTGCTTAGTATGACTTGGCATGATGTCCCAAACGGATAGACTTCGGCTTGGTTATAGGTCTTGTGATACCCTGTTTATAAATATCATGATGATTGGCCGTAATCCGTGGATTTCCGTTCAATAAAGTAACCTTAAAATGATCAGGCCAAAATTGGTCAAATTGTATTAGATAGTATTGTTGTATGGATAGTAATGACCTATTCATAAACTTTGAAATTGTAAAAACGTGATAGTCCATAAGCTTTACTCATAGACGCACTCATGCAAGTACGAACACACACAAACGCACGTATTTTATAAGATTATATTATATTTTCGCCAGGGACGTAATTGGGCAGACTCTTAAGTGCCTTATAGGATTATCCAACAGATGAATATGGAATACTAATCCTTGAACGGTAATCAGTTTAACGCTAAACTTGCTAGAGAATTATATATGAGCGACGACATAAACAGTTAATTTGTAGATATTCTGACGGAATATTGAATTAAGCCGGTTCATATAGCTTGTTAGGTAACTTTGTAATGTAGAGACTAATTTTGTGATTTTGTAAGAACTAAAATGGGACTTTACTTCGGTTTCCTTTTTTCAATAAATATTAATAGTGATGTCAATCGGTTTATAAACAGGAAAAATATGCGCAGACTTCCATGAAGGAAAAGAGATCGCATTCTGCACTCTAAAAACTTTGCAAACTTCCTCTGCTTCCCGTTGGTGAGGTACGTAAAATTTATCTTGGCAATGTAACTCGTCAACAACCACGTGAATCGTCTTGAGACGATGCACCAGATTTACTTTTTTTAGAAATTTACTTCAACCTTATGGCGTATAAAGCCTCGCTCACATTGGTTTTGCGCGGCGTTACTTTATAGCGAAATTTTAAAGTTGTAATTTTACTGCCTTTTGTGGTCCACTGCTGGATAAAGGCAACACCAAAAATGAATATGCGATATTCATAGTGAAGCAAGAAAAGGCCGACTTCAAATAAAATAATTATATGGTCTTAAATAAACCGGTCAAGTGCGAGTCGGACTAGCGCACCGAAGGTTCCGTACAAACCTGTAGGTATACATAATTATTTAAAAAAATATGTGATGTATCTAAAAACTTAAGGTTTTCGATTTTTTTCTATGTCCTATAAAACATTGCTTTATGCCAAATTTCAAGATTCTAGATCAACTGGAAGTAACCTTTAGGTTTGACTTGAGCATTTGATATGAATTTCATTTTTATACCTCTACGCGTTCATAAGGGAAGGCCTTTAAAATTATTAATTATTTTTTTATCTTATGATGTAACAAAAAAATTACGGTTTTCGCAATTTTTCATTTATCTCTGCTATAAGACATTGGTTCGTAGCAAATTTCAAGAATCGGAGTTCATGGGAAGTGCCCTGTAGGTTTTGATTCCCTTGCCAGTAGTTGCGAGTGCGCAGATATAGTAAAATTACTGTTTCATTTGATTGCGTTGAGATAGAAGTTTGATTTTGTTGCAGCTTAAAGGTGTTATAGACCCAAGTATTTGGTATGAATTTCAGTTTAATACCCTTACGCGTTCATGAGAACATGGTAATAACTATAAAATTATTAAAAATCTATTTATGATATGATGTAACTAAATATTTACGGTTTTCGGAGCTTTTCCTCTATCTGTGCTTTAAGGCATTGCTTCGTACAAAATTTCAAGATTCTGAGTTCACGGGAAGTGCCCTGTAGGTTTTGATTCCCTTGCGAGTTTTCAAATTTGCGGAAATTTGCAGCATAAACGGCTGTATATTTTGATTGCGTTGGCTAAGCAGTTTGATTTTCACAGCTTCAGGGGACAGTAGACTTGACTATTTGATATAAATTTCAGTTTGATATCTCTACGCGTTTCTGAGAAAAAAGCTTTTGACAGACGGACGGACAACAAAGTGATCCTATAAGGGTTCCGTTTTTTCATTTCGAGGTACGGAACGCTGAAAACGATCTCAATTTAAGAATGGAATTATGTGTCTACTAATTTACAGACGGATAGATAAAACATAGTTAAAATAAATGATAGAATTTATAAATGAGATCTTTTAACATAAATTTCCATTTGGCTAGGTAAACACAATTCAAGTTTATGTACAATTTATTTTAACGACTGGCTCATTTAAATGAAATTGTATGTGAATAATGGATAGGTACTGATAAATATTTCATATGAGCCGTGATGTAAGAGAGATTTTAAATAGAAATTACATTGTGCGCGTGAAGAAAAATATGAATTTGATTAGAAATATTCTATGTGCTATGAATTTTACAGAATTTCTCTTAGCACCTACTTAACTTTTAATTATTTAACTAAGAAATTGGTAACTTGAACGATATCAAAATCAAACATGAAAAGTATTGAAAATGTTAGCTTGAAGGTAAAATCATGTACAACGTTCATAATAATATGCAGTTTATGTTTTACGTTAAAAATCCTAATTACATTTTTATTTGCAAACGCCCAGAAATCTACTCAATGGACTGCCGAGACGATAGTCTCGGGTTCGATCCAAGGTACCCTGGGTATACCTCTGATATTTCGAAGTGACATTTTTGGCCAAAGGTCGAAAGATCTACTGCGCATTCGTGGATTTGGAAAAGGCTTACGATAAAGTGGTAAGGAATGAAATGTGGTCGGTACTGTCGATGTATGGGGTGAACAGCAACCTTATTCAAGCTCTGAAATCCCTTTATGAGGATTCTAGAGCTTGTGTGAGGATAAACGGGGCATACACTGACTGGTTTACCATCAACACAGGTGTTAGACAAGGATGTGTAGCGTCACCGTGGCTGTTCAACCTTTTCATGGACAGTTGTTTGCAAGATTTTAAATATAGTGATTGTGGATTAAGGATGAATGAGTTACAAGCTTTTCAAATGCCTCCTTTATGCTGATGATCAGGTTATACTTGCGTCTTCAGCGGAAGAGTTGCAGGAGATGGCAACAATCATGCATGGTGCGTTAGAGAGGAAAGGAATGAAAGTGAATGTAAGTAAAACGAATGTTATGGTTTTTGAAAAGGAGGAATGCGTTACGGCTTGTAATATTATGATCGATGGACAGCCAGTGGAGCAAGTGAATGACTTTGTATATTTAGGTACGCTGTTTACAAGAGATGGTAAGAATGTAGAAGATATTGAAAGAAGAGTTAATGCAGGTAATAGAGTGAATTGAGCTCTGAAAGCGTTTATGAATAGCCAAAACGTGTCCAAAAAGGCACGTTTGGCTGTGCATAGAGGGGGTTTAGTATCGACTCTTATGTGTGGTAGTGATAGTTGGGTATGGCAGAAGAGTCATGAAAGTAGAATAAATGCTGTAGAAATGAGAGCACTGAGAAGTATGTGTGGTGTTTCTTTGACTGACAGAGTAAAGAATTGTGTGATAAGAGAGTGTTGTGGGGTAAAAGAAGATGAAGTGCCAAGCATCGAGAAAGTAATGCTAAGATGGTTTGGGCACGTGGAGAGGATGGATGACGAAAGACTGACTAGCAGATATATAAGGCAAGTGTGGAAGGGACAGGACGAAGGGGAAGACATAGGCGGACGTTCTCTGACCAGATTGGAGACATCCTAAAAAACAGGACAGGTTATAAGTACCCTGAACAGAAGAGCATGCATGAGGAATCTGATGGGAGTGAATGAAGCAAGAAAGATATGTCAGGATCGTTGCAAATGGCGTTCCGTAGTCTCTGCCTACCCTTCCGGGAAACAGGCGTGAGTCTATGTATGTGTGTATTAAAAATGTTAATTATCGCTTGCTTAATTATGTGCCCGGTAGATGGCAATAGGCTAACCCTCTATTTTTTTGGGACCGAAACATAACTTTGGAAGTCTGGGTGTGTAATATACCTCTACCTGCTCCTTCGGGGATAAAGCTGTGAAGATTTTTTATGAATTCGAACTATCTGTGGCCCGGTGTATACCAAGCTAATACATCAAAACGGCACATAGGCCACCATTCTTCCCGATACACCACGTAAAGACGAGGGCAGCAACCAGTTTTCTATAAATAAATAAATGCTGTTATACAAACAAACAGCCCGCTTTCAAACTGTGTTTTACTGAACTATTTCCACCCATGACACGAGAGACTAATCTAATTAAGGCCCTTCCGTGTCGCCGAGCACGTTAAGCCTTTAGCCTTGGTTGTCATGAAAGTCCACGACACCGTTTATAAGTAAAGACAAGTTTCAAACGTTATAAAATACACAGAGACATGAATAATTGTATTATTAGTTAGAATAGTTTCTGTTATTTTAGGTAATAGGTTCCGACTTTGAACTAGTTAATAATTAGTCCGCATATAAACTGTCGTGTCAGCGACAGTGCCGGTTATAACATGCTTTTTAGGTCCGAAGAACCAGTTTATATCAATGTTTTAATCTCATTCATCATTAGCCTGTTATCATTTCATTCACTGCTGGTAACGAACCCTTTCTCATTAACACCACTACGCAGGCCAAGTCCAGTTTGGCAGACTTCACATGTCTATCGAGATCATGGAGATTTTATCGACTTTCTATTAAAACGGTGCGAGGGACGCACCGTTTTAATAGAAAGAGAAAAAAATATTATAGGTAAGGTAAACTTTGGTAAACTATTAAAGTAATATTGATCAAAGTAGATAAATATTGCATGGCAAAGGTTTGCATTTCACGGCGAATACTGACAACCAACGCCCACTAAATTCAAGAACAATTTTATTAGATTTCTGCCATAAACTCATCAAAAGCCACAATAAAAAACGTTCCAAACAATAAAAAGTAAGACCTTTCAATACTAAAACAGCTAATCTAGATATACCCAATACCAGACGCGACAGAACATCTGGCGACGCTTAATGTAAACGGTGACATCAGCAAGGCATCTCCAATATAAACGTTACTTAGGAGCAGCATATTGACCTAGTTCCACCGGTCTAGACGATCAGACACGCCCTCCGTAATCTACATGCATTTCATCATCATCATCAGCCCTTTATACTGTCCCACTGCTGGCACGGGCCTCTTCCCATTATGAGAAGGGTATATATGTATATCAGATACCGTCACGTACGAAAAGGTTCGGTACATCTTATCTTTGCCGTACCATAAAGATGTGGAACTCATTGCCAGCTCACGTGTTTCCTTCCTCCCTTGATCCTGGGTCCTTTAAGCGGGGCGTGAAAAAGCATCTCTCAAGGCCGTCAATAGGACTTCACTGTCGGCTTACCATCAGGCAGCGTGAAGTCAATTTGAAAGGTGTCTTTTTAATAAAAAATAAAAAAAAACAAATAGCCATAGTCCACCACGCTGACCAAGTGCGGGTTGGCAGACTTCACATGTCTTTCGAGAACATTATGGAGAACTCTCAGACATGCAGGTTTCCTCACGATGTTTTCCTTCACCGTTTAGCCAGCGATAATTAACAATTTAATACGCACGTAACTCCGAAAAGTCGCGTTGTTATTGCCATATGTGGCTCAAGGGATAGAGAATGGCCTGTGGAACATACGTCCCATACTCATAGTACAGAACAGTTTCATAGCTCTCGTATTCAAAACACATAATCATCAGCCTTTAACAGTCCACTGCTGGACTAGGCCTCTCCTTTGAAAGGAGGAATTTGCCTACTATACCACGCTGGCCAAACGGGTCGGTATAGGGTTTGTATCAAGTTTTCCTTCTTTTACAGTGTTGTTCTCTGCATAATATGCTCCCTCTGTCGGCTCTTACGACACCCATGGAATGATAGGGGTGGTGACTTTCCGTATTATTAATCCGTCACCACACGGACAACACATCATATTTGATTAATTGAACTATGAACTTTATAGTTTCAATGACATGTGATTGACTACTACTGTTGCCACCCCTTCAATAAAACATCTCCAGGTTAAACAAAATATAAAAAAAAAACATGTTAAACAAAACGAATATACGATGTAATTAGAATACAAAACGATCTTTTACGGAGTTATGCTTTTTTTTTTTTTGGTGTCGGGTTGGAAAATCCTCATGGAGTCCCTCCGCCCTGGGGGGGGAAGGGCGAAGGGGACTGTCAGACTCTTACTGACTAAAAATCAACCCGTGTTCCTCATGTACCCGTATGTCGGAGGGTAGGGATTCGCATAAGCATTCGTCGCTAAAAACCCCCCGACGGGTATTGGCCCGCCAGATGGTCAGGCGGGCCCCGAACAAAACCCCCTTGGCGGCGGATTAAGGTGTGGGGCTCCGCCGCCAAAACACTCAGCGGCCGCAGAGGATAGGGAGGACGGCAACGCAACACCGCATCTCCTCTTCCTCTGCGGCCCCACCGCGACGCATCGAATGGTGCGCCCCCATTTGGTCGCGGGAGATAGGGCGCGCGGCAACGCAACACCGACACGCCTCTCCTCCCGCGACCGCACCCGACTGCGAGGGACAGACAGAACTGTCCTCCGCACCCGCACCGTTGGACGCATCCTGCGCAGGCCCCGTCAAGCCCACGCGGAGCGTCCCCTCCTGGATCCCTCTTAGCTTCACCGCGGGTGACAAACCCACGGTTACTGAGCCCCCCCACCACGACAAGGTGGAGATCCCGCGGGGGGGTTACGGAGTTATGCTGTGAAATTTTGTCTGACTTTTTCATTGGGCACATAACCCGTGTGATGCTATATACTAGGTACTAATAATTATAAAATGTTTGTTGCGTTTTCTTCAATAGGTTACACATTTCATTCGGAGTTTCCTTTTAAGCTAAATAATGCTTGTGATAGGATACATAAATATTAAATAGCCAGTAGCTATATACCTACGCAATAATTATTGACCCTTATTTTAAATTGTCTTTCGGACAGGCAGCGATAGCCTAGTGGAGATACCAACAGACTGCCAAGCAGAGGGTATCGGATTCGAATCCACGGCGCGCACCAATGACTTATCGGAGTTATGTGCGTATTGAATTGCTAATTATCGCTAGTCCCGTACCTCGGAGAGCACGTTAAGCCGTCGGTCCCGGTTGTCATGAAGATCTTTGACAGTCGTTACAGGGCGTCAGTACCTTCTAAATAAACTGAAACTAGTCTAAACCGTGGAATATCGCTATCCCTTGGGGTTGCAGAGGTCAGGCAGGCAGTCGCTCTGTGGAAAAGCTAATATTCAGCCAAATCCGGTTTGACTAGGAACCGGACCCCAGATTGAAAAAAAACTGGGATAACGCTAAGAGGATGATGATTTTAAATTGTCTTTCGGGATATAGGTATACCATGTACCTTTGTTTGGACTTTGGAGTAACCACGCCATTTCTTTTTTTGGTTGTTCACGGATGTACATTTTAAATTATTAAAAAAATATATGGAACATTTTATAAAATCTAATCGCTACATATGCAATAACAACGTTCATCAATTGAAAGTTGATGAGTATTTTTCAATTTGAACGCTTCCAGCCTCGCGAGTGTCGAACCGAGAACGTGGTAATTTTACGAATCGATCCGGGACTCTCCTTCGCTTGAATATTTCACTTTTCATCAATTCATAGACACGGGTATTCATATTTTGCAATTTGATTAAGTATTCGTTTTTATATGGGGTATGCGTATTTTGAATGCTTGGTTGAATATGCCATGGGTAACATGACTTGGGAAAGAACATTTCTAAAATATAAATCGTTGATCATATTTATGGCACAAGAGAGCCGGAATAAATTGAATTAAAAGACGTTTCTTTTATGGAATATTGAGGTGAATGCTGGTTTACCTTGGCTAAGAAGAGAACATCCAGAATTTATACTATAAAAAAGCACCAAAAAAAACATATAGGGATGAACGGGCTTGATATTTCTACCAGAATTTCCATTTCGTTTTTTGTGTTTATACTATATAGTTTCGTTCACCCTTCATTTACGAGCTCCAATCAAGTGAAGTACGCAACCAAATCGTGCCCCGCAGTTGTTCTAGTTTAACGACAACTTTTATTACCGTCCGTCGTACCGCGTGTTTTCCAAACGTCTGTACCCTAATGAGGCCATAAGAATTAGGGTTTATAAATTTGCCTTTTAAATGGCCTGTTAAAGTCAACTAATATATTTAATGAACGAATTGGATTACTACTTAAATATTGATGCTCCAAAAATGATACCATTTCTACTGGGTTATTCTAATTATTTGATATCTCTGTATAAGTCAGTCAGCCATTTCAGTCATGAAAACGACTTAAAGTCATAAGCTTAGGGCAGTGGTGATGCGAAAAATATCAATGTCGTGTTTTTGGGTCACAAGTTACTAGAAAAAGAACTAGTTCTAGTTACTAGAGAAAAGGGATCCTTGATGGTGACTTGGCATGATTACTGACTTGGCACTATTACTGACTTGTCATGACAACTGACTTGACCTGCTGGCGACAGCACTCCTGTGGCATCGCTTTTCACTTCTACTTCTTCAACTCACCTTATCTACGGTTATTAACGATGCATTTAGATACAAGGCACCCTAAATTTTGTTAACCGGTCCCCATTCATGACCTTGATTGATATAGCGAGTAACTAAAGTCATTAATGCTTAACTTGAGGTGAATCGTAAACCACTTGAAAAATGCTCTTACCCTATTTCATTCCCGCAAGTATCATCATCAACCTAGCGTTATCCCGGTTGCAACCCAAAATCTTGTTGACCAATCCAAATTTGCCATGGAGCCTGTTGTTCGTTTTCATCCACCGCAACTATACGTATGTCAAGAAACAAATGTCTCCAAATATCTTCATCCCACGATCTATGGCAAGCAATTCCCATGCTCACACCATTCCTCACAGAAAGGTGAATGAATGTACCGATACTTATATTAAGACGGGACTATTTGTTACTTGGACGCAGATGTTTTTATAAGGCTCCTCTGAACGTAGCGGTGACAAATTATGTTACTAGTAAAACCTTTGTTGATGTTTAATGCAAGGACAGTCTTCGATTGTGTTGTTCTAAATTTGAGTTGCCTGTTTATAAAAGTCTTGCGTGATAGAGAAAGTCAACGTCAGTAAATGAACCGTCGTCGGTACAGCTGTTGCCGAGATAAGCCATGCTAAACGGGTAGAAGAAAATATTAAAAACTGAACTTAATTTTGTTCTTATTAAGGCCAAAATGTGAGATTACAAAGTAGTAGTCTGCCTCCGTGGTCCAGTGGATAGCGTATGTGTCTGCTGATCGGAGGTCCCGGGTTCAATTCCCGTGTCGGGCAAAAGTGTTACTGGGTTTTTCAAAATTTTCAGTACCAGCTCGAAGTTTGGTGATGCGCCCGGCAGCGGCAATATGCTCGCCCCCCACGTGGGACCATTAAAATAATTCATGGCGACATGTGGGTGTAATATTACACCTCTGTCTATCCTTTCGGGGATAAAAGCGTGAGTCTATAAATAGAGTCTTTCTGATTTCTGCATGAATGGGCCGGTGTGACCAGGAAAGTATTACTCTAACAGAACATCGAAGTAAAGTAACATTACCTATTTATACTGATGCGTTTCGTTCGGTGAGTGGGAGTGCCGGTGGCCCCATGCCCTTTTACTTTTCTGTCATCCCATTCATCCTCTTATTCATTTTTATAGGAAAAGGAATAAGAGTTGGCCAAAGGACGGGCAAGAAACTTGTGACTCTTCTAGTGACACTTGTGTCCATAGACGGCGGCAAAGAGCTGAGATATTTACATAGAGGCGCATTTCTTATGGACTATCTGTAGACAAACTTACTGTGACCCAAAATGCAGCTTGGCGGCGTGGCAGTCGCGCTGTGACAGCTGTCTCTACGAGTGCAATAGAGACGAACGTTCCTCCTGTGTATCTTAACTACGCGAGCAAGAGAGACGGAGAACGACGCCAGCATCGCCGACGGCGCCAACTACGAACTACACTGGCGACAGTCGCCAATTGGAATCGGCACACGAATTTGTTAAGAAATGCGCTTCTATGTAAATCTGTATTCAGTGGCGGCGGTACTGACTTACCATCGGGAGACCCGTCTGCACCCAATGCCATAAAAAATGTTGCGCGGTATCAGTTTATAATAAAGAAAACAGAAATTTAAAAAAGTGAATTCTACATACGTACCAAAATGCTAAGTCTGTTTATTGTGAACGCGTAGCAGGCGACAGACAGACCAAAATCCATATTAATACGGATTCATTAGCAAATACAAAATTTTACACACGGCTTATCCGGTATTAATCATGACATACATCCACTTCTTCATAACGTCCCAAAGTCATTATGTTCGGCATTATTATAATAGAATCCTTGCTTACCCTCTAATGATGTTGATGCCGCAATGATATCATTTGTGGCCTCGTAAATACAGCAGCTAAGTAGCGCTGTATTTTATATTCTCGAACGAATTATACTTGGTTTTATGGGATAAGTTTTGTTGGCTTGGCCTAGAATATTGATATTGGCTTGTTCTGGAATGTTCTGGAAATTTTAATGGATTAGCTGAATATTGTCTATGTAGTAACATGAAGCCTGTCTGTTCTGAAACGTTTTAAGTAAGTGCCACAGATTAAACAAATCTCACGCATTTATGAACTTGACCGCAACCATCTTGAAACTTTGTTTTATTCCTGTGAGTGGTAAATGGATTTTTTAATCACTGCACGCTATGCAGGCACCGCAACCTTACCGCTCCAGCTCAGCGCTTAAATAATATTTCTTTGACAATTTGTCTTGTGAAAAAGTTACTATTTTTGGAATAGATGTTTACTGATTTTACTTGAGAAGAGGCCTGCGCCCTGCAGTGGGACAGTATATATGCCTACAGGGCTGATCTTGAAATTAATGATGATGATTTAACTTTTGTTTGTCGTAATAAAGATTTTTACAGTAGCTTTAGCTTCGTTGCGTTTATGCTGTACCTTTGCTGTAGTACGCTTAGTAACACTATAAGGTATTCAAGTTTAAGAACTCGTGTAATTCCAAATTCCAAACCACAAAAAGATTTTACAACAGGCAGTTAATATTTACCATAATGCAATATAAATTTACAACGCCTGTATACGGTACTTCAAATTAATTTATATCAGTTGCATAAGACCAAGGCCTGTCTCATAAATTCTAGAACGATCGATACAGTATCGCTTGCATCCTACAACATGCGGTGCATAATTAAACCAAGCAAACCGACTATAAATTCAAACGCTTAAGTGAACATAGCTTAACAACATATTTTGGATTATCAGACAGAAAATGTCTGGCTTGGAATATGCCTGGTACAAGTAATATTTAGATACAAATATTTTAACGGCAGTTTGTAAGCTGCGATAGCTTAGTGTAGATATAATAACAGGGTTTTGGGTTCAAATCCTTGTCACGAACCACCGACTCGAATTTATGTGTTCCGTCGGTCCCGGCTGTAATGAAAGTCACCGACTGTTATGAGAAGTTGGTACCCTTGAATATACTGACACTGGTCTAAACCATGGAATATCTTTAAATCTAAAAGATACTAGGGCCTTGCTGATTTCAGCATGAATGGGCCGGCTCGACCGGGGAAGTACTACCCTCTCACAGAAAATCGACGTAAAGTAACAGTACCTACCTAAACTGTTGCGTTTCGTTCGGTGAGTGAGAGTTCCGGATGCCCTATCCCCTAGTCCTTCTCCCTCATCCCACTCCTCATCCTATCCCTTTTCCCAACCCCAAGGAGCGGCAATGCACTTGTGACTCCTTTGGTGTTGCTTGTGTCCATGGGCGGCGGTAATTGCTTACCATCAGGCGATCCGTCTGCTCGATTGCCGTTTATTACTATAAAAATATATATATATCTTTGGGTAGCAGCAATCAGGCAATCTGATTAGACTAGAAAGCGCACCCTTCTCTAAGGTGGAAGTGGATGCAACTGGAATAACGCTAGGACTATGTTAAAGTCAAAGTCAAAGTCCTTTATTTGCCAGAATGTAGGTATACAGAGTATGATCTTAAATATAAAATGGCCCATTTACATTCTACCATTCCATATGGTATGCAAATATTTGTTTTAGTACACAAACATAAATGATATTATTTTAATGTTAATTATTTTACAACCTTAATAAAACAACAAATTAATATAAAGTCTTATTAAATGATAATTCTGATACTGATTAATTAAAAAATGTCAAGGTAATAATATGTATGTATGTCAGTTCAAGAGATAGAAAGAAATTACTTTTATTTTGTCTATAATAATAATAATAAATAAATAATTAATTCAGTCCACAATTACATTTTAAATGTCAAAGCTTTTTTGATCTTACATTAACTAAAGTCATAACTCATAAGGTATATACCAATATTATAGATTAATTTTCTTCTCCGCGATATGTCATATATTCATTTAGATCGTAAAAACATTTATCTTTTAACCACTCTTTCAACTTTTTTTAACACTCTCACCGCCATACGGTCCGCCGGCGGTACGTATCTTTTCGAGTAAGGTGCGCCATCTATGTGTTGCACTGACTGAGTCAGCAGGCCGTACGGGCCGCCGGCGCACCGTACGTTTCGCGCCAAAATCTAACAAAAATTGCAATATAACTTTAACACTAACAGAGCATGTCACGCCACGCATAATAATTAATCATTAGCCCGCCGGCCGCCCGCACGGCTTGCAACACTCACATTTTCGCGCGCTTTTTGTGGAATTTCACTGCTTTCTTATCCATTTGGTGAATTTTGCGAAGTTTTTATCATTATGTCGGACTCAGAGGATGACCCAGACTACCAACCGTCTACAGATGAAGAATCTGAGAGCAGGAGCATGTATTCCGATGAAAGTTCGTCTGAAGATAGCGTAGAAATACCTACAAACAGACGTCAACATCAACATTCGTTAGAAACCGTAAGATCTCAGAGTATGCCGAATTCTAGCTGGAATATACCCTCGTCAGATGGTTCAAGAAAAAAACAATTCCCATTTAATGTTGATCCAGGTATGAAAAACATTAATTCAGATTGTCAAACCGAACTAGACTTTTTCTTTTTATTTTTGGATGACGAGATTATCGATTTGATGGTACTTATGACTAATGCGTACGCAACAAAAACACGAATATTAGAACGTGTAACACGACACAGTCGATTATCTAAGTGGAATGATTGTGATGCTGCTGAAATGAAGAAATTTCTCGGTTTATTGATATGGATGGGGCTGAAAAAACTGCCAAAAATTAGTGATTATTGGAGTACGGACGTGTTATATGTAAACAATGTTGCAAAAAGAGTGATGAGTAGAAACCGTTTTGAAATATTATTAAGATGTTGGCATTTTGAAGATGCTTATTATATTGGGTTGGCAGGTGCAGATCGACTGATAAAAATAAGACGCTTCGTCGAGACACTTTCAAAAAAATTCGATCAATATAAAACACCTGGAGAATTTCTTACCATTGATGAAACAATGGTAGCTTTTCGTGGCCGAATTGCTTTTATGCAATATATACCTGGAAAGCGACATAAGTATGGTATAAAATTATTTAAAATTTGTGATGATGATGGATACACCTACGACTTGATAGTATATTATTATTTATTTTATTTATTTTATTTATTTATTTATATGAAGGAAAGAAGACCACGTCGACAGCACAAAACGTATCCTGTGAAATAGTCATGAAACTCAGTGAAAAATACTTGAATGCTGGAAGAAGTATCGTAACTGATAATTACTACACTAGTGTCACTTTGGCAAATAATTTACTAAACAAAAACACTCATTTATTGGGAACTCTCAGGAAGAATAGGAAAGGGCTACCAAAAGAATTGTTGAAAGAGAAACTGAAGAAAGGCGAGACCTGTGCTATGGAAAATGATGACGGAGTAATAGTTCTACGATGGAAAGACAAGCGTGATGTGCTAGCGTTATCAACTCGGCATACACCTGGTTTTGTCAACGTGCGAAGTAAAAGAAATCGCAATAAAGTGACTATGAAGCCAACGCTGATAGCTGATTATAATCGTCATAAATGTGCTATTGACTACTCAGACCAAATGGGTAGTTATTCTAATCCTGCAAGGAGAAGTTTGCGTTGGTTTCAAAAACTGGCTATAGAACTTTTATTTAGCACATCTTTGATCAATGCTTTTATTTTGTTCAAAAAATCAAAGAACCTGACATCCAAAAAATATACAATAACAACATTTAAGGAAAATATTTGCCGTGCATTGATGGGTCTAGACAAACCAAAGAGTCAAGATCGAAATTACCATGATGACCCAGCTAGACACCAATTTGGAAAGTCTCCGTTGTTGGACCATCGCAACAGAATAGTTAGAAGAAGATGCATCCACTGCTATGAAAAGAAAAGAGATGAAGGTATGTCAAGTGTAGAAGCATGTAAAGTAACAAAGAAAGTAAATACGGTGTGTTTACTTTGCCCTTCAAAACCTAGTGTGTGCTCGGAATGCTTTGCCAACATCCATAGCGCTATTGTAAGGCGGTAATAATGTCTTTTTATTAATAAAAGTCAGTTTCATTCACCTAAAAATGTTTTTTCATTTCTGTAATTAACCCCCTAGTAATACTGTAGATTTGAAGAAAAATCGACATATTTTTTTTTAAATTGTAGGTAAAGATGTAAACTTTGCATCTGATAGCATCGTTTTACTATAGCAGCAGGCCAAGCACTACAAAATTAATTTGAAATCGCGAGGTCGTAGTGGACCGCACGGCTTGCTAGTAAAAATTAACAGTGAGCCCGCCAGCCGCCCGTACGGCCTGCTACACTCGATACAGATTTTTCACCGCGGCCTGCACGGGTAGGCAAAGTTGCGGATGCCGGCAGACCGCACGGCCTGCGACACTGGAAAAAAATATATTTGGGTGGCGGTGAGAGTGTTAAAAATAGATCTAAGGTAAATCTTTAAAGACATTGGGTAATTTGTTATATACCTTTATGGCATTTACGTACGAATTCCTTCTATACAATTCGAGCTTGCATTGCGGTAAACATAATTTATGCTTATTTCTGGGAGCAACATTGCGTTTCGTTACATCTTTGTTCTTAATAAATAATTCTGGATGTTTTTGTACAAATAGGCATAATTCTTTAATGTACATACATAGTAATGGCATAATATTGTATTTTTTAAACAAGTGTTTACAACTGTCTGTATGCCAGGCTCCACAGATTGCACGCACACATTTTTTTTGCACTCTGAACGCTTTTATAATATCCACCGAATTTCCCCACAGTAAGAGACCATATGAGAGTACGGACGAAACGTATCCGTGATATGCACACAGAGCTGCTTCTGTGGATACCGTAACTCTTAATCTTTTTATAGCATAAACTAATCTGTCGAGTTTGTCACAAACGTAATCTATATGTGATTTCCAGTTGTAATTCTGATCCAAATTTATACCCAGAAATTTTGTACTTACAACTTCTTCAATCTTCGTATTATTATATTTAATATTTAATGTCAATGGTTTTCTTTTATATGTCTGGAACTGGATCATTTTTGTCTTATCAATATTAATTTGTAAATTATTAGAATTTAACCAGTGTATTATGTTTTCTATTGCTTTATTTATGTCTGATTCATACGTGTTGGCGTTCTCATTTTGTATTATAAGGGTTGTGTCATCAGCAAACAAGATTGTTTTATGGCAAACGGTATTTGGGAGATCATTAATGTACATGAGGAACAAGAATGGTCCCAATATACTGCCTTGAGGCACTCCAAAATTATTTTGCTGATAGGCACTTCTATATACAACTTTTTTGTCATTGTTATGGATTTTAGAGATTTCCACACATTGTTGTCTATCATTTAGGTAATCTCTCAACCAGTCGTTTGCTTTTCCTGTTGACTGATATCATGTCATAGTATGGATTTAAATACTGCTTTTAGACTGGTATATTAGTGTTTGTTACAGCATGAATGATCTCAATAGATTGCGGGTGTATTACCGTAGGGATATCCCGCTGGAACGTTTCGTTTCGGAGCGCCAGTGCTCCAAACTGTTATTTCTCATTTTCAGGAAGTGATCAGGGTTTGGGAGAGAGGCAAGAATGGCTTCGCCTTTTCCAATTTGCTAGAGCAGGCAATGCATAAGAGATGCTTGGGTCTCTTCTCTAGTATCAGTGGGAATTGCTTCGTGGCCTTTTATCAGGTGATGTATAGTTTATAGGAGGCTATATAGCACAAAGAAAGTATGGAGGTTCAAGAGCGTAACCACAATCAGGGGCCCAATAGGCTTGTGTCCACTAAGAATAAATCGGTTTGATTGTAGTATCTATAGATTAATTATGATTTTAAGATATCAATAAAGTTTATTATTTATTATAAAAAGGTAAGATTAAGGTTATTTTTAGGATTCTAAAACTAAAAATCCATTATTTTTAGTTTTAGAATCTCAAAAATAACCTTTCTTGTGACAGTGCACACCAATCAGAGATCATTACGTCAAACAGTACGACCGCCATTCATGTTGTTGACGTTTTAGTAGTAAATACAACTGACTGTGGAATTCAATATTCGAAATATAGATCAATCTGTAGATTTTAGATTAGTTTTTGACAGTTTTACGTAATTACCATACAAATTTTCTACCTGTCAAATCGAATATAACAAAATAAACGTGGTTACATCAGACCAGACTTCATTCACGGTTTGTTATGTTTTGGGCTTTGTGATATCACTCAATCGCCATGATGGTGTACAGCGTTTTCGTGTCAAATTCAAAAAAGTTTTTAAAAAGCCGTAATTAGTAATATTGCTGATCGATTTTTGAAGAATAAATCAGGTATTACAGTTTAACATGTAATAAAGGAACGAATCAATCGCTAATTACATTTTAGGACACAAGCCTATTGTCCTAAATAAATACAGTTTTGATATGATGTCAGTGTCATACTTACGTCACAAAAAGCATACGCTTTTTGTATTCAAATCAAATCAAATATCAGATAATTAAGAAGAATACTCTTCTAAATTATCTGATATTTGAATGAAATTGTAAAGAGATCGTATGTGTCAACGACGAACTGTTTATTTCAAATTATACGACAATGACATTAGGTTATCAGAATACCGCTTCTGAGTCAATTCAAAATATAATTTTAATATCATATAATAGGGTATATACAAATACCCTATTATATGATATTAAAATTATATTTTAATATCATATAATAGGGTACTATTATATGATATTACTATACAAAACAGCACATACATTACACAATGTTCAGTCACAATAGTGACAAGATGACTTACAAGTACCGAACATATACCGAAGGTTATAGGTTGTACTTAAAACCTACAGTGCACACTTACCTGTACAGGTAAGTAGGTCAATCTATCACTTAGGGGGCCAATTCTCCTATTTTTATATGACATTGATATTATATTTTGAATGGACTCAGAAGCGGTATTCTGATAACCTAATGACATTATCGTATAATTTGAAATAAACAGTTCGTCGTTGACACATATTTTGACACTTGTTTCAATTTGCGATCTCGTTACAACTTCGTTCAATTGTCAGATAATTTAGAATAATACGCTTTTTGTGACGTAAGTATGACATTAACATAATATCGTAACTATATTTATTTAGCAGAATTGGGCCCCAGGTATTTTACCTCAGAAGGACTTTTGGTATTTAATTGCCAATGGGTTTTAGTTGTGATTAAGGAATGTTTAAAGGTATAATTAGATTTCCTTCCCGGCATTTCGGCCGCGTTTTATAGGTCATGGTCAAAGATATTTTGGTGTGAAATAGGACACGTATATTTTAACGTCAGGTTTAATATCTAGCTAAAAGCGTTTTACTCACTTTAATGCTGCTAGGATTACGGCTCGGTATATTCTATTACGACACATTAAACATTTTGTACTACCTGCAATGAATACTCGAATGATAAATATACTGCAATAAAGTCTAATAATTTATATCGCGTCTAGGCGTTAGGGTTAATTCATAATGCATTATACAGACAATGCAGAATTCTTTAGATTTTCTTCAATTCAAAGTTGAATACTGATGACTTTCAGTATATAGAATTATTATTCTTCGATTCCCATCGCGCCTGAAATACAAAACACCATACAATTTCCATCAATCGTACGTTAAACGAAGGTCATTTCTAAACTTGGAACAAACTGTGACCGCCTTAAAATCGATAGAACTTAACGATGCACACGTTTTCCCACACCATACAAGCATGAATTAGTGTGTAACTTATTTGGATAATTCTCGAAGGGGTACGCTGATTGCTAAGAATGTTTTGATAGACAAACGGAAAGCTAGCGTGCCCCGTATCGCTATCGTAGAACAAGAATTATATTTAGTTTATAAATGAATAATACTTTATCCAAAAAAGTGTGCGAATGTGTTCAATTACTCCTTAATTTTTGTAGGCTGAAAGTGGAGGCTCGTAATACTTTTTAATGATAATTTTACAAATATAAATCTATTCTATGTGGGAGTGAATGAAGCAAGAGAGATTTGTCAGGATCGTTGCAAATGGCGTTCCGTAGTCTCTGCCTACCCCTCCGGGAAACAGGTGTGAGTCTATTGAATGTATGTATGTATAAATCTACAAATGTCTTGCGTGTTAGACTTGCAGGGGAGGAAGGAGTATGATGATTGCTAAGAATGTTTAAATGTTTCCCTTTCGATGTTTTGTATGTAGGTTAAAGCTTCTTTTTTTCTAATGGAAGAAAAGAGGAACCCACCACGCACCCTCGGATTGCCCACCCCAACTATTGCAATAGAAAAAGATTGACAATACCGAACTCCTCTAAAGACAAAGGATAAGGTATATATGGAATAATGCAGAAATGGGTTCCAGGAAAATACCTGACGTGCAGTATCCCGCTCTATGCGCATAGAGCGGGATACTGCACGTCAGGTATTTTTATTTTTATTCCATATATCCCTTATCCTTTGTCTTTAGAGGAGTTCGGTATTGCCAACCTTTTTGTGGTCAATCCGAGGGTGCGTGGTGGGTTCCTCTTTCCTTCCATTAGGTTACAATGAAGTTCCGCCAAGTAACGGCTGATTCAATCAACTAGCTTCTTTTTTCGTTGTTCACAACTTGAGTAGGTACTTCAAGTTGTGGACAACGAAAAAGAAAGCTTTTCATACAGATAATTTTTTAATCTTTCAGACCCGATCCCGGTTGGTACTTAGGTGTTTTGAGTAAAATAATGTGATTCCGTTTTTTTTAAAACTCAAAATATTATACAATCTGAACGTGTAGATTAATAAATAAATATACGATCAAGCCTTACATTATTAATGCTCTGGAATGAAATCCCAGTAGTAATCTCGATATTACGTTACTCAGACAAACAAACTTATTACTAGATTGAAGTATCTAGTGCACTTGGTTCGTGTTAAAAATGATAATATTGATGTTATTGACTTTGTAAAGGCAAACATAGTGTAGTTTATCCAAACTTCAAACTTCAAAATCTTTATTTGCTTTGGATGTATGTACATGGTTGAGGTCTTACATTGATGGTTAGTTCTAATACATTCTGCCCATTGAGCATGCAAATATATATTTATTATTAACACAAATAGAAATAAAGGGTGCATAGGGTTCCCACCAAGAACTAAGGGTCGGGCGCCAACCTCACCTGCAAGTGGTGCACCTGTCGATCAACGGACGAGGCTCTGGCAAACAAAATATCCCGATAAGCGGCAATAGGCTCGCCACCTATTACGTGGGATCAAAACACTGGCGAAAAGTGGGCGTTTAATATACCTCTGCCTACCCCTTCGGGGAAATAGGCGTGAGGCTATGTATGTATGTATGTAGAAATAAAGAGAAAATTACAGAGATGCTTTACAATTACAATTACAAGATACAATTCATCATCATCATCATCAGCCCTTTAAAACTGTCCCACTGCTGGGCACGGGCCTCTTCTCACTATGAGAAGGATTAGGCCATAGTCCACCACGCTGGCCAAGTGCGGGTTGGCAGACTTCACATGTCAAGATACAATTACAGAGAAAATTTCAATTACAGTGGTTTTCCCAACATTACCTTGTACCAATATTTTGGTTTTGACAAATATAGCTACTTCTAATATATAAAGACACGGGAAAAAAGTTAGTATTTTTAGGGATTTAAACGCAGGAATGCAACTATCAGTTAATTTTAGACCTAGCATGGATCTTAAACATCTTTTTTTGTGCTTTGAAAATTGTTTCTCTCTCGCTACAATTCCCCCAGAATATCACACCAAATCTCAAAATCGACGCAACAAGGCCATAATATGCTTTAAGCAGAGTTTCAATATTTACTTTTTTAGACAAGTTATAAAGAGCATAAGCAGAAGTGCTCAATTTCTTGCATATGACTACTGACTGTGGCTTCCATGTTAACTGGCTGTCAATTTGTATGCCTAAATTTTTTGTTGTCTTTACTTCATTTATTGTTTGGCCATTGTAATCAATATTAAAGAGCTTATTTTGCAGTTTTTGATAGAAATGCATAACATTAGTTTTATCAAGGTTTATGAGCAGGTTGTTGTTAGTCATCCAGTTAACTATATCTGCAAGAGTATTATTGATGTCAGCCTCATAGGATTTTGGTTCTAGACATTGAATTATGGCAGTACTATCATCGGCGAAGAGTATCATTTGCTGTTGAGTGTGAAGTGGGAGATCATTGATATATAACAGAAAGAGCAATGGTCCGAGGACACTCCCCTGAGGAACTCCGTGTTTTATTTCTTTACCATAGGATCTGCAGTGAACCTAATTTTTAGTTATGTTGCATATTCTTGTTATAACAGTATATTGCTGACGGCTGGTAAGATACGATTTTATTAATTTTAATATGTTGCCTCTGATGCCATAATAATAAAGTTTGCTCAACAAGACATCACGTTTTACACAATCGAATTCCATAATTAGACTACGCCTGTGGCTCCTCCTGCGCAAATTATGCACCTAAACCTTTAATCACTATGTCTGATTTTGACGAAAATACTTGTTGGAAAACTTCAAATACACGGTGTATTATAATGCAATAGTATTAAGTCGTAAAGTTGTAGCACTCGTAGCCTGACTTGATTTGCCCTTCGTAAAACATCGGTTTAGTTAAGCACCGGTTGCAGGTCACCACTTGGATCGGTGACCACTCGTTGTGGCATTTACAACAGAGCACACAGAGCGTTATTGTGGTTGGAGGGCAAGTAAAACTGCCGGACCCGGTTCTTGTCTTTGGACAATAATTGTTAGGCTATGTCGGAGGCCTGTGAGCAGACAAAAAATCAGACGCGAGAGCGCTCACACGAAAAAAAGTTTATTTCTGTAATGCAAAGTATTCTAGGAGAGTCAACTTTTATAGTTACTATCACTAATTATTATATCTTAAATGAAACAAACAATTTGGCAATTTAAAAAGTGTCATGAGTGTTCCATGTTCTTCTCATAGTCAGCATCTATCCAAACTTGGCTGTAAAATAAGTGTTCTGTGGCCTAAGTGAAATAAATGATTATGAATTTGAGTTATACTTTGTATTTTCGATGGTTTTTTATAGACCCACGCCTGTATCCTCGAAGGGGTAGGCAGAGGTGTAATATTACACCCACATTTCGCTATGATTTTTTTAGGGCCCACGTAATACGCGGCGAACCTATTGTCGTACCGGGCACATTACCAGACTCCATGCTGCTACTGAGAATTTCCTAACGGAAAAACCTAATAACACTTTGCCCGACCCGGTAATCGAACTCAAGACCTTCCAATCCCACGCGCACATTTATGCCGCGAGACCAATGAGGCAGTCGTTTCTATGTAAGTGAAGCAATACAATATCAAACATTATTTTCTTCTTTAATTTTTTGACTTTTGACTTTAAACTGTACGCCAACCGTGCGGTTATATTTATATATTTTAACATAGCCGTTTTCTTTTTTTAGGCTTACTTGTATTATAGCTTCACTAGAATTGAAGGTCAGAATTTCAAAAATTGGTCGGAGTTTTAGATAAGAGTGGCATGCAACCGTGAAAATATGATGAAAAACCGTGAAATAGGTACAAAGTGTACATGTCATTGTGTGCTTGACAAGCACTCAAGTTCGGTGCCATAACTTTAAGTACAAGAAAATTTACATAACAGTAATAATATTTGCCCTCCATAAATAAATTATTAGCAAACACCGCGAATCCAGGGCGATCGTGATGACAAGTTCAATCGGAGCTTCGTTACAGTTGCCGGGGGTTTAACACTGCGATCACGTGCCTACTATAATTGTACAGTCTGCCTGCGTTTACGCAATTTATGTTAAAACACCGCCAAATTTCTTTGAGTATTTTAAATATTTTTATAGACTCACGCCTGTATCTTCGAAGGGGTAAGCAGAGGTGTAATATTATTTTTATTTATTTAAAACTTTATGCACAAAATATCTGTACAGAGGCGGACTTAATGCCGTAGGCATTTTCTCCCAGTCAACCTTTGGGTGGTGCAGAGATAAAATGAGCTAGGTGCAATTACTCTTAAGGGATATTTAACTTATTTAATTTTCTACATCAAATTAAGATTACTTAAATATTTTTTTATATCTATACAATATAAATATATACTAATATACTTATATACTATATAATTATATAGATGTTTCTATGATGATCTAGCCAACGTATCCATGTAAGTCTGACGGACTCTAGTCTTAAACGCAAGACGGTTTGTGGACATCCTGATTTCGAGAGGGAGTGCATTCCAGAGAAGTATTACATATTACACCCACATTTCGCCATGAATTTTTTTAGGTCACACGTAATAGGGGGCGAGCCTATTGGTGTAACGGGCACATTACCGGACTTCGTGCTGCTACTGCTACGTACCTATAAATGTGCGCGTGGGATTGGGAGGTCTCGGGTTCAATTCCCGGGTCGGGCAAAGTGTTATTGGGTTTTTCTGTTAGGAAATTCTCAGTAGTAGCTCGGAGTCTGGTAATGTGCCTGGTACGGCAATAGGCTCGCCCCCTATTACGTGGGACCTAAAAAATTCATGGCGAAATTTGGGTGTAATATTATACCTCTGCCTACCCCTACAGGGATACAGGCGTGAGCCTATAAAAAAAATACAAAATAGAAGCATTATTGTCTGTATTAATCTACATTATTTTCTGAATGGGACTTCAATTAATTATGTATTTCACTCAAATTTATTACAGGGAGATATATTTGAGAAGTCATTAACTCTGAGTGCCCGTAGAGAATTGAATATATTTGAGCAGAACGAATCAAATGTTTCTACAAAATAATACTTTTATTTTATGGACTGAGCGAATTTGAATATTGGGGTCGCAAAAGATATTCCTGTAATTCATGTTTGTTTTGCTATATTCGTTACTAGCCGTTTCCCGCGGTTTCACCCGCGTCCTGAGGGAACTACTTCGCGTACCCGAAAAACCCAAATATCTTACGGACCCCTGCTTTTTCTAAAATAAAATATAGCCTATGTTATTCGCATATAATGTATCTTTCTAATAGTGAAAGAATTTTTTAAATCGGTCCAGTAGTTTTTGAGTTTATCCATTAAAAACAAACAAAAATACATTTTTTTCCTCTTTATAATATTAGTGTAGATGTAGATTATAACGTCATTGTTTACGGTTGAATATTGTGATTAATTAGCTCAAATTTATAAAACACTCACTCTGATTATTTGTTGCCTACAACAGTTTAGTAATGATTACTACGCACCTGCACTGCTCACCTGTACTTGCACTAAGCAAAGTGGCTATAATAATAATGTATTTATTATTTATTTCACAAAGACAACTTACAAGCTACATAGACTAATGCCCAGAAAAAAAGTATTACACCTTTTTGAGAGACTAGTACCTGAACTAGAAAAATCCTGTCAGACTCCCCGAATCTGGCTCCCCGCACATTAGTTCACAGTCACAGTGTCACAAAGTCAGTGGCTTACAACTGAAAACATATGAAGAAAAATAAAAGTATAAAAAATAAAACAAGTGATGATACATACCAGGGTATAAGCTTTTTTATGTGCACAAGTGTGTATGTGTGTGTGTGTGTGTGTGTTTGGACGCGTAAGTGTTAACTGATCATATAAATGTTTTAAATGTGATATGAGCCTTTAGTCTCTTCAGCCCATCAGAGCCCATTCAGACCCATTTTGTGAGTAAATGGGTCTCGATGAAGAACGATTCGTCATCTTCTAAGGACTTGGTGAACGTCACCCATGCAATCTCGTTTCCCGAAGCTAGTAGTTAGCCATGTTAAAAGTAACGCTTCAGATGCCAGGGTGCCTGTCGACATGCACCAGCTCGACTGTATGAATGTATCGAATGAGTGGGGGACTGGTGGAAGAGGTATGTGAGACCCACCCCTGATGACGTTAAGGGCCTACACACTAAAACCACCGCGGTGACCTCTACGCTCCTTGAAGTAGTTGCCATGTGAATAGCTGTTAGCAAACTTTACTGTGACCCGGTTAGGGTTCGGCCTACCGTTTCTGGCAGGCTCCTAGGTTTATTTCCAAGCACATCATAATACTTGTTGATCAGTAAAGAATCGTTGGTTGTAAAAATAATTATCAGCTACATGCTGATAATTATTTTTCATGTTTTTGTAGCTCCACTACGAAGTTCAATTATTTATCTGCGTATCCTCGCAATACGAACCTACTATAACAACTTAGCTTCGTCACCATAAGTAGCAAGCTTCACAAAGGTTTACTAGGTTTCGGCTGAAAAAAAGCGCTGCGGTCATCCGTAGCACAGGCTGAGCTGAGACCTTTTGGACACACTGCACATTTTTTTTGTATGTGTTTTTTTTCTATTTTCATTTGGCCTTGACTGTCAAACTTTGTTGTGTTTGTTGTGTGTCTAATAATTGTTTTCCATTCTTCTTTCTTTCTTTCAAAGTCACAACTTGGCGGGGCACTGCCGTGCACGCAGTTATCTATGTTCGGCCCGGCTGACGAATGTTGTCTCATTTTAGTAATGACTCCTCCATTCCTACATTATTTATGTTTCAAGTATTGTTTTTCTTTCGCTCATTCGGATTTTACTGGAGATGGAATACTCAATTCAAATTGATGTTTCGAAATCATTTAATTTTTTACTACTGAGTAAATAATATATTTTCTACCTGAAGTTACCTCGTCCCGAACTTACCTTGAAACTAAACGTGTGTGCGATAGGTATTGTTTTCACGGACTTCAGAGTGCATGAAACATCATAAAGCTATTTCCAGTAAAATTATCATTCATACATTCAACGTGCTGTAGCGCAATGATTACCTTTTCAAAAAGCCGGCAACACGCAAGCATGCAGTAGTATCTTCAAAGTTACGTCAGAGCAAGGCATAATTGCTTGTATGTCATCTACATCAACTGCCACATATTTGCTTTGAGAAAAGACGTACTTATTTCTAAGAAATGTTTGATACGCATGAACAATTCTATACATCTTTGAAAGCAATTTCGACCTAGGTTTAATTACATCGAAATTAAGCCATCGATATACCTATATCCTTAGCGGATTGTAATGTTCTATTCAGCGATTGCTTTTGGAGGCCCCGATTTATTTATAGACGATGTATTAGTCGAACAAGGTGAACGATGTATCACATGTTGATTGGAGTGTAAAAGGTCTGAGAGCCGTAAAGGTATAAAAATGTTACTTACATCTATCCTTGAGTGGCGAGAACAATGGGCCACATTTACCCTTCGATCTAAAAAAAGGTTTTGAATGTTTTGTAGATATAAGGATGCATTACGTTATACCTGATAATTTAATCGCATCGCCTTGGTTACATACAATATGACAAACCAAGCTAGCAACCTACGAATAGCTTAGTTGCTATCTGTATTTTGTAGAGCAACATTTGGTGACACTCCGTTTAAGGTAAGAATACTTTTCAATTAGCAAGGTCACCTTGGTTTGGAGGTTTCAAACAGTACCATCGTTTGAAAGTTTACATTATTATTGCTAATCCCATACCTAGTAAAGCAATTGCCAGGACATGAGACAAAGATCGGCCTGCTGACAGCATAGTTACTTTTTAATCAGACCAGGGCCCATATCCGCGATACTAACAGCATTACAATTGACGACCAGTTGGCGCAGCAGAAGTGTAAGCGACTGCTACGCCGATGGTCGCGGGTTCGATTCCCGCTCAAGTCAGACATTTGTGTGCATGAACATGGACGTTTGTCTTGGTCTGGGTGTTTCTTGTATGTATAATAGGTATGTATGTATTTACAAAAGAAGAAAAATATATATATATGTACGAGTATGTTTATCCATTATCTAGTAATCACAGTACAAGCTCTGCTTAGTTTGGGACTAGATGGTGATGTGTGTATGTGATAGAATATTATTAAAGTGTTTAAATAATATTCTGTATGTTTCCTCATTTATTCTACATGAATAATCTTATCTGCTGACTAATAAAAAGTCAGCAGCACTATCCTCATTGAAAGTAACATACAAGAACTTAAGCAAACCAAAGCACAGAACATACACGACGCAGGTAATCCATCTTTTCATTTATTTACACATCTTATGACTTTACAAGATCATGCTTTCCAATTTGACTTTTAAATAAAGAGTAAGCAAGACCGATGAGAATGAGGCGTCGATATAATGGATTTTATTTCGTTTTCCATTATCTTTTCATGCAATCGATGTTGTTTCTGACATCTTGTAATGGATTCGAATGCCGTCTCCTTGGAAACAAAAAAGCTTTTAAGTATGGCATGAGTTTCATTTATGTTGTATGAGGGATAGAAATACGAATAGCAGCGATAGCTGAATGGAGAGACCGACAGACTGCTACGCAGTGGGTCTCGGGTTCGAATTCACGTCACACGCACCTATGACTTTTCGGAGTTAAGTGCGTATTAAATTGTTAATTATCGCTTGCTTATCGGTGAAGGAAAACATCGTGAGGAAACCTGCATATCTAAGAGTTCTTCATAATGTTCTCGAAAGACATGTGAAGTCTGCCAACCCGCACTTGGCCAGCGTGGTGGACTATGGCCTTACCCTTCTCATAGCGAGAAGAGGCCGGTGCCCAGCAGTAGGTAGCAGTATAAAGAGCTGATGATGAGGGATGGAAATTAATCGGTGGCGAAGTGGTTGTGGAGACAGGGGTGGTTTTGAAGGTTATACGGAGACGCACGCTGCATAGTGAGACATATACAATTTAGTATAGTTTGGTTTTATGAACAATGCGTTTATATACAAGTAAGCACGACCCAAGTAAATAAGGCCTGTGCAAGTCCGATAAATATGTATGACTAGATGTGCCCGCGGTTACATCCGCGTTATTTAAGGCTACTGCTCCGCTCCCGTGGCCCATAGCATAATCTGTACCTATATATAAAATCCTTGCGTTACTGACTGACTGACAGACAAGTTACAGCCAAAACTATTGGGCACAAGAAGTTGAAATTTGGCATATATGTTCCCTGGGGACCGTAAGGGTGCACTAAGAAGGGATTTCCCGAAATAACCACGGGAACGGGCAAAACGGATAAATTAAAAAATATTGCGTGCGTAGCCGTGGGCGTCCTCTAGTCTGTATATATAAACTCCTTGCGTTACTGATTGACTGACAGACAAGTTACAGCCTAAACTATTTGACGCAGGAAGCTGAAATTTGACATGTTTGTTCCTTAGGGACCGTAGGGGTGCACTAAGAAGGGATTTCCCGAAATTCTTACGGAATCGGGCAAAGCGGGTAAAGTAAAATAATATGCGGGCGTAGCTGCGAGCGTCCTCTAGTGTTATATATGCCTCGATAAATGGGCTATCTAACATTGAATTTTTTTTTCAAATCGGTCCAGTAGTTCCTGAGATTAGCGCGTTTAACCAAAACAAACTCTTCAGCTTTATATATTAGTATTAGATTAGATTAGATTTTGTGCCACGGGGTATGAAAATATGACGTCATTTTGCCCTTCTTGTGGCACAGTGTCAATAAAGTGAACAGGCCTTTTTTTGGTTCTTGGAAGTACGTATACACTTGCGTCTGCGGTGCAGATGTCAATCTGCTGTTCTATGTTGTGCTGCGCGGCTTGCATCTGGTTTCAATAAAGTAACTAATCTATTTCTAAAATTATCCGAATAGGGTATTGAAACATTATAAGGAGATCAGTCGTCTAAGAATGTTTTGGCTTTACTGGGCTAAATGCTGATCTGGCAACCTGTTCGGTCAGCCTTGGGACACCTACCCCATAACATCTATAAAATTTAATCAGAATATTTTAATATTACCTGAGTGTTGTTTTATATACCTATTTTAATTTGTTGTTGTTTGTGTCCTTTGTGCTGTCTGAATAAATTTTATCTTTCTTTCTTTCATTTATAAACGCAATATTATTTGAAGTACTTTGTTATAAAGTAGGAAAATCTGTTAGTAGTTGAGATGCTGAGCGGTAGCATGGTGCGATTACTGTCTGTAACGGATAGAAAAAATACTCAATTTAGGGACCGCCACTTATATACTGCATAAGTGTCACTTTGTGGCCTAAATGAATAAATGATTTAGGATTTTTTGTCGCTATCTCGCAACACGAGGCACGGTGCGCGTAGCGCGTAGTGGAAAAGTGACATTCTTAGAAATGCAACATTTTGAGCTTTAACCGAATTTCTAATAACTTAATCTATTATATGAAATCATTGCAGGCACCGATATATTTGTGTAAGGTTTTCCTTTTGTTATTTTTGTCTGTATTTTATAAATTACATATTTAATGAATGATGATATCTGTATCGTCATTTGGGGACATCAAATAAAATCAGGCTTGATTTGAGGTGTAGCCTCAAATCAAGCCTCGTGACCTCGTTTTCACAATATGCATACTGTTACTTTTCAATATGTTTACAAAACAATATGTAACCTATGTCATATTATAAGGTAAAAAATAAATGTAGGTATGTATTATGTTCATGTATGTTATGGAAATAAATGCTTTTTCTCTTCTTCTTTCTTCTTCTTCTAAAAATTTCTGCTATACTTACAGTTATCGTCTCTAAGGGTTCTATCAGACTGAGAGCGGTCACGCGGTCAAGCGTTCAAGCGGTCAGTTTTGCGTTCTTTGTGTTATATTACGTTACATAGACCGCGTGACCGCTCTGTGTCTGATAGGACCCTATGTAACGTAATATAACACAAAGAACGCAAAACTGACCGCTTGAACGCTTGACCGCGTGACCGCTCCCTGTCTGATAGAACCCTTAATGAAGTGAGAATGCATATAACAGCCTACAATTAAATAAACTAGATCTCATTTAAAACTAAGGAGAGCCCACTTTATTCTCGTTCATATAAATAATAGCTCGCCAAGTAATAAAATAATACTGTACTTTTACAGCTCAATCATCCCGTCTATCAAACGATAATACTAACAGAACAACAGGGACCTGTTACGAATATTTTGTAGTACTCTTGATAAGTTGCTTCACTTAGGGCGCGCGACGTTTCATGGTCCCACAGATTAAATAATATATTAGATGATGTAGAGCCTCTTTATTAGTTACGTCAAGTTACGTTTCTGGAATTTAAGTGTTGTGAGTTGATGTGGTTGATGATAAGTAAAATATGTGTTGATAAAAAGGAACAAATTAGTAGTAAATACAGAATATGGTGTAAAATTTGGTAAGTTATATATGAAGAACTTTAAAATCAGCACATTTAACGTTTGTTTTATTTATAGTTCAACTAAACATAAACGTATTTTTATTTTTTTATTTATAGACTCACGCCTGTATCCCCGAAGCGGTAGGCAGAGGTGTAATATTACACCCACATAAACGTATAAGATACCTATTTAGATGGTATCTGTTATAATAATTATGAGATTCGTTAAAATTTATAAATCCTTATCTAGATCTTCGATTTAAAACTTACGAATTAGACCCTGGGATATAACAGAGTCTTCTTCCGTCAGTCTTATCACATTTCATAGAATATTACCTTTCCCATAGAGCAAAGGATTAGCAATATTCAAGTCATCCTAAACTTGCACCATAGCAACCATGATATAAATACTTCTTTATTCTTAAATATATACATAATTATATATAAATTACACACCATTGGTCTAGTGGTCACCAACCACTAGACCAATCATCATCATAATCAGCCTGTCATATTCCACTACTGGATATAGGTTCCCCTAATGCCGCACAACTGGTCCCGATTTTCCGCTTTTCGTGTTCAGCCGCTGCCAGACACTTTGCGTATATCGTTGATCCACCTAGCCGGAGGCCGTCCACTACGTTTGCTAAGGCGCCGTTTCCACAAGAACATTAGACCAATAAGCCAGAACAAAACTGACTGACAAAACCGGCACGATCAGCTTGATTGGATCCACTAGACCACGGAAGCTGTCTGCCTGGTCTATCTTTACAGAAATTTGGTGTATCAGTATTTTTTATTCTGTATGTCAATCGCAAAAAAATTCCCGACAGGCGCCATTAAGGCGCTGCCGGCTAGTCGTTACGAGTTAGGTGATAATTAATACACCCTTGATTACTCCGTCAAACTATGTAACTGACATTTAAAGATCACAATAAAGTATTGATACGTGGTGACGTCAACTCGTTACTTGTACCTCAGAATATTAGTTGTTAAGAGAAATGAAATCATAATGCGGACTAAGCGAGTTGTCATTGTGGTTTGTACGTGGCCAGTTTATACGTATGTGTTTTTATGAGTTAGTGAAGAGGAACTGAAAACTGTGGTCGACACCTTTTAAAAGGTTACTTTTCTAGTGTGGGATATTTTTGTATTTTAAAGAAGCATGAAAAATGGTGTTAGATTATTATTAAATAGAGTAATATCGAAAGAAAACCGAAACTTTGTACGGTTGCGTTCTACCCGATGGGCAAAGATCGTGACGCAATGAGTGCCGCACGTCGGACAAAGGAATAAAGGTAGAAAACCGTGGCGACCCAACCACGTACAGGACAGATATGCCTAGAGGAGTGTAAGGGAGACCTCACCCCAGCAGTGAGATAGTACAGTTTAAAAAGAGTAATCTCCTAGGACACTCGGTTAGATGAGCTCAAACTAAACAGAGCTTGTGCTATAATATGGCGTATAAATAAGAACATACTTGCGTAACTGACTGACTGACAGTCAACGTACAGCCAAAACTATTGGGTGCAAGAAGCTGATTACCATGTTTGTTGTTTGGTAGTTGAAGGGGTGCACTAAGAAGGGATTACCCATAATTCCCACAGAATCCAGAAGAAACCGTCAAATTAAAATGTGAGAGCGTAGCTGCTGGCATCCTCTAGTAGTTATATGCACATTTTTAAATGTATACATACTATCGATAGACTTCATCTTGCCACAGAACATAGTCTCACGCCTATAATCCCGAAGAGGTAGACAGAGGTATATTGCTACACCCACTTTTCGCCAGATTTATTTTGGTCCCACGTAATAGGGGGCGAGCCTATTGCCGTACCGGGTACATTACCAGACTCCGTGCTGCTACTGAGAATTTCCTAACGGAAAAATCCAATAACACTTTGCCCGACCCGGGAATCAAACCCGAGACCCGAATCCCACGCGCACATTTATGCCGCAAGACCAACGAGGCAGTCCACTGACACAGAACAACTAATCATGAATCGAACCCAGGATCAGTAACCACTAGACAGACACCGGTAGGCCTATAATAGCAGCGATAATAACCGGTAGGTATTATCGCTGTTATTATCAAATATATTTTTAGAGGCCACACAATAAAACCTTGGGTTAAAATTACATCATTAATTTATTTGTCTTTTGATAGACTTAGATATGGGTTTTGAATTATAAATGAATAAACTGAAGCTATTGTGTGGTTATAGTTTGAGTGGCAAAGCAATGAAATAGTCTAGGTGGTGACTAGTGCAGTCAGGTGAGCGGTGAATGCTTGATCGATCCTGCTCTATTGGCACTAGGCCAAAAGCGGAACACAGTGGTGGTTTAACCGGTAGAATCTCTGCACCCCTCTGCCGATCCCCGCGCTAAGGAGATCCAGGCAGGATTCCTCCACGTCAAGACCTAAAAGGTAACGAGTACTAGCTGTTACTGGGATTTAACAGCTTTTTTTAAAGCAACAGCTAAAGCTTAGGTTTCGACTTCCGTGCGGTATAAACTTACAAATAGGTATCTCAAGCCTATCTGTGTTTAACGTTTCGTATGTCTTGTTTGCAGTAGTAGCCCTAGCGACATAGTGGCGAGTGCTTGATAAAAATCGCTTCAAAAAAACAATAAAAAGCAGTTTTACGCTAAGCAGTGTCAAGCGAGGCAATGAACAAAAAAATTGCAGTAATTAAATTGACTTTATGTCTTTAACTACCAATGACCATCTTCTCTCATCACGATCACGACTGCCCAATCAAAAGCAACACACTATACGGAATTCAATATACGAACTAAAGATAGATCTGTAGATTTTAGATTCACTTTTGACATAAGCTCCATACAAAATATGTCCAACACGAATCTAAAATTTACAGATCTATCTATAGTTCGAATATTGAAAATGGCCGTAACGAATTAATAATAAAGTTATCTAAATTAATTTAGTTTAATTCAGACTTCTAATTTCTAAGATAAGGGCATGCAAACACAAACTCTCCAGCTTGACTTTATTGATATAGATTAGACAAAAGTAAACCAAATGGAAGGAAAGTCAACCAATTTACCAGCAAATACTTTTTAATTGAACTACTTTGCAAGTTAATTCAATAAAACTTCTTTGATTGGCAACTTCGGCCAGGCTCGGTGTGCCTTTATCTGTTCCGGATTTGCAACCCATTCCGATAGTCCTTGCATTTTACCTGAAAACGCTTCTCCACTCCTCCTCTCCTCCTCCTCTTAAAAGGCGGCGATAGCCCAGTGGTGTACGTATCGGACTGCCGAGACGATGGTCTCGGGTTCGATCCCCAGTTACCCCGGGCACACACCTATGACTTTTCGAAGTTATGTGTGTATTAAAATAAAAATATTAATTATCGCTCGCTTAAAAATGTGCCCGGTAGATGGCAATAGGCTCGCCCCCTATTACATTGGGACCGAAACATATCTGGCGAAGTGTGGGTGTGTAATACACCTCTGCCTACCCCTTCGGGGATAAAAGGCGTGAAGATATGTTATGTTATGTTTACGCTTCTCCACTTTGCGTTTATTTTTCTTTTTGCTCGACATCTCAGGAACACAATGTACGGCTCCACCAGTCAAGTACTTACTATTTTCTCATAGAAGACTGTCGTAAAGTAACAGTATCTATAATGTTGCGTTTCGTTCGGCGAATGAGAGAGTCGGAGCCCCATTCTCTTTTCCTTCGATCCCATCACATTCATTTTCCTATACAGGTCAGTGACGTAATTGTGTCTCCTATGGGGTTGCAGGTATCCACGGCCATCGTAATCACTTACTATCAGGCGATATGTCTGCTAGTTTTCTTTCTATTCTATGGATAGCGTATGCGACTGCTGATCGGAGGTCCCGGGTTCGATTCCCAGGTCGGACAAAAGTGTTACTGGGTTTTTTCGAATTCTGAATAGCAGCACGGAGTCTGGTGATGTTCCTGGTAAAGGCAATAGGCTCGCCCCCTATTACGTGGGATCTAAAAATTCATGGCGAAATGTGGTTGTAATATTACACCTCTGCCTACCCCTTTGGGGATACAGGCGTGAGTCTATAAAAAAATAAATAAAACAATATATTTACCGGCTACTCATTGACCTTGGTACCGTTCTTACGACGTTAGAAATAAATATTCGAATTGTACGATTTGTGTGTACAACGTATTAATTCCCAACAACAATAAACAAAATATATATTTAATACTAAAACCCGTGCTTATAAAGCTTAGCACAGTTTTCTTCGGGTTGTTTTCTCAATATACCTTGAATTAACACACACCCTCACCTAACCGCTATGGCGGTCTATAAATGGCTTTGAAATCGCTTCAGTAATTTTGTCGACATCAAGGACACCGAGGATTTACTTTTCCACCCAAATAAATACAATTTCGAAGTTATAACATGAGCTATGTGATTTTCCACATCTGTGATGGCGGCCGAATTAAGGTTTCGTCACGCTTTTCTCTCGGAATTTTGATGCGGTAGGAAATAAAATAAAATTTAAAAAGAGAACTCCTGTGTTATGTGTTATGTCGCTTGAGATACTGGATTATTGAACGCTGTGTCTGAAGTGACCTTACAAACATTAAAAAAATGGACACAAATAATATCCAAACTCGGTACAACAATCACACTAAGTGTTGTAGCGTCTGGGAATCGAAACCATGAAACGCAACTGGCAAAAGCAAGACCACTACGCCTATAGCCACTACGCATTCCATGCAGTCAAACTCGCATTAAGATATAAGCATTTTGTGTTTAAGATACTCAGGACTCAGACTATCAAGACATTTTTTATTTGAATAAGATATCACGCATTCGATATGAGAGTATAGGTAAATTCACGAAAGTTGACCACAAATGGCGGCCGTCGCGCATATGTACATTCGTGCACCAATGGCGTTGCTCCATTCTTGACGCATTTAGAGAATGCGTCAAGAACTGAGCCACGCCATTGGCAATCCACCCGCGCCTCACCCCGCACCTCCACGGGGACCTAAAAAATGATTTCTGCGCAGTGGTCATCTTTCGTGAACCGACCTATACTTATGTATATTTATGCAATTGTTACCGTTTATAGCGCATTGTTTAGAAATATATATCTTTACTGTAATATTACGTTCCAATAGAAAATAAGCTATATTATAATCTCACGTTACAAGGGCAAGTACATACCTAGCTCTCTATAAATGCCAACACGCGTAAAAAATGGCGAAAAGTGTTTAAAAATAATATTTTATAATTATGCTTCAAGTATTTAACCGCGTGAGCATCGTATGAGGCTCCAGCCGCCAGAGATCAGCCGAGGAACAATCATGATGACTGATATAACGACGACGGCTAGTGTAAATATTCTTAACACTAAAAAAAATATTTCACACTTAACTTCAATATTTTTTTAGTAGGACTTGGATCAATTTGGCTGGCCTGATGGTCTGATCGTCGTCCGTGTGGTGACAGATTAGGAATACGGAATGTCACCACTCCATATCATCCCATGGTGTCGTAAGAGCCGACAGAGGGAGCATATTATGTAGAGGACAGTCTGTACTGTAAGAGAAGGAAAACTTGATACAAACCCTATACCAACCCGTTTGGCCAGCGTGGTATATTAGGCCAATTCCTCCTTTCAAAGGAGTAGCCTAGTCCAGCAGTGGACTGTTAAAGGCTGATGATAATGATGGTCTATTGGCTAGTGAATCAGTTTTGTTTTCTTTTCTTGCACTAGGAATAAATCCCATCGCCCAAGTCGCGCGCGCGCGGAGGACTTTACAAACATACAACTAACGGACAAAATTAACACCCAGACTTGAAATAACTATTTATGGATCAAAATATGTGTTGTCTCGTATGGGAATAGAATCCACAACAATTGGTGTCAAGCGGTAAGGCGATCACTCAAACCGCTACGCCAACCGTGCAGTCAGATTTGCTCATCCCGGGGTTGTAAGGTCATCATCCACCCACCCACTCATCATCATCAGCCCTTTATACTATGACTATACGATACCCACTAAAGATAATTATTTGTGTGATGTGTTTGAATACGTGTTCTATGTTTGGGTATGTTTTAGTCAGTGCCGTGTTGACCTAGGTCGTTATGTTATTATTGTACAAATTATTATGTTATTAATTGAAACTAGACCTGGACGCTCGTGGCTTCGTCCGCGTGGGGACTATTTTACCCCTTTAGGGTGGGAATTTCTAAAATTACTCTCTTAGTGCTCCCCGATATTCACCAAGGAACATTCATGTAAAATGACAGCTTTTTGTGCCCAATAGATTAGGCTATGCGCTGTCTGTCAGTCACTCAGTAACGCAATAACACAGATTAGTCTGTATGTCTTTACTGTCTACATAAAAACTTACAAAAGTAGAAATATCGGCAGTGGTAAATTGAACCTCAAACTTAGTATTTTTGGCGGTGGAGAAAATACCAAATTGCTTCATGGGCCCCAACGAGTTAATCCGGCACATACCTTGTAAGTAAGAAAGGACATCTATTTCTGCTTCCTTAGCAAAACGGGCGACGAAAAAATAAGATAAATAGTGTCGCCGAGAAACAGAAAATACTACGGCTAGAGCAAGATATAACATTTGTTACAAGAGGGACTATTTAGCTCTGCGAAGAACGCGTATAGTCGCAGCTATATTCTTTTCATCGACCACTTTAGCAATTTTGCTATCCGCATTTTAGCAATTAGCTGGCCTTTGCTGTATATAGGTTTGAAATCTGTCGTATTATTATTGATTTCCACGGTTTGTGGACATTTATGTTTATGTGGTACTGACTAACATACCTTATTATTAAAAATACCGACTTCAATGATAGGTGGAATAAGCCTAGAGATAATTACTGTCTAATAATAGATAAGAACAACTGGTGGTGACTGAATAATCAGGAAACCAATGTCTAGGCTAAACCACGTCGAACAATATCAATGCCTTGAAAAATATTCCCGGTTGTCACTAGAATAAACCTTTCGTTTTACTTACTGGTGACCAGTGGTCAATGACCTAATTTCCATCATCGACCTTGTCTATATATTGTCTCACTGCTGGCACGGGCCTCTTCTCACTATGAGAAGGGTTAGGCCATAGTCCACCACGCTGGCCAAGTGCGGGTTGGCAGACTTCACATGTCTGTCAAAAACATTATGGAGAACTCTCAGACATGCAGGTTTCATCGCAATGTTTTCCTTCACTGTTAAGCAAGCGATAATTAGCAATTTAATAGGCACATAACTTCGAAATTTGGATTCGAACCCGAGAGCCTCTGCGTAGCAGTCCGTCGTTCCCTCCACTAGGCTATCGCTGCTCAACACCTCATAACAACAAGACATAGTTAACAGGTCTAATATTACAACATACTTTGCAACCACACAAACTTTTGACAAAAGGTAATCCCGAATATTACTAGCCACGTCAGAACTACCCTCGAATTTCAAACCACAGAAAAGTTGACAAACACACATAATAAAGAGACAATTCGACCATAACAACTTTTGTTTTACACCAGCCCTAAGTTGTTCTGAGCATTAACAAGTTTATAATGGACCTACTGTTGTGCTCCGTACAACCAGTTGCGGCTAAAACCGAATTGTTTGGTGTCGCATTACAATTGCTCCCAGTCCGTACAAAGAGGTGTTTACCATCGATTTTCCGCTAGAAAGAAATCAAAATAATGTACGGAACCATTTACGTTCTAGTTTAATGGATGCAATAAATTTGCAGATAGTAGACGTATTTTTTGGGTGAGAGAGAGATAAGTGAAGATTAATTGTGTGGTATATTTGTTTTGTTTTTCTTAGACGGGATAACTAGCAAGCCTTTTAAGAGGTATTGGTAGCTACAGGTTTTGGTAAGTTCAGGGAATTAACTATATGAGGTAGAACATTAGGTGGTCTGCAATCAAACGCCATAAAAGCAATGAAATGAGCTATACCTACTAAGTATAAATCTAATTAGCAACCGTCTTTTTTAATTAACATTCCTTTCCGCTTAGGACGACATGTAGCGATCTTGCTGGGTATCATTTGTTGTTCACTTAGCAAAACTATTGAATATGCGCATTAGTATTCTGGTTTAAACTTTGATTTTGAAAACTTAAGTCTATTTTATAAATAACTAGACGTCGCCAGCGGCTTCGCCCGCGTCAATTATACATATAAAACTTTCTCTTGATGCATTATATCTATTAAAAAAAAACTGCATTAAAATCCGTTACGTAGTTTTAAGAGATAAGCATACATAGGGACAAACAAACAGAAGACAGACTTTGTTTTAAACTATGTAGTGATAATAATCTTTATTTGTCAAAAAACATATAGTTTAATAGTATGTATTGCAGCTGATTCGTAATTTTAATAACATTGACACTATATGTGATTTGATTATTAGTTGCTTGCCATGCTTGAGAAGCACGTTAAGCCGTTAGTCCCGACATTCGTGAACACCTTTGACATGGAATGTATCTAACCCCTTTCGTTGCCTCGGTTAGACAATAGTAGCTCTGTGGAAAGACTAATATTCTGTTAAATTTGGTAACAATTTTGTCCGAACTAAGGGATTCAAGACGAAACTCGTAGATGCACCTGGGATAATGTTAGGACCACCATTATTGTATGTTTACAGCAGCAGGACATCAATCACACACGTACATTTACAAAACACTACCACCCACAGGACGTAGGTTTGGTAGAGCTTATTTGGGAAAATCTTAAAAATAGTTCAATAACATATCTCGGCTCAAGATTTTAAGAGTTATTACGAAATAATCGATTTTACACACTCGCGATTTGTATACACATCATACAAAATAATTTTGCGGGTCTTAATCGCGTAAACTTAACTTTTTTCAGGTATAAACTGTACCCTGCCTATTTGTTTCCGACGTTTCGATCGTCCTGCACCGATCGTGGTCGCGGAGAGACTGATGAGTCATCAGTCAATATTACGAATTGCTTTTACATACATCCTCAAAAACTTTCGAATTTATAATAGTAGTAAGTTCGACACAACTGAAATGCGCAATAACAATTTAAATCGAACATCGTAAAAATTAAACTCCTAGAAAGAACCACCGCTTTAAATAGTTAACGAGTCTCAACAACGTCATTTTCTTTCTAACCATTCTGTCCAGTTGCATTTATGTGAAATAATCGATAGCACAAGCAAAACGTTTCTAAATTTACCCCAACAACCTTCCACCATGTCGGAGCCGTCGATTCGAATGAATAATTCAACAACTCACTTTCTTCGCTAAGGTGAGTGAGATTATATGCTAACAACACGAGTTCTATGGGCTGATTTTAAGTTGGTGAGTAGGGGATTTTAAACCTTTTGGGGGTAAACGGAAGGGAGGAATTTGATTGCGTTAATTGTGCTGTGTTATATGTGGTCTCGCCTTGCATGGTAGAGACCAAGCTAGGTGACTATTAAATATAGTGAAATGTGGTTAGGCTTCATGAGGCACTAATTTGCAGTCGCCATTCGCACGGTTATCAGATTCTATAGATACCATTAACAATAATCTTGCACATATTAGCAGCTAGAGTAAATCCTATAGACTTAAAGTGAATCCCTCGAACCCAGGTTATTGTTGTTGGTAGTTCGAGAATGATAGCGAAAATCGACTGGTCACAACTACCTGACATTATTTTGAATGGCACTGTTATTCCCATACAGGATAAAGTAAAGAATCTGGGCCTAACTATCGATTCTTTTCTTGGCGCTCGCAGGTCCAAGAAGTGAGTCATAAGGTGTTTGCTTCGGCAGGTTCAGTAAGAAGACTTAGGAATTTTCTTACTGCCACCAAAATTGCACTTGCTAACTCTCTTCTATTACCCATTATTGATTACGCAGATGACAGCTATCCAGATATTGCCGAAAACCAGCTTGAAAAACTTGAGCGTCTTCAAAATTTCTGTATACGATCATATTTGGATTACGCAAATACGACCATGTCTCACAATTTCGAACACAACTCAAGTGGTTACCCATACGATATCGCCGGAATGCTCACATTCTTTCTTCGCTTTACAATATACTGTTTAACCCTTCAACTCCCTCCTATCTTAAAGGACGATTCGAATTCCTTCATAATACGCATAACCGTTATTTAAGGTCACCAGTAAATTTGAAACTGAAGATGCCAGTACATTTAACAGCTTTTTATGAAAAATTGTTTTCTGTCGCTGCAGTTCGGCTATGGAATGCATTACCGTTTCACATTAGGCAGGCTCAGACGGTAACAAGGCTCAAATCTCTAGTCAAGGATCACTCATCATATCAGCCAAACGACGTCCACTGCTGGACATAGGCCTCCCCCAAGGTTCTCCACACAGACCGGTCTTGAGCCGCCCGCATCCAACCTCCTCCCGCGATCTTGACAAGATCGTCGGTCCACCTTGCGGGGGGCCTACCTCTGCTGCGTCGTCCGGTACGTGGCCGCCACTCCAGAACCTTTCTACCCCAACGGCCATCGGTTCTTCGAGCTATGTGCTTCGAAGCTCGAAGAAGGATCACTATCTATCATTATAACATTCCTTTCATAAAACTATAAGTAGGTATGTATTAAATATTATTTATGTATGTATGTGTATATATATGTATAGTTATTTATGTATGAGTAGGTATATTATTGTACTATTTATTATATATATGTATATATTTAAAGTATAATTATAATTTACTGGTACACTGACAACTACCATTTCTTTCCTACCAATAATATCCATCCAAAGGTTGCCTGGTAGAAATCGCTGTTAGCGATAAGGCCGCCCATTGTACTATGTTTGTAAAATGATCCATTTTTAATGTCCAACTTAGTGTACAATAAATTGTTAAATAAATAAATAAATAATTTGCATTGTCATCAAACAGTTTTTTGACATTTTTATATAATTTCAGCATCAAGTTATATAAAAATACGATTAAACGAAACGTTAAACGATTCATTTTGTGAATTGCTCACGCTAAGTTAAATTGTGAAGGAGTTAACTGGCAGTGACCTTACCAGGAACGAAAACTCAAATTCATGGTAGATCTTCAAGTAGGTACCAAATTTTTCAGTAAAGTTATCTGAAGTCTTTTTATTTTTTTTACTTAGTAGCTTAGTGTGGATGGATGTTGCAAATAATACCACACCCTTCCCTTGAGATGACTCGTTTAAACAGTGACGCCCAGATAGTTTAGCGCGTTTCCTGTAAGATCCTACATAAGCTGTCATCATCATCATCAGCCTGCCGTAGTCCACTGCTGAATATAGGCCTCTCCAATGGCACGCCACTGAGCCCGATTTTCGGCTCTTCGTGTCCAGCCGCTACCAGCCACTTTGCGTATATCGTCACTCCACCTAGCCGGAGGGCGTCCTACACTACGTTTGCCAAAGCGCGGTCTCCACTCTAGAACACGACTACTCCATCGGTTATCGGTTCTGCGACAGATGTGACCAGCCCACTGCCACTTCAACGTGCTAATTCTCTGAGCTATGTCGATTAGCTTGGTTTTCTATCGGATTACTTCATTCGAATTCGATCCTTCAGAGAAACTCCGAGCATAGCTGGAGAGCAGAGAGAGGAGAGCTATGCTCGGAGTTTCTCATAAGCTGTACCGGCGTACATATAATAAATTAATAATATAGCGAAGCGCAGCACAGTGTACTACTCACTGACAAACTATTAATGACATTGGCCGGTCCATATTACTTTTTGTTAGTGTTGTGTATAATTTCTTATAATTAAACAACGAAATAGCGCTTGTTTTCCTAAAATGATAAAGAATACCGCTTCAACGAAACAAACACGACTTTATCGCCAAGACAGCTTTGTTTCAACCTAAAGATAACACAATACGAATTTAAATGTCCCTGAAGCGGCCGCAAGCTGCGGTCCGATACTAAAGGCGACTATTGTGCAATATATCCTGCAATAACCATCACACTTGATGGGTGATTGTAGAATAACTTTATTGCACGACTGACTAGTGGTCTAACCCACCTTGTGCAATAAATTTTAAGTGCCGTGATCGCCATACTGAATAATAATGGTTGTAGTGCATGGGTTGGTTGTGGCGGATATTATGATGTTTTTGGATTGAAGTGTAGTTTCAGGGAAGGTGTAGGTAGGTGTTTTGTGGAAGTTTGAGGGTTCGCCACGCCATTATATGTATATATCGTTGAGTGTTGTGGGTTTGATAATACGAAACACGGGATAATATTTTGTGTGACGTCATGGTAATGGATTAAGAGTACAATTTTCACTATGCCATTTACCTACGTAGATGTCGTAGAAGACGACTAAGGAATATCACCTGATATTGACTCACAATGCTTTTTTGACGCCAATTAGGTGAGGTTAATGTCCAGCAGTGGACTGCCTAAGGTTGTATGATGACTAATTGAAGCTTCAAGTCCATGTGTTTTTGTGTCAGTTACTTGATTGTTATTTTTTTTATACTCACGCCTGTATCCCGGAAGGGGTACGCAGAGGTGACAATTACACCCACATTTTGCTATGAATTTTTAGGTCCCACGTTATACGGCCGAGCCTACTGCCGCTACCGGGTACATCGCCAGACTCCGTGCTGCTACTGAGAATTCGGAGAAACTCAGTAACACCTTTGCCCGACCCGGGCATCGAACCCGAGACCTCCGATCAGCAGGCGCATAGGCTATCCACTGGACCACGGAGGCAGTTACTTGATTGTTTTTGTAAATTTTCCTGTGATATAGATTTATGCCTAGTTCGGACGTTGTCTTTTTTCGTTGTCAGCACAGCCTAGCGTCGATTGGCACACTTCAAGATTATTATGTTATTAAAGTCGCAGCAGGCCAATCAGAGTACTAGATATCGATCTATCTTTCGTCCCTATAGCAGCGAAAGTCATAGCAGGTCAATCGGGGTAATAAAGATCGATCGCACCTACCTGTTCTTATAGCCGCGATGCCTTGTATGCAAGGCTGTTTATTATGAGTACGTACCTAATGACTTTTGGGATATATGAGCATCGATTATATCTTAGCATTGCGCGTTTGTCTGTAGCGCTCATAGCGCGACGTTGTTGGCTGTTTGTAATGTTTCGGAAAAGCTTGCACTAGTCGCTACTAGATGGGTGACCGCGTGTGGTATTGACATCAGATGGCCAATTCACGTAATAACGTTTATAGCCAGCGTTAGTGTCTTACTTATGTGATATATGCCATCCTTCTTAATTAACTGAATAATAACGCGACTATAGTTGGTGCCACGAGAACATAGACTTTTTGTAAACACACACTCGGGGGTTCGCAACCCTTGTTTTAAACAGTTGTGTTTGAGATTTTATGCCTTAGTGGACTTTTGTACTTTATGAACAGTAGTTTTTTAAACTGAATTATGGTACTATATATTCGAATTTATATTTTATTTTAAATTTTCTATTATTACAAAAATAAACATATTTGATTTTGTGTTTGAGTGAGTTAAATGCAAGACAATAATAGAGAACCATGTATGTCAACGATAGAGTACAAACATGGTACTCTATTATTGACTAGATTTTTGTATCATAGGCAATAAAAATAGCTAAGCTATCCTAAAATATTTAAAAAGATATATTTTTGGATAGCTTAGCTATTTTTTATTTTTAATCATTTTTTAAAAATAAAATACGAAAATTGGTCTTTAGAGCGGCCTCAAACATGTACATGTTACGCCATAAAACGCCATACACCATCAGCGCAGTGAAATAAAAAAATGTACCAATTTAATTTATTCTTTATACACAATTTTCTTACAAGGTTGAAATCATAAAGACATAAAGACATATTTATTTCTGCAGTTTGGTTGTTTACAACACTTATACAAGTCAAAACCCTATTCTAGATGATGCCGGCTTTTCCTAGCTAAATGACTGCTTGAGAAGAAAGGCCGAAACAACCTCAGAGTTATTGTTTTTTTTTTGTCACTTCAATTTCTTTAGTCTTTTTTGATCTTTTAAAGTCCAAACAAAAAAAGAGTTTAGTATGCAAGTACAATGCAGGATATCGTCTGACGCTTTTGACTGACTCGGCCCACTGATGGCCCGCATTCAACAGCAATCGTACGGCTCAACCTTGATTGAGGGAGCCAGCACGATCTGTATCACGATTGTATGTATCAGCCTCCACGCCATCAGAAGGTGTATGCTTAAGCATGTCAGCCTAAGCCATCAGACAAATCATATTACGTTTACAGATTCTATCGCGATATATTAGTTTAAGAGAGTATTGTATTTAACCCGAATGATGAATCCGTAAACCGCAAATATAACCACATACTATTTCATACAAGGTCTTCATGAAAATGCTTTCTCGCAATTCAACCAGTCCCCGACAACTGCACCTTATTTCAGCCCAGCGACTTATTACAGTGCAGAAATTGTGTGGAACGTCGGGAAGTCGGTGCCGTGACGCGGCAGCCATCAAACTGTTGTTAATTTGAATGGAATTATTCAACGGCGCCGCCGAGCCGGCTCACTATCAAATTTGAAATCCGTTTCATCCGTTACACACCTTATTTTAGCGAGACGATACGACGTCGACTCGTAGTCCTAGCAGGCATTTGAATTATGATAATATGGAGTCTCCCACCTGCATGCGACCAGAAAGCATGGAAAGATTCGAAGCAGGCCTTTGCCCAGCAGTGGGACAGCATAGGCTTATAAAAATAAATGAAGTTGGTGGTAGGTAAATGCTTTGTCAGACATGTGCACCGATTTTGGGCTTGTCCAAACTTATTTTAATACCAATATGAGGATGTGCAATCGTAACATATTACATGAAAACATACATATTCAAGCTTTTTGATTAAGTATGGAGTTTGATTATACATATCTGATGAGCTTCACTTTATAAATATGAAATTATTAAAATATCTTGTCTGAAAATTGTTACTTTGCTATGAAGTGGATTAAGCTTAACATGAATCTTATTAATACGATGATTCCACGAAAACGATCCTTGTCTGAATTAATTTTAAGGAAGATAATCTGCTCTGTTCAATGAAAACGTGTTATAAGAATCTTTGGTCTTATAATTTTAGTAGGTATAATTAATAAATAATAATACAAAAAAACAGCGAAAAAAATACCATATTATTTTCATAAATTTGTAAATACATACTATAAATTAAAAAAATAAACATTTGATCGTACAGAAGCGTGGGCAAAGAAACATCGGTTTTTACATTATCTTTAAGCAATAAGACCTATTTTAATTTTCTAAATATTTTCTTTCAACACCGGTCCTGGATAAGTGACGACGAATCGACATTTTAAAGTGGAAAAAATCTTGTTCAATGTGTCCATTCAATACATATATAGTAATGCCGGTGACTATGATACTTAAAGCGTTTCACAAAATAAAAGCTTCATTATAAGATATTTGTAAAAATATATTTTTGCGATTGTCAGTCTCTCACGAATAAAACGAAACTGATAATGGATTCTAAGAAGCTTTTAATGCACTTGAATACAGCACTCTGCTGCACGACCGCGTAAGGATGAGAAATAAAAAACCTTTGTGATACTCAGTTTCATAGAATACTATAAATGCTATATTGCTACTAAAAGCTTTTAAGTTTTTTAAATAGTGTACGTGTGTGACTTACGTCTTGGAACGGTTGTTAAATAACTCAGTTCAGACTCTGCTTTTATTCAAGGTTGTTACTCTTTAAGACAGCAGGCAGTTGGCACATGTCAGAATTATTATTGCTAGATCCGCATAATTGCATCCTTATAGATAGTAGTCGAAGCCGCCGTGGAGATTTAAGCCTATATCCTAACAACTTAAGACATGTATCACACATGCTGTCCAAGAAGTCAGAAGCATGCGGAGAGAATATTGCAGCAGCAATTTTGCTTGAAAAGCAAAAAAGGGATTACAAGTAGTGGCTCTACATCAGTCAAGATTTGATCAATACATTAACTAACAAATCGAGTATAAAATGTTTGAATTATACCATCGTCATTAGCGTGCTGTAGTCCATTACTGGACATAGGCCTCTCCGATGGCACGCCAATAAGCTCGACTTTCGATTCTACGTGTCGAACCGCTGCCAGCCACTTTGCGTATATCGTCACTAGCTGAAAGGCGTCCTACACTATGTTTGCTATGTGCTGTCACCACTCCAGAACACAACTACTTCAACGGTTTTTAGTTACTGAAATTTAATTAAATTTCTTCCATATTCTCCTTTCGTTTCTAGCAATCGAATCAATTTCGTAGTCGTATCGTTCCGTCGTCGTGTCGCTTTGTCTTCAAGCTCAAACACGTAGATTACAGCTATTTACAAGGCTCGTAAATCATCGCGTTTCTAGAAGCCTACGTGCTCTATAATTATTTCTTTTAGCGCTGAATTTTTCTTGTTTACTTGATCGTTGGATGGATTCATGGCGAAGTTATGGCACAATATGTGGCTAAGCATAGGTGTTTCACTGACCTGTTGGTATAGATTCAATTCTAATCCAGGATATTTTTTTTATGGATGAGCAGGACAATTTGTTCGCTGACTAGAACCAACGACTGAGACGTGAACCCCAACTTTAACGTATGACTAACATTAATGTAACGAATAAGTATTATACTTTCTAGTACCCATACATGGCTTTGCCTAGTTTGGAATAAGATGGTGTTATGAGTATCCTCCAAAAAAAATATGCCTATCCAAAAAACTCTTATTATAAATACGTTAAACAAAAGAATATCCAAAAAAATTATGAAACGGAATAAAAAAACAAACTGGCGAAAATTATAATTTTTATTCTAAGTAGTTCAGATTATAGTCACAAGGTCTCAAAATTTAATATTGATTTTGACACTAGGATGATGTATCTTTATGGATTTGACAAGCAAATAATAATACCGTGACAGACCGAGATAATGACATACAGAAATACATAAGAGTAAAAGAGACAAAGATAGAATTTTTTGTCTTTGTCAGAGTTTCCGTTTTTTTTGTTGGTCACAACTGAATATTGTGACCAACAAACGTTTGAGCTCTCGATAATTTCCGCGAAAAATTGTGTTATTATTGTTATTAATTGTGAATGCTTAGTGAATATATCATTGGTTCAGATTTATTATGGTGATTTGTTACATTTTAGGCTGTAAAAGCCATAGTGAGCGGAAATGTGAGAACATAACCATTTATTCGTAAGTACGATATTTTAGTTATAATATTATCTATTTATACATGAAAATATTGATATAATGATACAAATAGCGTATTATTACATAAGGAAATAATTTCTAAATTACATCATTAAACCAAAAAATGCTATTTTATTATCACCGCGATGTTAGTATTACACAATAGAATTCAATAGGTCGTTGAATGTTGAGCTAGCCAAAAGTCATCGATACTTTTTAATTTTACAGCGTTAAATGTTTTTTAGGGATACCACGGAAGCGTTTGGGAAATTACCCAAATTTTAGGTAATTTGCCGTTACTTAGTTACATATGAACCTAAGATTAATTACTTATTTATTTTAATTTGTTTTCCGATTCTTTGTAGTAATGAAATTATTTGTTTATAGATTCCCAAAGGACTACACGATCCTACAATAATTGTGGATACGTGCAACAAGAGGAGAAAACTGGGATCCGAATACATATGCAAGAGTATGCTCTAAACACTTTGAACAAAAGTGTTTTAGGAAAACTCCCCGCAATAGGTACTTATTTGGAATCATTCTCGAATGATAAAGGAGAGAAAATAAGAAATTTGTATACAAAATTAATTTTGTTCAAAGGACAGTAAAGTTGAGTGTCAAACAATATAATAAAAGATATATAACTCTGAGCCTCGTGTTCATTTGGCGAGTGAAGCCAGTCCCACCTATTTGACACTTTTGTTATACATAATAATATTAAGTATAAAAAATACTTATCAAACACCTTATGGATGGATTTAAACCTCCTTGTAAGGTTAGGTATATTATTGTTTTTTTATTAGGCTGTAAATTATATTATATAGCTGTTTGTTACTATTTGTTGCAAAAAGACCTAAACGGATATTGATGGAACTTCTCGAGTTAGCTAATAAATTCATCGAATTACCAAATTCGTAAAAAATTATAGGAGAACGCGGTCTCAGATGTCTGGTAAGGTATTCAATTCAGGTTCGATACAATGTTACTTAAAAGTTAATATGTACTTCGTAGAATTGTAGGGTAAACATTTACAACATCTGGTAACACCAACTCAGGATGTACTCTATGTCCGTCCTTTACGGGTGTACGCAAATGTCGAGTCTATTTTGATTCTTGGTCTTAGTTTTGACACGATAAGATTTGACTTTTAAATGAAGCAATCTGTAATCTGGACGCGAGAGCTGAATTTTTGAAACCTCGGAATTCGTCCCTCAGGACGTGCTTTAGGTTCTAAAATTTTCTATTCTTTATCTTCTAAGGCAGCGTCCACAGATCAACGTCTTAATTTTCTTTTTCCTTGACACGAGTTAGATTTCAGACGAAAACAGACTTAGAACAACTGTTTAAAATTGTATAAACTATGAGTCAAACGTAAAAGTAATATTTTCAGACGAGGTATTTTTTCTATTCTATAGTTCTTTGACAGCCCGTAAGGTGTAGTGGTTTAAGGTGTTAATATCTTCATCTACTCGAATATATTGAAAATAAAATAATGCTAGCATAAGGCAAAACTATGAGCTAAGTGAGTAGAATGTTATATTATACCTAACAATACAAAATCAACTTGGAATTATTCCATTTAGTTCACCGTATTACATCGATAACCGCAAAAATAAATTACATGTAACTGCAGATCCAAAGTGCTACCTACGCACAGAATTTTTGATCATACCTAAAAAAGCCGCCGCGACGTTTCAAAAGAGTATTTGGATTATAACAATAAATAATACCTATAAATTATGAAATCAAAATATTTAAACTAGACTGTATTATTGTTTCACAAATTTTAAGTTCAAGTATATCATGTCAGTTTAAATAAGAATTCAAATTCAATGTAACTTATTTCATTATTGTCACTGCGTAACACTAAACTTTGACCGTCAAAACTAATTTTGTAAAAAACCTGTTAGAAATGTAGACTACTCTTTTGAATCAACGTTATGACAGTCTTTGTTTAGTATTAAAGTTATATCTTTAAAATTAAGAAATGCTCTGCTCGGCTACGAGTGTAGACGTACCTTTATATAAGATTCTTGAGACAATGCCACGTTTAATACCGTTTTCATGTTCAGCATACCTAATGCCACCATTCTCCCGTTCTCAATATATAACATTAGATCTTGCGATATGAATAGACATTTTTGAAGCGGTTTATTAAATTGTTTAAAGACAAGTTAATCTACTGATTTTTGCTTTTGTTCTCTGATTAAATACAGACTGCCTGTCTAGTTTAGGCACCAGTCTCCAGCAGTACTTCTAAGATAATTAAACATTATGTAATATTGATATCGAATGTAATATTTGTATTGTATTGTGAAAAAAAGACACAATCACAATCACAAATGACAATGAAAATCTTACAAAGTATTGTCCCGAAAGGGGATCGAACCCACAACAATCGGCGCCGACTTTAAGATCTACGAACACGACTCACTGCTATATGAGATCGGCACCAATCTGACATTTACAAAATTTCTCTCAGAAGCAATTCAAATCGTTTACACCATAGAAATACACAAAGTAGGCATAACGAACATGTGTTGTCAATAATAAATTACAGTTAATAAACAGTACTATTTCTATATACACACATTTTCATATACAACAAGTACATAACAAAATGTATGCACACTATTTCCGTGCGTATGTATGCAGATTTTTGTGAATCCCGCATAGTTTACAATCGGACATTGTCCAGCGGACTCTCTCCGTCCTTATCGCACTCGTCATTATTCGACATTTTATCTCCCTTTTTATTTCACGTATCCTGCACAAAGGACTTTAATATTCTTGTTGTTTTTGGTTTGCACTACTTTGTTTTTGCTTCTGTTAATTATTTTTCCAGCTTTTCTCTTGACGGTATTTAGTAAAGGCTTCATAGGATAATTAAATAATGGTACAGTCTGCTTCGTTAGTGCTGGGTATCATTTCGTTTTGTTTCACGCTTAAGCCATTGCCGTAGCCGCGGACGATTGATACATTTTTACGTTTTTTATAGACTCACGCCCGTATCTCTGTAGGGGTAGGCAGAGGTGTAATATTACACTCACATTGCGTCATGTTCTGAATTTGTAGGTCCCACGTAATAGGGGGCGAGCCTATTGCCGTTATCGGGCACATTGCCAGACTCCGTGCTGCTACTGAGAATTCGAAAAAGCCCAGTAGAACTTTTGCCCGGCCCGGGAATCGAACCCGGGACCACGGAGGCAGTCGCACATCTTTACTTCTAGTATGAATAATGACCACGCTTTCGAGATGCATAATTGTAACTACGTATTCAAATTTATTTTATTTACTGTATAAAGGTTTACTGTTTTCAGACATGTTTTGATACATTGTAGTCCGCTTCATTCTGCCTGATAAGTGATCATCATGCAATTTTTTATAGTTATTGATATAATAAATCAAGTTAAGAATATATGAATAGCGTGAAATCAAATAACATAAAAATCATTCCTACTTTTCACATTTACACTTAGATTGATATTATCAAAAGTGATTTTTTAAATTAATTATTATATAAATGTCATGATAATTAATTCATGACCACATTTTTTACTTGATACCCAAATACACTGAAAAGAAAAAAATGCGCGGGATTCGCTCAGATGGCATGCTACGACATGCCTGATGAAGTTACCATTAGTATGGTGTTTTGATTATAAGGGCATGTAGAGCTTGGTCCTTAAAGTCATAGCTTATGGTAAATGCAAGCGTGTTGCAACGCATTGCGTTCTATCGCACCTTATGACACACTCTCACAAAACTGCTCTACCCAAAGGTTGAGAGGCAAAGAATGCCTCAGTCACTAAGTGCGCCTTTGTTTCTATACGCCTACGTTTCTATTGTATTGTGCAAAAGGTTTTAAATATATAAAGAAATAAAACGACGGCACGTTTTCAGAGTTCGTGGATTTGCTGCTTTACCGTTTCGCACTGCGCTGAGCACTGTGGGCCGTATGACAAGGAAAACACTTTGTTAGATCGAGAAATGGTTATGCACAGCTAGGGCGTAATTTTATTGACTGTTTGTAAATATGCCCACGATATAGGATTCTTCTCTAGTGCATGCGATGCCTTTAAAATATATCTCGTGGCACCCTGAAAATACTATTACTTATCATGATTAGGGTTAAGCTGGTCACTTCATTCTTCTTTCAGACATGGCATGACATTATATCCGCTTGACCGCTAGCGCCAATTCGCCGAATGCACTCGACCGCTCACGTTCTAAACAAAATGTCGCGCCGCCGCTCGCCAGATGGGCGCGCTAACATAAACATTTATTGTTGATAAGTCGGTAACATGAGTAAGTTGAAGTGATGTTTTTCTTCAACCTTATAAATGACTCTTTCAAGTCGTATGAATTCTTTGTTGATATTTACTTTCTAATTTATTATACTTAGCAGCGAACATTGACTATCGTTGAAAAAAACACTTTGTGTATTTTAAACAGGATTATTTTAAAAAGTAAATCGATGACATACATATTTTATGAGTTTTCGCTGTAGAGGAATTCTATCTACACCGAATTCAATTAAAAAAAACATGTATCGTAGTATAAAAATATTATATATAATCACGGAGCGCGCGAAACAAAGAGTAGCATTTGACAGTATTTCTTCGTTCCGGGTTAACGATTTTAAGACTGGCTTCGTATTTTTAGCATGAAGAAATGTTCAATTATTTGAATAGAACAGAGAAAAATAATTTAAAACATTACGTAATAGAAAGAAACAGTAATTTCAGACCGAGTATAGCGCTGTAACCAAAAAGTGAAAATAGTCACTTGTGCGCGGTCTACGGAATTTTGAAAAAGGGAGAATAGTCACTTGTGCGCGGTCAAGCGGATATCCGTGACTATATTTAACAGGCAGCGATAGCCTAGTGGAGATACCAACGGACTGCAATGCAGAGGGTATCGGGTTGGAATCCACGGCGCGCACCGATAACTTTTCGAAGTTAAGTGCGCGTTAAATTGTTAATTATCGCTTGCCCCGTGCCTCGGAGAGCACGTTAAACCATCGGTCCCGGCTGTCATAAATGTGTGCGTGGGATTGGGAGGTCTCGGGTACGATTCCCGGGTCGGGCAAAGTGTTATTGGGTTTTTCCGTTAGGAAATTCTCAGTAGCAGCACGGAGTCTGGTAATGTGCCCGGTACGGCAATAGGCTCGCCCCCTATTACGTAGGACCTAACGATTCATGGCGAAATGTGGGTGTAATATAACACCTCTGCCTACCCCTTCGGGGATTACAGGCGTGAGTCTATAAATAAAAAAAAAAAAATTGTCTGTTTTCTTTTACTGTGTGGCGTCGGTGTTTATAGACAACCCGAAGATTTTTTGTCATCAGCTACAGAACCGGGACCGACAGCTTTAAGTACTCTCTCTGTAGTAGCACTCTGGTATGAATGTTTCGTCATACGGTCACCCATCCAAGTGGTGACCTGCGTAATGATTGCTTGACTTACCGATCTGTTACGAACGGCAAATCAAGTCACGCTAGCTCCAGAATGATGTTAAATTGCGTTTATTTTGTACTGAAGTAATTAATAAACCTGGTTTGCATAAAATAAATACCTATTTATTTATAAGAAAACAGAACAATCATAGAATAAATAAGTTATAAAGTTAATGAGTTTATGCTTACCTATATTATGAAAATAGTTAATAACTGTTTTTCACTATTCACAAAACAGCATTCTACGGATTTCAATACCAAATATAATTAATTTTAGTTTAGTCTATTCTACAAAAGAGCCTGAATGCACCCGGTCCAAATAATTTCAACATGAATACGTTCCTATTTTTATACGGTAGAGTTCCTCATGCCGGACTAAAACTTACATTACGATGAAAGGCGAAGTCTGATTCTCAGTTTTACTTAGCTCTCAAGGAAATGAAGCTATCTAAGCTTACGCAAAGAGTTATCTGTAATTCTCATGAAGAGATAGGACTTACTTACCTGCATAGTAGGTAGGTACAACAATTTGAGTAGGTGTTAAATTCCAATCTCGAGTAACCAAAAAACATTGCTAAATAAAAAAATGGCCGTATTTTCTCCACGTGAACGACCACAAGTATTAATTCTGAAATCACGCCTTCGCACCGGTTGAGCAACATTCTACATTTTACCACATTTTCCTTTTCTCTCGACGAAAATATCCAAAAAAATTATAAGGCGTTTCAAGGAAAATGTAAAAAAGCACGTGAAAACATGTGGAAAGGTAATTGTGGACCGCGTAGGGTCTTGAGAGAATTATTTAAGGATTACAAAGGTGAATAGCCTTTGTCGTGTTATATTTGATGTACACGCAAGCCTAGCTTTACGGTGTTAATTAGTTTTTGTACCTAATTCTAGTAATTTGGTGAATGTGTTGTGATTGTAGCACACGCTTGAGTTTTGGTTGATGGTTATTATTATTTTATAGATCGTTCTTTGTTGTTATCAAAATTAAGGTAATGGAAGTGGGTAAGGTTTATATCACGGTACTTCGAAGCAGAATTGATAAGCCGAGCTAAAGCCGCTAGCAGCCTGGGATTTGAAAATCAAATTAATGAGAAAATGTATATTATGCTAATTTTGATAGAGGCAGTTGGTAAAATATTTTTGGACCTATGGTCTCTGCCCATATTTTGTGCTTTCAAATTCTCAAACCACATTTTTCGGAATAAGAGAATCAAAATACAAATTGTACTTATCACAAGTATTCTAGCGTATAAGGAAAAATTGTACGCAACGGACAATGTTCGTAAATTAAGTCAAGTAAAGCCCGCGACTTTTCAAAATGGCCGACAAAAATGTCGCGACAATTTTCGCTGGAATTTATAAATAAAATAAATGAACAATATGAAAAGAGGGTATATTGCATTTCTTATGCAAAGGTTGGGCAGATTTCGCGAACAAATGTGTGCCCTCCATTGAAATATTTGGAACCTCGTGCTCGGCATCCCGTATTGGTGTAGCCGACATTTTTGCGACTCATTTGAATAAATTTCGGCAGTCGTGGTCGGAATGGGGACTCTTAGATTTTTACGGCGATGTGATGTGTTTGATGCTGACACGGTTATGCTCAATCGAAAAAGTGCGGCTTTTGAAGATCGTTCGAAGTAATGGAGACCCTTTAGTTATGTTGTTAACGCTTTTATGGACATACGTACCTACGTATTTTACTATTCCTTTTTATAACATTCTTTACTACATACATGCAATGTTTCTGACTAAACTTTTTCAAAATATCTATCTATATCAGCAATTGAGAATATTTCGATACGAAAATGCATTGACTCTGTTTCAGATTTGACCTAATTCAGATAGACAATTTTGGTTTTATGTAACAGTATGCTCAATGTGACTGTCTAAGGTTCGCAAGTTATGTCTTGAACATATGATGAAGGGTCAGAGAGGCGCATTATATCATCCACTAAATCACACCCGTCAAATCAGACTCCTGCTGAGCTGAATTTATACAAAGATTTATGACTTAATATACCTAGAGTCACCCACTTAGTGTGACTCATCATTATGAACGTGACATCAGAGTGTCTGCTCGTCGCGAAAGTTGAACAAGTGAAGGGAAATGACTCATTACCGTCCATAAACGAGCTGTGAGGGCTGCAGGCATTGGAATTGTTTCTTAACTGAATTGTGAATATTATTATAGTAAAATAATAAAATGTTTAGAAGCAGGAAATAAGCGTTAGTAAATAAAATCTACGAATTATTTTAAGTCAAATAGGTGCCTTCGAACATTGTTCTATTTAAGAGGATCTTGCAGCTCTGCTAGACAATTTTACGGATAACGCAATCTCTACTTCTACTTCCTCTGCGGTCCCCAAGGAACATTCAAGCCGAATTTCAGCTTCTTGCGCCCATACATTTTGGCTGTATATTTTCGTCAGTTAGCAACGCAATAATTTTATATACAGACTAGCTGTTTCCCGCGGTTTCACCCGCGTCCTGTGGGAACTTCTTCGCGTACCCGGTTAATTTATAGCCTAAGTTACTCCTTGGTACATCAGCTATCCGCCAGTGAACGTGCCGTCAAAATCGGTCCAGCCGTTCCAGAGATTAGCAAGAACAATCAGACAGACAGGCGGACAAAAATAAAAAAAATGACATTTCGGTATATGTACCGGTGTATACATCCATATGCATTTAATAAAAAGCGGTTATTTTTATATTACAAAATACACTCCAATTTGATTTATATGTAGGTATGTATAGATAATAATATATGAATGGAACTTTCATGGTACTTTCGTCAAGTACCTAGTCATAATTAGAGTCTGTACAAGTACTAAACAGATCTATTCTTCAACCTTGTCGTAATTACAAACGATCATAAAAGTTTGGCGTGACACATAACCTGTTTAAAAAAAGATTCAGTTGCCGGTAATAAATTCAACCTCTATTACAAGGGAGCTAAAGATAAAACTGCGTGTTATATACGTAAACGTGGGTCTGATAGACCTCCACCTAACTCTGTCATATGTTATAATGTCATAGTTGCTACAAAAAGGAAACGAATAAAACATACCATTAAATGTGAATGTTAGTTTGTTTGTTACGCTTTCATGCGTAAATTACCGACCGATCATCATGAAACTTTGTACACATATTCTTGAGCGTATTGGAAGTAACATATAACACATTTTATGAAAAATAATAATAATAAAAAAAAAATATTTTATGAAAAAATCGACATCCCATAGTATTTTTATAAACATTGCTTTTTATTCTACACTAGGGGATGCCTGCAGCTACGTTCGCGTTGTTTGTTTTTAGTTAATCTAATTTGGAATACCCTACGGTCCCCAAAGAACATACCTACATGCCAAATTCCAGCTTTTTGTGCCTAATATGTTCAGGAAGATGACGTCCTCTTCATTATAAGATATGATTTTAATCCAGCGCGGTTCCACGGCTCCAGGCTCTCTAATATTGCAAAAATATATCTAAATGAAACTTTCAATTACGAAAGAACATCTGGTGATATTTCTCATTTCGCAGTTAGCCACGTGTTGATAATGACCAATTTGTAAAGAATTTCGAAACCAATTATTGAATCAAGAAATTGTGATACTGATGACCAACATTTACACAGATACTTTGAAAAAAATTGTTGCAGAACACCATTACACCCTTTCTTAGCGTTCAAAGCAACAGCACGAAATTGGGCAGATTAAAATACATAAAACCCTTTATTGCTCAGTTTGACTTCGGCACCCTTGTAGCGGATCTAATAAAATGGACGATTTCAATACGGTAACATTTGCTAAACAAAACGCTTTCAATAAGGGGGTGCCTCTTCGATGTAGGTATTTTTTGCGGAGGCTGCAAGGTCTTATTGCATATTCAATGCACCATGCATTAAGCACAGACTGTTGCCAACTTTACCCTGTAATTGTTTTCTAGCTTTGTTACCTTGGGTTTTCGAAGTGCAATTTTCGATGAATACCTTTATTACGAACCAATATCTCCGAATAATAAAAGGTGTATTTCCACGATCGACAAAGGTCTTTTTTGTGTGATCGGATTATGGGGATAGTGTACAATAATAACAATTTTGATAATGAAGAAGTGTTAGTTACTAAAACTTTTCCCTTTTAGTTGATAAATATTAAAGAAAAAGAAATATGATGACACTTTATGTTGAACACCTTTTTTAAATATTATTTGATGCCAATTGGCTCCAGAGCGTATTTTCTAATATTAAAATGTTAATTTTGCCAGTACCAAATCGCCAGCACAACACAAACATTTTGTGGAACAAAGGATACAGCAACAAATTATGTTAGGAGAAAATCCAAGTTTCAAAAGTATGCTACATTTTGCAGATTTTAGACTATTTTCTAAAAATTATTTTATCTCGTTAAACGTTGCTAGATTTCTGTCCAGCTTCTTATCTGAGTTCATAACATTTCAAATAGTCACTGGAGCCCCGATAGCAACTCGCTTGGGGAGAATTGCCACAAATAGTACCGTCTCTCGCCAATATCGGAGCGAATCGTTCACTGCACATGTTGGCACGGGCTAGGGCGTCCCACGAAGCCATTCACCATTGTTAGCTGCTCCTCTGGTTTGCAAGCTTCCTATTTATTGTTTCCATTTCGTAACGCTCATAGCGAGACTTGGCTTACCTTTCGTAGTAGATCGGTAATGTTAAGCAACGCGTGCACAAGTCGCCATTGGGAGTTGAGTGATCGTGTATGGCAGTACAAGGATCGTTAGGCCACCTCAGAGGCCTTAAGGTGGTCTGAAAACTCGGATACTAGAATTGGACACACACACACACACACACACACGAAAAAGACAAAAAATAAGAAGAGGTATTTTCATTTCAGCCCTTAGGCTACATTGAACCTTACCTTACCTTAGTAAGGTAAGGTAAGGTTCAACGTATCTTAAACGGATATTCAGTTTAAGGATTATGCTAAAAGTTTTAAACAAGTAACTGAGTTCATTTTATTGGTAATTAAATATTTTATAGCGCGTGATAAATAGTAATTTATTTTAATGTGATATAGGAGTAGCTTAAAATGTTACTTTAGTTATTAACGATGGGCCAATGATTTATAATTTGTTGATTTATATGGATGATATACTAATAGGTATTTAATTTGGACTAACTTATTAACTTGACACTAATGTGTAGGGTAATTCTAATTGCGCTGATACAACTGAGCATTAATTTGTAAAAAAACAACGAGCATTTGCCGTTTTTCGTTTTGTCAAGCTAAACAACGAACAAAACGGGCAGTGCTACGAACATTTTCACGATCTTTCTAGCGAACAATATTCAAAAAAAGAGCAAATACGTAAAAGCAAACATACTGTCAATATTCTATGAATGCTCGCCAGAACGTTTGTATGAATTCTCGCTTAAACACACTCGTTTGTTTTTCTGCTATGTACCATTCGCAAGAGAGTATAGGTGAATGCTTAAACATATCACTACTATATTCATGTAATTTTCTAAGATAAACGATGTCAAATATAAAATAACTCAATATTAGTTCAGTGACGTGTATTATTTCTTTCAGTGATAATAGTTATCGCCGATACAAACGAAAAGAGTCGGTCGTTGCACGTGTTAGCCTTGTGCCACAACAATGGAGGCGTAGTCATTGTGCCGAAGTTCCCGTCAACTTTCTGTTATTTATTGGCACGTAGTAATATCTGTAGTATAGACAGATGCCACGGCTGTATTTGATATCGTGCTAACCAATATTACAACGCAGTGTACCAAGGATTCATAAATACAAGAAGACATCAGTAGGTACCACAAATTAGTTGTTACACTATGTTTCTTTGCATTTATATACTATTTGTTTGGTTCTATAGTTACTGTTATTGCGTACTATAAAAAGTTCACGGTTTATCATTCTAAAAATATCTAGCAAAGTATAAGTTGTCACACATATCATCAAATCCTCACCTACGTTATTGTTCGCTCACACGCAAGCGGCAATTTACAAGTTACTGGGAGTTCAATTCTCGGTAGAAATATTGCGTCATTCATTCATACCAGTTCCTAAGTTTGGGCGAATATATCAATGGTAGCATTTTATAATAACTTGTTTTCACAATATTTAGTAGTATTAAAAAAACATCTCTATGAATAACAACAATAATTACCATTTTAAATAACAATTGTATTCAAATATTTCACTTTTAACAATAATTGTAAAATATTAGGTATCTCTATAAAATGTTATTATTATTATGCATATATGCCGATCGCTTGCAATTTAAATTATTCCTACCCATAACCGTAGCAATAATTCAAGTAAATGGATACAATTAAGATAATTTGATTTATTTTGTTAGCTTCTGGCTTATTAGCAACTAAATTGATGGGTTTCGTTTCCTTATTAATAAAAACATAGTAAGGTTTTAAGATTCCCTGAAATACTACGTAATAGTAACACGAAATACTAAACAACATTCGTGTTCTTTGAAATGAAGTTATTTTAAAGAACCAGACCCAAAAAATATATACAAATGCCACCTTAGTTTTCCCCTGATAATGATCCTTGTAAAGCAACCGAATCGTTCGATAATAGTTAAAAGTACGATCCTATCCTGTTTCTATGTACCTATAATATGTGTGTATTTACAAAAAATATATATATATGTATGTTTATCCATAATCTAGTACCTATAGTACAAGCTCTGCTTAGTTTGGGACTAGATGGTGGTGTGTGAATGTGGTAGAATATTATTATTACTATACGATAGAAATCTTGTTTATATATTATGTATATTTCTATTAAAATATAAAAGCTGTAAAACAGATATAAAGCATGCTTTAAACTGTAAAGTATTCTTATTTCAACTTTAATTCAATTTCCTCATTTATACTTATCTCTACAAAATTGACAGCCAAAAATGCTATAAGCATTAAATCGGTCCTTTAAATGCAGGCAATTTCAAAACATAAATTATTTATCGAATTCCTGATAGCGACGTTCGTAAAATCGCTGTATTTGGATACCTGGATTTTAATTAACTGAATCTGATAGTCTGTTTATTACAATCAGATATTTAAATTATCATTAATATTATTTGCTCGCATTAATTTAATTACAGCGTAAAATTACCAAAGAATTTCGTTGTATATTAATAATTGAAGTTACAAGATATTTTAAACTGAAGTAATTGACAATATAATATGATTGTATGCGTATATCGTTGAGATTAATCTGGTGAAAAATAAAGCTATACTAAAATGATGTCGGTGTAACCAAAAATGAAACAAATGGGGCAGTCAAGTGGATTTGATGGAATAATTGTCGAGAATGGGTCCAACGGCAAGATGAATCCATAAGATTGACCAAAACAGGAACACTTATGAAGAGCTTCCTTTTTTAATCAAAAATACCATCCTACTTGAACGAAATGGGTGTAGGTGTAATTGATGGACGATAATGTCACCATTATCGTTGATGGCCAGAATTGTAATGACCTTAATAAAAATTGCTTAGGAAATCTGTCAGATCTATTTGATCCTTTCTGTAAATACTTGCAATTTTAGAGATTACCAGACGTTTTATCTGTCTATTTTGAAGCATACTGGGGTAAAATATACATAATTGCGAATTAAAAAAAGTAACAGTATGAAGTACAAAATGAATTTTTGAAACAAAGAAACACCTGTATTTTTAATCCTCTTATAATAATAAACTTTTACATCAAAAATATATCTTATGACGTCTTTATCCACATACGAAAACTAAAATGAGAAAGAACGAAAGATGAATCGTCGACTCTCTATTTTATTGTGTGAGTGATAAAGTCAATATTTGGATTTTCTGTTTATACGTCCTCGGAGAGAAGTGTTTCGTTTTATTTCCCCCTCGTGTCCAATAAAATAGACGCGGCGTGAACGAGCCTGTGTTACGAATTACTCTTGTATTTTCTAACATGGCCCTTTTTACGGTGCGACTGACGGTCGGCTGTCCCAACAATAATATAAAGAATTAATAACTTGACTGATGCGGATAGGAAAGTGTTTGGGTTTATTGATTTACTGCGGAATTCAATATTCGAACTATAGATAGATACAGATCTATCTAAAATCTACAGAGATTTTAGATTCGTTTTTGACATAAGCTCCATACAAAATATGTCAAACACGAATATCGAATCTCAAAATCCATGTATGGATCGAATATTGAAAATGGGCGTTAAAGACACTATGTAGGTGAGGTACAATTTGAAGGATATGTGATTAATTTAGTAAACAACATAGTGATATTAATTTAGATTAAGATAACTATGTGGTAGGAATGGCACGAGGTGAACAGTGCATTATTAAATATATAACAAACTAACGGAATAATTGGAAGGAAAAATTACAATTTGAAACTGTGTAGACTTATTTAAGTCAAATAAATGATATAATTTCATTAGTTTGTCTCTTTATAGACAGAACATCAATTTAAAATAACCAGACATGGATAAATAAACAACAAGGTCATCTACATGATTTCTTTTTGTAAAAAATTTGGTCAGTATCATGTCAATGTAATCAGTATGCCTTGTGCACGGTAAATCTGTATAATATAATACATTTGTTCAAAAAACTACTCCCTCACTACAAATATCCTTGTGTGGACAAAATCAATGTCCAAACTGGGGACAATGATTTATGGTTCATAACATTTTATTTCTGAGCTGAACCCACATCACTTTTGCGTGACCCGACATCTTGATGAAGTCAATATTATCACTGATTTCTCTGCCACTTTCCCATACAATATAGTCTGTATATTGTAATCTTCTCTTTCCCCATACTGACATTCCCGTCCAAAACAACATGCTTTTTGTAAGTTGCCATCCTTACTATAAGTGCGACTTCCTTCAGCTGTCAAAGTTTGACAGTTAGTTCTCGCTACGTGCCGGTTCAAAAAGTTAGCTAAGTCATTTGGACTGCCGAGCCATACTACGAGTTATAACTTAAATGTTATATTCCGCTGTATTTGTGAAAAAAAAAGGAAAATCTGCAAACTGCAAGTTCGAATATTAATACTGCACGGTTGGCGTAGTGGTTTAAGCGGCCACCTCGCCGTTTGACACTACGCCGAGTGTTGTGGGTTCGATCCCCACACGAGGCAACACTTTGTGGGATTCACAAATTGTTGTTTCGAGTCTGGGTGTGCATTGTGTCCGTTAGTTGTATGTTTGTAAAGTCCCCCGCGACACAGGATTTAGTCCTAATGCGGGAGTTGTCTTTTTAAAAAAAACAAAAAGAAAAAAAAAAGAATATAGAAATTTCAATTATGAATTAGTCGACGGACACTTTTTATAGTTGAAAATTAGACATTAAGCTGAGTCTGGATTTTACAGTGGTTTGGCAATTAGTAAATTTATAGTTAAATTTGCCATACTTTCTTAAGTTATTGAAATACTTTATTATAGGTTTAATTTATGTTCATGTCCTGGACCCTTATTTTAAATATAAAGAATTTTGAGTTTTCTGTGTGGCGCTTTGCAAAGGAGAAAAATGGATAAATTGCCTTCCATCTCCTTGAATATAGCTTTCGAGTAAATCAATAAAATTATTTGCTTACAATGGCAAAAATATCAAGTCGTAAAATCATGGCACAGTTACGACTTGCGAATATGTCGTTTCCTTTGGGCAGCTTTTTCATCATCTGGTTTAAGGGTGATCGAAGATTCTCGACTTTAAGTCATCGCTCTCTACGTCTATAACTATGATAGTTGTTATGGGAAGCCAATACCTTAAAAAATCCTGACAATAGTAACAGAATAAGACGGTTGCTATGCCTTTTCATTACGAAGATTAGTGGTAATCATCTGAACTTCGTAATAAAATGGCATAGACAAGAAGACATAGGCAAGAAAAGGCAAACGTCTTTTTCTGTTTGATAAATTAATAAATAAATGAGAATTTTAATAAATAAATAAATATAAGCATTATTGTATACTTACAATAATGCTAATATTTATTTACTAAACTTCCTGCAATACAATTTGCACAAGGCCGATTTATTGACAAAGGCATATTCTACTAGACATCCTTAGAGGGATGCAGAGATGATAGGGGCAGGTATGTAATATTCTTTGTCTTCGAGTGATCACACCATTATGTTCTGGAATTAACTTTATGTGAGTATACGATGAAAACGAAATCCTCAGCCACAACAAAACAGGTTTAAATTGTATAACATTTCTGCCTTAAAATCTTAAAGAACCTCGTTAGAGAAAGATAGAAAGCGAAGCTAAGACCGAAGTGTTCCATAAATGTTCCGTTTCGACCATTTCGGTCTGGAACACTTAAATGGGTTAACTCGTTACATGGGCCTTATCAGGGAGCGTAAGGACAGCATTGTAGTTGTTATGGCATTTATAAGACCGTCATACCAATATAACGACGGTTCTGGTTAAGACAAGTATAGTCAGATAGCCGACATTACATACCTTAAAGCTATCCACATAAATAAAATCGAAGTGTATATGGGCAATATCGAAATAATACTGACTTTAACTGCATTTATACTGTAAGGTTTAAGCGGCCGCCTAGCCGTTCAAAACTGCGCCTAGTGTTTAGTGAATTAAATGGGGTAGTCAACGTTGTGTTCTTAATCCATCACTACACGGGTGAATTTTCACATTTTCTCAGTAAAAAGAATTCTATCACATAATCCAGTTCGTATAAATACAAAAAAACTACATTATAAATAATAATAAAACGCAACGTAACCCAAAAATAAAAGTTCATTTTACCCCAAAAAAACCAAAGGGATTAACTTCAGCAACGGCCGGTGAGGGGTAGATAATAAAATCAAGTACCTAAATAAGTGCTACTTGAAAAAAATCAGGCTCCATCAAAGTTTTCCTTTGTCACACAGACGGTTTTGACAGAAACTTTTAAAATTACCGCTTAATGAAGAAAGAAAGTTCCCCATTGGTTTTTTTCTCTGCCTTTGCATATTAGCTTTTGATAAATGACTTTGGGCATGATTTGAGACTTTTGAATAAGTTATTTTTAGGGTCTTGAATATGAAATAACGTTAAAAAACTTAATTAAGATTATTTAGGATTGGTGCTCGTAAATTGATGTCTTTTTTTAGTAAAATTATAATAATAGAGTTGTCAAAATGGCATTGAAATAACTTTCTTTTTGGGCTTGTTACAAGCCCCTGAATGTGGTATACATTACCATACTAGCCTTTCTATTTTTGAAACTTGCTTGATGATTTATATTATTATATTTTGTAGCATAATACTTATAATATATTATGCCCAGATGACAAAGCTATTTCATCTTTCTTCAACTTATTTACGGAAACGGATACGAACGAAATCCCCTACACTAAAATGACATCGATAACTTCGCTAGCTCCCGTAAGAAATATATGACGTGATAATGAATTATCAGGTATTAAATATAGAAGACTAGACTACCGGCTGCCCTACTAAATAAACATAGATTGTTACATTGTGAAGCCTGCCAACATACGCTTAGTGTTGTAGTGGGCTCCGACCTTAACCTCGTCATTCTAAGAGAAGCCATATTAGGGACAGCGTACAGTCGAACAACTTCCCGCTAGACCAACATAAGGGTGAGAATCGCGCAGCAAGACATCGTCGCTTCCAGTGCTACTTTACACCCACATTGACACTCGAATACAAAACCAGTTTCTAGTGTGCCTCGACTCTATAAGAGAGCCAAGGGATTTTATTCAAACTGTTCCAGCGCCGACTTGTTTAATTGTACATTAACGGAATGACATTCGATGGTAGTTTGTAGTCAATAATCGTAAAATGCGAAATTGATTTGCATGGTGTACCGAAATTAATATTTCATCATAAAATTTATGATTTCGCATATTTAATATGCGAGCTATTTTTAGACACGATTCCAAAATATCATTATTGTGTTAATTTTAATAGATAGTCCTTATTTATCCGTAAAATCTAACTACTTTTACTAAAAGATTTAATCGTGGATGAAGTTACACTATTTAAAATTATTTATCAACGAAAGTCATTACTTACAGCAACTTTAAACATGTTCCGGCGAAGTGTAGACTCAAAGTTTCACAGAAATTGCATAAGTTTACGTATAATTAATAATACACAGGTAAAAGGCAGAGTAAATTTCAAACTACATTTAGAATGTAATATATATCTTTCTTCCCGTCGAGGTCACAAAATTATGCTTAACGTAATTTGAAACTACATTTAGAATGTAATATATATCTTTCTTCCCGTCGAGGTCACAAAATTATGCTTAACGTGCAATAGATATTGTTATTGTTAAAGATTCGATATATGGTGCCCAAGATACAGGCATAGCCTAGTTTGGGACCATCTACACTTAATTTGTCAACTGTTTTATTAGAAATAAATATACTTACTTACTTACTTACGTTGAAAGATCGAGGGACACCTCGGTGGTGGTGGTGTTTATTACGTAGATCTTTAATGCCTATTAGGCAGAGTACACACCATCTCCGCCTGTCCCTAGAAGCGGAGGATCAGGAAACTAACATGAGTTTCCGCCGTAAAACAAAAAATAGTATCTTCGCAATACAATGTAATGATCTGCATTTACAAAATATTTTTAATACAATATAGACAGTAGGTATACTTATTCACCTAAAATTACTTCAAACAGTGTGCCATTATATAAAACCCTATTTTCATTACATGTTACTTGGATACTAAATCAGAATAAACTGTGAAATCTTGCAAAATAAGCCACTATCGCACAGTCACTGTAGGTACATGTGCTTGTTAGGCACCTGCAATGGAGATCATCTGAGCGGCGGCGGCGCTCAATACACCGAGTTCAAAGTGCATGATATTTTGCATATATTTGTAGTCAGTTATATTAACCCCTTAAAATATTTTGCAAATGCAAATGTATATTTGGCATTTCAAATTCGGCCTTAATGTTGTAGGTACACAAGGCAAGCCCACTAATATACACAAGCCTTAAGCTCTAAATCACTTTGGTCAATGGACGTCAGTTGCGTATCTGTTTGGACATGTCGCGGCAGTTATGCGTATTTATCGCTTTATAAGCCTCGTAGCTTTGGTTTCACCTGAGATTTAGCTGATTTAGTGGGTAACGTAATTAATTTTATGGGTCTATACAATTTTACCTTTTAAGTCTATTATAGTCTCACGCCTTTATATCCGCAGAGGTGTAATATTACACCCACATTTCGCCACGAATTTTTAGGTGCCACGAAATAAGGGTCGAGCCTATTGCCGTACCGGGCACATTACCAGACTCTGTGCTGCTTCAAGAATTTCCTAACGGAAAATCGAACCCGAAACCTCCCAATCCCACGCGCACATTTATGCTGCGAGACCAACGAGCCATCATAATTTAAATTTAAGCGAAATTATGATGGGGACGATATAGGAGCGATGATTGCGACGATGATGATGTGATGATTGACTCACCTTGCACATTTGCTCAAGTTCACCGCTATATAATAATTATTCTTACTGCATGAGTTGTCTTATAAGATAAGGTTTAGCTAGTAGAAGTCTAGATCTGTTTGGTTTATCTCTAGTATATGAAAATGCCATGGACGATAGATATACCAGATATTCCATACCATATGCTTAAAAGGACGGGCCGGCGAAGTAACTAACTTTACATATGTGATGTACAAGACTTTATTCTATTCTAAGAACTCCCTATTTTGTGTTACCGCGAAGAAACCCATGCCCAGCAATGGGACAGTATAAAGGGCTGATGATGATGATGAAATTCGTTGTGGGTTCCAAGTTAATTTAAATATCCCGGCAACTGCACGAATATCAAGACTAGGTGTCTTCTATGTCACTGCTGGTGAACCTCTACATACGTGATACATACATAAGTAGGTAGCAATTGAGACAAGCTTAACCAAAAAAGTAATATGCGACGCAACGTGGAGTTAAGTAATCGCAATTTTGAACCCAAGAAATTTTTATAATAAATGTATGTACAGCATTGTTCCAATTTTGTTGATGTTTCAAAAGATATAACACTTAATTACGGATTTATGGCATTGGTTTCACTTTCCGCTGGACAGCGTTTACCGATGCCATAATCGTGTAGTTAGAAATTAGCTACCAAGAGGTAAAAAATGGTAATATTTTACTACACACTCACTTTTTAATCTCGTTAAAACAATTAGTCAACAGGAATCGTTATTATTTTTGCGGCCGTATACTTTCTCAATACTTGTAGGTAAATATATGGTACGATTAATCGTTCCATTAAGTACGTATCCTTAAGGATACGCTCCCAAGTTACATATTAAACGGATATAACAGGCACTTCTTCCTTTGTCCGTTTTTTCGAATGCTCGTTTAAAAGGGCTACGTGTTGATAAATTCATACATTTAAGTACCCATCGCTTTTCGCCACCTGTGGCTCAAAAGCTTAATCGCCCTTGTTTACTTTTAACGTGTTATGACATGTCAAACATTTTTGCGACCCTCGGGAATTTCAGTAGGATTGTTCAAATTTGTTTTTGAATAAAATGAGTTTTGAACAACGTGTGTACGATTCAGACCGGTAAATAAACTGCTGTTTGTGGAATTCAAAGAAAATATTATTTTTTCGGTTTAAATCCAATACTTATGCATGTATGTAAGTAAGCAGGTGAAGAATATGTAGGTAGAGGAACGAAAAGGGAGAAGGATGCGAAGGAAAAGATGGATGTACTATGTAAAAATGGATATAAAAGAGAAACAGGTAAATTATTGGTTATCGGGCGATAGAGAACTATGAAAGCTGCATACTGCGCCGAGTCAATTCAATTGTTACTGAAACAAGAGGATGTAATCGAATATGGTAACTGCCTTAATGTAGTGTAGTCTTGGGCTTCAAATCGCGTTGCAGATATTACAACCCAGCTCTCGCTTCTCATAGTCGTGGAAAATGTTAAGTAGCAGAACATGTCAGTAGTAGTCTTTATCTCTGTGGGCATTAGACTCATAACTATGGTGAACTTACATTGCATGACACCTCTCACCACCTCACCCGCACCTCCTGACAAATGCACATTATAGAGACAACAGCTTGCAGTAATGCCTGCTGACTGCCTCCGTGGTCCAGTGGATAGCGTATGCGACTGCTGATTGGAGGTCCCGGGTTCGATTCCCGGGTCGGGCAATAGTACTGATTTCAGCATGAATAGGCCGGCTCGACCGGGGAAGTACTACCCTTTCACAGAAAATCGACATAAAGTAACAGTACCTAAACTGTTGCCTTTCGTTCGGTGAGTGAGAGTGCCGGAGGCCCAATCCCCTTTTCCTTCTCCTCATCCCACTGCTCATCCTATCCCTTTTTCCAACCCCAAGGGGCGGCAACGCACTTGTGACTCCTGTGGTGTTGCTTGTGTCCGTGGGCGGCGGTAATTGCTTACCATCAGGCGATCTGTCTGCTCGTTGGCCGCCTATTACTATAAAAAAAATGATGGACAATTAATAATTAATTAAATATTCTACATTTACATTCGCAGTGCAAGGGAACCATTTCAATTCCTCAGCTTCACCCTGGTTGTTCAACTTATTCATGGATAGCTGCATGAAAGATTTGAGGGAAACTGATTGCGGGATTGATATGGTAGGATTGCGTGTTAAGTGCCTCTTATACGCCGATGATCAAGTAATTCTTGCATCATCGGCGAATGAGTTGCAACAAATGATGGACTGCATGAACGAGAGTTTTAAAGCGAAAGGTATGAAAGTTAATGCAAGAAAGACGAAAGTGATGGTGTTTGAGAAGGATGAAAGTTTGACTGAGTGTAATATTACGATTGAAGATGAAAATGTGGGACAAGTTAAAAGATTTGTATATTTGGGAAGCATGTTTACTAGAGATGGAAGATGTGAAGGTGATATTGAAAGGAGAGTGATAGCGGGGAACAGTGTGAATGGAGCGCTGCATGCCTTTATGAACGGCCAAACCGTGCCTAAAAAGGCGCGACTGGCGGTTCATAATGGAGTGCTGGTGCCCACCTTGATGTATGGAAGTGAGTGTTGGGTATGGCAGAAAAAGCATGCAAGCAGAATTAACGCAGTTGAGATGCGATCACTGCGTAGTATGTGTGGGGTGAGACTGATTGATAGAATTCCGAATGCAGTAATACGAGAGCGATGTGGCCTGAAAGAAGATGTCGTGACAAGGATTGAGAAAGGAATGTTGAAATGGTTTGGACACGTGGAGAGAATGAGCGAAGAAAGATTGACGAATCAAATATATATGGCAGAGGTGTATGGACAAGCCGGTTGCGGCAGACCTCGTAAGACGTTCGTGGACCAAATTGGGGACGTCTTGAAAAACGGAAAAGTCCGAAGCACCCGCAACCGGCGAGCATGTATGAAAAGAATAATGAATGTAGAGGAAGCACGTGAGGTTTGCAAGGATAGAAGCAAGTGGCGATCTGTTGTCTCTGCCTACCCCGACGGGAAAAAGGCGTGAGCATATGTATGTATGTATGTATAAAACAATCAATATTTTGTGATGAAAATGAAGCGTTATTTCATTTAAAAAATGAAAACAACCTTTACAATCACACCTCATCATCATCAGCCTTTAACAGTCCACTGCTGGACTAGGGCTCTTCTTTGAAAGGAGAAATTTGGCCTACTATATGACGCTGGCCAAACGGGTTGGCAAAGGGTTTGTATCAAGTTTTCCTTCTCTTACAGTGCTGTTCTCTGCATAATATGCTCCCTCTGTCGGTTCTTACGATACCCATGGGATGATATGGGGTGGTGAAAATTCGTATTCTTAATCCGTCACCACACGAACACCACACCTAACGGGCATTAAAATACCAACTTAGAATTGTTTAATGTGTTATAATTTTTTCGTCGTCAGTCATAAAGTAGGTATACATTTAATTTATATTTTTCTTGAAAAACAAGATCTAGTCTTCCAACTTGAGACTCTGCAGTACCATAAGGTCCAATGATAACTCATTACAAAGACCCTAAAAAGTGGGGTTGAAAAAAGTCAAGCTTTAGCCCTGAGTATCTGAAGTTGATAGTTTTCACAGCTAGTGGATACTGCAATTTGTTCAGCAGTGTCTAATTGTCCTGGGGACACCTGCAAGAAAGTAATTGGATATTTCAAAATTCACTAAGGAATATTATGAATTACCGACAAAAGCGCTACTGTCCTCTTAAGTCTTGGGGACTTCCGGTTTGAACGTATCAACGTAAACATCTGTGTCAGTCGTGGTGATAAAATTTATTTATAATATACAATAAAGTGCCTAAAATTACCTGGAAACATCAAGCATACATCCACATAACCTCACTTCTGGCAAGTCACTTACTATTATATATAAATATTACCCATAACAGCGAAAACTAGCTGCTGAAATAAAAACTTTGTGACTGTTAAGATTTAAATGGCAATTACCAACGACTAACAATAACCACTGATTTGTAAACAAAGATTATCACTGGCTCATTTTGTTTCGAACACAAATCATTGTAATCAGCTGATTGGCACTCAAATGACATTCGGTACTACCAACATTGACAACACATCGTGGAATACCAGAGACAAAAAAAATCGTTTTGTTTTTTTTTTTTTTTTTGTTATAAGAGGCTGACTATTAATATGTTAGTCGCTAAATATCTACCCAAATAATAATAAGGCTTGCCATACATTAAAGTAAAAATGAGTAAACAGAGTAATAATTAATGCACAAACGAAAATAAAAACTAGCGCCATCTATTGTGGATGTCAACAAACATTGAAGTTCCGAACTGAGTCACCTATTTAAAACACATTGAGTAAGAATATGGTAGCCTAGTGGCATAAGTATTGAGCGATATTTAATGGTCGTGCGTTCAAACCCTGCTACATACGAAGAGCGCTTTTTGTGAATTATTTCATTTATTCAACATGTCAGACTTTGAACATGAAAATATTACGCTAAGGAGACAGAAAACACAAAGTTTGGTTTTTAACGATAGCGAATTCGATATGGATGTATCTTATCAAAGTCAACCAAGTATTGGGTGTCATAATGAGGAAATAAATGCATTAACGGAGAAGCTAAACAAGTTAACAATAGAATTACAGAGTGCCAATGCAGAAATAGAAAACTTAAATACTGAAAACACAATTCTGAAAAGGGAAATAGACAGTTGTAAACATAAAATAAGACTTTTTAAATCTGTGGGCGCAACAGAAGAAAGTAATTTCAATAATTTCACACCTCTTAAGTTCTTCTCACCGCAATATCGTAGACGATTTAAATGTACTAATATGAAAGTAGGCTTACCTCGGACGTCGTCACAGGAATTGACCATCAGTGCATTAAACTGTCAAACCCCAAAAACAAGCCGACCGCTGAAATCTTTAAATCGTAGTTATGATAACTCCACAAAAATTGAACTTAATAACTATGGTACGCAGATAATGAGTTCTCTGAAACCCAATAATATGGATATGGCCGTAATTGTGGATGGCACACAAAACTCATCAGTCCAAGAATGTGCAATCTCAGAACAAGATCCATTTTTATCCGTCGGTGAGACAAAGTTAGCCCCGGTAGTAAGCAAAAGTTCATATGGGAATAAAGACTTCGGTACAAAAAAGAAGATCCTTATTATAGCAGATCAGCAAGGACGTGGACTTCGAAACATTCTGCAGAAGTTAGTCGGCGATGACTATAAGGTCTATTGTTTCTGGAAATCTGGAGCTACATTAAGCGAAGTATTGCTTTCAGACATGACGGCCGTATGTAATTTAAATAAGGATGACTTTGTAGTTGTTTTGGGTGGCATAAATGACGCTAATCCGAATGAACTTCAATTTTCTTTAAAAAGTTATTTAAATAGCACACAAAACACAAATATAATTGTTACCGAAGTGCCATACAATCGACATCTTAACGAAAAAAAGCTAAATTACGAATTGAATTTCATTTGTTCTCGGTACAGACACGTTAATTATCTTGATATGAATTATTCTGTGCATTTGCCTGGATACAGTTCTCGTCCTTTACATATTTCGCAGCTTATCCTCAAAGAAACATTACTCATTACATATAAGTCCAACTATGACAAATATACTGACAATAACAATCCTATTAACGTGACTTACCGTGTGTATAACCGTTGTGACAAATCTACGCAAACAGATGCTCAATGTACTAATAATACTGTAATATTTGAATCGAGCTCCTCGAATAGACGTAATGACTTTTTTCGTGTTTAAGGAAATTAATATACTTCATCAGAACATTAACGGACTGAACAATAAATCCGATTTGCTAACATTATCTCTCGAGCTACTAGAAAAGGAGAAAAGATATATAGATATTCTGTGTATAACGGAGCATAATATGGTGCGATCAGACGCTGAATTTATTAATATTCCAAATTATACAATTCGATCATCTTTTTATCGTAAGAGCTGCCGAGGCGGTGCATGTATTCTCACTCGTAATCTACACAACTGCAAGGCAATAATTGGTTTAAAGGATTTAAGTGAGGAAGGCAAAATTGAAGTGTCGGGAATAGAGTTAGTGGATCATAAATTATTAGTGTTCTGTATCTATAGACCCCCGAAAGTAACGCAGGAAGATATAAATATATTTTTTGACAAATTAAACTTTTTACTATCTAAGTTCTGTTTCAGTAAAAAAAGGGTCATTCTGTGTGGCGATTTTAATATAAATATACTTAATAATTCAACATTATCAAAGAACTTTTTGAACATATTATCATGTCATAATCTAAAATGTGCTTTTAAAGAACCCACACGTATTATTAGTGGCACCTGTCTCGATAATTTTATGCATAATGTTCCAAGGTGCAAGTCTAGAATACTTGAATTTGCATTGTCTGACCACACAGCACAATTGCTAACGTGCCCAGTTAAGACAAGCGTCACTTACAGATATTGGTATGTCGAAAAACGAGATCTGCATGAGGATAACGTAAAAAAATTTCAAGAATGTATGGAGTCATTGACTTTTAGTGAATGCTTTGAGAACTGTAATCCCATTGAATCATTTAATAGTTTCTATGACCTGTTTGTTTTATTATATAATTTGTGCTTTCCTTTGGTTAAATTCAGAATAAGTGTACATAAGCGCCAAAAATGGATTTCAAAGGGTATAAAGAATTGCTGCAAACGCAAAAGGCAACTTTTATGGCAGTGTCGTAAAAACCGAACAAAGAAAAGCATAACTGATTTTAATACATTATCCTTGAAGCTTAACCGTATTATTAAACTAACTAAAAAAGTCCAAAATGAACATTTTATACGTACTGCCAGCAACAAAAGCAAAGCTACATGGACGCTTATTAATAACTCAAAGTATTCTACGCCTAAAGACGAAATACATCAGATCCAAATAAATGGCATAAGTATTGACGACCCTTTACAAATAGCTACATCATTTAATAATTTCTTTGTTGACCAGGTTGGAAAATCTTACCACAATAGCAAATTTCCTGTTTCGGTAAACATTTCTAATTCTTTATTTATGAATCCCACCACACCAACTGAAATACGCACAGTAATATCAAATTTAAAAAACACCACCAGCACAGGCTACGATGATGTATCTACTGTAATTCTAAAGAGCGTATCGCTTAAACTATCTGTCATATTAAGTCATGTAATCAACCAGTGTATTTGTCATGGCATTTTTCCCGACAAATTGAAATTAACGGTAGTCAAACCATTATTTAAAAAGGGAGATCCATGTTCAATGACCTGTTATCGACCGATTGCTTTAGTCCCTACCATATCGAAAATCTTTGAAAAGGTAATACACGATAGAATATACAACTTTGTTGAAAAACACAATCTTTTTGCAAGTGAGCAGGTAGGCTTTAGAAAAAATATGAACATTAATATGGCTATCTATAACTTCTTAAAAATTGTTACCGAAAATACAGACAGGAAGATGCCCACTTGTGCACTATACATGGACCTTACTAAGGCATTCGATTGTGTAAATCACGACATTTTATTAAAAAAATTGAATGCGTATGGAATAAGGGGTAAAGTCTCAAAACTCATTGAATCTTATCTCTCTAGCAGAAAGCAATGTACTGAAATAAGGCGTTTATGTCCAAAGCTTAAAACAGTGATCAAGTATTCATCAGAATATAGAGAAAACAAACTAGGAGTCCCACAGGGGAGTGTACTAGGACCGCTTTTATTTAATATTTACATAAATGACCTCCCAAGAATAACAAAGCATCCAACTATTTTGTTCGCTGACGATAGTACTATTGTATTTGTGGGAAACGATAAGTTGCATCTTGAATCCGATATATACAATACTCTTGACAATGTTGTAAAATGGTTAACAGCAAATAATTTAAAAATAAACTTAAGTAAAACACACTTAATGACTTTTAGGAATAGAATACCCTTACTAAGCAATATTAATATTAACTTTAATGGCGAAACAATTAATGAAGTGGATACAACAAAATTTCTAGGACTTAACATAGATAACACTCTAAACTGGAAGGTACATGCGGAGAACCTATGCTCAAGGCTAAGTTTTCAGTCGTATGCGCTGTACATGCTTACCAAAAAATTAAACCAAACAGCAGTATTGATTGCATACCATGCGAATATTGAATCCATAATACGATATGGAATTATATTCTGGGGTAACTGTACGGAAAAAGAGCAAGTCTTTAGGGCACAAAAGAGGTGTGTACGGGCAATGTGTAATCTAAAACAAACAGACAGTTGTAAACCTTACTTTAGAAGTCTTAAGATATTAACAGTACCGTGTCTGTACATATACGAGTTAGTGTTATTTGTAAGAACGAACCCCACTTTGTTCGAAAATTATAGAAGCAAGCGTCACCATCTTAAAGTAAGTTGTCCGCAACACAAAAGTGCTTTGATGACGAAAAGTGTCTTCTGTATGGCACCCCGCGTGTATAATCACCTACCGATTTATTTATTGGAAATTATTTGTAGAAATAAATTTAAACATGTTCTTAAACAATTCCTTGTTGCAAAAGCGTATTATAGTGTTAATGATTTTTTAAATGAATCCAAAACAAATATGTAATGACATCTTAGATTTGTGACTACATCTGTCTATTTTAATTTTTATCTTATTATTATTTGACATAATCATTTCTAATGTTTTAATTGACATTACTTATAATTATTATATATATTAATATTGACATTGTTATAAAAATTATTTTAAATTTAATTATTATTATTATTGATATTATTAATTTAATCATTGTCATCGAAGTAATTTACGTTAATACGTTGCACGAAACCCGTTTTAAATCGAATGTTTTTATCAAGATAATTATTTAATTTGAATATTGTATTTTTACATTGCATGCTTTCGGGCCGATTATGGAGAGACCATTCCTATATTATGTATTTTTGTCACCACAACTGTACCCATTTTCGCAATAAATGAGTTTGAAGTTTGAAGTTTTTCATCAAAAAATTTATACCAGCGCTTGGTTAGACCCTGTGCCAAAGCCTCTCAAAGACTGGGGGCACAATAGTAATAGAGAAACGCTAAAATTGCCAAAATACAACAATAATAAAAATATAACTTTATAGTTTGGCTTTATGACAAAAGTTTCAGGACCAAAGTTGTAGAGAATTTGATTTGTAACAAAAGATTCTTTCACATATTCTTGGTGTGGCCAATAGTTTACGAGAAAATCAAGAAAAACCATCTGCATCTGAACTCTTTCCAAGATGGCGGCCAAGGGACAAGAGGTACGATCCCACAAATGTGGATATTCCCTACTCAACTGTAAAAAAAAATTGAGTCCGCTGATAAATGCAACCCCAAATGCAACTTTTCAGTGGACAAATAAAAATACTACGCAAGATATTTAAACTACCTTGAGATCTGACGTATGTAAGCTTAACCAAACTCAGAGGTGGAAGAATGCATAATGAGGCTAAGCAGAGCTGTAGTTTAGCGATGTAATTCAAGTTGTAGTGACGCGCTGCTCCGAGAATCGTCGTAAACTTTACTTATTAACGAAGTTCGCGGCACGCCGCCATGACAGTCGAGGCGCCATGATGCTTTTTTGCCGTTGTTTTCAAGATTTTTAATTATTGAATTAGAGGCTTATGTTATTTAGTATAAATGAGGCTGAATTTTCTTTTTTGAATAATTAGGTAAATTTTAGGTGCTGATTATTATGATAATTAACAAGGGATTTAGGTTGAATTCTTAAAGTTATACTGACAATAGATTGTGATATTGTGGGAGAATTTACTCTCGACAGTAAATGACGCGAATTAATTGCCTGGTGATGTTTTGTTGGCTCAAGTTAGTATTTTTTTCTAAAGGTGCAATTCCAAGATGGGCTGCAGACCGCAAACTGCAACCGCAAACTGCAAGCGACATCACTAATTTCTATGAACCTCTATGAAATTGATTCCGAGCGCGGCAACACTGCGGCCTGCAGTCACGGCGCGCCGCGTGCGGTCGCGGCACGCAGCGACCGCATGCTCTCCAGTGATGTTGCGGATTGCAGACAGTTCACACGTACAAACATGTTGACTTTTTCAGAGGATGATGAAGAAAAATTAATTAACTTTGATGCTGGTCATGCAGTCATTTATGACACATATATTCAATCCAAATTATCGTAATACTTTGGTGAAAGATAATGTGTGAAAAGCAATAGTAAAGGATTTGGATTGGTTCTATAACTCGTGCAGTCACGGCATGCCGCTGCGCTTGGAATAGAAGCATCCGCGACCGCAGGCAGCACTGCGGTCGACCAGAGCCGCTAGCCGCAGTGTCGCCTGCGGTTGCAGACTGCAGCCCATCTCGGAATTGCACCTTCAATGTTTTAGTGGACCAGGCTTTGAATGTTTCTGACACTAGAACGTAGTCTATTTAACTGCATAGACCACGCAATCGGTTTTCGTGGATTACTTGTTACTGCCACTGTGCCGTATACTGTGAGTTAGATTCCAAAACGGGTGAAAATTTTGTGTTACCCAAAAATATTTTCAGCAGGTTTTTATTTTTATTAAACTTCTATGGATATCAATACTTGGTATATTCATATAACAACGTCATCTAGTCTGAAACAGAATAAATTTTATTCGACAATATAGTGGCAAAGGCATATTTTATTCAGCCAGTCTCGAAACGCTATTATTTAGGATAAAAGTTTACGGACGTGTCTGCAATACCTACGGTGACAACGCTTTGGGATTTTGTTACGTTCATGCCTTTTCTCGGGTAGTTTCTAAAGTGGTATTACTTAGTGCTAGGTGATGCGCAAACATGGACACGAATTGTGACATCCACTTGATGTAATAAATTATTTTAAAATTAGCTTGCGTCAGGTCAGGATATATCTCCAGCCCAAAGACAAAATATAGCTACTCGTATATCAAGTATTTTCAGTAATTAAAAACGAAAAATTAATCCTATTGAATTTGCTTCAAGCTCCTCACAGCAGTAACCACGCCCTGAACGGGCGGTAGCACAAATCATTTCTTCAAGCTAGCAAGATTCGTGCGGTATCAATAGCGAATACGTCTGCCGTCTGATCACTAAAAGGTCGCTTAGTTGTAAATCAGAATCAGCATCAGCATTTATTTGTTAAACATAGGTAGGTACAATTACAGTGATCTTAAAATTAATATATTTATTTATGTATTAACATTTTCTGCTAGACCTTAGAGTGGTGCAGAGATTAAATATAGTGTCCCATGTTTTGTCATAGGACATATAAATGTAAAATTGTGCGTAAAATACATATAAAATGAAGTATTATTCAAGTTCACTCAATTTTTACATAATTAATTACAGAAATTATATTAAATTAGTACATCATTTAGAAAGTCATCTATAGCATAATAACATTTATTAATTAATAAATTACATACTGACTTCTTAAATTCTAGCATAGACAAGTCTTTTATTTTATTGGGTACTTTGTTGTTAATCTTTGGTGCTATGCCAAAGAAGCTCTTCGGCATTAATGCTGTCTTACAAGTTACATTACAAAGAATACTAAAAGCTACTTATGTATTGAATTAGAATTTAGAAGAAAATAATTTTGACTCTATGTCACATTGGTCTTTTATAATTGGGCAATAGAACTGTGTATAAGTATGCACAGCGCCTTACGATGTTCAGTCGTGTATTATGTAGGTCAGTTTTGTTGTTAGTGTGGCTTTTTCGCTTATTACAGCTGCCTTGTCTCAAGTGTGTAGTATCTTGTTCGAACGACGCGACCGGTAATAATTAGATGTGCACTAAGTGTTATATTTTAAGACTATATTGTTAGTGCGGTAAAAGCTTTCGCTTAGTTTATGAAGGTTCTACGTAGGTATGTACTACCGGTGAGTAAAAATATCGTACATGCGTTAGAATTAATTATCGTGTATTTTTTATATCGGAAAGAGAAGTAGAGTTTTCCTGCAACCGAGAACACAATATTTCACTACTTCCGTATTACATAATACTAAGAATAGAAGCGGCATACACAATAAAGTAATATTTATACGAGATTCAATCGCGTGAGCATTTTAAATAACAGGTGTAATTAATTCTATAAATTCCAACGTTTCGACATGAGCAGTGAACACGAAACTATTGATTAAATCTCTCTAAAAATGAACAAAAACCGCAAAAGTTTGAAAGTTGAAAGTTATTTATCACAAAATAGTCCGACTTTTCAAAAAGCATGGCGACCATGCATGTTGATAGGTGTAGCAGTTGTTTTGTTACTCAGAGATTAACCGGTTAACGCGCATGGCGATTCCGGTGCTCAGCACCTGTACATTTTGCGGTACAAAACATTTTGAGCAGGACCTGAAGGATCGGTATTAAAATACATTTTAGATCAAATTTTGGTAGCATGCTTTCAATCTTGTTGAATGCAAAGTTTGTGAGTGAATTAAGATGGGTTTTCTTTTCAGAGTTTTTAGTGTGGAGGGATCAATAATTTTATATATCAAATCAAAATGGAATAATTACTGCTTACTAAACGTGGAGGCAGCGTTAGCCTAGTGGAGATACCAACGGACTGACATGCAGAGGGTTTTGATTGGGTTCGAATCCACGGCGCACACCAATGACTTTTCGAAGTTAGGTATTTGGTTAAGGTTAGGTTAGTTAAGTATGTATTAAATTATTAATTATCGCCTGCCCCGTGCCTCGGAGAGCACGTTAAACCGTTGGTTCCGGCTGTCATGAAGATCTTTGATAGTCGTTACCCTCAAATAGGGAAGTCATTACCCTCAAATTAATTGATATTGGTCTAAACCATGGAATATCGCTATCCTTTTGGGTTGCAGAAGTCAGACAGCAGTCGCTCTGTAGAAAAGTTGATATTCTGTCATATTTGGTTATACCAGTAAGCGGATCTTTGGCTCCAAAGCGTGTCAGTCTTGTATGCAACCGGGATAACGCTAAGGCGATGATTACTAAACGGGGAAGAAGAACATCGTGAGGAACTTGCGTGTCTGAAAGTTCTGCAAGATGTTCTCGAAAGACATGTGAAGTCCGACAACCCGCAATTGGCTACTGTGTGGACTATGACCTAATCCTTTACATAATGAGAAGAGGCCCGAGCCCAGCAGTGGCAACGATTATAAACATGGGTGATGATGATTATATTTCAGACATGTGAATCTATTTTGGATGCGGTTTCGTTAAAGGAGTTAAGCGACTTCATATACGAGTATATAAAGTCACTTACCCTCACTGGCATGTCTTACATTTACTGAAGCTAGAGACCTAATGGAAGGCAAGAGGAACCCACCACGCACCCTCGGATTGACCACCCCAACTATTGCAATAGAAAAAGGGATATAGGAATGGTATGGGTTCCAGAAGATACCTGACTTGCAGTATCACGCTGTATGCGCCGACTATTCTTCGACACGTGTTTCGCCTCTGCACGAGGCATCCTCAGGAGCGATGGGCAACGACTGAGCCAGCTCAGGTTCCTTGGCGCAAGTAACGCCTGATTCAATTAACTAAAGCTAGAGAAACGAAATTTGGTCATTCGGTTCCTTTTATAACTTAGACATCCTATGGAAGGATTTTAATTATTCCACAATGTATTCCACCCCTAAGGGGGTAAAATAGGGGTAGAAAGTTTGATCGAAAATTAAGGACAACTAGCCTTGCAAAAGTTTGTGGACAGTTCTATCAAGGATTTTGCTTATTCCTGAGTGCGCAAATAATAATTTTAACTGAGTCTAAGGAAGGTATCAAAATACTAACGGCCGCGCCCGATATTTGATCAATGCAGTTATTTGGCTACTACAGATACATATTTGTCATGTAATGTAAAAAGGTTAATCTTAACTAATATAATAAAGCTGAAGAATTTGTTTGTTTATTTGGTTGAATGCGGTATTTTTTTGGTAAGCAATTACCGCCGCCCATGGACACAAGCAACACCACAGGAGTCACAAGTGTGTTGCCGCCCCTTGGGGTTCGGAAAAGGTTAGGATGAGGAGTGGATGAGGGAGAAGGAATAGGGAATAGGGCCACCGGCACTCTCACTCACCGAACGAAACGCAGCAGTTTAAGTACTGTTACTTTACGTCGATTTTCTGTGAGAGGGTAGTACTTCCCCGGTTGAGCCAGCAAGGCTCTACTACCTGCAAATTTCAGGAACTACTGGTCCGATTTGAATAATTATTTTCGTGTTAGATAGCTCATTTACCGAGGAAGCCTATAGATTATATAACATCACGCTATGAGCCACCGTTGCAGAGCAGTAACCCTAAATAACGGCGGTGTATTCGCTCTTCTAGTGTCAAATATGTATCTTCAGTAGTCAATGCATGAATGGATCAAATACTGTACCGGCCGTTATAGACAAAATAAAACAGCTCTAAACGAGATTTTTTTTAAGGACTTTACAAAAATATAACCAACGGACACAAGGAATACCCAGACTCGAAACAACAATTTATGGATCACACAAAGTGTTGTCTCGTGTATGAATCGAACCCACGACACTCGGCGCAGTGTCAAGCCGCGAGGCGGCCGCTTAAACCAATACGCCAACCGTGCAGTCAAATCACATTCAGAAAAAATCAAATTCAGATTTCTTTACGACTTTGAATATTTATCTATCAATCCAATCTAAAATGCCTTGAGTACAATCGGTCGCCATGGTAACATATATAAAGCCAGTGAAGCAATAACAATATTATTCAATACTTTTATATAATGTCCTTGATTGACCCTTACCCTAAATTTATATTGAGGGACATTAAGTTGTGGAGGTCATGAAAATAAAATCTCGACTGTCATTAGAGAATTATAAATTATCGATGTTATTAAAATATTCGATTTTATTTTCCGTTGAACTCATCAGCTTATCGATAACTACTCTGAAAATAACTGAGTAACTTAAATTTACTCTAAGCTGATTGGAAGCAGTATTGATTTGGCGCTACATAAACAAGACAAAAAATATTCAAATAAGCAGGCTGGAAATATTTTTAAAACACTTTATTTAAGGCGGACCCTGATGTAGACCGGTATTAATTATTATAGCCAGGCAGAAGATCATTTAAGAGTATATACAGTAAATACAGCTATGTTTTTATTTTTTTTATTTATTAAATACAATATAAATTTTATAGATAATTTCTATGATGCAAACATAAACTCAGGTGAGTTGTTGTATACAATGTAGATAGGTATGAAATAATTCAGAGCGATGTCACTGTAATATAATCTAACAGTATTGTAACTCGGCCGTCTCTGTGAGTTATATATACCTACAGACGCGCCGTACGCAAACCAGCGGTAGGTCACTGCGACACGGTGCGAGCTGCGGCACGATCGCGGCTGTGTGTACTTTAGGCACAGTCTAACGGCCCTGTCACGACCTTGCCGCTCTGAGCGGCGGCTTAGCGCGGGGCGGCGAGCGGTAAGATCAAATGTATGAAGACGTTCGAAGCACGCCACGAGCCGCCGCGCACAGCGATAACGCGCGCGTTTTTTTTGGCGCGAATAGCTGCGCGGCGAGCGGCGCGGCGGGCGGTGCGGCGCGCGGCGGGAACAAATGTACTGCGACCAAGTCCGACGCCACGACTCTGAGCGACACAGACAGCGTTACGCGAGGGACGAACTAGGCGGTTAAACTATTTGTTAAATATTTTGTGGCGATAATGAAAACGGAGACATTTAAAGTCGACATTTTAAAACGGTCGCGTGTATGGATAGCAACACATCCGCTGTATAAATACAAAAATGTTAATAAAACGTTGCGAGATGTAATGAAACAATGTTTACAGAATGTAATGGTAGGTTTTAATATAACTCGCAAACATTAAAACATTGTGTAATGTACATATGTACCTATTTAAGTATTTAGGTACAGACACAGCTACTATGAAAGTTAAAAGGTGATTTACCTACCTACTTAACGTAATCTACGTTGTGTAGGTACCTATTCAACGCCTCATTAATTGCGAATATGCATTATTCCTTTGATATAAAATACTTATAAGAAATGAAGATCCAATGTCGACAATGTTGTAGGTATACCGTATAGTTACACAAAGATATTTTGGCTATCGCCATATTTATGGGTAACTGCGTCGGCCCAAATATGTCCACATTTGCCGCTGCGTTTACCACTGCTGTAGGGTCGTGGCGTGCACGACGCTCTGCCGCGCCGCCCGCCGCGACGCGCGCCGCCCGCCGCGACGCGCGCCGCTTAGACCGATCTCGTGAACAGGCCCTAGTGTACTTTGCTCGAGGCGCGTAGGTATAACTCGAGTTTCGTGCGTTTGTATGGAGTTTGTATGTGCTAGGTTATCGGTAGCAACACCACAATGGCCGGCTTTTGTATATTAGAATTTGCATTAATACAGGATGTTGCCGAAAAATATAAGTATTATTCTAAACTGAGTTGTTTTTTAATGAACGATGTGTACGGTACGGTTTTTAGAATAAGTTGTTACCCTAATTTATATTTTATAAGAAATGTTTGTTAAGTTTGTACTTTATGTTTACGTGTAAAACTGTTTCTAAGAGCTTCTCCATCATTCTACGATCCATGAATGTGTGTGTGAGTAGATTAACAGAATATTTATATAAACTAAAGTTCTATTAGACTTGATGCACAAACAGAATATACATCGTAAATTAAATAATCATGTATGAATGAACAACTAAATATTCTCGTGAGGGAATAGGGTAGTTTCCAGGGTCAAAATAATTACATTTTATTAAGTCCGTATTTTAGATTATAAAAAAATATTGGACACGTATTTTTCTTTTTTCGATTAAATAAAAAATAACAAAGATATAGCTCATTAAAGTTACGTGTGACGTCACCCCGGGCGAAAGAAAGCAGCACGGCGTGACGTTATACGTAACTTTAATGAGCTATATCTTGGTCATTTTTGGTTTAATTTACAAATAAAAAATACCTATCGCTTATTTTTGAATAATCTAAAGGATGGACTTATAAATTTTTTTTCGTCATCTAGCCTATTATATCAATACTTTTGTGTTCAGTAATCCAAATATCGTTTCAAACTAATAACAAATTGTAATCAACAGCTTAATTAATTATTTTCGATCAAAGCTTTTTGATAATTCTCGACAATAGTGTCCATAGTAATCAAATTACACCAATACCAAATTAATTTGCACACATACCTACATAAACCACAAGGCGGTATCGTCAACCGCTTAATAACGATATCTCGCCATGTGCCGTGGTATCTAATCAGCCGTTATGCGCCTCCATAACATAAATTACTCGGAAATAATCTGGATGTCGTGAAGGCGCGACCGTAAATTACTTATCTGTTTTCCTGAAAACGAAATAACTTCGGTCACCGTGTTGTTTGTATTGTGAGAATCAGATGTTGTTTAGTTACATTTACTGCTAATCTAGCGATAGCCTAGAGGAGAGACTGACAGACTGCTACGCAGAGAGTCTCCAGTTTGAATCCACTGCAAACCAATGCCTTTTCAAAGTTATGTGCGGAATAAATTGTTAACCTACACGCCTGAGAGTTCTCCTTAATGTTTTTGAAAGAAATGCGAAGTCTCACAATCTGCACTCGGCCAGCGTGGTGGACTATGGCCCTAGCAGTGGTACAGTTTATATAAAAGGCTAATGATGATGATGACATTTACTGCTATTGATACTTTTGACCACGATAAAACTGAATTTTGTTTAATGCTTGCTTGTTATTTTTGATAAAACTTGAAAGAGATGGTAACAAATGAGGCAGTTTCATTTATTTTCTACCATTCGTACGCATAGTTGCGATATTTAGTTATTATTAGCAGGAAATATTTTACAACCCTGAAAATATCTAGCATACACGTAGAAACGATAAATTCTAATTATTCAAAGATAACGTAATCTGAAGCTATTTTTTAACGTAGTACGTAGTTTGATTCGATTAAAGTACGGAACGATAAAATGTTCAAGACTTTGATTCAAGAAAAAAATCATAGGGAACTTGGCTAAGCGCCAAGGTGGTTCTGTTAGCTAGAACTGGATTGTTATCGAGGAATATACGAAATGGACTCCAAGTACCTATGTAAGTTTTACGTCTGTTGGTTATTGGAAAGATTTCTGAAGTATTTTTTCAATTTATTTTACTAAGTTGGCAAACAACTATTATCCTGCTTACTAGTAGGTGGTAATAGATACTAATATACATATATAGAATGTGAAGAAATAAGATACAGCGTCTATGACGATTAATCAATTTTTTAGGTTAAAATTAAGTGCATCGACCTTACTCATCAACCGCCATGTTGGATTGCTGTGAAATATTGATTTTGACAAATCGGTTTATTAGAACAAATAAATACTTTCTTTATATATTGTAAAATAAATAAGCTTCTTAATACATAATTTCGGACAAACACTGACTTAGACACGGTTTATACTTACGCATACATACAGCAGGCTAACTCTAAGCGTGTATGTAAATAAATATGTCTGCTTAATAGAAAGATATAGAAACATACGTTTCTCTTGGGTATACCTTTGGTATGTCTGTGTGGCCTCTTCTGTAATTGACGCGCGAAGCTGCGGGAAAATAAAAAGAAAAAAGAGTACAACATGTTATTTCTCTCTCTATCGACGCGAACATTTTTTGTTTGGCTCACCTAGTCTATTTATTCCTCTATTTGCCTTAGTCACGTTAACATTGTATTGTATTTTACTATTAAATTACGATTACGATTTATTAAAACAATTGCTTCTTGCAATTGTTTTAAATAAAGATGACCTAGAATATGGAACCTACGCAAATGATACCTCACACGTCCGTAAATCGGCAGTAATATGAAACCTTGTTAAAAATAATAAGTAGCGAATGGGAGACACGGACAAAAAAAAATTAATAGGAGTAGAAACCGAAGGTAATATTTTATAAAGAACAGTATTATAATACTGTGCTTCTAAATGAAGACCACAGCAAACAAATAATACCGAATATCGTCATCGACAGCCTCCGTGGTCCAGGAGATAGCGTATGTGTCTGCTGAGCAGCAGGTCTCGGGTTCGATTCCGGATCGGTCAAAAGTGTGACTATTTTTCTGAATTCTCAGTAGCAGCACGCAGTCTCGCAAAGTACCCGTTCACCCTCCATTACGTGGGACCTACAAAGTCATAACATGGCGAAATGTGGGTGAAATATTATACCTCTGCCTACCCGTTCGAGGATACAGGCGTGAGATATATACGACCGCGCCCGACTGCAAGGGACAGACAGAACTGTCTCTCACACCCGCACCTTTGGAGGCATCCTGCGCAGGCCCCCTCCAAGCCCACGCGGAGCGTCTACTCCCGGGACCTCTCTTAGCTTCACCGCGGGTGTCCAAGGTACGGTTACTAAGCCCCTCCGACACCGACACAACAAGGTAGTGATCCCACGGGGGGAATCAAGTTTCACGCCTTGGAGTCAGGGGTCCGATTCCTAGTCTAACCAGGGGGGCGATTCAGAATCCTTCGATATCTGATTTGACATTCGATTCCGTTAATTGTCGAACTACCTCATTTTTTGTCAAAACTATCGCATTTCCTATAAATTTTATGCATTCAGTATGAAGTAAATTAATAAATAAATCGAATTCAATGAATATTTATTCAAAATATCTCTGATAGGCGGCTAAAAGACGAGGACAATAATTTGACATATCGTACGATTACTTGTCGTGACATTCTGAATCGGCCTGCGGATTTGACTGAATATCAACTTCTCTAAAGAGCGAAATAATACCAAATATATTTCTTAGAAATCTTAAAACCTTTTTCAATTTTCATAAATTTACTCATGTATTGCGTTCTATCACCAATTTAAAACTTCGTACATACAAAATCTTTACTAACACGGATATCTATGGTGGTTTCCCTGTATGGAATACTAATCAGATACCCGTGGGTAAAAGGCATGCCATACCCAAAGCCGTTGAATTTTACGCAGTGTGCGATGATTATGATAATTACTTTCGTTTACGTTCTTATAGTTATTGATATAAGGTACAGTTTTGTGTAAACTACCTATAGTTGTTAATGGTTAATACTACGAGATTAGGGTTGGTTCGCATATTATAAGGAATTTGCGTGTGATAGTAGAATTTGGGGATAATATTTAGTATTTAATAGGTTCACTGCAATGCGTACGTACTCTGTTGAATAGTACAATTTTCTGAGGATATGTAAATGAGAAACATAAAACTAAATATCTTATGAGGGTGAGGCATAAAGTTGTATCCGACTGAGGCAGGGCATAGCTTAGACCTGGAATTCAGATAGGCTAGAGCCTGACTGGGATAGTAAATAAGTAATTTTTAGTAAAGTAATTTTGTGCTTTTGTCTATGAATCTGAATACATTGTGCCTAGTTTGACAGAACTGGATAAGTTGAGAGTAGAAGTTCGAGTTTTGAATAATTTATATGATCCCTCATCATCATCATCTTAGCGTTATCCCAGTAACGTGCAAGTCTTTTCGTCATAGCAGCCCGGGGCACTTAGCTTAGGGCTTAATAGTTTAACCAGATAATACAGATTATACCTAAACTTTTCCATTTATATGCTCTCAAGGCTAGCCTTCTCTTCAAAAAGAAAATTCAAGGGAAGCCTAGCCTCCGTTTTCGAACAGTAGTACCTAATTTCTTCAGAATTATTTAAACATAAAACACTTTGTCGTTAATATTCTGCATTGGTGTAAGCTTGATTACCAAGTTGAATCTAATTTGCAAACAGACTAGATCTTAATTAACTTACGAATGTAATTACGAACACACATCGCAAAAACGTTATTATCATGCACAGTGTTAACTTTCACAGAACAATTTCCTTGTATTATTGTTGGTTAACTTGTAAAATTATATGCTCCAATGTTTTGCTAACTTTACGCTATCTTTATGAGTATTTGTGCGAAATTATCTGGCGTTTGTTCTGTGAAGTTACAACTCAGTTATGGTGAGTATGGTTTGTAATAAAGTTGGACAAATCACATTTATTAGAATACTAGACTTTCGTCACGCGCCTCCGTCTGAGTGAATGACAAAAAACATCTAAACCTTTCTTAGGAATTACATTATATATTAGCGAGAATTGAACTCTTAAATAAATCCGTTCGTAAGTCTTTGTTTTTATTACGTTTATGCAGACAGACAGGACGCGGTGGGGTCAAAGAGCTCAGATATTTACATAGAGGCGCATTTCCCATGGGCGCTCTGAAGACAAACTTTCTGTGACCCTAATTGTCAGTCAGTCGTGCTGTAACAGCTGTCTCTACGAGAGCAAGACAGACAAACGTTCCTCCTGTGTATCTTAACTACGAGAACAAGAGAGGCGGAAATCGACGCCAGCGATGCCATCGGCGCTAACTACGAACTAAACTGGAGTGTGCCGATTCCAAGTGGGGACTCACTTGGAATCGGCACACAAAATCCTTAAGAACTGCGCTTCTATGTAAATCTGTATTCATTGGTGGGGTCTTCATATTATAATATGTATACTGTATAGATATACAAGTAAAGCAGTATATGCTTAACTATAGTAAGAAATTACATTATGATAAACTATGATCTGGTTTAACATCTCAATCTAATTTGCATTAATATTTGGATGGCCGATAGAATGAAATGACATTGTAATTAACTATTAGAACCTGCTTTGATGACTAAATATATAGTTACAGTTATAAAAAATCAGAAACTGTTTCCACGCGCCAACCTCAGAAACTGCCAATGGGTAAAGAAGTGATAGTTCTATTATAAAAATATGTTTCGGTAACGTACGTCATGCTATGCATTTAAAATTAAATTAACGCTAACTCATTAAGATCGGTGGTGAACATCTAGTGTTTATATAGCGTAAAATTCCATAAAGTAATGACTAAGAATTCGATTTATTCAATGAGCCTTACTTTAAAAGAATCTATAGGTACAATACTGAAAAATTATGTACTTAATATATTGAAATGCTCTATATTTGCCCTGTTTCGACATGACTTTCATCATCCGTGGTAATTAAACCAGCTCTCCACAAATGCCATATCTCGCAGCCACCCTACTCCCATATCGCTTTAACCGCCTTAACATTAGTTATTGAATTTAACGCGACAAACATGATTTATAATGCATTCCCTTCGGCTTCCGTAGAGTGCTTGACGTTCTGGAAGCTTCTAGACATGAGCTTTAGTGCACAAGTGGGGGCTCTTATATAGATTACAAGGATACTAAACTGTATATTACGGAAGCTTAGCAGCAATAGATGAAATTTAGCTAAAGCACTTTTTCGAACAAAATAGCTTTAGTGCACAAGCGGAGGCTTTCATATTGATTACTAGGGTACTAAACTGTGTATTCAAATTCAAATTCCTTTATTCATTTGGGTCACAATGTGACGCTTATGAACGTCAAAATAATAAATTTATAAAATAATTACTTATACTCAAATTTAAACATTATTACTGTATGCTTCTACATTTACATTTAATGCCACGTTCGCAAAGCAATAGGTAGAACCATGAGAAAGAACGGACAATAAAACTCACGGTCACTCTTTTTCATCGCCAGATTTTGCATTATACACAATTTACATTTTGTAAGTTGCTGCAACTGTTACACCTTCTATATCACTTGTATATATTTACTGTACATCATAATACTCAAGCATAATACTTTTGGTTAGCCTCCTCAGAATAGACATGGTGAAACAGGAGCATCCACTTACATTATATATACCTAATAATGCAGGCAATCCGCGAAAGTGATCAGAACCATGATGGAAATGATGCAGTTAAATATTAAAATCTAATACCAGCCCGCAAGACCGTCATCGACCAGTCATCGCAAGTAGCACCCGTTCACGAGTATGACGTATGTATTATGGAAGCTTAGTAGTTAGGTATATATGAAATTTAGCGGAAGCACTATTGCGAACAAAATTTTACTTCCTACCATGACACAGTGAGAAAATATAAAAGAAAACTGTGATTAAGTGAAATCGTTGAATAGTATATTATTTTTCTGTGAGGTTATTCATGCATCATATGCTTTAACTTGAGTTGCGTTTTAACCGACTTAATTAAAAATTATATAATATTTTTTCGCAGGATAGTTTTTTTTTATTAATTGGTATGTATTAAGCACTGTAAGTATATTACAGAAAATAAGAAAACGAAACTTAATCACCTAATTATCATAATCTTTAAGAATATGTATCTACATATTTCTATAATCAAAAATATTTAAATAAAAATGTTTTTCTGAAAATCCAATAATTTCGAAAATAGCAATATAGGGCCTCCGCAGACTAGCTTCTTTTAGCATCGGCGACCGGCGATTCAGTCGCTTTTTAGCATCCAGATGCAGCATCCGAATTCTTACACCGCACACTGGAAGATGCCGATCGCGGCGACTTGTCACTTAAAATAATAACGTAGGGGTCGTCCATTAATAACGTGATTTTATGTCTTTCCAATTTTAAACTTACTCTGTGATGATGATACCTGGGTAGGCTGGAGGCTTTACCACCTCTCCTCATTCTTTATCAAAAGTTTTTTTTATACAAAGTAAATTAAAAAATATTTTATCCAAAACAGACATTGCGAGCTACTGGTGTCAAAATTTAAGCTAAAATAAAAAAATATAACACTCATTATTCTCTTCATCTCTTACCTGACTTCAATTTGTTTGGGTTGGCGCTGTATGGACATACATTCTCTTCCATACTTTTCTGTCACCAGTCATCCGATCACTTCCCCCTTTTCTTATATATCTATTCTCACACAGTTATTCCATCTTTTATTTGGTCGCCCCCTGCCTTTTCCTCTCTACCCTCCTATTTATCACTTGTTTACCTAAATACATAATCATCCACTCTTCTCATAAGATGTTTCTAAAATGCAAATCTTTTCATCCATGGACGCTACTTGCAGACTACTTTGATATTTTCTCTATTTTGGCATTGTAAAAAAATATGAATATACATATCATGCATCATTACCTTTAAGAACGCTATTTTAGAAGTATACTGGCTCATTTATGTCTTAACTTGCAATAATTGCAATTCAATCTTGCAAAATATAATAATCTTGCAAAATATAAGCATATCAAACATAAAGAATTCCAGAAATGGATCAGAAAATTCAGAGACCGGTGCACCTACATAAAATCAAAATATCCAGACCAAACTGAGGACATCCTCCTTTTTGAAGTGGGTTGATTAAAGCATCCTAGAGCATCCAAAGGCAACGAAAGATCTTAATACAGGTTTTTTCTGAATCCCTGCCAATCGAACGAACGATCGTTGTTTTATGATGCGTATAGGATAAAAATCTCTGGCTCAAGAAAAACAAGGACACTTGATATCTGTCTACACTTATTTGTCCCTTCCACCTATCAAGACTGACGTGATTAAAGGACGACTCCTTACCATAGGTTGTCACTTATTTGTTAACCCTTAAATAACACCGTGGGGTAATAAAATTCTTCACGCCAGGGGCAGAACTTGTATTTTTTCTTACGATGATTACGATTATTACGATTCATCTCCTAAAGTTGTCAGTCACGTGGCCTAAAAAAAACTTCCATCTAGTCTGCTTAACTATGTGAGAAAATTATCCCAGGGTGTCAGTTACGCATGCATTAATTTCTCATCAATTTAGTCAAATGTTTGATAAACTAAGTTTACAGAGCCCTGCGAAGCTCCTTTTTTGGGTGGCAGCGTCACAAGAAAACCTAACATAACCTAGTTTCCGGAGCGGACGAGACTTTTCATATTAAATGATATTATGTAGAACGATCGTTAATTTGGTGTACAATTAGTAATTTAATGAAATAATGAAGTTTTTTAACGTGAAGCACTTTAGTGTTATTTAAAATTTTTGATGCTTTGTTAAAAATATCCCCATGTAAACTACAAAATAATTTATTTTGTACACTACAACTTTTAATAGCCGTTTGGTGTAATTTTACCCCAAAGTTATATTTATTATTCTGTAACCGAAAATAAGGATGTTATTATAGGGTTTGACTAGTGACTGGCTTAAACAAAATAATTAATGTCGATAAAATTATGACAGCGCTTATAATAAATATTTAAGTTTTTATTAAGGCAGTACACTACCTAGGGTGATGTACTAGATTTTGACGAGGCAACCCTTATCATAGGTTATGATAAAGCTACACTACCTACTGCTTTCTTTATACCGATGAAAATATTAAGCAAGATAAAGTCAGTATTTTTTACCTACATCTAAAAACCAGTTCTCGTATTACTTTCAGAGGGCATCATCTATCAATTCAAACGTTAATATTAATACGAAGAAATGAATGCAGTACTGTCAATGCCATCTAAGTCTATTAATAATAGAACATAATTTAACGTCATTGTAACGAACATCATTTAATTATATTTGTGTTTTTTGATAGAAACCTATATTACTGATATTGTACAATTATTGTATTACAACGATGAAAAAATAAATCAATTTATCGATAGTCGACTCGGCCGATCACGAACAACACACTACAGCACTACGGTCGCCGCGTCCGAACGCAGAGAGTCGCTAAAACGCGATGCAGCATCGATACAGTTGCAAAATCGCCGGTCGCCGATGCTAAAAGAAGCTAGTCTGCGGAGGCCCATAGAAATGCGGACAACTACTAGTCGAACATAAAAACTAAAAACAAAATTAAACCGATTTCAAACCCTTTAAATTCAAAACACAAAATCTGAATATTGTCTATTACATAACAACAAGCTTAGCATCCATGCCAAGAAGGTTCCAATTCAATTCAGTCTATGCAAAGAGGCTTGAATACAGATAGACTTTTGACCTGCCTACCTAAAATAAGATTGCGAAACACGACCAATTTCAAAAGGTTTTATTCCCGTAGACCCAGCGCGTATTTCCTGAGGGAAATACGTCGGTTTCTCATACATTTGATATTTGTTTACCAAATATAAACGAAGCGGTAATATGAAGGTGTCTCGTGGAATAGTTGTGATTGATATATTTGACGTTTTATTCTATTCAGTATCGTGTTGGCGAAATTGAAAAGCCAGTATATGTTATACTTTAGTCAAGTTTATTTAACGTCTTATGGTAAGTATTTGAGGAATAAATATCTCTTCATTTCTAGACGTTTCAACCGACTCACCGTGGTACATTGAAAAAAAATCGTTGTAGCAATATAACATATATATTCTATTGAACATATATAAAGTAACTTTACTTATATTATAAAGATAAAAACTTTGTTGGTTTGGTTGAGCAGTTCTGGTTTGGTTTGAATAATTATATTTTCCTTGAAACGTCGAGCGATGCCCCTTTCGTAGAATAATGCACTCATACAATATTTCTGCTCAAAATAATGAATTAGATATATTCGCATGCTCTCCTATAAGGTTCAAAAATCAAATCACTAAATTGCTCTTGTCTCCTTAGTCCTGATAATGATAATTATAATGTCTGTGTTGATATACAATATACTGTATTAAAATATATCTATTGTAAAATTTTGTAATAAGTAGATAATTTAATTTATATTATTTTGCGGACAACAAAGCTGGTTGCACTGCAAGAAAAGCCTTATATTTAAGTTAACTTGTAAGCTATCAGTGTAATTGTTTGTAGTCCCAAATAAATAAAAAAAAAAAAAAGAAACGTCAATTTATCCAGAAATGCTATGCGACCGGTGCAGTTGCCCTTCATACCGCGGGTGTAACCGCGGTCCCAATTAGTCTAAAATACACTAGAAATAACAATTATAAAACTGTCTAATGTGTTATATTGTAAACTATCGAACAAAAAAAACTTTTTATTGTTAGATATTCCATTCACCGAGAAAGTGTTTAGCCTATATAAAATAACGCAAAGAGCCACGGGTGAAGTAGAGAGAGTAGGGTAGACATAAATAACGCGGGTGTTACGGCGGGCACAGCTAGTTAGAAAACTTATTGAAACATAATTTCTTGAACATCCGATCCACCCTTCGTCTCGGTTTAAAAGCACTTTTACGCCATACGCTCTTTGGACTCAATAATATATTGAATTGAGTTACGTAATGTTAACACTATACAATATTTTAGATTACTTACACATTAATGTATTATCAAATACATAATACCATTCCTTATTGGTCTAGTTGCCAGAAAATGTTATTAATGGTCAAACAAGCTCATGTTGATGTATTTTCTATTGTTGTTGTTTGTTCTGTAATTTATTTTTATTGTACTGGCATTAATCAATGAAAGCCTAGAAGCCATTTATTTAATGGAATTATTAGGTTATTGATTATCTTCGGTACTAGGCACATTTGCCGTGAAACTAATAATAGAAATACGAGTGAAACATTGTTTGATTATTTAAGAAATATAAAGCTGCATTTGTAAAAAAGTGGTTCCGATTGTGGATGATAATTATTCTAACAACAGATTAAAGAAAATGTTGAGTCTTCCTAATAGTTAAAAATATCTAATTTAATCTTGTTTGCAAAAAAGTCGTTTCATATACAACCATAGCATTTTAAAGTCAGTGTTCCACACGGGATTAAAGTCATGACCCCTTACTTATTGATACAAACAAAAAGAAAATGTTAAAAAATCTTAGCAGACTAACTTGACTGATTAGTTTTTTAAAGCTTTTGAGAAACAAATTAGTCTGGATGCTCAGTTTTTTAAATGAACGCTGTGACCTGAACTTAAAAAGACGTTAAAAATAAAAACAAATAATAGAGCTGTTCCAAGAAAACAAGCTTTCGAATAAAGAATGTGTACACTTGCCAGACCGAATACAGAATTCTTACTTTTTAATACTATCGACAAGTTTCGTCTAGAAACGGTTACGTTCATGAGAGATCGCACTTAGATAGGTCTTATACAAAGTTTTATGTAACACTAAAAGCTGATAATAGACACGCCATAGCATTTATATTTATTTTTCTTAGTATCAGCGGCTACTGCTTATTCGTTTGTGTTGTTTTAATTATGATATGCTTGTTTATGGTCATGGGTTTAGGTAAGCTTCTGTAGTTATAAATTTGCGATCGGGTGTTTGATAGGCGTGGGTCATAGACAGGAAAACTAAGCCCCCAATTTTAAAGAAATAACAACCAATATTTCAAAAAAAAGTATAAGGATTAATTTGAATAGCCTATTGGTAAGTGAACCTGGATTCTATGCCGTTCAGGACAATTCCTTGTAATTATTGATATTATGATGTTCTGTTTTTGAGTTTAAATATAAAATTATTTTTTTATTTCTCTATAGTCTCACGCCTGTATCCCCGGAGGTGTAAATACTACACCCACATCTCGCCATAAATTTTTAGGTCCCACGTAATAGGGGGCGAGCTTATTGCCGTTACATCACCAGACTCCGGGCTGCTACTGAGCATTCGGAAAAAACCCAGTAACACTTTTGCCCAACCCGGGAATCGAACCCGGGACCTCCGATCAGCAGTCGCATACGCTATCCACTGGACCACAGAGGCAGTCAGAAAATTAGGAAATGAATGTATTTACCGATAGTGGACTATATTTATGAGTTATTTTGCTCTTACAGTACATGCTCTGCCTATTATCATAATTTAATGTGTGGTTTGTCTTATTGTATGTCTTGTATTTCGCGGGTATTCTTTTAACTTTTTTCGTTAGAACGGTGGACCTTTGCGAAACTTTGGGTACAGTTTCAACCTGCAGAAGTTTGTGGAGAGTTTTAGTCGTATGAATGCAACACTTGTGGCGAGGTCTCTTTAAAAGGTAGCGATAGCCTAGTGGAGATACCAACGGACTGCCATGCAGAGGGTATCGGGTTCGAATCCACGGCGTGCACCAATGACTTTTCGAAGTTAAGTGTGTATTAATTTGTTAATTATCGCTTGCCCCGTGCCTCGGAGAGCACGTTAAATCGTCGGTCCCGGCTGTCATGATGATGATATTTGACAGTCGTTACGGGGAGACAGTACCCTCAAATAAACTTATACTGGTCTAAACCATGGAATATCGCTATCCCTTTGGGTTACGGAGGTCAGACGGCAATCGCTCTGTGGAAAAGTTGATATTCTGTCATATCTGGTTAGACCAGTAAGCGGACCTCGGGCTCCAAGGCGTGCAAGTATTGGTTGCAACTGGGATAACGCTAGGGCGATGGTGATGACATGTGGCGAGTTCTCCATAACTGCACTGTTAAGTACAGCTATAGACTAGCCGCAGCACGTGTAGGACTATTGGTATCATTTGGTATTGTACAGAATTGGGTTATAGGCAGATGGGTGATATTGCGTTAGGTGTTAATGAAAAAGTATAAGTAAGGAAACTAAAAGTAATGCTCATCATCACCATCAGCATCGGATTAGCATAGTATCAGGCATCATTCATCATTTTCTACGCATAGATAGAATTAGCATAAAAAGTTCCCTTACATAATGTCTACTAAATGTTTCGCTTACTAAAGATATCATTATTTGCAAATGTACTGGGAACTTTATAACTTTATTACTACAGTAAGGCTTGCCAAAATTCTGTAATAACTTTCGCATCTCACAACTGTAATGCTCAGATCCTTATTACCGAATATAATAAACTATAAATTCACAAATAAATAAAACTAGGACAGCACAGCAATAAACTAAACGGATAATGCGGAAATTATCCAAATAGCATCTATCGTGCAATTTTAACATTTGCTACCCAATAAACCAAAACCTAAAACTAACTCTACCAGCAAATTACGTGAACAACCGCAGATATAACTTTGTCGATACAATTTACTAGGCAAAGTTATAAAAACGTGTTGACATGTGAAAATATGTCTTGTTAACTTGGTAATAACGGTGTAGTTAAGTGTATTTTGTTTGTAGTAGTGAAGTCATGTAGGTAAAACAATTTAATACGTATGTCCTCAAATGGTTTAGTTTCTATCACTGGGGACGTTAAATTTACCAACTGAGAACGAACTAGACTGGGTAATATATCGTTAGGGCTACAAGCATGTGTTAAAAATGAATGTACAAAACATTAGTCTAAGATATCTATAACTTATTAATTTAATTATTGTCAGTTTTTACAACAATAACAATAACTATATCCATAATGCTCAGAGATAATAACGTTAAAGAAAGAATATAACTTACAAATGACTATAACACTGAATTTGGTTAATCGTCGCGAAGGATCAAACTTCAATATTTATGGTGTTATAATATATTCGCTATTCCGCTTTGTCGTAAAATCCTCTTATCCCCATGTGCTGGCTCTTGTTTCTTCATATTTTTTATCTTAAACGATCAGAACTTGATCACGCAGCTTCGCTCTATCTATATTGTTCGGAAAATTAAAGATCAAGTAAATTGATAAAATTTTTTGAAAGCACCTATACGTAGTGATGTTAGCGGCTGACTCACCGTACAATATGTAGTTTATATTTTTTCGAATAAATTCATTTTAATAAAAAAATAAAACATCGAAATGTAAAAAGTTTTGTCACTTAGGACTATCAATACCTAAATCATAGAAATTATTTTTATAATCTTTTATTTCAATTATTTGTTAAACATTTACAGCTACCCGTGTATCTACCCGTATTTTTATGTCTAAAATATTATAGCAATCATTAAAACATTTGCACACCATATGTTATGGTAGAATGTAATGGACTTCAACAGAATTAAAACCATACTATGTACAACTACATTCTGGCAAATAAACGATTATTATTATTATTCCAAATGTATCAATTTCCAGAAGTCAACAGTTTTTTTAAATTGTATGATAAGGCAATAAATTCCAGAAAAATCCTCAAGGCTTGATTTCTCAGAAACCGTTCACTTTGAACCTCTAGTTAACAAGGTCAATTTGTGATAAATTACTTCAAACGTAACGTCTTTCAAACCTGTCATCCTTCAAATTGTATGTACTTACTAGAAGAAGCAACACAGCACATTTTTAAATTTAACCGTATCTTCCAAATCCCGTGGAAATTTCGGGAAATCCCATGCTAAACTTCAGCTTCTTTCACTCTATAATTTCGACTGTGTGTCTGTCTCCCTTTCAGTCAGTCGGTAAAGCAAGAATTTTCTATATACAAATTAACTACGGAGACAACCCTAGGTACAACGTTAACTTGTGTTCCTTCGAGATATGACGTAACTATTAACTTGTCTGACAGATGAATTGTTACATAATAATTCACGTTTAGGTGAGAATAAGCGACAGGTCAGTTCATGAAATATAAATTCTGTTAAGCTAAATGTCATGAAGACTGCCTCGTTGGTCTCGTGGCATAAATGTGCGCGTGGGATTGGGAGGTCTCGGGTTCGATCCCCAGGTCGGGCAAAGTGTTACTGGGTTTTTCTGTTAGGAAATTCACAGTAGCAGCACGGAGTCTAGTAATGTGCCTGGTACGGCAATAGGCTCGCCACCTACTACGTGGGACTAAAATAAATCTAGCGAAAAGTGGGTGTAGCAATGTACCTCTGCCTACCCCTTCAGGGATATAGGCGTGAGACTATGTATGTATGTATATTTGACTGAATATTAGCTTTTCCAAAGACCTATGGCATGTCTCCTTGGGTTGCGGCGGTCAGACAGCGGCAGGTCTGACCTCCGCAACCCAAGGAGATATTCCATGCCTTAGACCTATGTCAGTTAATTCAAGGGTTACTCACTACCAATAAGAACTGTCAATGACTTTTGTGCCAGTCGTTTTCTTCGAGGCAAGGGGCAATCGATTTAATTATTGCCATGTTAAGCATCGGCAAGTAATAAGTTTTAATTTCAATACTAGATTTCGTCCGCGACTCGCATAAATTGTACATCGAAGACCTCCAGGAATCACACAATTGTTTGGTACAAACTATATAAAAAATCGTTAGATATTTTTTGAGGGGGTAGGCAGAGGTGTAATATTACACCCACCTGTCGTCATGAATTTTTAGGTCCCACATAATAGGGGGCGAGCCTATTGCCGTTACCGGAGACATCACCAGACTCCGTAATGCTACTGAGAATTTGGAAAAACCCAGTAACACTTTTGCCCGACCCGGGAATAGAACCCGGGACCTCCGATCAGCAGTCGCATACGCTATCCACTGGACCACGGAGGCAGTTTATAATACGTATGGATGTATTATTTAGTAATGTAGGTATGCAGAGGGTAATAATATATATTAATTTCGTAGATGTGTGGATTCTGTCTGTCACATGTCACATTTTATTTTCCATCAATTTATTCCGGATCGTAGCAAAATTTTTACTGGCACCCGTCAGCAGTACAATATGTTGTATAACTCCAGGGTCCTTTTATATGGGTACCTACGTAGAAACGACGGTGTATTTTCGACCCCAATCCTATTTTATTTCTGTAACATAAAATACATTTAAAAAAGTTTTCTGTTACCTGGTATATAAACTTTTTCGGCCATTTAATTGGGTTGCTTGTATAGGTCAGACGGCAATTGGTTTCTGTAAATAGTTATTTATATTTATTTATAGACGCACGCCTGTATCCCTGAAGGGGTAGGCAGGGGTGTAATATTACACCCACATTTAGCCAAACATTTTTTAGGTTCTACGTAATAGAGGGCGAACCTATTGCCGCTACCGGGCACATCACAGACTCCGTGCTGCTACTGAGAATTCGGAAAACCCAGTAACACTTTTGCCCGACCCGGGAATCGAACCCGGGAGTTCCGATCACTAGACCACGGAGGCAGTCAGTAAATAGTTTCAGATGACAAACGAATGTTCAAAAGGATAACGATATTTTTGTGCTGTAGTAAACTAAATTTTGTTTGTAACTGTCTTGTTCTCTTTTATAATACTAGAAAGAGATATAAATCTACAGTATTTTTTTCTCTTAAACCGTTTTCAAACTGCTGAGGATCATGAGTCGTCATACAATATTATTTAGTCGTACAATATTATTCAACCGGACTGCAACGTATGAGAATAACAGAGGTATTTATACCTTTAAATAAGTCAACTGTCGCGCGAAAGTTTAAAATCGATTGTCATGACTCGTCCTAACTATGTTAACTGGCTGTCTCCAATGGTGGCGACTCTACATATTACCTAATGTAGAGCAGCACTGATCGGGATAACTAGTTGCTTGAATATCTGGCCTGACCTTCGCTCGTTGGACCTCGCAGTACCAAGATAGGAGAATAATTGATTATTTTTCCTTAAAGAAAGCACCAACTCCGGCATCAGGACTAAATCCTGTGTCGCGGGGGATTTTACAAACATACAACTAACGGACACAATGAACACCCAGACCCGAAAAACAATTTATAAATCACACAAAGTGTTGTCTCGTGTGGGAATCGAACCCACAACACTCGGCGCAGTGTCAAGCGGAGAGGCGGCCGCTTGAACCACTACGCCAACCGTGCAGTTGATTAAGATACAGTTGATTGATGTGTGTTACAAAACTGCCATCTTTTTTCGCCTTTGTATTTCTTGCGGTAGATACATGATTTTGCATTATTATAGTCTATGGTTATAGAAAATGAAAAGCAAACCACTATAAAATAGGATGCAAAGCTAGTTATAATAAGAAAAATGAAATAAGCGGTGCAGTTATCAAACCTGGCAATTTCCAACATTAACAGCCCAATGTCTAGTATATTAAAGAAAATGTTATGACGACTCAGTTACGGCGAATCAAATTCAAATCTTTATATTCAAATGTTTACATCGATTAAATGGCTCGTCAAAAGTACGTTAAGTTCTGGTTAAGACTATTATGAAACGGAAATTAAACGGCAATATTTTAATGCCTAATGAAATGTTTATATCTTTCTAGTCTATTAAAAATTATTATGAGCGTATCGTTTGACAATAAGGATGTAAATGTTCATACCAGTTGTTTGTTTGTTTGGTTGAACGCGCTAATCTCAGGAACTACTGGTCTGATTTGAAAAATTCTTTCAGTGTTAGATAGCCCATTTATCGAGGAAGGCTATAGGCTATACATATAACATCGCGATATGAGCGACGGGAGCGGAGCAGTCTTAAATAACGCGGGTGTAACCGCGGGCATCCTCTAGTGACGAATATAAAAACGATCGATCGTATGCCTAGAGGTTTAAGTAGGTGCTTTGCAATTCAATATACATCTGTCCGTGTGGTGACGGATTAAGAATACCAAATGTCACCACTCCATTTGATTCCGTGGGAGTCGTAGAGGTGACAAAGGAAATAAACGAATCAAATAGTACTTATATTTGAGAGCAGATGGAAAACATTAAACCCTATGTGAACCCGTTTGTTATTATATTATAAACGTCTTGGAATACATAATAGGCCAAATCCTCCTATTAACATTTTTAATACCAACATAACTTCGAAAAGTCAGAGGTGTGAGCCCGGGGTAACTGGGGATCGAACTCGATACCATCGTCTCGGCAGTCCGTTACGTACACCACTGGGCTATCGCTGCTTTTTTTTTGGATACTCCTGCAGACTCAAAATAGCTATTATTAGAAGGTCTTATCCAGCAGTGAACTACGTAGGGCTATATGATGTTTGTTTATACGAATGCTGCATTCTTGCGTCACAGCTTTGCAGTAATCTCTCCTATTAAGATGCAAGCTACATCTTAAGAAAAAACGCACAAACTCAAAACCCCATCTCAGTACTTACCTGAGTAGTAGGCTTTTAAGCATTCAAGTAACGGAGAATCTATTGTAGCGGTTTCTTTCAAGTCGCGATTCTATCGAGGTATTATTTTTCTTTACATTTCTAAGTACAGTTTTCTGTTGTTGCAAATTGAGACTTCCAGTGTGAAGTTCGTGGTGTTACTAAGGTCTTTGTGAATGTAACACGTTGAAGTAGAAATTCCTTATACGAAATTTATGCACGTGTATGTTTTTGTACAATCAATCAAGTCGGCGGTGAACCAGTTTGAAAAAAAAACCTTGACTCGCTCATAGATTCGAGGCACACTAGAAACTGGTTTTGTATACGAGTGTCAATTTGTGTGTAAAGTAGCACTGGAAGCGACGATGTACTGTGCTTGCCGAGCTATTCTCACCTTTATGGTGGTCCAGCGGTAAGTTGTTCGACTGTACATACCACAGTGGCAACTGCACAAACCCATCAATTTGTGAGGCCAAGCTATCACCATGAAAATAATATGCCGATACACTACACGTATCAAATTCGTCAACCGGAAATATTAAGGGTCCTGCTTTCTGTGAGGCTACTGTAAAATTCGGCAGGAATGCGTCAAATTATGCAAATCACGATTCGCGTGACTCCGACCGGAAATATAGGTACTTCAGGGGAGCATACGTGGTACAGAAGGCATCATGTTAGACTTTTCCAAGGCGTTCATTTGAGGGGGAGGACTTCCACAAATCTCTTTTGCCAGCCCTATACTCAAACCAAAGCGTTGTAGCTACCATGAGAAGAAAGAAAGATAACCCTAAATAATAATTATACATATCAAAAGCTACATACATTGTACAGCGAAGCATTTTATCCACGTTATAAAACTATAAAACAATTCGAAACATTGGCCACAACGAGCGTAGTTACAGGGTGTGTTAAAACGAGACCACACGATCAGTGTACAGGCTGTTGTTAAATAAATTGCGTGGCTTTGATGGAGCTGCTCTGCACGTGAAACTGATGTAGGTTCCACGCAGGTAATGATGTGTGGTACAAATTATAAGTTTAAGACGATTTTAATTTATATTACTATTTTTATGGCTTAGTAAAATCTACAACTATATGATTAGGAAAATAAATATTTGTCAGATATTTTGTTGTTTGATATTTTTAAAGACAGTGTTCTCAATTGTAGTGGTAACTACTAAAAATGGTTTAACGTACAGAGATAAAATTATTTTCCATCCCTTCACTGCAGGGATATCTGTGTCACATCTGTAAAATTGTTAAACAATATCGATAAGCAATATCGCTATTATTACACCCGGTACATTTAAGTCCATAGCTAATTATCTGCCAAAACCTAGTTAACTTACCTCGCTCAGTAGCCAAATGGCATTCGATAAGCAATATCGCTATTCGTTAAATGCAAAAATGTGTGGAACTGACACAAGTTTTCGATATGTTACGTGGACAACGAAAAACGAATTGCAGTTAGCATGCCAACCAAGCGATAGCGATAGTAGAAATAAGAAGTGAACGCCACTTATCTAGGCCCTTTGAGCTCAAAGACATCGATAAATAGGTAATAGAACAATAATATTTTGTTAAATACAAATATTAAACAAATAAACATGCTTATTTCACAAAAACGTTGTCTCGTGTGGAGAACTCATAACACGGAACCAATCTGACACATGTATACTTAATGGTGTGAACATTCAGAAAACATCATTTTCCTAGCGTTATCCCAGTTAGAACCCAAGGTCCGCTTTCTAGGACTGAATATCACAGAGCGACTACCTGTCCCTGTCTGACCTCGGCAACCCAAAGGTATAGCCATATACCTTAGTCGTTTCCTGAACATTCAGAATCCAGAATACGCCAAATATAATTATGTATTCAAACTTTTGTGGTCACTAATACTGATTCCAAAATGTTTTTCGGTACATTTACCACGTACTAAACAAAAGAACAACAAATATTCAATGTAAAATGTAAATGCAAAATACTATTTTACACATGATAAACAAAATCTTGGACCAAAGCGAAAGTGTCGTATAGAATTTGATCAATCTCTCACGAGCCCCGGTCGTTAGGCTCACACGAAATAAGTTCCGATTTTGTTTGCGCTCCACAACCATTGTTTGGCGAGAGATTTTCTGCGAGGACTTCCACTTCGCTTTGAAAGATGCTTCACGTTATCTTCGGGAAGATATTTGTTGATGTCATACTTATAAGCTTCTTTGACTTTAGATGACCGGAAGATAGAGATATGTAGTAGAATGATATGATGCCGGAATAACCCCTCTATAGTTATGAGGATTTAGTTTTTCTTTATGGTTCTTTGACTAAGGATGACGGGGAAATAGAGATATGTAGAAATATAGCATGTAGTACATACATACATAGACTCACGCCTGTTTCCCCGAAGTGGTAGGCAGAGGCATATTAAACGCCCACTTTTCGCCAGTGTTTTGATCCCACGTAATGGCGGCGAGCCTATTGCCGCTTATCGGGATATTTTGTTGGCCAGAGCCTCGTCCGTTGATCGGCAGGTGCCCCACTTGCAGGTGAGTTTGGCTTGGGACCCTAAGTTCTTGGTGGAACCCTATGCACCCTAGCATGTAGTAGAATTATATGATCACTAGGTACCAGAAGAAAGGCTGGATTAGCGACGTGGTTGTCGATTATTTTTTAAAGTCGTATCTTGTGATAGACGACAAAATGTTGTAACATTCATTTCGGAAATGTTATAAAAATGATTAATTATATAAATCTATATCATATTGAAAGAACAGCTTAAATACTTTTAATTTAGGGTCGACTATAGGAAGTACTCGAGGTAATTCGAGATACGTATAATTAATGTCAGTACATTGAATGTCAGTACATATATATTATTATTATTATATTTAGTAAAGTACATGTTTCAATTATACAGGGTGTAAAAAGACCCTTAACGAAAACTGAATCCCATATTGTACCAATCATTACGAACATTTTTTGACTTCGGTACCATACCTGGGATTTTACTGGTTCAGGACATATTGAGGCTCAAAGTTACTATACAACTTTTGTAATTAGGTACAAAATCGATGCATTAACCCATATAGATGTCCTTTGCACCGATGGATAAGTTAGGATTTCAAAAATTGCACAGGCGCACTTTTTATTGCGGATTAAAAATTGTGTTTCCTTAAAAACAATTGTTCCCCAGGTTTTATTTTTGCTTAGTATGACTTGGTATGATGTTCTAAACGAGTAGACTTCGGCTTGGTGATGGGTCTTGTGACATCCTGTATATTGGTGAGCAATAAAGAATATTATCTATCTACCTAATTTGAGATTGATAGAACATAGGGGTTAAGTCAACACTAGTAGGTACATATTCACGCTTATTTGATAAGATTGATACTAAGTATTAGTATAATTAGCATAAAACGTTGCGAAACATGCTAGAAACAAACATCTTTGAAATATTTTTCTTCTGCTTTTAATCGGCTCTACATTTTTTTTGATCTCGAAGCGAAGAAAAGATACATAATGTAACAGGTTAGAGTTTTTGCTTATCTGACCTCGTCTAGTTTTCGAGATTAGATAACAAGCAAATACTTACTAGTATCTATAAATCTGCTGGGTTATGGTTTTGGTGCAGTAATTTCAAATTGCTTTTTCTGATTTACCTCGTATCTTTGTTTCGAGTAGGTATCCCATATATATTTTAGACAATAATCCAATCAAATATTTGTACAGGTGAAAGATAAAACAGATCATCATCATCATGTCAGCCCAAAGACGTTCACTGCTGGACATCGTCCCCAAGTATCTCCACACAGACCGATCCTGAGCCGCCTTCGAGCAACAAAACACATATAAATTATAAGTATAATATAAAATTAACGTCATTAGCTTCTACTTTGTACCACAGCTGCAGGTATTTCTCGGAAACCTGCGGTCCCGCGGTTCATAACGCCGTGAAGTCGGTTTTGTTTCAATTTATGTTTAACATAAACATTGTTTTACCAAATACGAGACCCTTATCTTTGTAGCGAGTGGACGGGCAACTTGCAAGCCACTAAAAGCTGCCGAGTCACGTTCGTTGATTAAGATAGAATTTGATATCGAGAATCTTAAATTTGAAAGTAAATTAACTGCGGAATACTTAATTACTGTGTTATAAGACCTCGCTTCGTGGCAGCTCGCGCTGCGCCATTGTGTAAGGTTGATCAAAATACGAAATTAAACTTTGTGCGTTCATTTGTGCGTGCAACAAGATTGTTATATATGAGAGACTGTGGATTTTAGGCAGCGATATATGACTGGTTAGATTAATATACTACCACACAGTGAGTTTCGAGTTTTATAGGTCTTGTGCGAGAATTTTAAATCAGCTTGTATCTTCGAGGTAAAAGCGTGGATTGTGAAATAAATTGTAGTTTATTTGTTTTGAGTTCGTTCAAACAAGATGTGATTATATGTTTTTACATGTTGGATTTTTTTGCTGTAAATTATAAAGGATAGAGCTATGTTTCTAACACTAGTGCATTTTATAAGGCCCAGAGGAAATTGTTATAATAATAAGCATTAATATTTATTTACCTTTAGGGTAAATAAATATTAATGCTGTCTTATAAATAGTAATAGTAATGTTTCAGTTTCTTCATATTTCTAGGTAGTTGGTAAACTTACTGAGTGTATCTTTTACTTTGTTATTGATGAATACTTTTAAGCTTTCACAATTTGTACACATGTAAATGCCAAAACGATAGCCCAGTGGTGTACGTAAAGGACTGCTGAGACGATGGTCTCGGGTTCGATCCCCAGTTACTCCAGGCACACACTTCTGACTTTTCGAAGTTATGTGTATATTAAAAATGTTAATTATCGCTCGCTTAACAATGTGCCCGGTAGATGGCAATAGGCTTGCCCCCTATTACATTGGGACCGAAACATAACTGACGAAGTGAGGGTGTGTAATACACCTCTGCCTACCCCTTCGGGGATAAAAAGCGTGAAGAAATTATTATGAATAAGAAGTTATGTAAATGGCAAAACGTCGAGGGAAATATAATGTACTTTACCAATATTATCAAACAATTACGCGACATAGACCCATCACCTAAATATTTCTATTTGTTTTGGACCTTCCGGTTGAGCCGGAACAATTATGCTGAAATCAGCAAGGTTCTATTACTTCGATCATCCTCATAGCGTTATCCCAGTTGCATACCGGGTTCCATTTACTAGTCTAACCGGTTATGACTGAATGAGCTGACTTAGCTTTGCCACCAAGCGACACGTTGTCCGACCGTTCGCAACTCAAAGGGTTTCTCAATATTTCATGGATTAGTCTAGTGTCAATTCAAGTGACAAATAAGGCAGCGATAGACTAGTGGAGATACCAACAGACTGCCACGCAGAGGGTGTCGGGTTCGAATCCACGGCGCACACCACTGACTTCTCAGAGTTATGTGTGTATTAAATTGTTAATTATCGCTTGCCCCGTGCCTCGGAGTGTACGATAAGCCGTCAGTCCCGGTTGTCATGAAGATCTTTGACAGTCGTTACAGGGCGTCAGTACGTTCTATATGCACTGACACTAGTCTAAACCATGGCATATCGCTATCCCTTAGGGTTGCGGCAGTCAGACAGGTGTTCGTTAGACTAGTAAGCGGACACCAGATTGAAACTGGGTTACCGCTAGGAGGATGATGAGTCTAGTGTCAATTTATTCAGAGGTACTGACCCCCCCTCCCTAATTACTATCAAAGATCTCATTGACAGCCGGGATCGACCGTCCGGTTTAACATGCTCTCCGAGGCACGGGGCAAGCGATAATTAACAATGCAGTACGCATATAACTTCTTAAAGTTAGTGTTATGTTCGCTGTGGATTCGAACCCGGTACCTCCTGCAATCTATTAGGATATCCAGTAGGCTATCCTGCCTTTGGTCTATTACTTCGATAACATTAATAAACAACACACGACTTAATCATTTTACTGAATAACATTTCAAGGTGCTTAACATGCTTAGTTTAATAATGTTTCTCTCTTTGAACGCATTGGAGCGATGGAAAAGGTCATGTTTTAATTAACTTTAATTAATGGTGTGTTTTGTTTGTGTTGTAGTTCATTGTCGACAATGGTTTTCTCTTTCGATTGTTTTTGTGAGGACAAGGGTGAAAATATGTAATATCATTTACCTATTACAATATCAACCCGTGTATAATCCCACTGATGGGTACGGGTCTCTTCTCTCTACGAAAAGGGTTACTGGCTAAGTGTATACTTACGATCTTATGAGAACATCATGAATACTCAGATTTTTTGGGTTCGTACCTAAAAGGTAAAAACGGGACCCTAGTAGTAAGCCTCCGCTCTCTGTCTGCCTGTCTGTCTGTGACCAGTCTGTATCAGATTAACCATGATAGCCAGAAAGCTGAAATATTCACAAATTATGTATTTCTGTTGCCGCTATAACAAAAAATACTAAAAATGTAAAAAATAAAATATTTAGGGGTGGTCACATACAATAAATAAAGTGTTATTTTTCGTATTGTTGGCTCAATACTACTAACGTTAACAGGTAGACGCTTCAAATGCTCACAGAATATGTAGTTGTATTTTACCTTTCAAAATAAATAATTAAATTTTAAAAAGTAAATATTAAATAATTAAATTTAAAACTACAAACGTAATTTTTAAGCAATTTGTTACTCGATCTTAATAAACAGGTAGAAACTTAAAAATATTTAAGTAAACATAAAACAAACGTGATATTCTTTTATAGATGAAGGTACGGAACCCTTAGTGCGCGAGTCTGACTCGCACTTGCCCAATTTTTCAGGTTTTGTCTCAATGTTTTCTTCATTGTTTAGCAAGCGATAACACACAAATGGATACATTGAACTGTCACTGGTGTGCGTCATGGGTTTGACAAGGAATGTGTGTATCGTCAATTGAATAGTTGTTAAATAATATCATGCAATTGCGTTTCTAACACAAGTAGAAATAATAATTTAAAAAATCGTAAATCTTTATAACTGCCTTTGCAAACGTTCCCCGTGCTACGACAGTCTGTAGCTAGCTACAAGTGCTCGTAGCGCTCTACAGTTATTCGTAGCAGGCTGTAGAACGTCGTAGCCGACCTACGCTTTTAGGGTGCTTCTACACGGTGCATGTAGCTTGAGCATGTTGAGGCACTTGCGCGGGTTATTTGCACCGTAAAAATATCGTTTAAAAAGATGTGCGGGTCCAGCGACTCAAGCATATTCCAATGCGAGCCACCCGCGCTAGTAATTCGCATGCTCTGCGCCGCGCGCGGGTCACTCGCGCATGTTACTTGTTAAAATTACATTTTTAACGTATGATTATAAAAAAATTTTCGTTCGTCGAGATATTTTGAAGCGATTCAAGTCATAAAGCTACCGCGCGAATAGCATGCACATGTACCTAGCTCTTGACCACGAACAAATAACTTGTACACACAGCTTGCGCAAGTAGCCCGCGTCTTTACTTGCTCCAGTTATTTGCACCACGTACAAGTACAATCGAGTAACTTGATCAAGTAGCTTGCGCATATTACTCACGCGTATAGCCCGCACCTTTACTTGCTCCAGCTACATGCACCGTTTACAAGCACCCATACGATAACCTAAAATAACTCAATGCCACGAATTCGATTTCGTGGCATTGACTTTATTTTCGGTTATTGTAGGTGGTACAAGTTTAATTAATTCTGACCTATCAGAAGGTTTTTTTTATAGTGTCAGGCCTGTATCCCCGAAGGGGTAGGCAGAGGTGTTATATTGTACCCACATTTCGCCATGATTTTTTAGGTCCCACGTAATAGGGGGCGAGCCTATTGCCGTTACCGGGCACATCACCAGACTCCGTGCTGCTACTGAGAATTTGGAAAAACCCAGTAACACTTTTGCCCGACCCGGGAATCGAACCCGGGACCAATAGCAGACCTCCGATTAGCAATCGCATACGCTATCCACTGGACCACGGAGGCAATTATAATTTCTATGTAAAATATGTATGTATTTACAAAAAAAGTATATAATTATGTATGTTTATCCATTATCTTGTAGCCATATAACAAGCTCTGCTTAGTTTGGGACTAGATGGTGTTGTGTGAATATATATATATATATGATTTATTGTAGCAATTAAGGTTTCCAATATAAAATATTGAAACATATATTTTATGTTTTACTCATATTAATAATTTTAATGATACACAATAAACAGTTTAATATGCATACTTAATGATTGTGATTTATGTTAACAATTTATTTAGGTGCCCAGTTGGCGTTAGTAACTTTAACAAATTAATACCAAGCATGGCATTTAGTACTTAAAATATTTTCAACTCTTGTGATTTGTAAACATCATGCATGTTAATTTAAGTAGTCTTACGCTCAGTTTCATAATAGGTAACTGGATAAGTCTGATCATTTAAATAAATTCCAAATTTAGATGTTTGTATGAATTATTGGGCAAATTAATTTAACAGGTTGCTGCCCGACTGCTGATCGGAGGTCCCAGATTCGATTCCCGGGTCGGGCAAAAGTGTCACTGGGTTTTTCCGAATACTCAGTAGCATATATACTCATGTGGTAGCAGCCCGGAGTCTAGTGATGTGCCCGGTAACGGCAATAGACTCGCCCCCTATTAAATGAGACCTAAAAATTCATGGCGAAATGTGGGTGTAGTATTTACACCTTCGCCTACCCCTTCGGGGATACTTACAGGCATGAGTCTATAAAAAAAAATATAATATGTGCGGGTGCAGCTGCGCGTATCCTCTAGTATTTAATAATACGTTTCATACATTACTACCCATAACTGTCATAATATAACTGCCAACAAAATAAATTAAGTATTTTTACTGTCGGGTCTAAAAAGTTTTGACATAAAAACTTTCTAGCTTTGACGAAATCTTAGTAAAGTTGACGTCTTAAATCTGTTTGTCGTTATTCATGTATCACTAAGAGTTGAATTGTTACTTGTTATCTAAAATTTGTGAGTTTCCTTCGCTTTAGAACTTTTGGTAGGTTTTCATTGCTAAGGACTGGGGTAGGATAAGTATTATTAAGGGTAAGGATCTGCTCTAACCGGCTATAGCCCAGTGGTGTACGTAACGGACTGCCGAGACAATGGTCTCGGGTTCGATCCCCAGGTACCCCGGGCACACATCTCTGACTTTTCGAAGTTATGTGTGTATTAAAAATGTAAATTATCGCTCGCTTAATTAGTGCCCGATAGATGGCAAAAGGCTCGCCCCCTATTACATTGGGACCGAAACATAACTGGCGAAGTGTGTGTGTATTACACTTCTGCCTACCCCTTCGGGTATAAAAGGCGTGAAGTTAAGTAATATTATGTTATGATCTTATCTAAGTGGACTACAGGGTTGGTTTACAGATGATTGGTGTTGCTGATATTAAAATATGTTGTTACTGGTCTGATTTAGTATGATCTTAGCTGGCTACCGCGTCAAGACGATAAGCTTTCCTGAACTCGCCACGCTTGGTGCGAATGTACCTAATGTCGTGGCATGACTTTACAACCATTCGATCAACGAATACAGAGACTCAAAACAGTGCATTGTGGGTAATATAAATTGTCGTCTCGTGCGGAGATCGGATCCAAAACACTCGGCGCAGTTTCAAACGGTGAGATCACCGCTTGAAGCACTGTCATCCGTGCTCACCTCAATAACCCTATCGCAGTCCATTGTTGGACATAGGCCTCTCCCAACAAGCTTACAGTACACGGTCCTCAGCCTTCAGCATCAAGTCCAGCTTGTTATAAATCAACGAAATAAAAACACCAATGTGTCCAGAATGAAACATTTGTCTTTAAATCAAAGTGTTTATTTAAATTTTTAGCACCTCCGTATAAACTCTCTGCTTTAACTGAGCTTTTGATCCTGTTGGTTCACACAATATTTCAAATTGAACTTGCCCCGTGGTTCTTTTTATTGCTGGGAGGTAATTTGAAAAGCCTTATTCGCGAGAGTGAGTTTCGAGAATTTTGTAATTACTGACGCAAACTTCAGTTAAATGGATTAGTCAGTGAACCTGTTTGGTTTTTTTGCGATTTGAATGAGTTTATAATCATTTATCACGAATTATAATAGAGTTATGAAGTAGTTGTGCGACGCAATTAATTAATCAATCATATCGTTTTGCAGTGCACTGCTGCTCATAGGCGTGTACTAATTGGCCATTTCTTCCTAAAAGAGGAAAATTTGGCGACCTGTACCACGCTGGCGTTGACGCTGGCTAGACGGTTTGATATCGAGTTTTTCGTCTCTTAGCAAAAAACACATAACTTCACGTCTTTTATCCCCGAAGGGGTAGGCAGAGGTGTATTACACATCCATATTTCGCCAGTTATGTTTCGGTCCCAATGTAACTGGGGGCGAGCCTATTGCCATCTACCGGGCACGTTGTTAAGCGCGCGATAATTAACATTTTTAATACACACATAACTTAGAACTGGGGATCGAACCCGAAACCATCGTCTCGGCAGTCAGTTACGTACACCACTGGGCTATCGCCGCTACTTAACAAAGATAATTTAATTATTTGCTACGTGTATTTTCCCTAAAACATCCCGGCCTAGTGACGATTGTATTATTAGTTCATCATCATACGTATTTACTTATTATAATGTACTTTACCATGCAGTGCTCTTGAATTTAAAATAATTTACATGTGACCAAACTTTTTTAATGCTAATAATATTTTTATTTGTTCACAGGTAAGTTCCAATTTCTACGAAGGACATCACACATATAGTATGGTAGTTATAAATTAATAATGGGTATTAATTAAGGACCTACAGCGGCATATTTTAAATATGTCTATATCAAATTAATTGCTTTCATTAATATTTCGTTTTAAATTGTTTGCTCGTTGGCAAATCACAAAACTTTGCGGCAGTAAAATCAACTTTAGTGGGTTGTAACCGTGCATTAAAGCTCATGACCATGATCAATTGAGGTCTTAAGGCTTAGATGATGATGATTTTATACAATACTATATGGACCCGCGGTTACACCCGCGCTATTTAAGGCTACTGCTCCGCTCCCGTGGCTCATAGCGTGATGTTATATAGCCTATAGCCTTCCTCGATAAATGGACTATCGAACAATGAAAGAATTTTTCATATTGGACCAGTAGTTACTGAGATTAGCGCGTTCAACCAAACAAACTCTTCAGTTTTATATCTTAAACTAATATATAAAGCTGAAGAGTTTGTTTGTTTGGTTGAACGCGCTAATCTCAGGAACTACTGGTCCGATTTGAAAAATTCTTTCAGTTTTAGATAGTCCATTTATCGAGAAAGACTATAGGCTATATAACATCACGCTATGAGCGACGGGAGCAGAGCAGTAGCCTCAAATAACGCGGGTGTAACTGCGGGCATCGTCTAGTATTAGTATAAGATACAATATTCCCTATCATTTGCGCGAAGCACCCATTAAAAGTAAACTACTTTGTAACAGATTTTATCACGGATTTCTTGGTGTTATTATTTTATTGCATTAAAGCAGCAGATCTGGGAACACAGTACGTTATATTCAATCAAAACGTCAAGTTATACAAAAAAATGTAATTCTAAAGAAACTTGAAAACGATTTTCATATAATATGTTGACTCTTGAAAACCCTAGGACCTTTGCTAAACGTAGGACTATCTCTTCTTCTATACACATAAATAAAATTGGAGTGTATGTTTGTAATATTAAAATAACCGCTTTTTACTAAATGCATAATATATGGATGTTTACACGGTAGATATCACATGAGTAAATAAACCGAACAGAGACAAAGCTTTTTAAGAGCTTGTTTTGTTACCTATTGTGGTAGGGTTGTCACAATAGGTTAAGACAAATTAAACAAAACTTTTGTCAAATAATTTTATTATTATGTTAGAAACCTTCAAAAATTACTTACTCTAATAATTGTCTTTTTATAATTTTTGTTTTTTAATAAATTATTGTTTCCTTAAATGGAATGGTAAATTCTGAATCTAACTTATAGTTTTTTAAGTTATCCAACGGGAAACACTCACTAGGCATATCAAATTTACAATCTTCAATACGTTTAAGTATTTCGTTGCCAACATTGACAATATTTATTTCAAGATCGAAATATTCGCGAAACTTTTGATCGAGCAATTCAACAAATGCGATAAAATTATCAGGAGGTATAATTAAAAAAACTCAATTGTACGTTACCATCGTTAAAATCTTTATAATGACTGAATTATTTCTTCTAGTATTATTCATACACACAGTACAATGAGCAACCATTATTAATAATAAAATACCACGTTTTTACATTAAAATATTAAAACTTGCAACGTACAAAACAAACAACATGCGTCGTAATAACCCTGAGATTGGCAACTGCCTATGCCTACGTAAACCGTTTTTTTCAGTCTCGACGCGTACACGACAAGCGGCCAGTGGTCAGCACACATGCGCCGCGTGCTTGTAGTAGTGCAACCGATTCGCACTGTTGTATGAAGCTTTGTCTCTGTTCCGTTTATCTACTCATGTGGTAGATATACCGAAATGACATTTTTTACAATTTTTGTCTGTCTGTCTGCTTGTTATCGCTAATCTCTGGAACGGCTGGACCGATTTTGACGGGACTTTCACTGGTGGATAGCTGATGTACCAAGGAGTAACTTAGGCTTATAAATTAACCGAGTACGCGAAGTAGTTTCGTCAGGACGCGGGTGAAAACGCGGGAAACAGCTATCTATACATAAAATCACATGATCTGAGTGACATATCAACGCAGAGCCTAACTGTGCTGAGGGTTCTTTTCACTACGTTCTTAATTTAGTATGTTCAACTAACTGGACATAACATTTATATTAGTAACTAAAATATAGTTAGTCGTATACAAAACATTTATACTGCGATCTTTTAGGATGTCAAAGTCAAAATCTGTTATTAATTTAGGCCGCAAAGTGACGCTTATGAACGTCAAAAATTAAAGTAAATTACTAAATGATTCTACATTTACATTTACTGCCACGTTCGCAATGCAATAGGTAGAACCACGGGAAAGAACGGGCAGTAAAACTCGTGGCCACTCTTTTCAACTGCCAGTAAGTATAATGATTTTACATGTTATCTTTGTAAGGAGCTGCAACTGTTTCACATTGTGAGTTAACTACTAATGCAAAATTAAGAGTTATTGATATCATACCGATGATACCTCTGTGGCTGTTTAATTCCAATTTTAATCAAGGCCTTTAACAGAGAGCTTTTTAGGCTCTGCCACTTACAGATCGATACATAAAATTTCAATAAATACCAAACCCCACCTCTCTCTTTGGCAAAAAGTTTATTTTAAATATGCAACGTGAAACTTTTCAACCTTTCAAAAGGGTTCGAGGATTAATGAAAATGGATGGATAAAAACCGGAATCAGTTCATTTGCATGTAAAAGAAGTAAGAACTGAGTATATAATATATTTTTTATGGTAAACACTTTGCGTGCAGTAGTAATAAATCCTGTGTTTTGGAGAAAGTAAACATTGTATTTATTTATATGTATAGGTATATGCATACCTACCTTATGTATGTATGTATGTATAACTTTGTATGTATGTATGTGTATTGTATTAAAACCATTATTGTGTCCAAACAAATGTAATCACTACACATCAAAACTTTTTGGCTTTTTCAGTCTGTCCATCCTAAGGTTGCCTGTAAGAAATCGCACTTTGCGATAAGGCCGCCCTTGTGCATTTGCTATGTATTTACATTTAATTTATTTATACCAGATTTGTATCAACAGTGTAGTGTACAATAAAGAATTATTCATCAATCAATCAATTAAATAACAGATAAAACATCAATTACTTAGGTATGCCTAGTTTCAGCACCTCTGACTGAGTAAGCGTTATTTTACAGATAAATTCAAAATTAGATCTATATTTGTAGGAAACCTACAATACTTATCAATATAGAATGCCAATACTTATCAAGCAGTGGTGAAAGTGGAATTAAAACAACAATTTGTGGATTAACACTAAGTGTTGTCCCATGTATCAAACCTAGAATATACTGCGCAGTGCTCAATGGCGAGCGTTTAAACCACTGGCTGCGAAACAATATATATATTTTTTTACCACATGCACACCATCTAGTCCCAAACTAAGCAGAGCTTGTACTATGGGTACTAGATAATGGATAAACATACATATATACTTTTTTTTGTAAATATATACATATTATAAATAAAAACACTCAGACCAAGACAAACATCCATGTTCATACACACAAATGTATGACTTGAGCGGGAATCGAACCCGCGACCTTCGGCTTAGCAGTCATTTACACTCCCGCGGCGTCAATCGGTCGTCAAGTTGATCCTACAAAATGTTGTGGTATATAAGCATTGAACCGAAACACTCGGCGCGGTTGAATAGCAAGGCGACTAAACTACTACGCCACCACCCATGCAATAAAATGTTCAATTGCAAATATCTTGGATCACAACCAGGATAACGCATAACGCAAGAAAGATAAAAATCTGCCGTGAGACCCCGTGAGTTGTATGTTCCTGCGACAGTTATCCTACTGTCTTTATTGCTTTGTTCGCGTACAATCAGCAACGTAAATAAGTAAACTTATATGATTCTGAACGGTTTTCTCGTTCCAAGTAATTATTATTTTCAATATTATTCATAAAAGAGACAAAAGATTTTGAAACGTGTAGTGAATTTTGTTGTTGACTGTATTTATATTATCTCGATGAATTGATGTCTTACGTTTGACAATAAATCTTTTGGATTTTAAGATGTGTGAAACGATAAATATGTTTGCCTTCTATTTGGCGTGCCAATTTTGTACGTAGAACGATTTAATGTAGCGATGATGTATTCGACACTGCAAAAAAGATCAACGCAGGTAATTATTTAATTTGTTCTCTGTGTATAAACTGATTTATTGCACATTCTGGTCACCTGCATGACATGTTAAATGAGACAAAAATATCTTCTTTTCACGCCATATTTTTTAATATTTTTAAGAAGAGGCTATCAACTCGCCTGTTCTTCAGAGATCATCAGACTAAGATAGAGCACGCTTGCCTAGAAGGCACCTATTCATCCGCAACTAGAAATGCACTTGAATGCACTGTGCTTGTAGGATAATGCGTATTTGTTGTATTGTGAATTGTATACCTAGCTGTTTGTGTTGTATTTTTTGTATTGTGCGTTGTATTTTGGTGTGTCAATAAATGTTTTACTTACTTTACCATGAGGACCCTACCCTTCCTTTTCTATTACGACCCAAATAAGACCATCAAAATATAAGCATAGTACACTACTACATAACCCTTTTGCCTCATACAAGATACAATGTTCACCTCTACATTCAACATTGTCTCCCTAACATTTTCTTTGCACAATTGAGTGTAAAATTCTTTGTAAGCGGTAAATTCCGTTTTCCTACAAAAGGGTCATGTTATAAGGAAATGAAAAATGTTTTCTAAAAAAGAGTGCATTGCCGTGTCACATAGGTGTGTTTCCGAATATTTGTGTGTGAGGGAGAGAGAGTGTGTGTGAGAAAGAGAGAGTGTGTATGTCGGTGTGTGTGTCGTTTAGGTGACACACAAGTTTCCATTTATTTTTGGGTGTGTAGTATTTTGTTCGTACAGATTGCGTTGTAGGTTGTAAACGTTGGCGGGTAATAACGATTTTTTATGTTTAGTGTTCTGAAATGGTGAAAAATATTTGTCTTTTACTGTAGAGCCCCTGGGGAAGGTTTATATAGGTATATGTTTGAGAGTTAAAGATAACTCCCTAATTTGCCGCATGTTTACGTTTCTGAAAGGGATGTTGAGGCGTCAGGACCTTTGAATTTACTAACACTGGTCTAAGGTATGCTATACCACGATGTTGCAGAGATCAGATGGCAATTGCTCTTTAAATAAGCTAATTTTCGGCGAAATCAAGACGAATGGTTTTGATTGCAACCGGGGTAATGCTAAGTCGATGAAGATGATTGCCATTCATAAATGTGGCTTTTGTCGAATTACAAGCCAATTAAAGCCAAGGATAAATTAATATCAATTATTGAGACAGCTCATAGAATTAAGGCTATAATAATATTATCTAACGTGACTAAAACATGTCAGAGACGGGGATTGATTCGCTGTAATGCATTTTCTAAGTTACACTTAAACAAAAATAATTATTGTTGCAGAACATCATGCAAAGTTCAGGGTTGCTGTTATTATATCTGTAAATATGTCTTTTCATTTTCACGGAAATCGTAGAGCCATGGAAATTGGATTTCCTATTAAAGCTTTGCATCATAGGATTATGAGTCATGATTATATCATGTCAGGTAGTAGCGCCGACAATAGAGCCTCCTATATAAATAATGAGTGATGTATATTTTTTACATTAGTCATAATGTTTATCTGTCTGTTAAGGAATTTTAAAATGCTTGTAACTAGCTTATCATGAAAGAATGACTGCGTCGTTTTAGCTATTCTGTATAGTATGTAGGTACTCCATTTTCTAAAAATGACTTATTTTTTGCGTGAGTCTATAAAAGAAATTCAAACTTTCTCCTAGGATGACCTAGGAGCACAGGGTCTGCGCACTAGTCTCACTAGATATGACAGAACATTTGCCATGTTTTCATCGCCAACGATTAATAAAACTATTTCGTTTCATAATATATCGATCTCAATACCGAAAGAAAGATAAAGCGCGATAGAACGTGGTTTAGCTTTTAAACTCTAAATAATGAAACTGCCAATTCTACATAAAAAGCAGCAGCTTATCTTTAAGCCTGGCTCATCTTTTGCATCCACTAGGTCACCTTTCCACTTGCACTAACTAAACAGCCCTCCACTAGACTTTCTATCTACATCCTCTTAAATCTCTGAAAACAAAGGCGAACCTTATAAAGTACAGTCGGTGAGAAATCACTTGATTTAATTAAGCGTGTTTATAAATCTTGTTACCCATACAACGTTTTATTTCAGCATAATTTGCTATATTTGAGAGCTTTGTTTTTGAGAGAAATTTGTTCATGAACTGAAGTTAGTACTTGGAGCTTGCGTATTTTGGTTGTTTTGGCACGGTTTGAGGGTATTTTTGAGAATAAAGCGACAAATCTCAAAAGCTCTTAATTTTGGGAATAGAACCTTTAATAGATCTATTGATGACACTGATTTGGATGATGATATCTAGTATACACGTTATGGATTTAAACTTTATGGATTAAACTGCGTATACACGTTAGTACGCAATTTAATCCATACTAAGATTACAAATGAGATGTGTGGTTATTTTGTCACGATAATCGAAATCGTTGTGATGTCAGACGTCGTGCATGTGCAATTACTAAACATGCTTATACCTTAACTTGCAGTAAACCTGTGTCGCAAGGACTTTATTAACAAAACACAAGAAAACCAAACGTCAGAACAAGAATCATACATTGGTACAAATTGGACCAAGTTTCGAACTTGTGATCGACACTGCCTACATCTAAGTCTGACAATAAACGAAGTGGGGCTAAGAAATTCTGGCTTGACAACATTAGGGTTAATATGTATTGGTACCAATCAACTAACTAGTGACGAACAAAATCTTGAGACATGGAGGCAACACAAAAGAAGAGGCTCTAGGCTTCAAAGCAAGAATCCTTTTGTTGTCAAACAAGATGGATGAGGCATCTAAAGCTTAAAACCATTTATTTGTTTAATTTTAATTTATTAACATAAAAATAAAATAACATAACATTCTTAAAAAAATAAACCTAATTTATAAACTAAACATTCTAACAGTGAGACACGGCTACACCGTTTTACTCTACTTAAGAAGGTATTGAGTAAGTTTTGAATGTTGAAACAAACTTTAGCAATTAAATTTTCGCTTGAATTTTCAACACCATTATATTATATAATTATTCATTTTAATTTACAAGTTTGCTATTCAATTTTAAGTTGATGTTCTTGATTGACGGGTTTTGACAGGCAGTTTGGTATACATTTAATATTTGGTCAGCAATATTAAGTTTAAAGACGTTATTAAGTTTAAATGTAATATTATGAATAAAGACGTTTCTAAAGCTATGACCAGAGAAATTAAAGCCTTATTAATTGACCAAAAAAGCCCATTAAATTTTTGATCAATAGAAATTGCTTCTCGTAGAGACTTTTGGTTAATCATCTTTAAATTTATAAAATTCTTACCTTTCTCACTTACTCACAGACAACGCACAGTCAAAATTCTTGGACGTAAGAAGCTTAAATATGCCATGTATGTTCCTTGGCGCCCGTAAACTGCACTAAAAAGGGATTACCCAAAATGCCTACGTGATCGGGAAGAACCGGTTAAATTAAAATAAATTGTGCGAGCTTAGCAGTAGGCATCCTCTAGCAACATATAAGCATTTTTAAACCACTTTTGTAATGACGCTGCTACTGAAACCACACCCTAATCCGGTATAGCTTAATAGGCGGTGCACCCGCACGAACCCCTGGGATAACAGCCAGTTCACTTATATCGTTTATATACAAAATAAGCGGCGATGTACCTCGTAATCGCCATAATCGCTATAAATCTTAAAGGAGACATATTTACGTAAATGTGAGGCGAGACACTTTGAACGGTTATGCGTGTTGGTTGATCTCTTTATGTGGAGAAGTAATGATGATATGAGGTACGCGTGGAGTTAAGTGGTAATGTGAATATGCTTGAGGTATTAACATAAATAAAAAAAAATATAGACTCACGCCTATATCCCCGAAGGGGATATAGAGGCAGAGGCGTAAAATATTACACCCACATTTAGCCATGAATTTTTAGATCCCACGTAATTTGAGGCGAGCCTATTGCCGTTACTGGGCACATCACCAGACTCCGTACTGCTACTGAGAATTCGGAAAAAACCCAGTAACACTTTTGCCCACCCCAGGAATCGAACCCGGGACCTCCGACCAGCAGTCGCATACGCTATCCACTAGACCACGGAGGCAGTCATAACATAACATAAATATACGTAATAATATGTATATGTACAGCTTTTCAATTATGAAATTATGGTACCTAAGGGATCTAAGTTAACATATATTTATGATTTAAGCGTGGCCTGACGTAACTTGCATCTACTGAAGGTATACCTTTGCTGTACTTATAGTTCATAAACCAAATAACATTTTTTTTCCCTTTTGGGCTTAAGCCCTAGCTCCCCTGCGCAATAACAATGTATTTCTAACGACCACATCATTCAGGAGGTTTTTATACATATTTACACATGAAATAATGGAAAATATCCTAGATATCATATTTTTGTGACAGCCATAGTCAATGTAACTGTTCCTACATTTTTTTTCTGTCTGCCTCTCATTAGTTATATCAAAGCAAGAACAATGTACCTAGTCCGTCACCAGTTTGTTAAGAATTTCAATGGAGCACGGCATTTCACACAAAATTTCGAGCACAAAATAATTATTTGCAATGCATGAAACGTTTTTGTTGAAAATTGACCTTTTTATATTTACCAAGCAAGTCCCGATCGACATAGCAAAAAAAATCCAAAAGTCATTTAAAAAAAAAGTAGGGCTTTATAAATACAGTGTAGTTATATAGCAGCGATCGCCAAGTGGAGAGACCGACAGACTGCTACGCAGAGTGCCTTGGGTTCGAATCCACGGCACGCACCAATAACTTTTCGCAGTTATGTGCGTATTAAATTGTTAATTATTTCTTGCTTATCGGTGAAGGAAAAATCGTGAGGAAATCTACATGTCTGAGAGTTCTCCATAATGTTCTCGAAAGACATGTGAAGTCTACCAAGCCGCACTTTGCCAGCGTGATGGACTATGGCCTTACCCTTCTCTTAGTGAGAATAGCCCCGTGCCCAGCAGTGGGACAGTATAAAGGGCTGATGATATAGGGCTTTATATTACAACGATAAACTATATTTAATCCCTTACCAAAGTAACAGTTGGCTGTAGTATTTGCGTGGGTGTAAAGAATTCTAAACGGTGGTATAAAACGAAGTTACGAAGATTTTTTTTAAGTAGAAAGTAATTCAAACTAAAATTAGTTCTATACCTATTTATTCCTTCTAAAAGCTACTACAACACTTAGACATAGTGAGAAGCGTGACACATTTATGCCCAGTTTCTTTTGTTAAATTACATATTACCTCTTTCCACCCCAAAACTTTTCCATCACAAACTTAATATCCCATAGGCTAACCACCTTTAATAGCCAAAAGGTGTCGCAAAAACCGCATAGGTACAATTTCCCTTCCCAGCGCCTGTGTAACATGTCGCATAATATATTCTTTTTACGCCATTTTCCTCGTATATCTCCCATATATCACAAAATGTGTCACCGTCATCTTTTCCCGCTCATCTTCAATGGCGTGTCGTAAAAATAATTTCGCTCGCGGTACGTGTACACAATAATCCTGGATAAACGATAATATTATGTTCGGAATAATTTACTTACAGATGGAATTAATTCTGGTTTTATATAGGTATGTTAATTGCTTGAGTATGATACTAGTAAATAAATACAAGTGGCTGAAGGGTGTAAAAGCTCGTGAAAAAATGAAAATTTCCATTTTCATTGCACAAAAATTTAAAAAGAATGGCGATTAAAATTTGTGGTCATTATTGTGTTGCCCGTTTTACTACTTACGTTCTCCGTTGCGTAGTGTGGCTGTACCGCTATAGTAGTAGTTTATGTAGATGACTTAGTAATTAATAGGTATATTGTTATGCATAAGCGTCATATTGTAACCAAAGTGAAAAATAAGATCTACTTTGACATCGGTAATATTTACTACTGATATAAACTTGAGTGTTTGTGAGGATGGGTTTTATTCATGCGTGTAAAAATTTCAGACCGCTTTTGGATGAAACTTTCTAATAATATAGCTTGTACATCGGAATATGACGGGATAACCGACACTCAAGCGGGTGGCAGGAGCGAGTGAACTATAAAGTTGAATGAAAGATACCTACATACAAAGAGTAATAGTCACTTTCGGTTGAGATAAAAATCTGACTGCTTCATTTATATTAGTTCTGACTAAACTTTTGTAAATTATATTTGACGCAATGAATTTTACATTAAAAACATTCATTTTAGGTAAACTGTGTCGTGGCATACTTTACACAACATTAAATAAAATACTTCCAATCTATTTGCTCGGATAGTGTAGAAGTAAAGCGACTTAACACTATTGTGCGTTGTGGGTGCAATCTTCATACGGGATCAAGTGTAAGTGTTTCTAGCTCTTGTAGTTCAAAACTTTGCTAAGTGTAAAGCGATACACGATTTAAAGTAAAATTGGATGTAGCCTTTAAAAATATTATAACATAATTTTTGTTAGACAATAGGGTAGGTCCTATGGCAAAATCTTAGAAAACCTCGACGCGGCATAGTAATAAAGCCTCAGTTATATTATAGAAACTAAAGAAAGAAAGTTTACTGTTGCTACTACACAAATAGATCACTAAATTATATCACGCTACCAGTATCTTTCGGTTAATTTAGGACGAACTGGAATCTCCATATCTGTCAACAATTATTCAAAACCCCAACATACTGTATAAGCAAAACCAGATTGAGTAGCGAAACGTGACGTAATACATTCCAAGGTGTCACTGGAGGGGAGAGGGTGGGCATGATGGATGGTTCGCTTTGGTCCATGAGCGGTCCCAAATTGTAATCAAAAGAGCGTGAACTTGAAGAATTGGGTGGTTTATGATCGATCTGGCAGATCAATAGTGTTTAGGTTGGTAATGATGTTACTTGCGGTCAGTTTTGGTTGACTGGATTGTGGTGTTAGCAGCAGCGACAGTCTAGTGGAGAGACTGACAGATTGCTACGCGCAGGGTCTCAGGATCGAATCCACGGCTTCCATTACTGAATTTCTGAAGTTATGTATATTACTTGTTAATTACCGCTTGCCAAACGGTGAAGAAAAACATCGTGAGGAAACCTGCATGTCTCTGCCAACCCTCACTTGGCCAGCCCTATGAGGTCGGCCATAGAGTAAAGCTATTGCTGTCAATTTCACGAAGCGAAGTGTTGATGCTCAGCGTTTATGAAGAAATCTAGTACAGTCTCTTCAGTCAAGGAAGACTACGTAGACCTTAAAATAACATGACACTGTCCATATAATCTTCAAAGTAATATATACACACACACACACACACAACGTCACGCCTTTTATACCCGAAGGGGCAGGCAGAGGTGTATTTCTACACCCACATTTCGCCAGATATACTTTAGTCCCATGTAATAAGGGGCGAGCCTATTGCCGTACCGGGCACATTTCCAGACTCCGTGCTGCTACTGAGAATTTCGTGACAGAAAAACCCAATAACACTGCCCGACCCAGGAATCGAACCCGGGACCTCCCGATCTCACGCGCACATTTATGCCGCGAGACCAACGAGGCAGTTGTATAGGGTTTGATGTCGAGTTTTCCGTCTCTACGCAATGATGGTATTTGCATCGTGTTATCCCTTTGTCGCCTCTTACGACACCCACGGGAAGATAGGGGGTGGTGACACTTGTATTCTATGCCGTCAACCACACGGCTAATATATACATATATTGTATTAATACCAATCCTGTCGCACTATAAAACTCACATAATTGAAAAACAAACTATTAAAACGTTTATTATTATTAGATTCAGCCATACTATCATTAACATTGCCAAGGTGAAGTGTTATATAAAGATAAGCTATTGAGTCCCACTATCAGACAGGCCACGGTGTTACATTAACATAGAGGCTATATAGTTCAGTCATGATTTTAGGCTAAAGCGAAGATTTGGTCAAACTGTGAGCGAGGAGCGATGCAAATCCATTAATTACGAAAAAAAACATTTATTCGGTCAGAAAATCAGCACAGATTCCAAATATTGTGAAAAATAAAGAGCCTAAGTTATTGGAGATAAAAACCTGATAAGAAAATAAAATTATTTTAGGGCATAATCATTCACTACAGAAAGATTTTTTTAAATATTTCAGCTCTACAAGGTGTAAAATAGGAGTAATATCCATACAAACAATTAAAAATTCCTTTAAGATTCGCTTATTTTAAGCAAACTCTACGAAAATACCGAAGCAGCAACTAGACAACATATTTCAGCTACTACACTTGCGCGTAAATCAGTTTGACAGTTCGTTTCACCACATTGTATACGTAGTAGGAGTAAATTCTACACTGTGACGTCAGCGACGGTAGCGAAATAAAGCGGACGTAACGGATCGCCTGTAGCGTATCGCGTTGCTAGTCGCTTATCGCGTTGCTCGACGCTTGTCGCGCAACGCGATAAGCGACTAGCAACGCGTGTCTAATCACTTGACACGTTGCTGGTCGCTTGTCGTGTTGCTAGTCCATGCCACGTTTCGTATCGCGCTACTCGTCGCTTGTCGCGTCGCTCGTCGCCTTTGCCTTTAAGTTTCGCATAACCTTCTCGTCGGGACCGGGACATAAAACCCAGCGGACTCAATGATAAAGGCACCATGTCAATAATACGATCATCCCTTGGAAGATAAAATTAAGCGAATTTTGGACCGAGTATGGAATATAGGTAGGTACAATAAATATGATAATTTTGAAATGTTATAGAGTACCTACTGTCCGTGTTATGGACAAAAATATTGGAGGGACGAAAATATCGGGAATTCATTTTGGTTCTTAAATTTTATTGTAGAAAACAAGCATATGGTTTTCCTGTCAGTATGAAAGTAGAGTTATCTTTATTCAACGCAAAGAATCTAGAGTCTATCAGCATCGCTTCAACCCAGCGTTTCACTTGACATATTCGTATTTCGTATAATATTTTTCATATCGTCAAATAAAATGCCAATCTATCAAATTCAAGACAGAGCCGTGCTGCAGTTGCACCATTACGGTATTGTACAATATGCTACAAACATGGTAAATTAATATTAAGCCTATGCTACTATACACTACGATGTACAAATAAAACATCATCGTTAGCCCTGTTTTGTCCCGCTGCTGTGGTGACCAGTACATAGAAAAAATATTTTTAATTGTGCTTTATCCATAGTTCTTAGCAATAAACTTAGTCTTTTGAAAAAACCCCACTTCAACCCTTCTGGCAAAAACAACCAGACCTATAAAGCATAGTTACATAACTAATAGAATCAGTCTCCAAATACCTAAAAAACATGTTTATCACAGAATAACATCAACATATTTATTTAGCAAGTCACTACCTGACAATTATGCGAACGAGAATTCTCTGTTTATGCAGGAAACCGGGTAAAATATATACTGACGGGCGCTCAGCACTTTTATTGAGTATTTGTCTTACCCATTTATTGGATTAGACCGGTAGCTTCTCGCAAAATTAATGCTTCGTCAGATTATTGCACAAGTTTTTTTAATCTGCCAAGTGTTTCAAAAGTTACGAGAAATATTGAGGGTTTAATTTTCTTTGACATTTGCCTTAAAAAGGTAACGAATAAAATTCCGATAAAAAGTCGGCGATTTGATTTTAAATCAGCTGTTTTCTTCTGCTTGCATATTACGAACCTTTTTCATGACCTAAGGACTATTGCCTTAATACATACGTAAGCCTTTGCTGACGTCTTAACTTGCCGACTAAAAACTGACGACCAAACTTATCGATTTTGAATACAGTCAAAATCCTCATCTTATTCTACAGAAGTTCTTATAAAAATTATGTGATTTATTCATGGGGCAGGCAGGATAAAGTTTAGTTGCATCGTCAATCCATTAAAAATGTTAGGTCTAGGCAACTTTGAATATTGATTAAAATTAGTTTTTTTTATAGGCTCACGCCTGTATCTCCAAAGGGGTAGGCAGAGGTGTAATATTACACCCACATTTTGGCATGATTTTTAGCCTATTGCCGTTACCGGGCACATCACCAGACTCCGTGCTGCTACTGAGGATTCGGAAAACCCAGTTACACTTTTGCCCGACCCGGGAATCGAACCAGGGGCCTTCAATCAGCAGTCGCATACGCTATCCAATGGACCACGGAGGCAGTCTATGGTATGGCAAAATTAGAATTTATCATCACAATTTACTAACAACGCGTTTATGACGATCTATCTTTCGTAAATTTTGGCCATAAACATTTTGCATTTTGCACTAGAACGTCTATTCCATGGTCTATGTCTATGCTCCACCTATATAAAGCTTGGACGTCTATTGCATCCCTTATACCTATAGTCCGTGCCACGAGAACATAGACTTTTTGTATACAAATAATTTTTACTAAGTGACTTAGCGATAGTTCTGTCAAAAACAATTAATGTCAAATCCAATGAGCGCAACGGATGTACCGTTAAGTGTTAAGTTAAGTGTCATTGAAAACTAATATGTCAATGGATCGGGTTTTTATCAATATTTTGCGCTGTCAACAGGATCTTTTAATGTTTTGAGGTACTGACGCCTAGAATGTCAACATTTGGCGTTAGTTCATTGAAATGTTACATTCTTGGGCTTAACATGCATTTATCAGAGTACAAAATTAATTTTTTTAGTTGTCAAGAAGGGGTAAATGTAAAGTTAAATACAAGTTTATATTCCTGCTGCCGGCATCTCAAAAAAGCGGGTGCAAAATAGCAGATGGCAAACTATTAGTTGCGCAGAAAATTATTTATACCTAAAAAAGAAATTGCGTTTCCAGTCTACCGTAACGTCCGTAACTTTTAATAGATTTTGTTTAAGTTCATTTTGACGATTTCATTCACAGACAACGTAAAATCTCCATGCCTTGAATTTTTTATGTAATGTACTAGCTACCTGTAATGTACTAGCTACCTGTAATGTGTTGGTCAACAATTTAATATTTTAGGATAGGTAGGCTACTTTGAGCAAATGATTTATGGCCTATGATTTAAAAAAAAAAACATGTCCATAATAGAGTAACATGTATGTACTCTATCATTAACATATTGGTAATCTATTTTGCCTTAATTTATAGAATAAATTACGTGTTAAATGACAAATAAATCGGAAAATTTATGAACATTCGACCATTCAAACACAAAATCAAATATTTTTATTTCAGTAAAATTTAACAATATAAATTTTAAAACATAGTGGCATAATTAGGCATTGCAAAAAAATACTGTTCAAAAAGTATACAATCTAAAACACAACTGTTTGAAAAATGGTTGTGAAGCCCTGAATGTGTGTTTACAAAAAGTCTATCTTCTCCTGGCACCAACTATAGCTCACTACTTCGCCCGTAAAGTCGGGATTAAAATATTTTCCATTAAAAATGTGTTTATTACACCTGAGGGATTGCATTATAACGAGCCCGCGCCAAAACGGTGCCACTAATTAAAATATCTTACGTAAAAAGTGATTACAGCTCAACACTGGGCCGAAAACATGGAGGGTTTATAAAATTAGGATTATAATAAATGAACAGGCCGTGTAGATGACATAACATTGTACACATGAGTTCATTTTAAAAGTTTCGCTATATATACTTGTTAGCTAGTAGGTAGGAATAACACATATGTCATTCGTCACTACAGTTTCGCACGCCGATGAAATACAGTCGTAACATTTTAACCTTTTGTATCCCTAACTCAAAAAAAATATCCATTTCCACGCCTTCAAGTTTTGTTCTAACAACGGAAAGGACGTTACTAAACTTCATCAAATTCAGCACAGATTTTATAATGTAGGTACTTAATAACTGAAAATACACACATAAACCCATTATGTTTTTTTTAATTATCAGTAAATACAAGGCTCAAATATTTTAAATATATTTACTAGTTTATATGCGATATGACACATCTCACCAATAAATATCTCATGTAAGAGACAGATGATGGCACAACTATATAGAACCAACTAACACCACACATGGTTATGTGTGGTGTTAGTTGGTTCTATATGGTGTACACATGGTTTTTGGCATAATGTGCTAACACTTGTTCCTTGCTTTGAACAAGTAAAACCCCGGCACAAATGATTGTGCCGGGGTTTTACTTTAATTAAATAAATATTGTAATAAATATGAATTTATAACATATTTTTAAATAATTTTGAGAAACAAACCTTTACTTAAAATTGTATCGAAGAACCTCAAATTGAAGATGTGATTGCACATAAAATAACTGACAAAATTGGAACAGAATTTAATCAAAGTTAATTTTAATACGTTTATATTCAGTGTCAGATTAGATACGAAAATTAATCATTACCATTGAACTGACAAATCACACTTGAAGATAATACGCTACTGTCAAGAGTGACACTTATCAGCGCAGGAGCTCTGGAAGCGCGACCTGCCACAAAAACGAAACGCCTGGTAATTTGACTAACACAACAGAGTAGGACAAAGTACTTTACCTCATCATCCTCTTAGCGTTACCCCAGTTTCAATCTGGGGTCCGCTTTCTAGTCTAACCGGATTTGGCTGAGTATTAGCTTTTCCACAGAGCGACTGCCTGTCTGACCTCCGCAACCCGAAGGGATAGCGATATTCAATGGTTTAGACTAGTGTCAGTTTATTTAGAAGGTACTGACACCCTGTAACGACTGTCAAAGATCTTCATGACAACCGAGACCGACGGCTTAACGTGCTCTCCGAGGCAAGGGGCAAGCGATAATTAATAATTCAATACGCACATAACTCCGAAAAGTCACTGGTGCGCGCCGTGGATTCGAACCCAATACCCGCTGCATGGCATTCTGTTGGTATCTCCACTCGGCTATCGCTGCCTTCCTTTTTTTTTCCTTTTTTTGCTTTTCCTTTTTCCTTTTACCTGCTGCTCTAAAATACGAATTTAAAGTCCGAATTCCACTAGACACGTCCTCTTTTTCATCTTATGCATTAATAATTGCTTCATACATGTCAAGAACTGGTGCACAGTAACAGTCCCGTAATAAAATATGATTGCATCTTTGTTTTACGCGCCATAGAATACGGTCAGGTCAGTAGGTCAATATCGGTGAGAAAAATGACAACACTTGTTTTATAGATGACACCATCAAGACATTTTTCCGCACCAATAATATCACGCAAAACCACCGATATTCCTGAATCTTGTCCTAGATACTTATTGAGGTGTGAGGGAGACACCGTGGGGGAAGGAGACAGGGAATATGCGGGAACGGAATTATGACGTCATCACCCTTTAGGCATGTTTATCGAGGAGGGATATTAAGGAAATGGTGTCACTGGATGTGGCTCGATCTGAGTAAGGAAATACTTAGCCAAAATTAGATGCAATTATATGGAAACGAAATATAGGGGGAAGACTCAGAGGGGGGCAGAAGCCGTATCTCTATTGTGACTGGAATTTTAATGGAACGTAATTGTTCGAGTTTTGGTTGAACTTTTTGCAACTCTGGTGTCTTGGATCGTGAAAGGATTTCTTAACTCTTGTAACTTTTGTCATCGGTAGCAGTAATTTAGAAGTTTGGCTGAGTAGGCTATAAAGTAAAAGTGTTTAACTTAATTATCTCGATATTAAACGCTCAATTAAGGCAAGCTTTTTGTCAGGCTGAATTCTAATTAAACCAGGTACGCCTGAATCACAATTGTTCAAAGAGCGCCTGAAAATTGACGCCGTAAATCAAATTTAATTACATATTTTATAATTTGTATAATTTGATTAAATCCGTGTCAAATAATTGTATTGCAATTGACAAGGTAGATTATATAATTATAGTAGAATGAAGAGGTTGACAAGAGAAATATGAAATTCAGCACAACTAATAACTATGCACCTATGCGCTATTATAGAAGAAGGTGCGATAGAGGGACGTACTCGATTGAAAAAACATATCTTATCTTATATTTTTAATATATAAAGCTGAAGAGTTTGTTTGTTTGTTTGGTTGAACGCGCTAATCTCAGGAACTACTGGACCGATTTCAAAAATTATTTCAGCGTTAGATAGCCCTTTTATTGAGGAAGGCTATAGACTATATAACATCACTCTATGAGCCACGGGAGCGGAGCAGTAGCCTTAAATAACGTGGGTGTAACCGCGAGCTCATCTAGTACTAATATATAAAGCTGAAGTGTTTGTTTGTTAGTTTGTTTGGCTGGACGCGCTAATCTCAGGAACTATTGGTCCGATTTTATATATGAGCGACGGGAGCGGAGCAGTAGTCTTAAATAACGCGGGTGTAACCGCGGGCATCCTCTATTTATTATATTTACTAGCTGACCCAGCGAACTCCGTATTGCCTTTTTAAGAGTTTTTATTAATTCCCTTTTCTCCAAGCCCCTTTTCCAAAGTTACCATTGACTTAGCGCTTTATCTCTTCTCATTCCAGGGTCTATAAATGATGCAAAAACAAACATAGATTTTTGTATAATATTGAATTGCTCATTCCTTAAAATATCGAAGACGATACCCATATCGACTTTAAAAAAAATCTCGTCCGCCATCTTTGATTTCCTATCCGCCATCTTTGATCACGAAATAGATGTTTTATTTGGATTCACCATCCCTTAAATCATCAGAGACGATACCCATATTGTTTTTTTTTAATTTTTCCTATCCGCCATCTTTGATTTCCCATCCGCCATCTTGAATCACGAAATAGATGTTGAATTTGGATTCCTCATCTTTTCAAACATCGGAGACGATACCCATATTGATTTAAAAAAAAAGTCCCATTTGCCATCTTTGATCACGAAAAATATGGTGTTTTTGAATATCCCATTCCTTAAAATATCGGAGACGATACCCATATCGACTTTAAAAAAATCCCATCCACCATCTTTGATTGCCTATTCGCCATCTTTGATCACGAAATAGATGTTGTATTTAGATTCGCCATCCCTTAAAACATCGGAGACGATAAACATATTGATTTTTTTAAACTTTCCCATCCGCCATCTTTGATCACGAAATAGATGTTGGATTTGGATTTCCCATCCCTTTAAATATTGGAGTTGATACCCATATTGATTTTAAAAAAAATAACATCCGCCATCTTTGATCACGAAATAGATGGTGGTTTTGAATGCTCCATTCCTTAAAATATCGGAGACGATACCCATATCGACATTAAAAAATATTCCCGTCCGCCATCTTTGATTTCCTATCCGCCATCTTTGATCACGAAATAGATGTTGTATTTGGATTCACCATCCCTTAAATCATTAGAGACGATACCCATATTGATTTTAAAAATTTTCCCATCCGCCATTTTTGATTTCACATCCGCCATCTTGAATCACGAAATAGATGTTGTATTTGGATTACCTATCCCTTTAAACATCGGAGACGATACCAATATAGACTTTTTAAATTTTCCCATCCGCCATCTTTGATTGCCCATCCGCCATCTTTGATCACGAAATAGATGTTGTATTTCGATTCTCCACCCCTTAAAATATCGAAGGCGAAACCCATATTGATATTTAAAATTTTCTCATCCGCCATCTTTGATTTCCCGTCTGCCACCTTGGATCACTAAATAAATTTCATATTATTAATCAGCGTCCCGAAAATCTCGAAAACGATACCCATGTAGATTGTATCCTATTCGTTTAGCCTTTTTTTGCCTTTGACCCAACCCTCCCCCTACTCGTTTGACAATTTTATTACTTTTGTCTGGCCCCTAAAAGTTGTGGCGTAATTTTATATAGCTTATAGCCTTTCGGAATAATTGGGCTATCATAGGCAATAACAGTTTTTTAAATCCGACTGCTAGTTCCTTAGATTAGCCGACATTATGTTTTAGCCTTTTTAGCCTTTTGCCCGGCCCCAAAGGGTCGAAGCGTTATGTTATATAGCCTATAGCCTGCCGGAATAACTGGGCTATCGTATACAAAAAGAATTTTTCAGATCCGACCGGTAGTTCCTGAGATCAGCGCGTTCAAACAAACAAACAAACAAACTCTTCCGCTTTATTATATTAGTATAGATAAATCAAATGTATATTATTCTATACAATATTGTCTTGTAAAAAATCCTTATACGCTTAAGTTAGTAAGTAAGATTTGATGATAAAGTAAAAACTCTGGGGGGAAATTACTTTCCTGGTTCATAACATCACTTGTCTTCTCTCTTTTTCTCTTCTTTATATCTGTCATTCATCGTCGTATTTGATATTTACTGCTGCATATAGAACTTCCGAAGATAACTGTATGATTGACAAAATAACTATCATACATAGCACTGGTGATGTAACTAGCTCGGTGACTCTTGTAAGGATGACCAGGTCTGTTTTGATCACAGTATCTATTTGCTTTTGCAGAATTGGCCATTCGTTTTATAACTTCTAGTATACTTGGAATATCTATAAACATAATTCGTTATGCCTCCAAAATGTGTAATGGGACACACATCTTGCCATTGATATACTATATAGAAATTCAAATTAAAACTTTAATAATTAATTCTGTTGACATTTTGCAATATACATCGCTTAAATTGTGCTCGAAGTTTTTGCATTTTTCCACTCACACTAGACTGCAATCCATCAAGTTAACACCACATTTAATTACTGTCAAAGATTTATAACTGCATTATTTGAATATAAATTGCACAAAGCTTTTAAAAGTAAAGTGCTTTTGCATTTGTATATTTTATACCTACAATATTTTCTTTCTCTTTAATAATTCTTTCTTTTTTATTATTACGTCTGACAGAAAGATGTGGTCATAGAAGGATGATGTAACTATAAAATTGAAAATGGCTAAAATAATATGTATTAGCACTCTGTGTACTATACAAGGTGTATTTTAGAATATAGACAAATATAAGGATAGCTTTGGCATTCTGAAAACACCTGAGTAAACTTTAGTTATAATGATTACAGATAACATTCTCAGTTTTCGTGTAGATTGCTGAAGAACTTCTCATCATCGTAATGAATATTTCCAAGATGTTTATTACGGAATTTAAATTACATTTTTTGACACCGAGGAAAACTTTGACACCGACTGAGGTAGAAGAAAACCTAAAGACGTTCGTGTCGTACTTACTTAAACTACCGCAGTGTCCATAACTTCTCATTAGTAGCAGGGTCGCGCGATTGGCGGTTAGTATTCATTACCGTGACCCTTCCCGGGAACATTCGAACGTACTTTACTTGCGTAACGGATGATATTTTTTTTTATTTATTTGCACAAAACACATTACAATCGTTATAAAAATATATATTAATAACAATGTTGTTTAGGATCTGGATCATAGCGTTAAATATGTGCATTGATATGACTATCGCGATAATTTGAATGCGATCGAAAATCTTCTTCCTAAAATATTATTTCACGAAGCATTTCCAGTAAATCTAAGTCTCAGATGATAACTGTTTACGAGACATGGCAACGAGAATATTGTCATAAAACTTGGTACATCGGCGCTCAGCCGCCGTCATACGCCGAAGTTAATAGATTCCATACCAATATGTTTAGCGAATGTGTGTATATATAGATGTATATGTGATTGGAAAACTGTCGGTCATTGAATATTGCGCTTGGACTATAGAATAAAACTATTTTGCGATTATATTATGGTTACTACCATATTATAATCCTGACATAGTTTTATTGAAATTATAAATGAATAGATGATGATGATCTAGTAAATATTAAGATGTAATCCAAATATTTGAAATTAAACTTGAGCCTGACGCATATTTAATTTTGCAAGTTTAATAAATAAAAAAAATATATTTTTATTTCAGGTAAACACCCATATTAAAACATATAACATTCATAAAATTTCATACATTAAAAAAACTCCATTATTACTAAATTAATTAAACAATTATTTTATTTAAAATTATTTCACTACACTACTCATATTAAATATTATTTTACATGTTTATAGCAGACATTAGATATCGACGTAATCATTTGTAGCAAGCATGACAATATATGTAATTAGTACAGTTTTAATTAATGAATGTAGCTGGAGTGTTGAAAGCCATACACGAAGGAGAGGATTAATAAATGTACTATATCTGGTTTCTATATTATAATTTGTGTCTCTATTGAACTAGTTAGTTTTGTGCATGCTTTATACAAAGAAAGAAAACAAAAAGTGACACTTCTTCAAATTATACTTTCACCTGTACACCTAACGTTCAAAGTCAGTATGAAAATGAATTTGTATACTGTATCAAAGGCTTTAGGTATTCATAAAATAACAACAAAGCAACTACTGCCATGTCAACATAAACGGATATCCGTTTACAAAATAGGAAGTAAAAAGGGTTGCTTTTAAAATAACAAACGTGAAAATAAATCATACAAAATTGATCGTTTGTTCAATAAATATAGTTATAAACGCTACAGAAATCAAAGTCCAAATAAATTCCGAATTCTTATTATGACGATACTTTCTGACCTCTTGGAGTCGGTTTACATTATGGTTTCATCTTAAACTAGCTGTTCCCCGCGGTTTCAACTGCGTTATTTCCGGTATTCGGCATCAATAGCGCCAGCCATTCATCGAACTTACTATATGCACTTAAAAGAGTAGGTATAAGTAGTTATTTTCAAATCACAAATATCAAATAAACACTCTAATTTTATTTATATGTAACAAACTGACAAACATATTTATCATTCTGCTCCTATTTTATCAAAATCTAAAAATAAGTGACCAGAAGTCGAGCATACCACCGATTACCGCTTCAGGTCACAGTCTAGACCCACCATTTGTTTCGTCGCCATGCAAATGATTCTCGCCGCTAATAGGTAAGGCGCCATACTTTAATAGAGAATTTATATCGCCTTGAGCTTAATACCATATTAATAGATTACATGTACAAAGTATTTAAATTCAATTGTTAATTATCACTAGCCCCGTGCCTCGGAGACCACGTTAAACCGTCGGTCCCGGCTGTCATGAAGATCTTTGACTATCGTGACGGGGAGTCAGTAGCCTCAAATGAACTGACACTGATATAATCCTTGGAATATCGCTATCCCTTTGAGTTACGGAGGTCAGACGGCAGTCGCTCTGTAGAAAAGTTGATATTCTGTCATATGTGGTTAGACTAGTAAGCGCACCCCGGGCTCCCGCGATGTTTGTGATGGAACGGATAGTAAGTCTGTCAATTTAAGACCCAGAATAGTCCGTTCCATCGCTCTTTGGCATATTAGATTAAACTATATAAACGAAGAATACTATTTAATTTTGCTACAACATGCAGCGATAGTGGAGATACCAATAGACTGCTACTCCACTGTTATCAATCATCGCTTCCTCCGTGGCTCGAAGAGGACGTTAACCCTTCGACCCGGTCGATCCCGGCTGTCTTGAAGACTTTTGATAGTAGTACCTATACTCAGTAACATTGAATATACTGACTGCGGTCTAAGCCCTGGAATACCACTATCTCTTTGTGTTGCGGAGATCAGAGGGCAGTCGCTCTGTGGAAAAGCTAGTATTCTGTCAAATCTGTTGAATAAAAATAATTGTTAGAATAAAAAGCGTAACCGGGTCTCCAGGGTGACTGTCAATGATGGAACCGGGATAACGCTAAGTCGAAGCTAAAACCTTAGCCGCATATGTTCCAAAATAACAAAAACATTATAATATGTACAGCTTATAAGCATTTTAAAATCTGAAGACTATATTACACGTTCAAATGCACGCAAGAATAAATACAGCTTGATTTATAACGCTCACGTAACTCCGCAGCACTGCGAACAACTTAACGCGGATATACATCGATGAACTCGGCTAATAAGCTTCAAGTAAGCCGATCTAGCTTCGAGTGTAATTTCATTCTAGTTGATCTGTATGTTCCTAGTTTCATATAGAGAATTTGAGCTGCTTTATTCTTCGTGTTATGTGTGTTATAATATAATAATAATATATAATACAATAATACTAGAGGACGTCAGCAGCTAGGCCTGCATTTTTTTTAAATTTACCCGTTTTGGCCGATCCCGTGGGAATTTCGGGAAATCTCTTCTTAGTGCACCGCTACGGTCCCCAAGGAACATACATGCCAAATTTCAGCTTCCTGCGCCCAATAGTTTCGGCTGTAGCGTGTCTGTCAGTCAGTCAGTAACGCAAGGATTTTATATATTAAGAAGATATGTTATCTCTTGTAAAGATGAATAAAAATTAAGTAGAAAAAAAAAATCAAGCGCGAATCTATTAATTCCTATTGTGCCTTACATACTGGACTTCGCTGAAGGTGCTGTGTAAAAAGTAGCCTACGTCACTTATAAGGCTGCTAAAATCATTCAGATAACTTAACAACTAGAGTAACAAACTTTTACAATTGACGTTCAAAATAGCGGGGCAACCAGCCGAGATAGCCGACGTAGCTTTGAAATCAATAAGCACCTTAGAAAAATCCTATATTCATCTCTTTCACTTATTCAAAAATGACGTTCCAAAACGTAAATTTGAAAGAGACAACAACTGAACGTCAACCGTGAAATGCGGTGTTCTCGAGTTGTAAAAATGATTTCCCCTGAAAACGTTACGGAAAGAAGAAGCACCCATACATACATCGGAACAAAAAAATATAGCCTTTTGAGCAGTCGTGAAAAAAAATTGGTACCAATTTGTGTAGAAATTGAAATAAACAAAATAAATATTCTAAATCTTTTAAATTTTCTGTTCCGTGTTTTTTGCTCAATCTGCCTTCAATACCATAAATGGTATTCTTGCAAAATATTCCAATAAATTGAAGCCCTATGTACACGATTATCTGTAAATATCCTAAACCGACATTGAATTTGCAATATCTGAAACCACGGCAAGATATTTACTGAAGACTTAATTCCCTTCACCAAATGTTTTCGTTTGAAGATTTTCTCACGCAAAATTCTGTACACGCCATGTTTAATCCGGCGTTTTATAAACCTCCCGGTAAAAAAATATTCTCAATATGGTCCACTTTTCCCGGGTTCTAATCTAACGTATACCAATATCTCATCGCCGGTACTTCAGGTGAAGGAAACTTTTAAATAACGACCGCACCTTTTTACCTTACTTTGTATAATAGTTTTAGTTGGATACAGCTTCAATTTTTATGTTATTTTTACTCGTATTATACAAATTATGCTGCGTGTTATTTTTAATTTATTTTAGTAATATAAAGGTTTTAGCTTTTTACTAAATGTCTAAGAAAATACATGCGATAACGACAACCAAAATCTTTTTGTATTTTTTTCGGTCTATCGCCGATCTGTTTGTATTAGTTAATCGCCGAAAAAGCCTCATCGATTTTGACGAGATTCTGATTGTCTGATGGCTTATTATATGAATAATTCAGCTACGTTTAGTTTAGGGGGTACGGGAAAACAATCCAATTATTCATGAATTCGTGATTATGAAATTATACCACACATATTTATAAATGTTATTATTTGAAACGTTTTCTTTGTAGTACCTATTATCACAAGCACGCAGATGGAGTAAACGAAAAGTTAACGACTTTTTAATTGACAAAGACATGGCGCTACTTGCGCTTATAACACCTTTGCAACCATTAAAAATCTTTTTAATACTCACTTATGACATAAGTAGTAGTATTTATCTTTTAAATAAGACTGAACGGTTTTGTAAAATGTTTAAAGTACTTTTTAAATAGGACATAACGTTTTGTAACATCTTAATAACAGTTTCTAATCGCTTCACAAATATGAACCAACAGAAGCAACCGCACAACATTATAAAGTCGGGTACACATTAAATTAGAAGTCGCTTGCGCTCGCAGTAATTATCTCGTTAGAGAACACGCTTGTGTACCAACCTTTACGACTTATGATTGTAAACTTTAACATGGAGAAAACATAAGATATGAAAGATTAAAGGTTCTATGGTTTTTATATGGTCTTAATTTCGTGAAGAGAAATATATTTTATGACTATATTGACGACCAGTTGGCGCCGCGGGAATGTAAGCGACTGCTACGCCGATGGTCGCGGGTTCGATTCTCGCTCAAGTCAAACATTTGTGTGCATGAACATGGATGTTTGTCTTGGTCTGGGTGTTTCTATGTATAATATGTATGTATTTACAAAAAAAATATATATGTATGTTTATCCATTATCTAGGTCCCATAGTACAAGCTTCTGCTTAGTTTGGGACTAGATGGTGTTGAATGTGGTAGAATATTATTATTCACTGATCTGAGTTATATTATATTTATATGTTGGGGACTATTTGACTATGACTGTGATGATGGAATAATATAAAGTGTTACCACTCTATTTAATTCTGTGGGTGTTGTAAGTGGCGCCTAAGAAAAATAGACGAATAGTATCTTTGGGAAGAATGTGTAGGTAACTCCTCCTGTTAACACACAATGATATTGGCATAGTATAAAAGATTAGTAGGATAGCTTCATACAAATCGGCCACCACCGGTTTGAATGTACGCGTGAATCGCCGACGCCGTATACGCATGCACTTTTCACGCACACAATCTCATAGACGAGCGCGGCCCGCCGCGGCCTCAGTACTGGATGCGCCGCGCCTAGGTTAAGACGCAAGACTAGGTAATTAACTCGCCGATCGGCCTTAGCTAACCTACTATTCTTTTTTTACTATGCTATTGGGACGCAAATTAAGAGAGGCTTATATGCAGCAGTGGACTGCAAGATGTTGTATGTTGGGGTAGGCAGGAGACAAAATATTGCTTGCTGTGATATTGTTTTGTGTAATAAGTGAGTCTATTTAGCGTCTATTGAGTCATCTTCATTTTCATCCTCCTAGCGTTGTCCCAATCTCAACCTGAGGTCTGCTTTTCTATTCTAACCGGATTTGGCGGAATATTAGCTTTTCCACGGAGCGACTGCCTGTCTGACTCCGCAATCCGAAGGGATTGTGATATTCCATGGTTTAGACTAGTGTCAGGTTATTTTAGAGGTACTGACGCCCTATAACGACTGTCAAAGATCTTCATGACAGCCGGGACCGACGGCTTAACGTGCTCTCCGAGGCACGAGACAAGCGATACCTAATTATCAATTCAATACGCACATAACTCCGAAAAGTCAATGGTGCGCGCCGTGGATTCGAACCTGATACCCTCTGCATGGCAGTCCGTTGGTATCTCCACTAGGCTATCGCTGCCTTAGCGTCTATTGAGTATACCACTTAATTTTATAACATCGGCAATATAGGCAATTTTGTAATTTTAACAATATTTTAATTTTGTTCGCAGGTAAGTTACTGTTCCTGTGGTGGACTTGACACGGATAAGCTGGTATTAATTAATATAATTAATCTTCGATATATAATACTAGACAGATATCGTGTCCGCGCAAAAAAAACCGACTCGGCAAATAACGGCTCGCTTGACAGCGCGATCATTTAAAGTTATATTTTAAGCTTAGAATTACCACATTATATCGTATTTTGAACGAAATTAATGATTTAATCCGGCATAAAAAAGTTTGACGCACGTCAAAAAATTTTGACGAGCCACAGATAACAGTGATAAATAACAAACGCCCAAACCAGAACAGTAGATGCATGGAGTCGATTTGTTTTGTAATATTTTTTTAATAATTTGTTACCAGAACATCGAAATTGGTTGTTTAAAATTGGTTAAGGCTATTTGAATATTTTTTTAAATAATATATTTTATTATTATTGTTTTTCTTAATAACCTAGTTCAGTTATCACATAAAGTAGAAATAATCCTGCAATGTTTTGATATCTGTCTTACGATGAAAAATTAAATACATCATTACGCTAACGGTATCGGTATACTTATGATTTCACATTTATCATAAAATTGTTTTAGATTAAAATCGATTGTCTACAACTAATAAGTAAATTAAATTTGTATGTTCCATCCGCGTCAGCCGATTAAACCGTACGAAACTCCACCGCTTAAGTTTGTTTTCAACCGACTTCAAAAAAAGGAGGCGGTTCTCGATTTGACTGTACTTTTTTGGGTTTGTTGCCTCGGAAATTTCGACTGGTTGAACGGATTTTGATGATTCTTTTTTTATTTGAATGCTTAGTGCCGCACGCACGCACGCGCATAACTCCGAAAATTCATTGGTGCGCGCCGTGGATTCGAACCCGATACCCTCTGCATGGCAGTCCGTTGGTATCTCCACTAGGCTATCGCTGCCCTTATAGACCTATATCCCTCGATATCCATAAATACAAACGTATGTACTGTTAACTAAAAAAACTCGCTACCTACCTCAATTTTTATGCAGAAGCATTTATGTAATAAAACGATTCGAATATCATAATAAAATTATGAATTACGATTTAGCTAAATTTTTTGTCTAAAATTATCTCACTGTTAGATAGCTCATTTTTTTAGGAAGGCTATAGGCTATATAACATCACGCTGTGAGGCGTGGGAGCGGAGCAGTAGCCTTAAGAGGGTATACTCGTAGGTCAAAAAATCGTGCAGAGGTCATCGCTAAGTGTTAGCTATAAAGTTGAATGTCGCACGGTTTTTGACATGGCATGCCATCACGAAACTGTCTGAAATCTTATTTCGTTGATAACTCAAGTAATATTCGTTTTATAGAAAATTCGTTCAACCAGTCCCTAATAAACTGGCTCTTCTTTTGGTGAGTAGCAATTTCAAGGCGAAAAGTTAAGTATTATTTAAAATATCTATAAATATATTTAGAGAAAGCATGTTTTTCAAATTAAAATTCTATCGAGCGAAACTCTTTCAATCGTGTATCTATCCGAGCAGTCTCTAGATAAAGACCTGATAAATAATATACAACATTTATACTTTGCTGGTGTGTCTCACTGCTTTAAAATCGGTAATCAAAAAGGGCATACATTTTCGATGCAGCGCCTTAAATAATGCGGGTGCAACCGCGGACTCATCTAATACAATAATATAAGGACTTATGTAACTGACTATACAATGAGCAACTCTATCGCCAAAAGCTATCTTCAGTTAATTCTCATTCTAAACGCCAAACATCTACCTGCCTACTTGTCAGTCTATTAACACTGTAATAATAATTAACCTAAGTACTCACTTACCTAATCCACTATCTGTATCTTCATCAGCGACCCTTAATTTCCAAAGACCCCAGCCAACCTTTGCGGGTATCTGTATAACTCAATTATATGGAATGTTCTCGAAGGAGCCGGTACAGAAGTAATTACAGTAATGCTCATGATACAATTGCAAGGTATCCTCTTTTTGCAGGTTTGAATGCGAAAATGTTATGTAAAATTTTGGGCTGTTGAATATGTTTACGCAAATAGACTGATGGTGAATTTAGTGAGATTGATCATGGGGTCCAGCCCGATTGACTGGGCCTGTGAACAAATAAAAAGAATAAGATTCTGCGTTGCTATGGGTCAGGGTCCAATTCACTATGCCTCGATAAGTTCCGGGTATTTGACCAAAATGTAGCAGATACAAATGTCATCGTACCTATCCAGAAGTAATTCAAATGACTTTAAAAGATGACAATCTCCATAATGTTCATAAGAGATGACCACTGCGCAGAAATGATTTTTTTGGTCCCCGTGGAAGTGCGGGGTGAGGCGCGGGTGGAATGCTTAGGGAATGCGTCAAGAACGGAGCCATGCCATTGGTGCACGAATGTACATATGCGCGACGGCCGCCATTTGTGGTCAACTTTCGTGAACCGATCTGTACTCCTAGTTATTTGGACAGTGAGGATCGTAGTTAAAAAATACCAGAAGTATAATGGGCAACTTAAAGATAAAGATATTTATTTGCTAAAACACGTGTAAGTACATAATAATAAAAGCATTATAAAAATGTTTATTACACAGATCTTAAAACAATAAATTAAAACATCATCAATTAACATAAGATTCTTCAGTATTGTCTGACGCTAGAAGCTTCTTGGGGGCTGTACCGAAGCATTATGAGAGGATCTTTAGAAAATGTCTCCACTAAGTGGCTCAAATTGCCTACGTTGGCGGAGCTGCGCGCGAAGTCATGCCACAAATAAAACCTATTTTAGAAAATCTTTCGAAATATAATAAAAAATTGTTCATGTCGGGTATTAAACGATACAGTTTACCAACACAATACTCTAAAACCCCGCTCAAAACACACGATCGGTCTACAACAAAGCCAAATTCCTCGATGGCTGCGGAGACCCTTGGAAACAGATGCCTTATTAATTCAATTCAGAACAAAAACCGTTGGGCGGATGGTTCTGTACAATACAACGCGGTGTTGTCAAAATTACCACGATTTATGAACTGAAAAGATTAAGTTTGTTTACATCTCACAACTTTATCATGGATAACAAAAGTTTGAAGACGGTAAAATTGTCGAGTAAAATGGATTCAGAGAAATAAGTGCACAAATTTAATTCTGGGAAGGAAAGATCGTACTAGTCTTGAGTTTTCTTTATTACTACGAGTGAATTATGTGAATAAAAATTATAAACTATGAAAGGCCGCCCGCAAGGTGGACAGACGAGAGGGCGGTTTAAGATTAGTCTATGTGGAGACTACTGGATACCCTTGAGTACTACTGGAGACCCAGTAGACGTGTAAAGGCTGTTGTGATATTGATGCTAATAATATTGGACGGGCCCTGTAATTCGAATGCATCCCAGCCGATTGGAAAATATCGTCACGCAATGGGTGTCGCATGACGGAATGCAGAATATAGGCAAACCTTGCAAACGATGGTGTGAAAATCTAGAATGATGCCTATTGGCGCAACTTTATATACGGTATTCAATAACACGGACAGTGTTGTGCCTGCTAGGTAAAGGTGTCCCTTAACCTAGCTGGCTTGGGACGGTGTTGGATAAAAAATAATGTAATCAGGCAAGCTATTCGCTGGGTTGCAGCGGCGCCGTTATGGTATAAATATATGGTATAATGTGCCTAGACTCTTTATTACCAACATGTGGATACTACTCATAATAAAAGTAAACTGTTGAAGCACTTACCAAAAATATGATAGTCTACAAAAAATATTTTATGTCTGTTATTTATTTTCGCTGTTGTATTATTTTCGTCAAATTGTTGTATTGTCATCTGTCTTTGATAAATTTGGTGAATTTCACATCAAATCAAATGTGAAAATAAATGGCTAACATTTTTGAAACACCCATATTACAATATTTGATGATACGTCACACTATCTAACAGCTCAATAAAAAACCACTTACGCAATTACGTACGCGAGAGCTATCAAAACAAAGCGTTATGACATTTTATTTCACCATTTTGTTGGCACAGTTGAAATGTAAAACCCATTGACGCCTATAGTTGCGACTTAAACAGGCGACACCAAAACCACTTTATTGTAAAACATTAACGAAATATAAATTGTGGTTTAGTCCCATCCTTCTAATGTAAAATTGATCATGCGAGGTAACATTTGATATAACCAATAAATACAGATTATTTACTTAGAAGCACATTTTCTATGGGCGCTCTGAAGACAAACTTTCTGCGACCCAAATTGCCGCTTGGTGGCGTGAAAGTTGTTCCCCCAGTGTAAGAGCAATAGAGATGTTCTCCCAGTGTACCTTAATGAAATTGAGATACACGAGAGCAAGAAAAAAGGAGAAACGACGCCAGCGCCGCCAACTGCGAACTAAACTGGGGACAGACCCCACTTGGAATCGGCACACGAAATTCTTAAGGTCTGTGGTTCTATGTAAATCTGTATTCCGTGGTATCACTATTCTCTCTTGAAATAGTTGGAACAAATGTCGAATTGAGAATAAACCTTCTTTAAAAGGTCTTTCTAAAAATTCTTAGTCAAAGTCTATGAGGTCTATACTTTTAATTAGGGCATTATAATTAGTAATTAGTGACTGCCTCCGTAGTACAGTATGCGACTGCAGATTGGAGGTCCCGGGTTCGATGCCCGGGTCGGGCAAAAGTGTTACTGGAGTTTTCCGAATTCTCAGTAGCAGCACAGAGTCCGGTGATGTGCCCGGTAACGGCAATAGGCTCGCCCCCTATTACGTGGGACCTAAATATTCATGGCGAAACGTGGGTGTAATATTACGCCTCTGCCTACCCCTTCGGGGATACAGGCGTGAGTCTATAAATAAATAAATATAAATATTATAGTTAGTCATCGTTCCATAATTAGGCCGATCGAGATCCTAGCAGATTAACACCGTACTCAAAAACATGAATCTCAAAGGGTCTATTAATACTATATAGGTAAGTATTATAATTAGTCATTGTTTCATTATGAGACCTATCGAGATCCTAACAGATTAACAGAAAACAAAAACGTGAATTTCATTATTTTATTTGTTTGCTTAACGGTTTTAAACCGCCACATATTCCACTGTTTGCAGTATCAAACGCGAGTTCCACTGATCTTCCACAAACATTTTAATTTGGATATTTGTTTTAATCTATTGTCTGCAGCTGAATGGAAGCTGATGGATACCGTATAATTGATTGGGATCACCGTTAATACGATGAATAGAAATAATACGGTGTTTGGGCAAGCTCTTTTGAGGCTTTGGTTCATAAAGAAAGGTTCTCGGTTGGTGTGTTAATTAACTCAAAGATAAAATAACGAAAATTGATGCTGGAAAACTGGAGCGTGAAATTGTTGTCATATTTTGGATAATATTTGTTGGCGAAGTTTGTTATTTTATCCATTATACTTTCATTTTTCTGGCATGATTTTTGTTTATGCTGGCTTACATTTGTATTATCTTGAGCTGTATTGACATAAGTAGGCACTTTAGCAATGCTTTTCTCCTATATGCAAGAACTCCGTCATCAAAAAAGCTTTGCGCTTATCGGACCACTTCTAGATCAGATCATAGTGGAACTCGAAGCAAGCCAATTCTATGACAACATTGCAGGTAATTTTACTGCTTGCGAATAAATTATATTTCCTTTTTTTGTTCTCTTGAATAAATCTCAAAAAACTAAAAGCGACTGGAATCCGTCAAAATCTTCTTACAGCATTTCGCTGTTCATTGCTAGACATAGACTTTTGAAGACTCACGCCTGTATCCCCGAAGGGGAAGATGTAACATTACACCCACATTTCGCCATGAATTTTTAGGTCCCACGTAATGGGGGCGAGTCTATTGCCGTTACCGGGCACATCACCAGACTCCGTGCTGCTACTGAGAATTCGGTAAAACCCAGTTACAATTTTGCCCAACTCGGGAATTGAACCCGGGACCTCCGAACAGCAGTCGCATACGCTATCCACTGAACCACAGAGGCAGACTAGACATAGGCCTGTTCTAATTTGCGACAAAATAACATTGTGAGTCAATAAGTAGAATTGGCCTTCTATACTAGCCAGCGTGGTAAAGTGACAACTCCAGTAAGATAATCATGTATTTAATTCACTTGCGAAGTAATATTGTCGAAAATTCCACCAGCCCAAAAATAACTCACGGATTACGCAAATAAACTTGTTGACATACTCTCATACATATTATGATTTACCGCCAGGGATCCGTAATGACAGGTCATATCTAGCGGCGTATGTAATTAATGACAAATTAATTGTCACCGTCACGGCTCTTTCACAACGTGTGCGGGTTATGAGAAAATGATACAGTATTACTCGCTGTTTTGTAGGGGCATTTAAAAGTGATAGGCGAGTTTATATAGCGACATATTTTCTAATTAGTCTGCTAGTGTAGTTTGTATTTATGTTAACTATCTTTGTGAGTCGTTGGTATCGGCTGGACGCGGAAATTTGAAAATACATCTCAGCAGATTGTCATCGGAGAAACCTACATCAAAGAGCTCAGATATTTACATAGTGGCGCATTTCTTATGGGCGCTCTGAAGACAAACTTTTTGTGACCCAAATTGCCGCTTGGCGGCGTGGCAGTCGTTACAGCTGTCTCTACGAGAGCAAGTGTATCTTAACTACGAGAGCAAGAGAGACAATGGCACCAACTTGGAATCGGCACACGAAAGCCTTAAGAACTGCACTTCTATGTAAATCTGTATTCATTGCTACATTCAGCAATGGACTACAGCGGGCTGATGATGATGATGTTTGTGAGATAGATAACTTAAGAGCCGAAACTTAATGTCAATAGGCTCGTGTTAGACATCAAATTGGACTTAATAAAATTAAAATATAATCATTTCAACTTAAAAATGTTCTGAAACAGGCCACTACTAAAACTCTACGTACAGACCAAACTTGAGCCGCTTGCATGGAACTGCTTCCCGCAATCCCAACAAGATCATATGTCCATTTTTATGAAGAAAAAAATATTAAAGTGTGTAGCTATGTTCCTATTGAAGCGGTCCTCATCGTTTTAGACGAACCATTTTTTACCGGTTCAATAAGATTTCAATAGGCGTTTAAACTGATTCTATCGTAAACTATGTACCATTAATAATTCGTAAAGAAATTTCTTTGTTAGTAACTAAACAATCAGGCATTTGTGAAACAAACATTCGCTTTTAAAATTGCATTAGGCATGAATAAGCCAAGCAAGCATAAGCCACAAAAATGTAGAGAAAATCTGAATTATATTTCGTATTTGCTATGTAATAGTAAGGATATTCATTCCACATGAACCCAAAATTGGCAAGGTAACAAATCAGCCAAAATATCCAGCAGATAAATTGTAACACGTCTCAATCGGCAGTGGCTGTAAATCCTCACCCAATAGTTTGTCCGGGAACGCCATGTTATCCTATTCATATCAGTCCGTGATCTTGGCAGCCAACATGAAAACAACCTCGTATTGTACGATGAACTCTGGCCAAGTATCTATCGAGATGTTCAACTCATCATCCGGTCGTAAAATACAAAATAAGTAAACACTGCGGCACGGAAGTTAAGTGCTAAGACACAGGTCGCGCGATAATGGAGCAGAGATAGCCTTTTCGAGATATAGACTGCTATGCAGAGTCTTATGTGCAGGCAGCACTGACCTTTCAAAGTCATGTGAGTATTAAAATGTTAACGTTTCGTGTTTCGTTTGCGGAACGGTGAAGGAACATATCGTGAGAAAACGTGCATCTTTGAGAGTTCTACGATGTTCTTGAAATACATGTAAAGCCATCTACCAAACCACACTTGGCTGTATTTCCATATATACATAAATAATATTGAACTGTATTCTTTTTTATATTGTTAAAGAATAACCCGTTGAAGTGCCTAACAAAAAGAATATGTTCAAACACTCCACGTTGTATGTATTAAATACGCACCAACACTAATCACTTTCGTACAATCAAAACTCATAGCACGGGCAATAAGCTTTTAATTCCGGTCACGCTAACACTTAACTAGCGGGCGCGGCGAGTGACGTAACTCATGACGTCACGACCATCACGTCATCATGACTCTAATTGGACGTGGAGTACCCTTGGTATCTGCGAAAATTATTTCCTATAATTATGGCCTTGGCCCGTCCTCTTTGTGCCACCGGTGTTAGGAACGACTTTCTGTATTATGAATTGTGATTTGTTGGGATATTGTGTGAACTTTCTATGGGACGGGTCTTTGTTATCTGTGTCCGCTTTGTGTCATTGGCGGGAAATAGTTAACTTTAATGGATGTACGGGTTGTATTGTTCATTTTATGTTTTAGAAGAGCGTCGCTGATTTTACACGGTCCGTGGCCGGTAGAATATAACCCCTGAATTACATGAAAAAATCTATGAAATATATTTTACTTAACCAACCGTACCTATTCGCCAGATGACACGAATCGTCGGTACAAATAGAAGGTACCTATGTTAGGTACTATTTCTTTCATATAATTACCCTACCGGAATATGTCATAGCTCGAAGAACTGATGATAGTTGGGGCAAGAAGGTATTAAAGACTACGCACCGGATGATGCAGTAGAGATGGGTTTTATCGTAAAGTCGATTGAAAATCTTTTTAGGATTGCGGGAAATGTTTATCATCATTTTAAATAGTCCTCAACAAAATGAGGTCCATTTAAAATTTTGTGAAGAAAGTTGGGGAAGGAAGGACCTTCTTCAGTACCTAGTGGACGTCTTTTCGCTGAGTTGATGCTATAAACTATCTCAAATCTCTCTTGTTGCTGCGGCCTGTTCTCACTATGAGAAAAGGCATAGTCCACCATGCTGGCAAAATGCGCGTTGGCGCATGTGTACGCGCGGCTTTCTCTCGCTGTTTCTTCTTTTTTTAGCTTACGATGATAAAATAATGTCCTATTAAAAACATACATTTCTTAAACTATGGTACGTGTAAAGGATTTAGTCCGAGCCTTTCTGCGTAACAGTTTGTTAATCTTCGCATAGGGTTTCGCTGCCTGACATGTAACATAAATACATTTAATTTATTAAATGCTTGTCCGTGTGGTGACGGATTAAGAATACGAAATGTCACCACCCCATATCATCCCATGGGTGTCGTAAGAGCCGATAGAGGGAGAATATTATACAGAGAACAGCTCTGCAAGAGAAGGAAAACTTGATACAAACCCTATACCAACCCGTTTGGCCAGCGTGGTTATAGTAGGCCAATTCCTCCTTTCAAAGGAGAGGCCTAGTGTCCAGCAGTGGACTATTAAGGCTGATGTGTTATTAAATGCTCTTGAAAGCTCGTTTAGCTCAGTAAAATAGTATAAATAGAAATATTTTTATTCTAGGTCCTCCTCGCGGTCTGAAAAAAATTACCAATTTATTAATTATTACTTTTAAAAAAATGACAGAAATTTTATTAAAAGAGCATAATATGTTAATGTTTTAAGCATGATTTTTGGAGACCCAAAAGGTAGATATTATGAAAAAGTAATCCCAGGTATTACTTTGTTTTTACTTTATAGCTAGAAATTCACAAGATTTTAAAAAAGGGCAACCTGAGTAGGTAAGTCCTAATAAGAAAAAGTGTGACCCTACTGTCGATTATTGTAGTGAACTAGAATAATTATTTGCTACGTTCTCGCCTTCTTTGATGTTGATGTTGTGACTGAAAATAGGTGCGGGCCTTCCGTCAATAGCCTTCAAGCCCAACAAATTGAGCCTCCATAGCTTCGCTTTTTTACCTACACACTAAAAGCTCCTACACATTGGCTCTTGTCAAGCGCAGGCAATATGATATAATTTTAACGCAGTCGGCGCGTATACGCCATGCTAACGCAGCGTTTTTATTTGACTGCAGAGAAGACGTCGCGCATAAGCTAGTCAAATGACTACGCTCGGCATACGCTAGGACGCTAGTGTGAAGGGTCTTTGAAATACAGGCCCTATCCTTACTTCTCCAAGTGGCGGAATGATGCGCATCTATCACAATATGGTATGGCATGCGTAAATTATCATTATTAAAATATGCGGCTTTATTATTATTGTGTGGAAAGAAATTAATTCTTTTTTGAAAAGTAATCAAGCAAATCAATGATTTGATGTGGTTCACTAAAGCATATTGCATCCATTTTATAGATTACGAACTTTATTAATATGCCTAGATCTAAAACAAACTAATTTATTATAGGGACGACAGAAAGTTGTCCCAGAGGTGTTATAAGTTAATGGAAGATGCGAAACTTTCTTAATTAGTGGGCTATATCGTTTAAATTATTTATTATATTTATAGAGATAACTTTATTTAGTTACATTATGAAGTCAGAGGGCCAATTCTCGTAATTATATTTGTTCAAAATGTAGTTTTGATCTAGTTTTGGTGTCATCAATGGTATTCTTGTAAATTAACTTGTTTAGTAACGCGACTAGATCGCAAATTGAACAAAGTGTCAAATTGTGTCAACGTCGAACTATATGTGTCATTTTTTTTTAATTTATAGTCTCACGCCTGTATCCCCGAAGGGGTAGGCAGAGGTGTAAATATTACACCCACATTTCGCCATGAATTTTTAGGTCCCACGTAATAGGGGGCGAGCCTATTGCCGTTACCGGGCATGTGTCATATTACACTTTAATGACATTAAGTGGAGCAGAATACCAATTATGAGTGAAAACAAAATCAATTCGCATTTCGTTCAAAATACTCTAATACGCAACAAATCTGCTAGATACGTCATTTGAAAAAGGTGATACTTTATTTGCGCTTAGTGTCCGTGTCCTCGACATAAGTAAGAATGATCAGCGAATAACTTCGATTTTGGTCGATTGACAAAAGTTCCTTTTTGAATCAGTCGCGGATACTTGCTGCTTTTTGCGTATAATTTAAAATTATACGCTTTTAACATATAATGCGATCTCTTTGCGAGATCTCTTTTTAGAGACCTCGCAAAGAGACTGGTCGACGCCTCGCGTGACCAGAAGGCTGGGTTGTATTTGGCCCAGAAGTTCAGTGTCGCCATACAACGTGGCAATGCTGCCAGCGTTCTGGGCACGCTTGTTGACGGAGATGTGGATGAATTTCATGACGCCTTCTAAATTATTTTCTTTTCGTTCTGAATATATTTATTGGTATGTTCTGTATATATGTATTTCTTTGTATAGTATTTTAAGACTTAGTTAGTTTTTCGTTGTTTGCAATTGACCAATAAACATAATTAATTATAGCAGCAACACATATAATTAAAAAGAAGTCCTAACGATAAAAACGTATGGAATTTTATAAGAAGTAAAAGCTGTAAGCTAAATTTGATTTCCCTGTGCATTTACTTCGAAATTGCAATACATATTTATGCTTTTAATATACTAACAACAAAAAAAAAATATCAATAATAGTATATTTGTATGCCCATGGCAAAACATAGTGAAACTATAAACGGACAACACCAATCATGTACCTATGCTTTACAAATAAATAATCATTTTATGCTTTTAAATCGTATTAAACTGCTAAATTCATATTTCACTTTAGCCGACGAATCGGGTGCTTTATGACAACCGTTAAGCATCCAAGTAGGACAAGTTTGAGATAAAATACGTTAAAGTAGAAGTTATTAATCAATCTGGACATGATATATATATATATAAATCTACAACCTTTGTAGCATTATTATGTAATTATAGGAAACTACAGATATTAAATCAACTGCCGCATGTATACAGTATCATCACACACACAGTCACAGTCTAGTGATCAAATAATAATATCATCACTAGTCTTATGATGATTTTTGTAGATGACTGACAAAATTTGCTGACTGATGCTGACTTCGTAGTATAAAAGGTGTCCGATCATTTGACAAAAAACAAATGACAAATTTTCATTTGACAAATAACATTTGAAAAAATTATACTTGATAAATTTTGAAATTAAACTACAGTTTACGGATTTTATCGCGTTGTATTGGTTTCACTAAGTTATTACATTTGAAACTAAAGATCTAGAAACTATATTTTTAATTTATTACTAGCCGACGTTTCGAATTCTTTACAGAATTCATGTTCACGGCAGACTGAGGTGATATTTGTCTTTTTCTTGAATGTATAAGTTATCTCAAAGTACCCGAACATTTTTCAACTACTGCTGTTACTATTTACGCAGAATGAGCTCACAGTGTCCTTAGGTCTTCTGGTGACTTTGTCCTTCTTGGGTTTCATTAGCCTTATGACAGGGTCCCAAGCTGGAGGAACATTCCAACCATCTTCCCTATTGAAATTAGGGTGTTTTTTAATTTCAATAGCCTCTCGTATCATCCTTGGAAGAAAACGATGTTCTTTTGCGAGTATCTGTGGTTCATCAAATCGCAGGTAGTGGTTGGGTCCTTGTTCCACATGTTCACACACAGCAGACTTTGTTGAGCGTTTATGTTTTATGTCAGCTATATGTTCTTTGAGTCGAATGCCTATGCTTCTCTTGGTTTGTCCAATGTATGAGAGCCCACATTCACAGTCAATTTTGTAGACACCGGCCTCTTGCAAGGGTAACTGACACTTGACAGATGGTAATAATTGACTGATCTTCGTTGGCGGCTTGTAGTAAGTTTTGATAGAAGCTCGCTTCAAGATGTAGCCAATTTTGTCGGTCACGCCCTTGATGTATGGGAGGACAGCAGGTTGTCTTTCTACTGTGGCTGGTTTTTCTTTCTTCTGGGATCTGTGACAGTGGCGCGGCGGTCGGAGCTTGTTGTCTTGCAGAACTTGCCTGACATGTTGAAGCTCAGCGTCCAGGTGATTAAAAATATAGTTTCTAGATCTTTAGTTTCAAATGTAATAACTTAGTGAAACCAATACAACGCGATAAAATCCGTAAACTGTAGTTTAATTTCAATGTGTAACATTCGCGTAAACCCAATAAGATACTACTTGATAAATTTATTATTTTACAAACTATTGTTTAATAAACTACTCATGAGACAATATATTTATTATAAAAAAATAATATGCTAAAACATTAATTTACAAATTGATTATTTTTTTAAACATGTTATTTGGCAAAACAACGTAAAGCATAAATAACATTTAACAAAATGCATTGCTTGGTAAATATTTTATTAACCAAAATCTACGTTAATACAACCACCTTTTTGTAGGGTCAGCTGAAACAATGGCTGGTTAGGTTAGGTTAGACCTGCGACCACAACGCCAGAACCGAATTCTACTTATTTCACTTAGTTCAAGACTTAAGTTTCTATGGAATTAGTATTATTACAAAATTATTACTTGCCTATAAATAATTTGTCCAAGATGAAAATTGCAACCATGCAATTAAATATTTTCAAAATTTCGCGTAAGTATTGGTTAAAAATTAGTTATTTTTTAAAACTAATAATTTATCTTCTAACTTTTTGTACAATCACCAATTTGGCAAACGAATTATTTAGTCAAATTATTAGTTTTAAAATAATGATTTAACATTTTAATTATTTTCTAAGTAAAATATTTGCGAAACCTGTATTATGTCAAATGATTGTTTTTAAAGTAATATGTTTGCGAAATAAAAGTTTGTCTAATGATTAGTTTTTCAAACGTTGTTTGTAAAAGGATCTTTTGTCATACGTTTTTTGTTAAAACAATTGTAAACCAGTATAAAAGGTTAGTGTAACTTTTACGCACATACATTCATAATAATGTGCGGTGTGTGAAGAGAGCATTTTAGGCATGTATAATAAATACATTATGATAAGTGTTCGAAAAATATGCTTCAAATTTCTAAATAAAATGTCTTACTAATTTTACGGCTGATAAATTGGTTCAAGCAGCAAAGGGCAAAAATATATAATGTATCTATACAAAATATATTGAGCATTTTCGACCGGCATCCAAGCAGTCACATTTGAACAGTCGCTACCAATTCTTATTTTGACTTTTCCCACAATACATCACTGTCGATTTATAGGAACTCCGTATCACAGAAATTGTTCTTGTGTTAAACGGATCGGTGCAATAATTTTCGTGAAGCAAGAATTGTCGACATCACTACTTGTAGCTTGCCCGTTGAATATGTTCAAGTTAACATATTATTTGCTGAGTGCGCGGTTATAACTGTGTTATTAAAGCGCGATGATATATAGCCTAGCCTTTCTCAATAAATGGGCTAGGCTACACAATTAAAAACTAATCCAAAGGGAACCAGTAGTTCCAGAGATAAGAGCGTTCAACCAAAAAAAACAAATTCTTCAGCTTTATTATATTAAAAATAAATCTTGAAATATTTTCTTTGTTTTCCAACACTTAATACCCTACCTTACCTGCATTGTTAATCCATCTTTTTCCTCTCTTTTATATCTACCAGACTGCCTCCGTGGTCAAGTGGATAGCGTATGCGATTGCTGATCGGAGGTCCCGGGTTCGATTCCCGGGTCGGTAAAAGTGTTACTGGGTTTTTTCCGAATTCTCAGTAGCAGCACGGAGTCTTGTGATGTGCCTGGTAACGGCAATAGGCCCGCCCCCTATTAAGTGGGACCTAAAAGTTCATAGCGAAATGTGGGTGTAATATTACACCTCTGCCTACCCCTTCGGGGATACAGGCGTGAGTCTGTAAATAAACATAAAATAAAATTTATTCTACCAATACACCAAAACATTTATACCTCCTATTTACACTTGAAAAATTATTTCGAGCAAAACTCACGACAATCTCACATTCATAAACAGCCACTCAAAAAATAAAGTCAGCAGAGGACATTTGTATTTATTACGCGACTTAAATAATGTTCGCTACGCCAAATGGACTTATTTGAGCGTAAAAAATAAATATTTATATATATGTGTGTGTGATGATACTGTATACATGCGGCAGTTGATTTAATATCTGTAGTTTCCTATAATTACATAATAATGCTACAAAGGTTGCAGCAGTATAAATGTGTATGTGTTACCTACCTACCGCTTGAAAGTTTCGCTAAGCGCAAAACTCTACTAAAACTAGCTAGCAAGAAGGTTTCAATCCATATCAAAATTAAATGTTATGTAAGGTAGATTTTTGTCTCTATAGAACTTGTTACTTATAATATGGCCTAAAGCTTTGTTTTAAAAATGTTTTCTATAAAATGACACCCGATGAACCAAAATGGTTAACCATTTTATTATAAAAACAAATGGCTTTCCGTAAGAACAATTACATTGCAGATGGTGTACAAATCTTTCATTTCAACCCATTAAATTCCTAATTTTTTCCATTTAAATAACATTACCTGTGTTTGAATTGCAAAGCAATCAACTGACAAAATGTTTATGCAATTTACCGGTACAAATCGACACACATGTCATAACATTCTTCATTGAAACAACACGAAATATGTTACTTACATTATAAAAGGCTTCGTGTCAAACAGTTTATTACCAATTATTTTTACTAAATGCAAATTTGTGGTATACCGCTGTGAAATTATTACAGTCCTATGCAAAATAGGTTTGAAATTGTCATGAATTGCCAAGCGTCTGGAAATATTTATTTTTTACGCTCAAATAAGTCCATTTGGCGTAGCGAACATTATTTAAGTCGCGTAATAAATACAAATGTCCTCTGCTGACTTTATTTTTTGAGTGGCTGTTTATGAATGTGAGATTGTCGTGAGTTTTGCTCGAAATAATTTTTCAAGTGTAAATAGGAGGTATAAATGTTTTGGTGTATTGGTAGAATAAATTTTATTTTATGTTTATTTACAGACTCACGCCTGTATCCCTGAAGGGGTAGGCAGAGGTGTAATATTACACCCACATTTCGCTATGAACTTTTAGGTCCCACTTAATAGGGGGCGGGCCTATTGCCGTTACCAGGCACATCACCAGACTCCGTGCTGCTACTGAGAATTCGGAAAAAACCCAGTAACACTTTTACCGACCCGGGAATCGAACCCGGGACCTCCGATCAGCAATCGCATACGCTATCCACTTGACCACGGAGGCAGTCTGGTAGATATAAAAGAGAGGAAAAAGATGGATTAACAATGCAGGTAAGGTAGGGTATTAAGTGTTGGAAAACAAAGAAAATATTTCAAGATTTATTTTTAATATAATAAAGCTGAAGAATTTGTTTTTTTTTTGGTTGAACGCTCTTATCTCTGGAACTACTGGTTTCCTTTGGATTATTTTTTAATTGTGTAGCCTAGCCCATTTATTGAGAAAGGCTAGGCTATATATCAACGCGCTTTAATAACACAGTTATAACCGCGCACTCAGCAAATAATATGTTAACTTGAACATATTCAACGGGCAAGCTACAAGTAGTGATGTCGACAATTCTTGCTTCACGAAAATTATTGCACCGATCCGTTTAACACAAGAACAATTTCTGTGATACGGAGTTCCTATAAATCGACAGTGATGTATTGTGGGAAAAGTCAAAATAAGAATTGGTAGCGACTGTTCAAATGTGACTGCTTGGATGCCGGTCGAAAATGCTCAATATATTTTGTATAGATACATTATATATTTTTGCCCTTTGCTGCTTGAACCAATTTATCAGCCGTAAAATTAGTAAGACATTTTATTTAGAAATTTGAAGCATATTTTTCGAACACTTATCATAATGTATTTATTATACATGCCTAAAATGCTCTCTTCACACACCGCACATTATTATGAATGTATGTGCGTAAAAGTTACACTAACCTTTTATACTGGTTTACAATTGTTTTAACAAAAAACGTATGACAAAAGATCCTTTTACAAACAACGTTTGAAAAACTAATCATTAGACAAACTTTTATTTCGCAAACATATTACTTTAAAAACAATCATTTGACATAATACAGGTTTCGCAAATATTTTACTTAGAAAATAATTAAAATGTTAAATCATTATTTTAAAACTAATAATTTGACTAAATAATTCGTTTGCCAAATTGGTGATTGTACAAAAAGTTAGAAGATAAATTATTAGTTTCAAAAAATAACTAATTTTTAACCAATACTTACGCGAAATTTTGAAAATATTTAATTGCATGGTTGCAATTTTCATCTTGGACAAATTATTTATAGGCAAGTAATAATTTTGTATTAATACTAATTCCATAGAAACTTAAGTCTTGAACTAAGCGAAATAAGTAGAATTCGGTTCTGGCGTTGTGGTCGCAGGTCTAACCTAACCTAACCAGCCATTGTTTCAGCTGACCCTACAAAAAGGTGGTTGTATTAACGTAGATTTTGGTTAATAAAATATTTACCAAGCAATGCATTTTGTTAAATGTTATTTATGCTTTACGTTGTTTTGCCAAATAACATGTTTAAAAAAATAATCAATTTGTAAATTAATGTTTTAGCATATTATTTTTTTATAATAAATATATTGTCTCATGAGTAGTTTATTAAACAATAGTTTGTAAAATAATAAATTTATCAAGTAGTATCTTATTGGGTTTACGCGAATGTTACACATTGAAATTAAACTACAGTTTACGGATTTTATCGCGTTGTATTGGTTTCACTAAGTTATTACATTTGAAACTAAAGATCTAGAAACTATATTTTTAATCACCTGGACGCTGAGCTTCAACATGTCAGGCAAGTTCTGCAAGACAACAAGCTCCGACCGCCGCGCCACTGTCACAGATCCCAGAAGAAAGAAAAACCAGCCACAGTAGAAAGACAACCTGCTGTCCTCCCATACATCAAGGGCGTGACCGACAAAATTGGCTACATCTTGAAGCGAGCTTCTATCAAAACTTACTACAAGCCGCCAACGAAGATCAGTCAATTATTACCATCTGTCAAGTGTCAGTTACCCTTGCAAGAGGCCGGTGTCTACAAAATTGACTGTGAATGTGGGCTCTCATACATTGGACAAACCAAGAGAAGCATAGGCATTCGACTCAAAGAACATATAGCTGACATAAAACATAAACGCTCAACAAAGTCTGCTGTGTGTGAACATGTGGAACAAGGACCCAACCACTACCTGCGATTTGATGAACCACAGATACTCGCAAAAGAACATCGTTTTCTTCCAAGGATGATACGAGAGGCTATTGAAATTAAAAAACAACCTAATTTCAATAGGGAAGATGGTTGGAATGTTCCTCCAGCTTGGGACCCTGTCATAAGGCTAATGAAACCCAAGAAGGACAAAGTCACCAGAAGACCTAAGGACACTGTGAGCTCATTCTGCGTAAATAGTAACACCAGTAGTTGAAAAATGTTCGGGTACTTTGAGATAACTTATACATTCAAGAAAAAGACAAATATCACCTCAGTCTGCCGTGAACATGAATTCTGTAAAGAATTCGAAACGTCGGCTAGTAATAAATTAAAAATATAGTTTCTAGATCTTTAGTTTCAAATGTAATAACTTAGTGAAACCAATACAACACGATAAAATCCGTAAACTGTAGTTTAATTTCAAAATTTATCAAGTATAATTTTTTCAAATGTTATTTAGTCAAATGAAAATTTGTCATTTGTTTTTTGTCAAATGATCGGACACCTTTTATACTACGAAGTCAGCATGGATGGTGTAGTGGATGAAGCGGCTGCTTCGGCACTTAACAAGAGTCTTTTGGGTTCAATTCCCACCCCAAGCTAAAGTTTGTGTTACCCAAAAATTGTTATTTCGGGTCTAGGTTCTCTTTGTGTCTGTTGCCTCGTTGGTCTCGTGGCATAGATGTGCGCATGGGATTGGGAGGTCGATCCCAGGGTCGGGCAAAATGTTATTGGGTTTTTCCGATAGGAAATTCTCAGTAGCAGCAGGGAGTCTGGTAATGTGCTCGGTACCGGTATTTCAATAGGCTCGCCCCCTATTACGTGGGACTAAAATAAATTTGGCGAAAAGTGGGTGTAGCAAGATACCTACCTCTGCCTGCCTCATCGGGGATATAGGCGTGAGACTATGTATGTATGTAGGTATGTATGTCAGTGCGTGAGCGTGCGTCGTCTTCTACTATACAAAAGCGATGATCTATTCGTATATCCCTCAAAAAAACTATTTATATGACCTAAAATATACGCGAAGCCTAAATCCACAATTGCTTTCTTTGAAAAGAGTTGTTTTTCTAAAGCTTATAATGAATGATGTCGGCTACCACTTGGACTAAAATAGCAAAGAAAATTTGAACCCTATGTTTAAACATTTAAGGTTTTATTTAGAGTAGGTAGGTAAAGTTAATTACTCCCCTTAAATAAAGCGTGCAGCAATCATCACCCAAGAATAATGTCCTTTTTCTTTGGTCACGCTCATTAATTTTTATAGCCTTTTCGGAATTTTCTTTATGTGGATTTGGAGCAGGACTTACTTTTATACGCAAAGTAGGTACTTATTCGTTTTTGTAAGGTAAGTAGGTACTTCATTAATATTATTTTAAAGGTAATGAAATGTAAGTAAAATAAACTGCACTGGTCCCTAGTTATTACCTTGACTTTAAATTATCTGCTGTTCGACCTTGTTTTGCAAAATTTCACAAATTACTAAAATAAAACTATTTTTTTATTTATTTATTTTATTTATAGACTCACACCTGTATCCCCGAAGGGGTAGGCAGAGGTGTAATACTACACCCACATTTCGCCATCATTTTTTTTAGGTCCCACGTAATAGGGGGCGAGCCTATTGCCGTACCGGGCACATTACCAGACTCCGAGCTGCTACTGAGAATTTCCTAACGGAAAAACCCAATAACACTTTGCCCGACCCGGGAATCGAACCTGAGACCTCCCAATCCCACGTGTACATTTATGCCGCGAGACCAACGAGGCAGGCAAAATAAAACTAATTTCATGTAAATTATACGTTTCATCAATAGGCCAGTCAAATAAAAATAATAATATAACAATTAGTCATTACTGAGATCAATTTATCAGGCTTTGTGGTTTATCTACTGGTCTGTGGGTAATTTATCTTGCAACGACTTGGCTAGAAAGTTAGATGGCTCATTGAGAAAGATCCCAGGGCCGCCAGACCTTACAGACTTACATAAAAGAAATGTATAGAATAATGTAGTTTTAGTATCTGCTATGAGTGTACGCAGACTTGCTAGCTTGAATCGTGGGCCAAATTTTAGTTATGAGGTGCTAAATGTCCTCGGGAACAATTTACATAAATTTTCTAAATGCTCCCCCAGTGGTCTCTATCGATAGCTAGATATTGTGGAAACTTTAAATCGTCTGGTAAAAATTACCGCCGCCGAAATGAGTGCGACAGTGTTATTTATAAATTTTTAATAATATTTCCTAAAACATTCATAAAAATCAGCACTGAGAATTTAAGAAAAGTTAGTAACTTTTCTTAAATTCTCAGTGCTGATTTTTATACTACTATATTTACCTAACTTTAGCACCTCGAACCCACGATCCAAGCTAACAATTATGTTTGTGAACACTCGTGACACATACTAACACTACATTATACCATACATTTCGTTTCTGAGAAAATAAGTAAGGTCTGGCGGCCTGGGCTCTTGGGCTATAATATCATATTGATGATATTAAAGTAGTTGCTAGTTATTATTTCAAAGTTGTTAAACTGAGGCTGAGATTAAATTTGGAAATTGTCATTAAGACTTGTCAACAGGCAGGGAGGTAGCGATAGCCGAGTGGAGATACCAACGGACTGCCATGCAGAGGGTATCGGGCTCGAATCCGCGGCACGCACCACTAACTTTTCGGAGTTATGTGCGTATTGAATTGTTAATCATGGCTTGCCCCATGCCTCGGCGAGCACGTTAAGCCGTCGCTCCCGGCTGTCATAAAGGTTTTTGACAACCGTTATAGGGCGTCATTACCTCTCAATAAACTGACACTAATCTAAACCAAAGAGCTCAGATATTTACATAGAGGCGCATTTCCTATGGGCGCTCTAAAGATAAACTTTCTGTGACCCAAATTGCCGGCTAGACTTGTAAGCGGACCCCGGGTTGTAACTGGGATAACGCTAGGAGGATGATGATTATTGAGACCTGTCAAAAAATAATGTATATATGTGTAATGTATTCAACGAGAGACACTCGTCGTGTGGGCCATAAAAATAGCGTTTAGATACAAGCCCATTTAATCTGTATAATTGTATATATATTATACCATGTGCCGTGTGGTTGAGTGCCGTGTGGTTGACGGCATAGAATACAAGTGTCACCACCCCTTATCTTCCCGTGGGTGTCGTAAGAGGCGACTAAGGGATAACAAGATGCAAATACCATCTTTGCGTAGAGACGGAAAACTCGACATCAAACCCTATACGACTGCCTCGTTGGTCTCGCGGCATAAATGTGCGCGTGGGATCGGGAGGTCCCGGGTTCGATTCCTGGGTCGGGCAGTGTTATTGGGTTTTTCTGCCACGAAATTCTCAGTAGCAGCACGGAGTCTGGAAATGTGCCCGGTACGGCAATAGGCTCGCCCCTTATTACGTGGGACTAAAGTATATCTGGCGAAAAGTGGGTGTAGAAATACACCTCTGCCTACCCCTTCGGGGATAAAAGGCGTGAAGTTATGTATGTATGTATGTATATTATACCAAATTCTTCCGTTAATCACTGAGAGAAAACGCACAGCGAAAACTATTGGGTGTAAGAAGCTAAAATTCTGCATGTATGTTCCTTGGCGACCATAGGGGTGTAAATAAAAGGGATTTCGCGTAATTCAAACCAGATGGATCAGAGTCAGTTAAATAAAAATATCAGACCTCGTCGGACATTCCAAATTGGGGACGTCCTAAGAAACGGAAAGGTCCAAAGTACCTACACGAAACTGGCGAGCATGTATGAAAAGAATAATGAGTCTAGAGGAAGCACGTGAGGTTTGTAAGGATAGAAGCAAGTGGCGTTTTTGTTGTCTCTGCCTACTCCGACAGGAAACCAGCGTAATTTTATGTATGTATACTTGTTTACATTACTTTAAGTCGGTATCTTTTAAAACGTCTAAACTGCTAACCTCCACCACAGAATACAACGTTACATGTAATAAGTAATCAGCGAGCTACATTCGTCGTGTGGGCCATAAAACAGCGTTTAGATTTTAATCTGTATTATTGTATATTTTATATCAAATTCTTCCGTTACTGACTGACAGACAACGCATAGCCGAAGCTATTGGGCGACAGTAGAGGTCTACTAAAAAGGGATTGTCCGAAATTCCCAAGTAAGTGGACAAAACCATTAAACTAAAAGAAAAATAAGCGTGCGTAGGTAGCTGCTGTCATCCTCTTGTAACAAATAAAAGTTGCATAAGTTTGCGTCGATATCTTTTAACTCCTACGTATAAAGTCCTAGACGCGAGTCCTAGGACAGCGATAGCCGAGTGGATATACCAACAGACTGCCATGCAGAGAGTATCAGGTTCGAATCCACGGCGCGCACCAATGACTTTTCGGAGTTATGTGCGTATTGAATTGTTAATTATCGCTTGTCCCGTGCCTCGGAGAGCACGTTAAGCCGTCGGTCCCGGTTGTCATGAAGATCTTTGACAATCGTTACAGGGCGTCAGTACCTTCTAACATAAACTGACACTAGTCTAAACCATGGAATATCGCTATCCCTTCGGGTTGCGGAGGTCAGACAGGCAGTCGCTCTGTGGAAAAGCTAATATTCAGCCAAATCCGGTTAGACTAGTAAGCGGACCCCAGATTGAAACTGGGATAACGCTAAGAGAAAGAAGTATAAAGTCCTAGACGCCACCACAGAATACAACGTTACATGTAATATGTAATCAGCGAGCGACACTCGTCACGTGGCCTATAAAACAGCGTTTAGACACAAGCCCATTCAACTCACATTACGTCGAATGAAGGACGTTCGCGGTGTGTACTCGCGGTAAACTTACGTGTTGTGAAAGCAGATGTGGGGGATTTGTGTTCTATTTCAGGTTAGGAACGTTTGGGGGAGATATTTGGTGTTTAAGATCAAATGTTGTTATATAGGAAGTTATTAGTGTTATCTATCGTTATCACAGTTTCAACTTGGGGTTCGCTTACTAGTCTAACCGGATTTTGACTGAAAATTAGCTTTTCCACGGAGCAACTGCCTGTCTGACCTCCGCAATCCGAAGGGATAGTGATATTCCATGGTTTAGATTAGTATCAATTTATTTTAGAGGTACTGAAGCCCTATAACGACTGTCATAGTTCTTCATGACGGACGGGACCGACGGCTTAACGTGCTGTCCGAGGCACGAAACAAGAGATAATTAACAAGTTAATACGCACATAACTCCGAAAAGTCACTGGTGCGCACCGTGGATTCTAACTCGATAACCTCTGCATGGCAGTCTGTTGGTATCTCCACTAGGCTATCACTGCCTCTTCACCACAGAATTCAACATTACATGTAACATGTAATCAGCGAGCGACACTCGTCGTGCGGGCCATAAAAACAGCGTTTAGATACAAGCCCATTCAATTCACATTACGTCGTATGAAGACGTTCGCGGTGTGTACTCGCGGTGAAACTTACTTACGTGTTGTGGAAGCAGATGTGGCGAATTTATGTTCAATTTCGGGTTTAGTAACGTTTGACGGAGATATGTGTTGTTTGAGATCAAATGTTTGTTGTATATAGGAAGTTATTAGTGGTACTTAACGTAGAGCAAAACCTTTGTTCTCTTTCTACGAAATCTCTTTCTGTGAAAATTCTGCGTATCGGAGCATGAAATTGGGTGCAGTTAAAGTAAATAGAGAAGGAACACAATATGCATATTTTATTAATATCTTACTTTTGACTTGTCACGACACGATAGTAAAACGTTGTTTGTGGATCGCCCAGCTCATAGACCGCCCCACGTTGGGTGCCACTGTCATACTTGCGACTTCATTTAGAGTTATAAGAAAATAACACTTTAAAACAAGTGTAGTAATGTGCTATTTTGATATATAAGTTAGGTACATTAGTGAAGAATGTCATGAGAACCTGTTTGGAAGCTTTTGCGTCAAAGAGTAAGAAACTAATTTTTCACTCCAAACTTTCACATTTATAATACTTACTAGTAAGAAAGGTGTTCACAAGGAATTAAATATGTATTATCCATACACGGAACTTGTACTTTTTGGCGTATATCGAACCTACAATATCCAACAGTGACAATATCAAGTTGATCGTATATCAGTCAGACTATTCATCTACTCATATTTATATTACTAAGTATTTTCTAATTACGGCTTTGCCCGTGTGTCTATCGGTTATGTTGACTAAAGTTACCCAATGTCTCATTCCAATGCATAAGCTATACTACTGCAAAGTGTCGTCAAAATCCGCTAAGTTAGTTAAAACGTTTAAGTTTAAATTAACATTCTAAAACCTCCGTGACTGCATTCGTGGTCCATTGGATAGCGTATGCGACTGGTGATCGGAGGTCCCGGGTTAGTTTCCCGGGTCGGGCAAAAGTGTTACTGGGTTTTTCCGAATACTCAGTGGCAGCCCGGAGTCTGGTGATGTGCCCGGTAACGGCAATAGGCTCGCCCCCTATTACGTGGGACAAAATTTCATGGCGAAATGTGGGTGTAATATTTACACCTCTGCCTACCCCTCCTGGATACAGGCGTGAGACTGTAATAAAAAAAAATAACATTCTAAAACCAGGCAGAATCAAAATATAGCCGACTGAAAACATACTATATATTTATCTAGATATACAACAAATTATCATACTCATCACACGAAAATGTGTCCTGAGAGTCAAATAGGGAAAAAATTTCGTTGTTCATTTCCATTTAACTGGTTAAGTAATTTAGTAATAACTGACCCTTCTTGCTACACAGCAGGCAGGGTCAGACCAGTAACGATTATAAAGAACACCAATATTTACTTTTTTAAAGTAAAACGTAGATATTAAAATAAAAAAGGTAAATATTCTGCCTTGCTCGATAAAAACGAGTTAATAAAAAAGGAGGTAAAGAAGAAAAAACCTAAATGTTCTCCTTCTATGTCGCTACAGTACTGAGTAACCCCAATTTCTATGGCTCAACTCTCGCAATGGCGCGGGCAATTTATCGTCTATTCAGGGGAACAGGTACAGTTTTTAGAGATGAGATATTCAAGTGTTAAATGGACATTTCTTGTATGTCCTCTGTGTTATCTAGAGCGAAATTATATGTACTATCACTGTCAAGGTAAATCATTGGCGCATGTTTTTTAACCAGGACTGACATATTTATACAGACAGCAACATTATCATCATCGCCCTAGCGTTATCCCGGTTGAATCCAAGACTTACACGCCTTGAAGCCCAAGAATCCGCTTACTGGTCTAACCAGATATCACAGAATATCAACTTTCCCACAGAGCGATTGCCGTCTGACCTCCGCAACCCAAAGGGATAGCGACATTTTATGGATTAGACCAGTATCAGTTTATTTGACGGTACTGACTCCCCGTAAAGACTCTCAAAGATCTTGATGAGAGCCAGGACCGACGGTTTCACGTGCTCTCCGAGGCAAGGGGCAAATTTAATACGCACTTAACTTCGAAAAGTCAGTAGTGCGCGCCGTGGATTCAAACCCGATACCGTCTCCATGGCAGTCCGTTTGTAGGCTATAGCTATCTGTATTATCACTGTCAACCTAAATCATTGGCGTATTTTTCTTAGGCCGGACTGACATATTTATACAGAAAATTACATAGAATATCTAAACAATTTACTTGAAGGCGATTAGATAAAATTGAATAGCTGTTGCTTGATGTTTCGGTTAAGACGACCGGACATAACAACAAATTAACTATACAATTTAAATATTCTTCTCAAAGTCTCCACTACACTTAGTAAAGGATCCGTGATATATGACATGACAGACTCAAATTTACGCGGGCGAAGTTGATGTGAAAGTGGGCGAAATCTGATATTCCTCTCGTAAAATATTTACATTGGTACTACAACACCTTTGTTGAAGCACGGTAATGTTGCTCGTACGCTGCAGTAACCCATAAATTTCACTTTTCTGATAGTGCAGCGGACCCTCTGTTCACGGTGTTTTCGTATAGAAGGTGAGGAAAAATACAAAAATATGTAGCTAGGTCATTCGTTCGGAAAATGCGTACTATCAATAAAAGATTTCAATGACAATTAATCATAGATTTTCGTGCAGTTTACAGTTTGTAAAGTGAAATTAATTTGCCAGATAGCATGAAAAAAATGCCTTATGTCAATTCTTTATCGATTTTGCGGCATCCAAAATACGATGTTTTTGGCATATTTGTCGTTATTGATTCTGTCATATTTGTCGTTTGTCACCCCGGTTTTTTCTTTCTTGAAAAGACAACTCCCGCACTAACTAGGACTACATCCTGGGTCGCAGGGGACCTAACAGACATACAACTAACGAACACAATTAATACTCAGATTTGAAAGAACAATAATGAATACATATCTACGACTTTTGAAAAAATAAGAACAAAGACTGCCTTTGATCGGAGGCCCTGGGTTCGATTCCCGGGTCGGGCAAAAGTGTTACTGGGTTTTTCCGAATTCTCAGTAGCAGCACGGAGTCTGGTGATATGCCCGGTAACGGCAATAGGCTTGCCCTCTATTACGTAGTCCCTAAATATTCCTGGCTAAATGTGGGTGTTATATTACGCCTATGTAAAAACATAAAATAAAAAAAAGAGCAAAGCAAGATAAAATCTCGTGCCACTCGAAATAGCCACTTTAAACTAACCAAAACTAAGTCATCGTTTAATAATAAACTTATTGCGTGCTAAGCAAACCAAAGTGGTTTGCCTAGGGAAAGAAAAGGAAAGAAAATATGCTAGTAAATTCTTATTACCCGGCCTTGTGAAAAGGTTATGGCATTTGAAATAAAGGCAGCTAGAAAAACAGGACTGTACAATTGACATAATTCGTGAACGTCTTGAGTGCTTGCGGTTAACATTTTCTTACGATTAACTTTTATTCCAACGTAATATTGTTCCAAAAGTTTTTCCTTATAGGCTTCTAGCAGACGTTATTAATACTCATATTTTAGGGCATAATTCTACGGTTATAGCCTTAGGTTTTCATGGTTACAGACTTTTCTAAGAAGTAACTCCCCCAAATAGAGGCCGCCATGTAATTGACTGAGTTATGCATAATTACGAGTATTCTACTTGCTACTCACCGGTTGCATATTAAAAATTCAAACTTTCTCGAACAAATTTCAAAAGAACAATAAACGAAATAACAAAATTTAAATGACCAAATGTTTTATTTAGAAAACATTTAGAATCCCAATGTATGTGACATCAAATGAACGACTGATCAAAAGTTTCTAGATGTAATTTTAATGGTCTTTAATCAAATGCTTTATTACAGCAAACAATCTTCAGACGATAAACGTTTGGTTATATTTGTTTATTTATGGAATTAGTTAAAGTAGGTTAATTATTAAAAAAATGGTTAGGTTAGAAATGTGACCTCCTACGCACGAGCCGAGCGAGCGAAGCGAGCGGTGCCGCGGTAGCGGCCGGCGAGTGCCAGAAACGACTTGCATTTTTATCCATTTTGACCTTTTAACGATTTGGTCAATAGTGTAACTAATAATATAAACATTCATATTCCAGACTTTGATCAGCTGAACTTTTGATCTAATGACCATCGTTATTTTAAACTTTGTTGATTTGTACGTTGTTCTTTTGAAATTTGCTCAGAAAAGTTTTGATTTTCTTATATGCAACCTACACACCTCAGTTTTAGAAAAGAAACGGTCGAAGAAAATATTATGTAGATATAGACAACAATTAAATAATCGTAAATTTGTATTGCTTAAGTATCAAATATCTTTATTTGCGTGACAATATAACGATACGTTCATTATAAGCGGATCCTTTTGCCCTGAATTTTCAACCTTTTCATGCTGCTGTGATTACTGAAAGACTGTACGAATTAGAATATTTATGTATTCGAGTCACAGACATTTATTTCATTAATATTTCCAGAGCATTTTTTTCAAAAATACTTTTAATCTTTCGCGATTTGTACATAAGCATAAAATTATGTTAAGGGGCTAGATTCATCCTATACGTGCAACATGCGTAATCCCTTGCCTAAACGTCACATAAATTTTGAAGTATTTGACCATTATTTTAAACAAGACCGTAAAAATAGCAGGAAACCGCAGAACGAAAACTTTTCCTACTCAGCAACAATAACTAAGCCTTCAGGCATCTTTTCTTTGAATATTTTCTGATTCATTGTACCGTTGTGGGTAAACAAGTGTTGTACGGAATATCAATGACTTGTTTGGTTAACTGTGAGAGTAATTTCGTTTAACAAGCTACTAGTTTCGGTTATATTTTGTTTTCTTGATCGAGTGAACGGTTTCTTTTGTGTTTTTGCTATCTATTTTTCTGAGATGTAGATGTTATCGTGAGGAAACCTGTATGTCCAAGAGTTACCCATAATGATCTCGAAAGACATGTGAAGTCTGCCAACTCGCACTAGGCCAGCGTGGTGGACTATGGCCTTATCCTTCTCATAGTGAGAAGAGGCCCGTGTCCAGCTGTGGGACAGTTTACACAGGGCCGATGATTATGAGACGTTATTGGATGGGTGCCTTAAAATTCTAAATATTTGAAGGTTTCTAAGAGCGATGGTTTTCAATTTTGGCGATTGTAAAGTTTGATGAATGAAATTAGTTTATTGCTGTCTTTTATGAACAAACTCGTCAAAACCTGAAAACATGAAACATTGGCGTACAAGTGAAAAAATACCATCAAAATTGATCCACCTATTGAAAAGCACGGAGGTGAAACATATAAAAATACTCAAATTTACAACCTGCTCCTTTTTGGAGTCGGTTATTAAATTTGTAGCTGCAGTTTCTTCAATTTCATACAAATGCGAGGCTGTCGGTAAAGCACAAATTGTATTGCCCTGGTCACGTCTGTTTGACGCCAAGGTAAATATCCATGAAATTGTGCTCCTCAGACAGAAATATCGATGTTCCACAATTTAATATGTTTTACAAAAGCATTGGCAATGGTGTATTGCAGATGGATTTTGACAGCGATATTTGTATTTCTTGTTCTGGTAAGGTAAGACAATGTACTTTTTATCATTTTAATCTTTCTGTCTGTCTTCAGGTTTTCCGGTAATTAAAAGGTTATCCCTGGAGTAGCTGAACCGTTTTTATTATGGCTTTCACTGGAAGCTTGATTGTTATTTGTCTCTTTAGATGTCGCTGATGTCGAGATAGGTACCTACCGAATATAACGCTGGGGAAACCAGGAATAACAGTTAGTTTTTTTAATATATTTTGTCTTATTATTCTTTGTCAAATGATCGTCTGTTTTGTGAAGCCCAAGAAAATCGTAGCATGCCTAAGCACGTTGTAGCATCCCTAAGCGTGCTACGACACCTACAAATTAAAACAATATATTTCCTTAATTTTAATTGAGAGCAGTATGCGTTTTACAGAAACTTACCACCCATTATTACCCCATGAATGCACCGTTCAAACCAATGGTCTCTTCATTTCTTAGAAAGAGCTTTGCATACGAACTGGCGCAGTGGGAGGCTGCGGAGACCGTGTGAATGGCTTGTGTGTAAACAGCCGCGAAGGATTGCTAAGTGCGGCGCTTAAGGCACATCTAAGTGTACTGCGGTTTTTGAACAAGCTTTTCTAAAATTTGGTTATAGTTATGAATCATAAAGATATAAAAAACATAGCTTTAAAATAAGTATTATCTAAAATGATTTGAAGGATATGTTATCAAGAATCCGGATCAAGAATGATTGAATTTGATGATATGAACGGATTAAGATCTGCTGATGGATTAAGAATACAAAGGGTTACTGCTGTAGTGAAGTAAAAAGAAGTAGACAATATAATACAATAACTTAATTAAAGTGCATTCTGTGTGTGGATACTGGCTATAGCTGTGACTGTAAAACGTTGTACAAACCTGTGGCACCATCAGTGCCCCATAAAAACAATAAATAGAGCAACGCCATCTAGCGGAATCGAGAGAACTACTGAATTTGAGACTACATTTATTTACAAAAATCATGGCGAAATGTGCTGCTTGTGGCAAATTTGTGGCTGCCAAAGGGGTTGCTGCTTGCAATGTTTGCAGCAATAAATATCACCTTGCTTGCGTGCAGTTAAAAGAATCACCAAAAACTAGCAACTGGCAATGTTTATATTGTAAAAATAAGTCTACTTCTTTAACCGCCTCGACAAAAAAAATATGTAGCGATGGCTGTGACAGTATAGCATCTAATTCCGCTAGCACAATTGCCTCGTTTGAGGATGCGGCAGAACAAGTAACCTATCAGCGTGAAGACCTAGCTATGCACTCTCGAGTGGACTTGTTGCATGAAATACGGCTGATAAGGAGTGAAATTCGCGATATGAGGGAGGAATTAAAGAGCGAGCTTACAGAGATTCGTAGGGAAGTGGCCGATCTCCGCCAGACCGTATTCGCGTGCCAGGAACGAATAGATACCTTAGACGGCAGGGTGAAGGCTCTCGAGAAGCGGCAATCAGATGATACCTCTAATGATTTACAAATTAAATTAGAACAGACGGTTAACCATCTCAAATCGGAGCTGAATGATCGGGAGCAAGAGTTGTTGTGCTCTGATATAGAAATCTCCAACCTCCCGGAGGGTATTGGAGAAAACGTTACCCACACCGTAGAACTGTTGGCGAAGAAGCTGGGCGTGACACTCGAGACTCGAGACATAGTCTTCGCGGAGCGGGTGGGGCCTAAGCCCAACGTGGAGGCGCCTGGGACAACTGTAACGGGTGGAGGCCACGGGCGGGGCGGCGCGCGGGGGAGACGGGTCGTGGTGAGACTAACGCGCCGGGAGCTCCGTGACGAGCTGCTGCGGAGCGCGCGGGTGCGGCGCGGCGCCACCTCGGCGGAGCTCGGGCTCGCCGCGCCCCCGCAGCGCTTCTACGTCAACGAGCGGCTCACCCGCACCAACCGCCAGTTGCTCTACCGCACCCGCCAGGCCGCCGAGCAGCATGGCTGGAGGTATACCTGGACGAGGCGAGGGAAAATTTTTATTAGGCAGGCTGATGGTAAGCGTGCTCATAACATACGCTCTGAGGAAGAACTGGACCGTGTTTTTGGCGGTGATTCTTTTAAAAACAAGAGCACCTAAACACTGCTTGTCTAATGGGCACAGTGATCTTATTTATTTTCATAATGAATCTGTGAGTTATTATATTTATGTCCACTGTGCACTTATTCAGTTAAACATATTTCAATTTGCCTATGTAAATTGCAGTAGTAAGCTTTTGATTTGTAGCATTGCATTTGGTTTACCTGTAATAAATTTTCTAATGCTCTATTATGATGGCCTCACCTATTTGATTATTGTACTGTTTACATTGCTATTCATTTACTGTTTTACTATGATTTGTTATAATTTTGGACATGACACAATCAACATATTTCATTACTTACTCAATAATATTTACACATATCTTTTACAAACTAAACACAGATACTTAAGTATAAAAATCAACATGTATTTACATACTATACAAAATACTATTACAAAATGCAAATTAATATTACAAAATGCAAATATAATTACACTTACAAATGGTTAGGGATAGCAAATTAAGTGTTGGACTATTGAATGCAGGGTCCCTAGGGTCGCGGCAAGAGGAATTTCTGTTGGCAATGGAGAATGCCAAAGTAGACATCATGGCAGTTAATGAGACCTGGCTTAGGGAGGGGGAGGAAGGCCGTGCGCCCAAAGTTCCTCAATATAGGTTACGACATATACCTCGCCCGAAGAATGTGCGTGGAGGAAGGGGAGGTGGCGTTGGATTTTATGTGCGAAGGGATCTACGTGTACGTACCTTGCCACACCCACCATCACCTATGGTGGAACAGATGTGGATCAGAATGCAGGTGAATACACAGTGTGTTGTTATTGGCACAGCTTACAGACCCCCCTGGCTAGATGTGGACACCTTTTTAGACGCTATGACTGACTCTCTGACTTCATGTGCTTTTGCCGATAGAGTTATTCTTCTCGGGGACTTCAACATTAACTACTTAGATACAAATGATAGGAAAACTAAATCTTTATGTACTTTTCTGCGATGCACTAGCCTAAAGAATGTAATAGTGGAACCTACACATTTCACAGATCACAGCGAAACCCTGATAGATCTGGTATGCACAGATGCCCAGGTGTGTGAAACGTCAGTATTACATATACCAGAGCTGGGACAACATGCACTGATCACAGTTAATTTTAACATTAAAACTCAGAAGCCTATTCCTCATTGGGTCGCATACAGGCCACTGAGGGATATAATTATAGATATTTTTAACAAGGACCTAATCAAAATTGATTGGAATCACATATTAACCTTTAGTGATGTCAATACAATGGTTGATACATTTACATCTTATATCCTGAACCTGTTTGATTTACATGCCCCACTTAGAAAAGTCTTAATTAAGGAGAGAGGTCATCCTTGGATAACTGACACTATTAAGGATATGGTCAGGCTACGGGACAAGACCCACCAGCGGTATAAATCTAGCAAAACAGTGTCTCACTATAATATGTATAAAGACCTTAAAAACATTGTTAAAGCTGCTATAATTAGTGAGAAGAGTGCTTATTTTAAAAATAATATTAGTATGTACAAAAGAGACCCCAAAAGATTATGGAACAGTATAAAATCAGTTGTAAATTATAAAAATAAAAATAATAGGCAGTTACCTTACTATTGTAATGATCCTGAAGCTATCAATAAACACTTTCTCGATGTCCCTGGTAATGGCGAGGTCACTATTTCAGAGTTAACTTACTTCGAATTTAACCGCTATAGTTCAGGATGCTTCCAGCTTCAACCCACAACTGAAGAAACTGTCCTTAAGATCATTCGTGGGCTCCGATCAAGTGCCTTAGGGATTGATAGTATATCTCTTGACATGCTGGTTTTGACACTTCCGCATACACTTTCCGTTATCACTGGCATTGTCAACAGGTCAATTACAACTTCAACCTTTCCTGACTTATGGAAGACTGCAATAGTGAGGCCCATTCCTAAAAAAGCCAATCCACAGAGTATTAAAGATCTACGTCCGATCAGTCTTTTGCCATGTATATCTAAGATACTGGAGAAAGTGGTCTGTCTACAATTAAGGCAATATATTGAGGAATATAATGTTCTACCTGAAAGACAATCTGGCTTTCGGGTGGGTCACAGTACGACCACAGCCTTAATTGACGTTGTGGATAACATCCTGGAGGACAGAGACCAGGGCAAGGGGACGTTGCTTGCATTGCTAGACTGTTCCAGGGCATTTGATTGTATCAGTGTACCGCTTCTACTTTCAAAGCTTGCATACTATGGTTGTGACCACAAATCAATATGCTGGTTTGATAGTTATTTGAGCAATCGATATCAGCTTGTTCAGGTGACAGAAAATGATGGTAGTAAGTCGACATCTTCACTTGGTTCAGTTGTGAGAGGTGTCCCTCAGGGATCAATTTTGGGCCCGCTTCTGTTCATAATTTACACGGCAGACATAGGTAGAACCATAACTCAAACTAGATTCCACCTGTATGCTGATGATATCCAATTGTATGTGTCTTGCAGGCCGGAGAGCTGCTCTGAGTCTGTGGGTGAGATGAATAAAGATTTAGACAATATATCTGAATGGGCGAGCAGAAATTCTCTAATACTGAACCCAAATAAGTCTAAGTTTTTGTTCATCGGCACTAGGGAGATGGTGAGCAAGGTGCAGGGATGTGGGCTGGATGTTAGGATCAAAGGTTGTCAAATAGAGCAGGTACAAGAGGCTCGGAACCTGGGTGTTGTATTTGACCAGTGCTTGCACTTTGAGACTCATATTGCAGAGGCAGTCCAAAACTGTTTTTATAGGTTGAAACTAATATATCAGATTCGACCCTATATTGACGAGGAAATGCGTATTCACTTATGTGAAACGTTGATCCTGTCTAAGCTGAACTATGCAGACACGGTGTATGGTGCCTGTCTGCTAAACCGAACTGAAAGGCTAATTCAGAGGGTGCAAAATGCTTGTGCACGATACTGCTTTAATGTTCCACCACGCTCACATATTACACCCTTTCTAAACAAAAATAAGATCTTAAAGATGTCATCTCGAAGGAAGTTACACCTGGCCTCACTTCTTTTCGGAGTTATATCTACAGGTAGGCCCACATACCTCTACAATAAACTTACATGGTCCAGCGATCTCAATAAACACATAACGAGAGGGTCTACTTACCTATTGGTTACGCCTAGACACCGAACAGCTGCTTTTCGTGGTAGTTTTAAAATAACTGCAACTCATTGTTGGAACGACTTGCCACCACCTTTAAAAACCCTGAAATCAAGTTTCAGTTTTATTAGAAGATACAAACAACATCTGCTAAAACAACAACTTCAACTTTAAAACTTACCACTCTATGCAAAACTATACCGGTCTCACTGTATCTATTATCATCCAGCTGGCCAGCGACACACTTAATACTCCAAGGCCAGTTGTTTGTGAGTATTGGGATTTTCTTTCACTCGGCTTAAAACTGTGATATGTTCTCCCATATAATATTAATGTCCTGACGCATGGCAGACACACAAAAGCAATGCCGATATATATTGTAATTGTTACAAACATAATTATTATGTGTTTCACACGTGCGGAATTTGAAATTTATCTCCAAATTTGTGTTTGTTTGCTATTTGTTTATAGTTTCCACCATTGTTATTATTGTTGGCTTGGCGTCTGTTTGCAACTTTCAAACTCCGCGCGATCAGGCGAGTGCACAGATAATAAATATACAATAGCCCATAGCCAATAGTCATAGACAGGTGACCATGGTGGAAGCTCATAGTTTGTCCATTACTGGATGTTTAATTAGTTTTTTAAGATTTAACCAATTTGTTTATAGAAACTTTTTGCTCGCGTCCGTAATATATTTATTTTATTTGTTAATAATTAATTTATTTATAAAAACGGTCCCAACTGAAAACCAGCGCCATCTTGTGTCACAAGATGGCAATATGCTGAGTTGGGCCCGATTCTGTTTAGGTTATAATATGATATGTTAGTTTAAGTTTTTATGTTACTTTCTGTAAAACCTGAGCAGAATAAATGAGTTTTCTTTCTTTGAGTTTTCTTTCTAGATATGTTATAAGCGTACCAAAAGCAGGACGCTAAACATAAGCCAGTTGGCAAGTCTGATATATTATGTGTGTGTGACGTTGCGAGCCGGCGTCAAAGTGAAAATGGCACATCTTATCAACCGAAAATAAAATAAAATATGGAGTTATCGATGTGTGCGTTAGAGTACCGTTTTTACGGATTGATTACAGTTACTACGTAGGTAACGTATCTACCTTTTTCTTGTAATATTATTGCCTAAGTGTCGTAAGAGACGACTAAGGAAAATGCTCGAAGCTAAAGGTATCTCTGCAAAGAGACAGAACATTCGACATAAAACCCTATATCAACATGTCTGGCCAGCGTGGTATAGTAGGCCAATTGCTGCTGTTACAATAACATCGTGAGTCCATGGACTTACAATACTCCCAATGTAGAAAAAAGGCTAATGATACAATAATTATGATGAGTGGTTCGGCGATACACCGAAACCGTAGGTAGGTTCTAGGCGACATGGGAGGGAAATGGACTGTATACAAAGGATAGCGGGTTCTTAGCCGCCTAGGAGATGGATACGGGGAGAGGTGATTGTGAGTGGGTATAGGATATTTCAAGGATAGAGGGCACTTACCTTATACAATCTTCTTCGTTTCCGAAGGGCAGTCTCCTGGTGCTTTCGTGATGCAGCTGCTTGTTTTCACTTCACTTCACCGTCACTCCCACTTGCGAGCGGTTTATATATGCGGTAATAATCACATACAGTGATGCGGCGCGGTACGATATCGCGGACGCGTCTCAGCGGGCGGTATGTTCTGGACTGTCACTCGCGTCGACGATCGCGGCGACGAAATCAGGCGAAAGGCAGTGCCTCTTCCAGGGAGTGGGATAGAGCGGGACGGAAATATGGTATCGCTCGCACTAGACAAGCGTGGAACGATTGATGTTGATGCGATTAGTTATAGATAGGAAGGTAGATGGCGCTACCATATCCCCCCGGCCCTAAAGGGTTGCCTTTAAAAAAAAATAGAATTGAACTTAGCTATGTTGGGTGTACCACCGCATAACCCCTCAATAGGCTAAGACAGCGATATGACAATAAAATTAATCTAAATTGACTTTAGCGAAAACTACAAACGCAATAATAGCGGAAACTACTAACTAAATACTTAAACTAAGAGGTAGGTCCAACTTCAGGCTAGATCTCACTGAGTTGGAAGCGGACGCGAGTTGATCAGTGCCTCGACTTGTGCAAGGACAGTTAAAAGCTCTTCGTAAGAGAGGATCTTTTGACCTATAACCTTGAAGAGATGCGTTTTAATTACTTTGACCATGCTTGCCCAACATCCAACGAAATGTGGTGATGCTGGCGGAACAAACTTCCAGTCAATATGATTTATGGAAAGTTCTTCCTGAAGACGAGTACGATAACTCGCGACGTGATTGAAACAAGTGGCGGGCACAAGTTCAATCAATTTACTAACGCAGTTGGCGACAAAGTCTATCAGCGGTGAGGAGAAGAACGAATCCAAGCGAGCACTACTTTGGAGTCGGAAATGCGTGTATTTTATTAATGGGGTAGTGGGGCAAAACTGTGTCTTGAACCTTGCGGAGCAACTGAGACAGCAGAAGAGCCGCGCACAATTCCAGTCTCGCAACCGAAATGGTTTTAACAGGCGAGACCTTAGACTTGGCACAAACTAACTACACCGAGTAGTTAGAACCAATGCGGACTTGCAGATATACGACTCCGCCGTAAGCACGCTCGCTGGCGTCAGCGAAACCTGTTAAGTTGATGGTACATCCATCTATCAACCCAAGATGACGCGGAATAGTAATATGATTGAGCGCGGTAAGCTCAATACAAAACTGGCCCCAAGCGGCGACAATATGTTCAGGGGGTGTTTCATCCCACTCACACTTTGATAGCCAAAGCTCCTTGATCAAGAGCTTGGCGTACAAAATTGTGGGAGCCACAAACCCATTATGTCCCATAGTCGAGCCACTGTGGACAGCATAGTGCGTTTGGTGCACTTATCATCTGATGGTGAGACGTCAAACCGAAAACTATCGCAGGATTTGCCCCAGTGTAAACCGAGAACTTTATGCGGTACAGACTTCTCAAACTCAATGTCTGGAGAAGCTTTATGAGAATCTGGTATGCGTGCGAGAACCTCCTTAGAGTTGCTTGTCCATTTGACAAGATCAGTTTGGCCTCGCTTGAAAAGCTGAATAGCTCACAACAAAGCGAAATTTCTAGCGGAGCGGGTATGACATTACAGGCAATGTCATCTATATACAAAGCGGATGTGTAGTATAGTATAGTGTAGCGTAGCATAGCTTAGCATAGCATAGCGTAGCATAGCGTAGCATAGCATGGCGTAGCATAGCATAGCATAGCATAGCATAGCATAGCATAGCATAGCATAGCATAGCATAGCATAGCATAGCATAGCATAGCATAGCATAGCATAGCATAGCATAGCATAGCTAATTAGTGCTTTATCTTACACACAGTTTTAGCACCCACCTTGATCTCTTGAAGAGCAGAACAACAACAAGACGTAATACAATGAGAAGTATGTAACGTAGGTATGGTACCCATAATCACATACCCAAGTACCGTCTCAATAGCGGGCGGTAAATCATATCGCTCACTACGTACTATTTTAGTTAGTAGCAAGTGCGGAAATATTGAAGCTCCGATCAAATGATCAATGCCTGCCGGATTCGCAAACTCCGCGTCGGCTAGCGGCAATGACTCGAGATGAGTGAGTGATGCTACGTCTACATTAGCGTTCGGCAATGCGTCCGTGATACGCTCCACGAGAAGCGAAGAAATGTTAAAATTAATATTCCTATCAAAACGCGAATGTATTTTAATATCTACGGAACCCCTGCAATGCTTTTCTGATCCGCCTATCCCTTTGACGGTTGAGTTAGTATTTTTAAAGTTATTCCATAATCCGAGGCGTTTGAAGCATTCCGATGTTATTAGATTGGACTGAGATGCGCTATCTAGCAGAAAACGTACCATGTGCGGCAACCCATTAACATCATATACGATAACTTGCGCTGTCGCTAACAGTATCGTCTTAGACGCCGTACACTGCGTTTTGGCCCTGCGCGGATCATTATAGATGCGCGAGTGCCGTCCTCGCGTGCGCGTCGCCCGCGCAATGGATGTCATACACAACGATACTTCGCCCTCAGACGCGGAAGGCGCAGCTACCGTGGTCTGCACCTGCGGCGCAAGTGTGTCAAGGTTAGCGGCTTGGCTTGACAACGGGTTATCTTTATCGAAATGTAACAGTGTATGATGTTTTTGATTACATGATCGACACTTTGTCTTACTAGAACAATTACTTGTTTTATGTTTTATGCTTAAGCAGTTAATGCAAGCTTTGTTATCTTTTACGCATTTAAAACGAGCGGTTGCATGCAAATTATCGAAGGCGGGACACTTGTATAAGTGGTCGTGCACTATATTACTGCACAGACACTTCTGTGAATTATTACTATTAGATTCCGAACATGTTACGTAAGATTGTGGATTAGGGACCGAGTTATTATTACTATTTCGCGATTTATTCAACCTTTGTTTGTTGCTGTTAGTGTTAGACGGGCCAGGTGAACCAGACTGCGTATTATGAAATATTCGACACTGATCTTTGATGAACGAAATAAAACTATCTAGTGTAGGTATTTTATTATTGCGTTCCGTCATCTCGAATGCGCGAATTGTATCAGTGTCAAACTTTTTTAAAGCGAGTTGAAGCAACATAAAGTCGGAAAGATCTTCTATTTTTAAGTTTTTAAGAGAATTAACTGCGGTAACAAAGTTATCAATAAACAGCTGGAAATTCGAGACAGACGCGTTGCCGGACAGTTTGAGATTTAAAGCTTGGTCAAAGTAGGGAGACGCTAGGACGCGCGTGTCCTGATATCTGTCAAGTAGTGACTGAAATATGACCTGATAATTCTCAGCACTGGGTGTGACACCTGCATATACGGACTGGGCCTTCGGTGACAGTTTACCTATTAAATAGTACAACCTGTCAGCATCTGTCAGAGAACCATTGTCGTGCACTGTAGACTTAAAACTCGCATAGAATAACGGCCAATTTCGTATATCTCCGTCAAACGACATAATCTCGATTGGCGGTAATCTCGGTTTGCGGGCAACGGGCTCTGCTGAACATTTACCCTCCAATTGCGATTGTATACGCTTAATAATACAATAAAGATCTTCGAATGAGGTATACGCCTGATAGTTCGGTTTTTCATCAGGATTGATAGAAAGTAATCTTGCGTTATAATCGTCTAACAACTTATGAAAATCTGTTCGAATACTATCTACTGTCATACAATAACTGAGAAATGCTTCGCTATTACTGTCAGACATAGACGCGGTTTTTGAGCATTCATAGATGTTTTGAATGCGCTCAAATAAAATATTGCGTTTTGCTTCTAAGATTGTCATCTCTTTGTCTTCCGACACGCGTGACTTCTTTTGTTGTGACATGCTTACGTAAGTATAAGCTAATGAGAACGAAACAAAATAAGAATATCTAATGTATCTATTATTTTACCTAAGTAGGCTAAGTAGGCAACACTTTAGAGCTGAGGAACTAAAAGTTGCTTGACATATGAGATTTATAAGACAACTATGATAGTTCCAGAATTAATAATTTAATAAGTAGGTAGCTACATAAAAGTTTACCTACTGATGCGGGCGGAAATAACCATGTGTCGGTTATGTGAATATATTAGGAGTATAGCTAGGTGCTATAACTGCCTAGGTATAGCGATATAACGTATAAAAACGTAAATGAATCCGACTCGTATGGATCAAAAAAATGGTTCGGCGATACACCGAAACCGTAGGTAGGTTCTAGGCGACTTGGGAGGGAAATGGACTGTATACAAAGGATAGCGGGTTCTTAGCCGCCTAGGAGATGGATACGGGGAGAGGTGATTGTGAGTGGGTATAGGATATTTCAAGGATGGAGGGCACTTATCTTATACAATCTTCTTCGTTTCCGAAGGGCAGTCTCCTGGTGCTTTCGTGATGCAGCTGCTTGTTTTCACTTCACTTCACCGTCACTCCCACTTGCGAGCGGTTTATATATGCGGTAATAATCACATACAGCGATGCGGCGCGGTACGATATCGCGGACGCATCTCAGCGAGCGGAATGTTCTGGACTGTCACTCGCGTCGACGATCGCGGCGACGAAATCAGGCGAAAGGCAGTGCCTCTTCCAGGGAGTGGGATAGAGCGGGACGGAAATATGGTATCGCTCGCACTAGACAAGCGTGGAACGATTGATGTTGATGCGATTAGTTATAGATAGGAAGGTAGATGGCGCTACCAATGAGGTTAAAAAATAACTAATGTGATTTGGATATAATTAAGTGTTTTTCTTCTGATTGCTTCTGATCTTCTCACCGTTTTGAGTTGAGTCTCTCGAATAAGTCGACTAACCTTCAGTCAAGTCTTACCTTAGCGTAAACGCGAGCACTTTGTAATAACTCCAAGTGGGTTCCTACCCATCTTAGTGTTATATAGCATACGACACATTAGAGGCTGTAAACCGACGAATGACAATGGTCAAGGCCCCATAAAGAACGATAAGTTGTTTTATGTAGATGAAACTAATGGTACTAGTTTCAGAATATGATAGCGTGACGTGAGAAATATGCTTTGGTGTATATGATCTATCGAGATATTGTGGGCTTGTAATAAACATAAGATATATAAAGATTATTAGATATAACTGACTGAATGCCTCCGTGGTCCAGTGGATAGCGTATGCGACTGTTGATCCGAGGTCCCGGGTTTGATTCCCGGGTCGGGCAAAAGTGTAACTGGGTTTTTCTGAATACTCAGTAGCAGCCCGGAGTCTGGTGATGTGCCCGGTAACGGAAATAGGCTCGCCCCTATCACGTGGGACCTACAAATTCATGGCGAAATGTGAGTGTAATATTTACTCCTCTGCCTACCCCTTCGAGGATACAGGCGTGAGACTATAAATAAAATAAATATTAGATATAAACTATGTTTAAAACTTTATGAATAAAAAGATGAAGAAGTGCAAGAATCGTGTAATTAAACGCGGGCTCAATTTCATACTATGCTTCAAAATTTGTAAATTATTTTACATATAAGCTTGTACTTGCTTAAAAGGAAACTGCTATAATTAAAAAAGTTACAGCATAATATAATTATATACCAATTTTCTTAAGAAATATCTGCAAAAATCTGCCAACATAAAATTTTATTTGAGCAAAGGTTTTCTAAGTAAAGTACATTGTTAGCCTCTCGAGTCGAATCCTTAAGGAGTTAAAAGCCCTCAAATATCAAGCCCTCGACAATTTCTTACAATATTAGACTTCTTACCCTATTAACCTTCAAAATATGAGCAGTTGTTTATATAAGTCGTATTTCAGGCCAAAATGGCGAAGAGTCCAGGTACTTTTAGGATTTTGTTGCTGTGTTAATACTGCTTCCATATTTCACTTTATTTGCTATATACCTTTTGTAACTTTTAAAAATACTAATCTCTTCACTTTTTTGTTGCTACATTCATAATATGCATGTTTTGTAACAAACTTGGAACCTATGGAGAATAAAATGAATTATCCTTCCTTAGTGGGTGTCTATATTATAAAAGGAAATCATTTGCATTGACCATATTGCATGTTTCTTTACGTAGTTCAGGCTCTCCGATATTATGTCAATCCTTGATGCAATTTTTGAGTATCAACAATGAATTAAGATGTAAGACGGGAAGATGCTGACGCTCCGTCACGATATGGCCAGTTGTAACCTTCTTCTGGTTATAAGTTTCTAAGCCATATTTCTATATAGATAGCAAGAGGCAGTTTACAGATTAAAAGTCGCTCAATAATCTATGTTTTGTATCCGTATGATTGAAATTAACATAGTATCTTCTTGGGTTTACGCGAATGTTACACATTGAAATTAAACTACAGTTTACGGATTTTATCGCGATGTATTGGTTTCACTGAGTTATTACATTTGAAACTAATGATCTAGAAACTATATTTTTAATTTATTACTAGCCGACGTTTCGAATTCTTTACAGGATTCATGTTCACGGCAGACTGAGGTGATATTTGTCTTTGTCTTGAATTTCAAAGTTATCTCAAAGTACCCGAACATTTTTCAACTATTGGTGTTACTATCTACGCAGAATGTGCTCACTGTGTCTTGATGTCTTCTGGTGACTTTGTCCTTCTTGGGTTTCATTAGCCTGATAACAGGGTCCCAAGCTGGAGGAACATTCCAACCATCTTCCCTATTGAAATTAGGATGTTTTTTAATTTCAATAGCTTCACGTATCATTCTTGGAATAAAGCGATGTTCTTTTGCGAGTATCTGTGGTTTATCAAATCGCAGGTAATGGTTGGTTCCTTGTTCTACATGTTCACACACAGCAGACTTCGTTGAGCGTTTGTGTTTAATGTCAGCTATATGTTCCTTTAGTCGAATGCCTATGCTTCTCTTGGTTTGTCCAATGTATGAGAGCCCACACTCACAGTCTATCTTGTAAACCCCGGCCTCTTGTAAGGGTAACTGACTCTTGACAGATGGTAATAATTGGCTTATCTTCGTTGGCGGCTTGTAGAAAGTTTTGATCGAAGCTCGCTTCCAGATATAACCAATCTTGTCGGTCACGCCCTTGATGTATGGGAGGACAGCAGGTTGTCTCTCTACTGTGGCTGGCTTGTTCTTCGGGGATCTGTGACGTTGGCGCGGCGGTCGGAGCTTGTTGTCTTGCAGAACTTGCTTGACATGTTGAAGCTCGGCGTCCAGGTGTTTCTTGTCACAAATCCCCCGGGCTCTCTGAAACAAAGACATTCCTACGGTAGCTAACTGTTTAGGATGGTGGTGAGATTCACCGTTTAAGTACCTATTTGTATGTGTCTTTTTCCTATACACAGTGTGGCTCAAAGAGTTGTTTTTGTTCCTGATAACAAGTACATCTAAGAAAGCTAAAGAATTGTTTGCCTCTAATTCCATTGTAAATTTTATGTGGTTATGAATAGAATTAAGATGGTCTAGGAATACATTAACACTATCTGTTGGTAAAATTGTAAAAGTGTCATCTACATACCGCTTGTAGAACCTCGGTGTGATGGTGGCAGTCTGCAGGGCTCGCGCCTCGAAGTCCTCCATGAAGATGTCAGCAACAACAGGCGATACTGGAGAGCCCATTGCTACACCGTCTACTTGTATGTAGTATTTCTCATCCCATAACAGATAGCCAGTTGTTAAGCAGTGTTTCAATATTTCTGCATATTCCTCAGGCATGTTGTTCTCTATTAGCTTCCTTCTAGTTATTTCAATACAGTCATGTGCCGGTAAGCATGTGAATAATGACTGTACATCAAAACTAACCATAGTTTCCTTGTCAGAGAGATGTAGGTGTTTTATTTCACTGACAAAATGGTAGGAATCCTTTACATGCGCTCTCGTCTTGCCTCTGAGTGGCGAGAGAATCTTCGCAATGTGTTGAGCCAATCTGTAGGTTGGTGCCCCTATTTGACTGACTATAGGGCGCAGTGGAGCATTTTCCTTGTGTATTTTTGGTAGACCATACAATTGAGGAGGTTTTGCACACGATGGTATTAAGTATTTCACGTCCAGATTCATTATCCGTATGATTGCCCGAGTTCCCAATGTTGGCATTCGGAACCGCACAAGGTGCTCGATGTGGGACCTCGAATAACACTAAAATGGACTTGGGCAGGACATCTGGCTAAGAGTGGCTACGACAAGTGGGATGGAGCCGTAACAAAATGGCGGCAAAAAATTGTGTTGGTCATCCCGTATAATGTGTCGATGATATTATTGTGATCTCGGGCCGAATTTGGACTAGAGTAACACAAGATAGATTATAATCAACCACATATAATATTCATTTAGTCCCAAATTAAGTAAAGCTTGTAATAAAATAAATGATAAAACATTTATTTGTCAGAATATGGGTATTACAGAAGATCTGGGTGTACATATTATATTGCTAGCCATATTCTACCATTATTTGGCGTAAATGTTAATTGAAGTGAGATTTCGGTATTTTAAAACAAGTCATATCACATTAATTATTATCATTTAAATTCAAATTGTTTAATTCATAATGTTACGCTTGCATGCTTTTATGTCAATAATACGAGGGGAGTTCAATGTATTCTCGGTATCGAGGTGATATACTAATGATAAGGGTAATTTAATTATCTCATTAGTTAATGACACTCTTTGAGGGTATACATACAAAATTTCATTTAATTGCCACCATTAGTATTCAAGATATCATTGCGAAAAGACAACTGTGATGACTGATTCGACAATGATGAAAAAAACGAGCATCGTGCAGTGATAAAATTCCCCACAAAACAATAATAATAATAATAATAATATCTTTATTGTGGATCATAGGTAGGTACATAATACAGATGTTATAATGATAATTTTGCTCAGCTATGTCCCGCCTGTTGGGCATACAATAGTAATACAAAGCAAAGGAATATAATATGTAATTAATTAAATAAGCAGAAAAATGTCAATACAATGTCACAATAATCACAGGCAGTAGTTAATTACTTTGTCGAAATTTCTTACTGAACACATCATGATGATTGAGGTATACTGTAATGGATCAATGATTTATCAGTTAAGTAGTCATTTATCGAGTAATAACACTTGCTTACTAACAATTCCTGTAGTTGTTTTTTAAATGTAGATATTTCTGTGACTATTCTGATTTGCTTTGGAATATTATTAAATACACGTGATGCTGTACAGAAGATACTTTCGTGCATTAAATGTGTCTTACTAGGAACTATTTGCAACTTATCTTGATGTCTTATGCGTGTGTTATAACTAAACAGCTTAGGATTATTTTTCACAAATAATGCTACTTCCAGGATATATAAGCATGGCAAAGTTAGGATGTTGAGAGTTTTGAAATATGTTACACAGGAGTCGGTTTGATGCAGATTGAACATAGCTCTTATGCAACGTTTCTGTGCTATAAACACACGGCCCTTGTCTGTACTATTTCCCCAAAATATCACACCATATCTAAGGTTTGACCCGTCCCGAACAAGGAAAAACTCAAAAAATTATCCATGAAGAAATGGTGGCTGTTTACCAAGATTCTGCGCCTTCATTATCTGCAATTCAGAAGTGGTCAAGTGAATTCAAACGGGGTAGAGAGAGCATTGAAGGCGACCCCCGCGCTGGTGGGCCAATTTGTGCCGCTACTGAAGAAAACGTCAAATTAGTCGAAAAACTTGTACTTGAAGATGCCCGTGTAAGAGTGAAAACATTAGCAGAAATGACTAAGCTATCCGTGGGTACCATTCACACAATCCTTTATGAGCGCCTGAATTTGTCAAAGGTCAATGCAAGATGGGTGCCGCGAATGCTCACCGCGCTACAGAAACAAGTGCGAGTTGACTGTTGTAAGGAGTTTTTGGACCTCTGTGGTGAAAATCCGCAAAGTATTTTCGATCGGATTGTTACTGGTGATGAAACGTGGGTTCATCACTATGACCCTGAGAGCAAGCAAGAGTCTATGCAGTGGCACAAAAAAGGATCAGACCCGCCGAAGAAGTTCAAAGTCACTCCGTCCGCAGGAAAGCTCATGGCCACGGTGTTTTGGGATTCTAAGGGAATCTTGCTAATCGAGTACACAAAATAAGGTCAAAGTATTACTGCTGCATCATACGCAACCACCCTGCGTAATTTAAACGAGGCAATTAAAGAAAAAAGACGTGAAAAATTAACCGCAGGTATGTTGCTGCTTCACGACAACGCGCCGGTTCACAAGGCGCGCCTTGCCCAGGCTGCTGTGCGGGAGTACGGCTTTGAAGAAATCAATCATCCACCCTACAGTCCGGACCTGGCCCCTAGTGATTATTATCTATTCCCTAATCTTAAAAAAGAACTTCGTGGAAAGCATTTTTCGGACGATGAAGAGTTGAAGGGAGCAATAAACGAAAATTTTTCGGGCCACGAAGAAAAATATTTTTCAGAGGGAATTGAAAAGTTACTTTCACAAACAAATAAATGTATCGAGATGTTAGGGGAGTATATTGAAAAATAAAATTTATTCAGAATTTTCCGCCTTTTCCTTCATACCTATACCGAGAATACATTGAACTCCCCTCGTACTTATATATGTCACAATGTTTTGTCATCTAAAAAGTCCTTTATGCTATAATAACATTAATTATTGTCAATTTATATAAATTTGATTTAAAAACATTCAAAGTATTAATCTCCTTAAAACGATTAGGTAGTTATTAGTATTATAAATGTGTAAGGACATGCAGTATACATTCTTACTAAATACATTTACCCTTTGTTTTGGTATTAACAATTTGTAAATATGTCTACCAGGTCTTTTCGCGGCATTATTGTGCTTAGGGAATAAATATGGATGACTTCTATGGGATGCTATGAATAAACATACATGTAGATATATTATACATAGAAACACCCAGACCTAGACATATATCCATGTTCATTGTTCACGCACAAAAATGTTTCACTTGAGCAGGAATCAAACCCGCGACTTTTGGCGAAGTTGTCACTTACACTTCCGCTACGTCTCCGGGTCGTCCAGACCCAGACACAGTTAGCAATCGACGATAATTTAAGTGTCGCTTGCACCGCCGAACTTTGTAGGTTTCATGCATATAGTTTGCAAAGTGTGAGTGTTTTTCGGATATTACAGATATGACCCCGTGCAGGGTTAATATGTATATGGAATTAAAATGACAAAAAATGTAGGTACCTAAATCACGGTAGTAGTGAATAGGATGTTGCTTTTTTAATATGGCAAAAAAAATGTGGCTTTGAGTTTTATAATCCGTTTTCTTTCACGGTTCTATGCTCTTGAACTGCGAACATGACACTAAACATAGAATTATATCGCAATTAATTTACAATTCTGCCGTTCATAGGCGTCTCATTGCAGCTTAATTTAATTACTATGTTTTACTTAAATGCCCGAATTACATGCGTTATTTTTTTATTTAAAAAATGAACAACGAAAGTCCAAACACCGAACCTGCCTAACAAAATCGGACGCTATGACACGAAAATATCCAAGTAATGTCCGGATATATACCGACTAAAACCATAAAACGAGGCATTTTCAAGTGTCCATTAAATAGAATGGTCGACAAAACGTACCTTAGAACAATTTTCATGCCTACAACCATTTGCAAACTAGTCATTAAGAATTCTAGGTGAGTGGTATTCCCCTTAAGCGGTCGTTCGCTCGTTTTCACCTCTTTATTTCAACAGCGTGGAGTGGATGCGAGGCTGCCTCTACCGTTTATACTGTCTAGTTTTATGCCTATCTCGCGTACGTCATAGTATGCAGATATGATGTGACTTACTTTTGAGTTTTGGTCTGCTTAGAAGGTAAAAAATGTAGCATTGCCAATGTAGATGATGATGCTTAGCTGTTTTCGTCGATAAAACCTACAATTGAGTTATACTTAGTACTTATGTCAGTGTAAGCCGTGCTTTCTAAAATGTATCCCAACTAGATCGATTTTTTTTATTTATTTTTATTTATAGTCTCACGCCTATATCCCTGAAAGGGTAGGCAGAGGTGTAAATATTACACCCACATTTCGCCATGATCGATTCCCTTAAGCCCGCTACATACTAAATTCATGAAAATTGTTGGAGGTGTTTCTGAGATTGATCGCCGGAACCGAATAGTGGGTCTGTATTTTATTTTATTTTTTATTTTTTATTAAATAGGTACAGTAACAAACAACAGATTAAGCCTTACACAACATTCAATTCAAAATTGTACAGTTTCCAATCTGAAGTCCAATTAAAACCATACACATCATTTAAATTTTATTTAAAACTAGAGGACGCCAGCAGCTCCGCCTGCATTTTTTTAATTTACCTGTTTTGGTCGATCCCGTGGGAATTTCGGGAAATCCCTTCTTAGTGCACCCCTACGGCCCCCAAGGAACATTCATGGCAAATTTCAGCTTCCTACGCCCAATAGTTTCGGCTGTAGCGTGTCTGTCAGTCAGTCAGTAACGCAAGGATTTTATATATTAAGATTTATGTGAGCAAATGCAAGCAGTGGTAATAAAATAAATAAAAAATGAATACATCTATTTACTAAATGAAATACTTATTGAAGTGTAACAATAATTTTATATTTCCAATTAGACTTCATTATTGGGGATGTTGTAATTTGGCAGGTATTTTTTGAATACATTATAACTATCATGGAAAATATCACTTTCAGAGCAAATAGAGTTGTATTGCCTACACATACGTAACATTGGATTGTTGTATGCAACATTATTATTGCTACGGGGTAGAGTGAAAACTTGTGGGGTGCGCACAGATCTCGTTGGTATCTTAAAATTGAGCATTTCAATGAGCCGGCAGTCCAATGAACCATTGACTATCTTATGTAAAATACTCAAGTCGCTAATCCACCTTCTCTTCTCAAGAGTACCTAATCATTTCGAAACGTTTAAGCCGATCCTTGTATTCTCTTATTTTACGTCGCAATCCAAATTTTGAGCATAAGGTTCTGACAAATCTTCGCTGAATTGCTTCTACGCGATCTATGTGAGTCTTATAAATAGGTGCCCATACAGACGAACAGTATTCAATTATGCTTCTTACCAAACTACAGTACAATGATAATAGAGAGCTGGCTTTCCTAAAAGGTCTAGCATTTCGAATCACGAATGATAGCATTCGGTTGGCTTAACTGCAGACATAGTCATAATGGTATCTAAAAGACATTTCGGAATCAAATATTACCCCCAAGTCACGAACAACTTTGACCCTCTCTAGTGTCACCCCTTTAATATTATACTTAAAATTGAGCGGCATTTTATTTTTTGTGAATGTGATGACTTGGCATTTTTTTATGTTAAGAGACATTGAATTGTTCTCGCACCAATTGACAATTGTATTGATATCAGCTTGAAGAATTACACAATCTTGATAGTCTGAAATGCGTCTAAATATCTTTAAGTCATCAGCATAAGCTAAACATTCACTGTTGAGATTATTTAGTAAGTCGTTAATAAATATAAGAAATAGAAGGGGACCCAGGTTGAATCCCTGGGGAACTCCAGAAACAGCCAAAAAGGGAACTGATTCGTATCCCCCGAGTGCGACCAGTTGCGTTCGATTAAGCAAATACGATGAAAGCCATCTATATAAATTGCCATGGATGCCATAAAGCTGAGCCTTTGCTAATAATCTTAAATGATCAACACGATCAAACGCTTTGGAAAAGTCGGTGTAAATTGAGTCTACCTGCTTTTTATGATTAAAGGAATCGCACAAGTAATTAGTGTAGCATAAGAGATTTGTAGTGGTTAATCTGCCAGACAAGAAGCCATGCTGGAGTGGGCTCAATTGGTGTTTCAAATGATTGTACATGTGCTTGTAGACATAACCCTCAAAGATCTTAGCGAACCAATTGAGTACACAAATAGGCCGATAATTAGAGATGTCATTTCTATCACCTGACTTATAGATAGGTGTAATTTTAGCAACTTTCCAAAGTTCAGGGAATATGCCCTCAGCTAACGACTTACGTAAATTATAATCAACGGAGTTACTAACGCTGTAGCACAAAGGCGAATGAAAATGGGTGGAATGCCATCAAAGCCACCATTTTTAGATAAATCTATGCTTTTCAATTTCTGTAGTAAGTAGTCTTTATTTATAACAAGTTCACTTATAGCATAATTGGAAGTTGGAAATTCAGGCGTATAGTTAGTGGCCGAACTAGAGCAGTAAACCGAGGAGAAATAACTCTCAAAAAGATTAGCTATATCTTCACTGGAATTACCCCTTACACCCTGATAAACCATACAGCCAGGATAGTTATTGATTTAGATGGCCCGATAATTACGTTCAAAAGCTTATTAGGCATAATCTATTTGTGAAAATACAGTGCTACAAGTGCTATTTTTGACTAATTATAAGTGTACAACTAATAAAACTAGTGATTAAAGTTACGAACTACTGACTAACTGTTTACATTGTGGGTGTACGAACATAAAGTGTACCGTTTAGCCGAACAGCTGATTGATAAGCTACTATTTTTACATTTAGTTATCGTTAGATGCACCAACTTCTACCAAATTAGCACAGCCCGAGGAAGACCTTTGTCATACGTTTGAATCGTTCCTACTCATGATGCCTATGAATAAGTGTAGCGCGTGTGGTCGCTTCATCTCGCAGGCAGATGGCGTGGGCTGTACTACTTGCACCCTTACTTACCATCAAGGCTGCCTAGGCAAAGGTAAAATTACTAAGCCATGGTCCTGCCCTGAATGTACTAAAAACAAGCAACGCGACAATGGCCCCGACACACCGGTTAAGGGAGATGCGGAGCAACGTACCGTGGCGAGTTCGTCTACTTTTGATCGTGCTGGAATCGATCTGGCACTCGAGGTTCGTTTATTTCGTCAAGACTTGCAAGCGCTCAGAGATGAAGTAAAAATGATGCGCGAGGATGTGAGAGAATTACGTAGCGCAATGTCATTGAGCAATACTCGCATTGATTTGCTCGAAGAGAGGGTCGGAGCTCTCGAGCAAAGCACAAATAATAAAAGCGGCGAAGCGTTACAATTTGAGAATATCGTTACACAGCTACGGCTTGAGCTTAACGAGAAGGATCAAGAGCTACTTCAAAATGATATCGAAATAACTAATCTTCCCGAGACACCTGCGGAAAATCCATTGCATCTTGCAGCTCTCATTGGTACCAAATTGGGAGTGGTGATTAACGAATGTGATATTGTGCGAGCAGAGCGTGTTGGGCCGCGATATCCGCGCGGTGGACGGGCGCCGACTAAAGACTCATCAGCTGCAGCCGCAGCTCCTGGTGGGAGGCCACGCCCACTCATTGTTCGCTTCGGTCGTCATGCGCACCGCGAAGATGTACTGAGGGCCATGCGTGTGAGGAGAGGTGCTAGCACGGCGGACTTCGGTATACCAGGTGACTCATGCCCATTTTACATTAATGAACGTCTCACAAAGATAAACAGACAGTTGCTGCATAAGGTGCGTGAGGCGCGTCGGCGTAAGCAGTGGAAGTACGTATGGGTAAAGCGCGGACGTATTTACGTTAAGCAGGACGATGGGAAAATGTCTCATAACATTAGGTCGGATGATGATATTACGCGTGTTTTTGGGTCGGACATCGTTAAATCGACATAATAAATCCTTTTTTATTTTAAACCTTATAGACTCAGTTATGTTATTTGATAATATTTGTGCTTATGTTTCTTTGTGTGTTGTTTTGAAAAGTATTAGAGGCTATACGTGCGGTGACGCAATTGTGTTAATGTCCCAAAGTAGTTTATGTTGTGTTGTTGTAAATGTTTATTGTTGTACTATAATTTTATACAAACGACTAGTGTTGTACCTTTTTGTTTGCTTAGCCCTATACATTTATATTATTATTATATGCTTTTGTTTTATCAAATCACCTGTGATTTTAGATTATGTTTTTGCTTATGTTTCTTTGTGTGTTGCTTTGAACAGTAGAGGATGTTATATATGCGCTGATGCAATTATGTTTATGTCCCTAAATAGTTTACGTTATATAGTTGTTATTGTAGTAAACGAAGTATTTCTTTTGTGCGTTGGGATGGTTTATTGTTGTACTATATTTTTATACAAAAGATTAGTGTCGTACCTTTTTGTTTACATAGTTTCATACATTTATATTATTATTATATGCTTTTATTTTAAAGACTCAGCTGTGCTTTCTGATTATGTTTGAGTTTATGTTTCTATGTGTGATGCTTTGAACCTTAGAGGATGTTATATATGTGCTGACACAGTTATGTTTATGTACACAAGTAGTTTATGTTGTTTAGTTGTAATTGTTGTAAATGAATTACTTCTTTTGTGCGTTTGGATAGTATGTTATTGTACAGTATTTTTTTACACAACTTTTATATTGTGCCTGTTTATTTACATAGTCCTATACATTTACATTATTATGCTCTACTCTTGTCACTGTTTGTTTCTTTTGTTGTTAATGAGCATACTTACCCATTTAGGCACCTGGTGTGGGAATCTGAAGAATATTAAGTTTATTAAAGCGTGTTTTCTGCTGAAGCTTTCTGGTATTACTCAAAGGACGTGTATTTCACTTCAATTACATTTTTATTTATTTAGTACATATTTATATGTTTATATTATTGCATGTTTAATACCCTTTTATATTACTGTAATAATTGCTATATTTATATTATTATCCTATGGCGTCTAAATTCTTTAAAGTTGGTTTCTTAAACGCCGGCTCTCTGAGTACCAATCACGATAATTTCTTGTTTACAATGCATCAGCAGGCGGCTGATATAGTTGGTATAAATGAAACTTGGTTGCGGCACGGTGAGGAGGCGCGAGCACCGTGTGTTCCAGAGTATAAACTCAAGCATACTCCGAGACCCTTATGGATTCGTGAAGGCCGTGGAGGTGGAATAGGATTCTACATTAGACGTGGCCTTACCGTCAGTACCGTCTGCCATCCAATACATCGGTCTGTTGAACAAATGTGGTTAAGGGTTAGAATAAATCACAACAAGGTGATTATAGGTACGGCATATAGGCCACCTTGGCTTGATGCGAGCCTCTTTTTTAATGCGATTATGGATACGATTGGGGCCTTGTCAGATTATGACTATTTAATACTTTTAGGAGATTTTAACGTTGATTTGACTAAGAAGTTTGACATTAAAACCTTACTATTTAATACTTTTGTCAATTGTTTAGGTTTAACTCAAGTTGTCTCTGACCCAACCCACTTTACGAATACTAGCAGTACATTAATTGATGTTGTCTGCACTAACGCTCATGTACGAAATGTAACTGTGAGTTCAGTGGGAGTTTATAATGGTCATGCATTTATAACAACCGAATTTACTTTTCGTAAGCCAAAAATTCCACCTAAAATAATATCCTATAGACCGTTTAAGGACATAGATATGGAACAATTTGACAAAGATGTTGTTACTGTTGACTGGAGCAAAATACAAGCATTAGATGATGTAGATGATATGGTCAGTGACTTTTCAAAGATAGTTAATACTATTTTTGACCTACATGCGCCGACTAAGACTAAAATTCTTCGTGAGTTGCCCGCACCTTGGCTGACTGACAACGTAAAACTAATGATGAAGCTTCGTGATGGGGCCTTGAATAGGGCTAAAAATAGCAACTTGCCTCAGCATAAAGAATATTATAAAGAGTTAAAGAAACAAGTCGAACTAGCTATTCATAATGAAAGGAAATGTTATTTTAGGTATAATATAAACAATAAAATGAAGAATCCTAGACAATTATGGAAGAATTTAAGAGCCCATTGGATTCCTTCAAAGCCCTCTGATATTCCTAAACTAGTTGGCGATGCTAACCAAATAAACAACCACTTCTTGAACATACCAGGTAGTACGTGTCTTTCTATATCGCAGTTATCGCTGTTCGAATTTAATAGTTATAGTGATAATAGTTATTCTCTCACGGCAACTGATTCATCTAATGTACTACAAATACTGAAAGGTTTGAAGTCCAATGCTATAGGTGTTGATGGCATATCATTGGATATGATCACAATGACACTACCACACACGGTGGCACTAATAACATCAATAGTAAATAAATCCATAGCAACTTCCAAATTTCCTTTACTTTGGAAGTCAGCTATTGTCAGGCCCATACCGAAGAATACTAATGTAACATCAGTACAAGACCTTCAACCGATAAGTATTCTACCTTGCCTTTCTAAAGTACTGGAAAAAGTGGTAGCATCACAATTGACTAAATACCTAGAAACCAACAGCATTTTGCCAGACAAGCAATCGCGTTTTAGAAAGAGCAGGGGGACAGCAACAGCCCTTCTTGATGTTACTGATAACATCTTAGCAGCTCAAGATATAGGACAGGGATCAGTTCTGGTACTGTTGGATTTTTCTAGGGCTTTTGACGCGCTAGATGTTTCCTTGCTTATGTCAAAGCTATCTTATTACGGATTTGATCATTACACTATTAGCTGGTTCAACTCGTATCTAACAAACCGCTCTCAATTCGTAGAAATTAATTATACTGATGGATCCACCTCTCGTTCAGAGTTGAAATCGGTGCCACGAGGAGTCCCACAAGGTTCTGTATTAGGGCCACTTTTGTTCATTGTTTATAGTGCTGACATAGTCAAAGTAATTAAATATTGTAAATTTCATGTTTATGCTGATGACGTGCAAATATATTTATCTTTTAAACCTGACGAAACTAAATCTGCGGTGGATAAAATAAATAAAGATTTGAATAACATTTATAGCTGGGCTTCAAATAATTCTCTCCTACTAAATCCGAATAAGTCCAAATTTATGATCCTGGGTTCCAAGGAACAAATAAAAAAAATTGCTGGTTTGGAACCGCAGATAAGAATTAATGGATCTCGTATAGAGCGTGTGCTGAGGGCACGTAACCTAGGATTGATTATGGACGAACAGCTGAGGTACGAACGACACATAGCGGACGTGGTCCGTAACTGTTTCTACCGTCTCAAATTATTGTATAGACTACGAAATTATATAAGTACGGACCTTCGTATACAGCTTTGTGACTCGCTTGTTTTGTCCAAGTTCAATTATCTTGACGTGGTGTATGGACCTAGACTACTGGCCAAGACTGCTAGTTTGATTCAAAGAGTACAGAATGCGTGTGCGCGTTATTGTTATAATATTCCGAAGAGATCTCACGTAACTCCATTTCTAAACACAGGAAGTAGGGTTTCAGGTTGGAATTTTAATAAAGCAGATTTTTTCTTTCTATATTCATTAATTGCATCAATAGATTGGACCCCCATTTATTCTTTAGATTTAGATATGAGCTTAGATTTTTACTATAATACCATTAATTCTATAATTGATGACTGCGTTCCCAGGAAAAAGCGAAGTAATGTCAGTTCGAGGTACAGTTACCCCGAATGGTACACTTTTGAAATAATTCGCGACATAAAAATAAAGGCAAATCATCACAAGCGGTACAAAACTACTGGCTCGCAGAGCGACTACGAAGCGTTTGCCCAATACAGAACTAAAGTAAAAAATATGATTGAAGTATCTCATAAACAGAACAAATACAGGGTAGAAAATCAATTACTAAAAGACCCTAAGTCTTTTTGGAGCTATATTAATTCAAAGAGGCATAATAACGTTTCGCTTAAAATTTCGAGAAATGGGGAGGTTCTCTCGGGTGAGGAATGTGCTAGAGAATTCGCGAAATATTTCCATTCCATCTACAGCGAACAGTCTGCAGAGCTGAATGTAGACACAGCGGTAAAGGAGGCAGGTTGCTCAAACGGAGGGGCACGGGTTCATTTAGACCGACTAAGTTTAAGCGATGTAAAGAAAGCGCTTCAGCAATTAAAGCCGAAGAGATCAACAGGACCGGACGGTATTCCACCTTATATCATCAGGGACTGCGGAGATGTACTCGCCGAGCCACTTCTTCATATTTACAACCTTTGTCTCAAAGCTGCGGTATTTCCCAGTAGGTGGAAAATAACAAGAGTCATCCCAGTACCCAAAGGAGGAGCAAAAGACAAGGTGGAAGGTTACAGACCTGTGGCAGTATTGTCATCATCGGCGAAAGTTTTGGAATCAGCAATCCACAACCATGTATTCGCGCAAATCAGCGGAAAGCTTACAGACGCTCAACATGGGTTTCGGCCAACAAGAAGTACCTCGAGCAATCTTCTCAACTATATGGCAGATCTGATTCCAGCAGTAGACAGTGGAGTGCAAATCGATGCCGCCTATTTCGATTATAAAAAAGCATTCGACCTAGTCGACAATGACATATTGCTAAAAAAATTAGCCGGCATTGGTTGTACTCCACACTTGCTACAATTTTTTGCCAGTTGCATGTCAGAGAGACAACAATATGTGGAGTGTGCAGGTTACGTCTCAGAGCCATATTTTATCCGTTCGGGCGTGAGTCAGGGGAGTAATCTTGGGCCGATGCAGTTCATCATCATGATAAATGATCTACCCGATATCATAAAAGATGCTAAATGCTTATTATTCGCAGATGACCTAAAGTTATATATGCCTATAAGAAAACAGGATGACTGCGAGCGGTTACAGAGGGATATCGATAGAATCGTAGATTGGAGTACGAAAAATCTTCTACAATTTAACCACTCTAAGTGTTTGACCATCACGTTCACTCGCGCACGTACTCCAATCAAATACGAGTATAATATCGAGGGCGCTGCATTAGCTCGGGTTACAGAGGTTAGAGATTTAGGAGTAAATATAGATACTGGGCTGACGTTTCGTGGTCACGTGGTTAGCATCTGCAAGAAAGCCTACAGAAATCTAGGTTTCTTACTTAGAACCGTTCATAGCTTCACTAATATTACAGCCATTGTCACCTTGTATAACGCGTTAGTAAGAAGTCAATTAGAATGCAATGCAGTCATCTGGAGCCCACATGAAATTAAATATAATCTTATGTTGGAGCGAGTACAAAACAAATTTATTAGATACCTATATATGAGGTATTATGGCGTGTATCCCTTTTACCCTTTAATGTATCCAACTCTATTCATTTTAGGTATGGTTGGTTACAATGAGTTGAGGGTGAGAAGGGAACTGGCAATGGCCTCATATATATTCAAGGTTTTAAGGGGCAAGATAGTAAACCCAAAAATGCTGGAGATATTAAATTTCAACGTTCCAGATAGGTATGTGTACCGGCGACGAAGACCGCAGTTGCTGAAAGTAGCACGCGCACGCACTAACATGCTGCAAGAGGCGCCTCTGACGCGCGCACACAAAATTCTCAATCTCGTCGCTGATAAATTGGACCTGTTCTGTTGCTCAATGAGTGAATTCACAAAGATAGCTTTATTTATAATCTGTTATAGTAATGTGTAGGTATATAATTTATAATAAGATTAAGGTGTATAGACTGTAATAGATATAAGTAGGTATAATTAAATAAGTAATATTAGAGAACCATACTATCGCATTAAGGTGACTTGTAATGATAGTGTTGTGTATGTATGTATAAATAAATAAATAAATAAAATAAATAAATATTTTAAAAATGAATTCGCGACGGGAGTTGCATCTAGCCGCACTCATGTTCGGAATTATTAAGTTCAGACAGCCGGTATACTTATACGACAAATTAGATTGGATGGAAAGGGACAGGAAATATAGTAGCAGAGATGTATCTTTACCGTTACGTATAACTCGACATAGAACCACAGCATTTAGGGGCGGTTTCCGCTATAATGCAACAAAATGCTGGAATAATTTGCCACCACCGATTCGAAATCTCAAAAATTTGATTAATTTTAAATCTAAAGTTAAGGTAGTTTTGCTAATTCGACAAAAATCCAGCATTTTATAAATAGTAATTGCATTGTCAATTCGGTACATGGCCGCCACTCAAGAGCCTAAAATTGAAGTAAATAGTTTACTTATGTATACTGACTATTATTATTATTCGTTTGTATTTTACCGCTTAATAATTTATTTTTGTATCATGGAATAGCTGTGTCTTTTATATATACCTAAATACTATATAAATATATATAATTATATATTAATATGTATATATATGTATATATATATATATATTTATATGTGTGTGTGTGTGTGTATGTACATATACCTATTTTACGTTTATACATATTTGTTTTATATATTATATTGATTGATACTGTTCTTATGTCCGTGAGTCACCTGTGGGCTTCAGCTGAAAATCAGCGCTTTGGTCAGTGGTCACCCATCTGAACCACAGCACATGCTGAGCTGGTAGCCTTTAGACACATTAATTTCATATTTTTATTTCAATCTTTTTGTTGTCTTTGTACCTAAATGCTTTTTGCTTTGCTTTTTATTTATTTTTGTTTGTGTTATGTCAGTTATGTGTCTAATAAATATTTTTTCTTTCTTTCTTTCTTTCTTTCTTTCTTTCTTATTGGTGATTCGTTTGCCTTTTGTATAACGCCAAAATGCCTTAACGTTGAGCTTAAGGTCATTCTCTATTCGTTCCATGTAAGACTTAAAACACTGGTCAGCAACTACTTTAGATCTGGCTCTGAGCATTGAAAACTCTTCATAATCTCTAGGATTACGAAATCGTTTAAATCTAGAGTGTGCCTTATTCTTAGCTCTTAGTAATGTAATTAGGTTTTTAGAGAACCATGTTGGATACCTACTGGGCTTCACTTTTAGCTTTGGTGTATGTTTCTCTATAATTGTATAAATACTATTATAGAAAAACCCAACAAAATCATCGCATCCTAAGAGTGAAGCCTGTCTTGGCCAGTCAATACTGCTGATATCTCGTATACAGCTTTCAAAATCTGTTTATCGATAGCATAACCTTAGTGTAACTGACTAACATCACAGTGAAACTTAATTGCAGATAAAGCAGGAACACATAAAAAAAAAACAATAACATATTAAAAATTGATAAAAAGGAACAAGTAAGCTGCGATTATGGTATTCCAGTGTAAAGCTGTTTATAAAACGTATCGTGAAGATACTCACATGATTATACAACGGCACGGCTAGCTTACCGTACAAAGGTGAAACCGCAGTAAGACCGTGCCGTGAACAAGAGCTCTAACGATAGATAACTACAGCCTCGGCAGCCTACCTACTAAACCTTCCATAGCAGTTATAACTACCTTCAAACGCTCGGTATTGCCAGTTACATTGAATTTTGCCCGAACGTGGGGTAATTCTGCCGCCGTTTGTACCTCCAGGCACGTTTTGCTGGTAATTTATCGCTTAAAATAAAACTTTATCCAACTAATAAGTTGGTAATTGTGGAAATCAAATAATCTATTCGTGTCGAACACCTGTGTTAAGCCCAGTTTGGTAATTTGTTGTATTGATTCGGATAGTTTGTATTGAGTTTTGTAGTTCACAGCTAATTGATATGTTCGGAAACTGTTTTAGTTAGTAAACGCAATTTTGTTCCAAGCAAATTTTATAGTTTTGCAGTGATGTTTACAAATATATACTTTTTTATATCACAAAAGAGAAATGTTGGTATTTCAGCCTAGTTTTAAAAAATAGGAGTGTGAGTGTGACCCGTTACATACATATTCGTATATTGTCCCTCTTACCTTTTCCAACAAAGATAAGTGTTAAATGGATGCTGTTTTGTCTAGTATTTCCTAAATTTAGCGCGTCCAACCAAACAACCAAATAAATGTCAGCTTTATTATATTATTATTATAGTACCTATAGATCTAAAATCGAACTAAACGCGCCATACATAGAAAAGTTGTCCACCGCTGTAATACCGTCAAACAAACGCCCCCATAAAACGTATTTTAGAATAAGCTCTTCCTTTCTTCCTATCTCAAAACTTTCTCTAATAAAAAAACCTTAAACAGGAACATTCTGGAAAACTTAATATAATTCTATAGCCCATAATAAAAGCATGATCCCATACCATTATCATATTATCTTGTGCCCATCCCTCAGCTTAACAACACCGTTAAATAGCGCTAAGAATAATCCGCCTAAGATATATGGCCTTTATTTGCTGGCCTCATAATTTTCCTGTCGAGCTTTATTGGATTCTTTGGGCAGGCGATCGGGCGATTATAATTTTGGTGGACATGAAATTGCTTCGGATTTTGCAGCTGGATTTCAATTCCAGACTTTATTATTGAACTCTACATGTAATATATTGACGGATAGATACCTTTTTATACATCTTACCTACTATCATAGTGAAAAGAGGCCAGTGCCCAGCAGGAGGACAGTATTATATATCAGAGCTGATGATGAGATACTTATTTTTGGAGTATACTCTAAAGGCATTGAGGTAGCGATAGCCTAGTGGGAATACCTATGGACTGTCATGCAATGGGATGACCTGTGCCACGGAGACCATGTTGAGCCGCCGGTCCCACCTGTCATAAAGAGCTCTCTTCTATATGAACAATTTGCGGTTATAATACCAAAGATAATGTCTTTATTTTTATTAATGCTGTGGGTGGAGCGCGGCGATACAAAAGTAATTTTATATGACGAGATATTATAACTCTGAATATGTTTAACCTATGAAAACTGCGTACAAATATCTCAAGAGCAATATATCCTTTATGAGGAAAATATGAGCATACGCCTTTGCCATACCAAACATCAGAAAGGTATGATAATAGGAAGAAACGAAACAGAGAACTACCCTATAACATATTACTACTAAACATTCAGACAATGTTTATTATCCTGAAGAAGGCCAGGCCCGTATCAGGTTGGAAAGAGGTGCATAAAATCTCATTGTTCTCCGATTAAGGGTGCAATAAATATTTTTATAGAGATTCGTGGGTGCATTTTATGTGCTATTGTTGGCTGATATAAAGTATGTTTATGGTTTTCCTCGTTATATTGTTGCTTAATTGAATACTTAAGGTTTATGTAACGAGGTAAAAGGTTTATTACTGTAATTGATATGACTCTTGAACTAAGATTGAATAAGATTGGAGGAAAATGTGATGCTCTTTATATTACATCTGTTTTATTTAACTGTTACTGAAATAAAGTTAGCATGGTCATTCTGTTTGGTAAGATGTAATTAGAAAATTGTTTATTCGAAAAAAATATAATATGCACTTTTATCTCTTCAATTTTAACCGGTATTAGCTAACAAATGAGATAGGTCATTATGTTTAATGCTTCAATATAGTTATCCTATCCATTAGGATATATTTTTTCGAGATTTTAGTTGTTTGACAACATTTTTAACGATCACACATTTGAGGAACAACAAGCTGCGGCTTTTTGTTGGTACAAGGAAGGAAGAAGAAGAAAGGTTGGGTTGGTACAAGGGCAAAATTTAAGATGGAAGATTCGATATGAAAATCTGATAAATAAAATATTTAAGCAACAAATGTCTACCTGCGCCCCTAAAAAAACTAAGAAAGAAAAACAATAGAAACAAATTAAGGCATTGCAAAATGAAAGATCAAATTCAACTGTATAATATATCACTAACCGGTAAAGAGAACAGAATAACTCATATTCTACTTTATATAAAGGAAATAGCTCTAAAATTTTATAAAAGTCTAATGACACCATTTTCCTAGACAAGTTAATACACCTTTTTTCGAGCACCTTTCCTAATACGGCTCTGTCTCCTGCAAAGCTGTGGGACAGGCCACTTTTTGCCCCCAATTCCCGCGGTGACGTTTGATAAATGATGTACGCCTAAGCACAGTGACTCGTGCATCTTTTTAAATTCTCTTCCACTACTATGATTTTACGGTATAGAGATTTATTGCGGTCCGCAGGGATTGAAATATTTTCCAACTTCGGACAATAGTATGGGACGCGTTTGGATTTGATTGATAGCGTGGTGTTTTGAAGTAAAGTTATGTCCAAACTAAATCTGGCTGTCGCCCGTTTTTCAGCTATGGCTAGATTTAAAATAAGGGCCTTTTCAATAATAGTCCTTTTTCGCCCCATAGGAGTGTAAATTAAAATACTTCATTAGTGAGTGCGTTTAATGACAGAGCATTAAACGTAATCGCTGTTCTAACTAAATTAAAGCTTTTAACTTCAGTTCCGTAGTTTCTGCGAGGAAATTATGTCAGTAAGGACAAATCATTTTATAGGTACCTGCTTACTATACGGGGTGTAAAAAGACACTTAACGGAATCTGAAATCCCATATTGTAACAATAATTACAAACATTTTTTACTTCGGCACCGTACCAGGGAAATTACTGGTTCAGGAGATATGGAGGCTCAAAGTATACTATACATTTTTTTTAGTTATGTACGAATCGATGCAATTATCCCCCCAATTTGTTCTATAGAGTCCTATGCACCCATGTTAAGTAGGTATTGCGGGAATTGCACGCGCGCACTTTTATTTGCAGTAAAAAATGAGTCTACTTAAAAAAACTTCGTCTACCCCATATAATTTTTGCTTAGTATGACTTGGCATGATGTCCCAAACGGATAGACTTCGGCTTGGTTATAGGTCTTGTGATACCCTGTATATAAATATGATGACGATTGGCCGTAGTCCGTGGATATCCGTTCCATAAAGTAACATGTAAATGAATAGGTCAAATTGTATTAGGTAGTATTGTTGTATGGATAGTAATGACCTATTCATACATTTTGAAATTGTAAAAACGTGATAGTTCATTTACTACACACAAACGCACGTATTTTATAAGATTACATTATATTTTCGCCAGGGACGTAATTGGGCAGACTCTTAAATGCGTTATAGGATTATCCAACAGACGAAGATGGAATACTAATCCACGAACTGTAATCAGTTTAGCGCTAATCTTGCTAGAGAATTATATATGAGCGACGACATAAACAGCTAATTTGTAGATATTCAGACGGAATCTTGGATTAAGCCGTTTAATAGCTTGTTAGGTAACTTTGTAACGTAGCGACTTATTTTGTGATTCTGTAACAACTACAATGGGATTTGACTTCGGTATTTCTTTTTTAATAAAGAATTATAGTGATGTAAATTGGCTTATAAAAAGAAAAAATATGCGAGGACTTCCGTAAAATATAAAGAGAACGTATTCTGCACTCTGAAAACTTTGAAAACTGCCTCTGTTTCCCGTTCCCTTGGTAAAATTTATCTTGGCAATGCAACTCATAAACAACCACGTAAACTATAAGTCTTGAGACGATGCACCAGATTTTAGAAATTTACTTCAACCTAATGACGTATAAGGCCTCCTTCACATTGGCTATGCGCGGCATTACATTATAGCGAAATTTTAAAGTTGTTTCCTCATACTGCCTTTTGTGGTCCACTGCTGGTTAAAGGCGTCACCAAAAATTCTAAAGGCAGTAGATTTCATGTATGCCCTTGCTGATTTAAGCAAGAATGGGTCGGCTCGACCGAAGAAGTACTACGCTCTCACAGAAAATGGACGTAAAGTAACAGTACTTAAATTGTTGCGTTTCGTTCGGTGAGTGAGAGTGCCGGAGGCCTTATTTCCTATTCCTTCTTCCTCATCCCACTCCTCAGCCTATTCATTTTCCCAACCCCAAAGGGCGGCAACGCACTTGTGACTTCTGTGGTGTTGCTTGTGTCCATGGGCGGCGGTAATTGCTTACCATCAGGCAATCCGTCTGCTCGTTTGCCGCCTATTACCAAAAAAAAAAAATATGACTTCTGACTGTGGCTTCCATGTTAACTGGCTGTCAATTTGTATGCCAAAAAATTTTATTGTGTTTACTTCATTTATTATTTGGCCATTGTAATCAATATTAAAGAGCTTATTTTGCAGTTTTTGATAGAAATGCATAACATTAGTTTTATCAAGGTTTATGAGCAGGTTGTTGTTAGTCATCCAGTTAACAGTTAACTATATCTGCAAGAGTATTATTGATGTCAGCCTCATAGGATTTTGGTTCTACACATTGAATTATGGCAGTACTATCATCGGCGAAGAGTATCATTTGCTGTTGAGTGTGACGTGGGAGATCATTGATATATAACAGAAAGAGCAATGGTCCGAGGACACTCCCCTGAGGAACTCCGTGTTTTATTTCTTTACCATCGGATCTGCAGTGAACTTAATTTTTAGTTTTGTTGCATATTCTTGTTATAACAGTATATTGCTGACGGTTGGTTAGATACGATTTTATTAATTTTAATATGTTGCCTCTGATGCAATAATAATAAAGTTTGCTAAACAAGACATCACGTTTTACACAATCGAATTCCATAATTAGACTACGCCTGTGGCTCCTCCCGCGCAAATTATGCACCTAAACCTTCAATCACTATGTTTGATTTTGACGAAAATACTTGTTGGAAAACTTCAAATACACGGTGTATTATAATGCAATAGTATTAAGTTGTAAAGTTGTAGCACTCGTAGCCTGACTTGATTTGCCCTTCGTAAAACATCGGTTTAGTTAAGCACCGGTTGCAGGTCACCACTTGGATCGGTGACCACTCATTGTGGCATTTACAACAGAGCACACAGAGCGTTATTGTGGTTGGAGGGCAAGTAAAACTGCCGGACCCGGTTCTTGTCTGTGGACAGTAATCGTTAGGCTATGTCGGAGGCCTGTGAGCAGATAAAAAATCAGACGCGAGAGCATTCACGCGAAAAAAAGTTTATTTCAGTAATGCAAAGTATTCTAGGCGAGTCAACTTTTATAGTTACTATCACTAATGATTATTATATCTTAAATGAAACAAACAATTTGGCAATTTAAAAGTGTCATGAGTGTTCCATGTTCTTCTCATAGTCATAGCATCTATCCAAACTTGGCTGTAAAATAAGTGTTCTGTGGCCTAAGTGAAATAAATGATTATGAATTTGAGTTATACTTTGTATTTTTTTATAGACTCACGCCTGTATCCTCGAAGGGGTAGGCAGAGGTGTAATATTACACCCACATTTCGCCATGAATTTTTTTAGGTCCCACGTAATAGGGGGCGAGCCTATTGGCGTACCGGGCACATTACCAGACTCCGTGCTGCTACTGAGAATTTCCTAACGGAAAAACCCAATAACACTTTGCCCGACCCGGGAAACGAACTCGAGACCTTCCAATCCCACGCGCACATTTATGCCGCGAGACCAACGAGGTTGTCGTTTAATTTTTTGACTTTTGACTTTAAGTCATTACGCCAACCGTGCGGTTATATTTTAACATAGCCGTTTTCTTTTTTTAGGCATAACTTGTATTATAGCTTCACTAGAACTGAAGGGCAGAATTTCAAAAATTGGTCGGAGTTTTAGATAAGAGTGGCATGCAACCGTGAAAATATGATGGAAAACCGTGAAATAGGTACAAAGTGAACATGTCATTGTGTGCTTGACAAGCACTCAAGTTCGGTGCCATAACTTTAAGTACAAGAAAATTTACATAACAGTAATAATATTTGCCCTCCATAAATAAATTATTAGCAAACACCGCGAATCTAGGGCGATCGTGATAACAAGTTCAATCGGAGCTTCGTTACAGTTGCCGGGGGTTTAACACTGCGATCACGTGCCTACTATAATTGTACAGTCTGCCTGCGTTTACGCAATTTATGTTAAAACACCGCCAAGTTTCTTTGAGTATTTTATATATTTTTATAGACTCACGCCTGTATCCTCGAAGGGGTAAGCAGAGGTGTAATATTATTTTTATTTATTTAAAACTTTATGCACAAAATATCTGTACAGAGGCGGACTTAATGCCGTAGGCATTTTCTCCCAGTCAACCTTTGGGTGGTGCAGAGATAAAATGAGCTAGGTGCAATTACTCTTAAGGGATATTTAACTTATTTAATTTTCTACACCAAATTAAGATTATTTAAATATTTTTTTATATCTATACAATATAAATATATACTAATATACTTATATACTATATAATTATATAGATGTTTCTATGATGATCTAGCCAACGTTTCCATGTAAGTCTGACGGACTCTAGTCTTAAACGCAAGACGGTTTGTGGACATCCTGATTTCGAGAGGGAGTGCATTCCAGAGAAGTATTACATATTACACCCACATTTCGCCATGAATTTTTTTAGGTCACACGTAATAGGGGGCGAGCCTATTGGTGTAACGGGCACATTACCGGACTTCGTGCTGCTACTGCTACGTACCTATAAATGTGCGCGGGGGATTGGGAGGCCTCGGGTTCAATTCCCGGGTCGGGCAAAGTGTTATTGGGTTTTTCTGTTAGGAAATTCTCAGTAGCAGCTCGGAGTCTGGTAATGTGCCTGGTACGGCAATAGGCTCGCCCCCTATTACGTGGGACCTAAAAAATTCATGGCGAAATTTGGGTGTAATATTATACCTCTGCCTACCCCTACAGGGATACAGGCGTGAGCCTATAAAAAAAATACAAAATAGAAGCATTATTGTCTGTATTAATCTACATTATTTTCTGAATGGGACTTCAATTAATTATGTATTTCACTCAAATTTATTACAGGGAGATATATTTGAGAAGTCATTAACTCTGAGTGCCCGTAGAGAATTGAATATATTTGAGCAGAACGAATCAAATGTTTCTACAAAATAATACTTTTATTTTATGGACTGAGCGAATTTGAATATTGGGGTCGCAAAAGATATTCCTGTAATTCATGTTTGTTTTGCTATATTCGTTACTAGCCGTTTCCCGCGGTTTCACCCGCGTCCTGAGGGAACTACTTCGCGTACCCGAAAAACCCAAATATCTTACGGACCCCTGCTTTTTCTAAAATAAAATATAGCCTATGTTATTCGCATATAATGTAGCTTTCTAATAGTGAAAGAATTTTTTAAATCGGTCCAGTAGTTTTTGAGTTTATCCATTACAAACAAACAAAAATACATTTTTTTCCTCTTTATAATATTAGTGTAGATGTAGATTATAACGTCATTGTTTACGGTTGAATATTGTGATTAATTAGCTCAAATTTATAAAACACTCACTCTGATTATTTGTTGCCTACAACAGTTTAGTAATGATTACTACGCACCTGCACTGCTCACCTGTACTTGCACTAAGCAAAGTGGCTATAATAATAATGTATTTATTATTTATTTCACAAAGACAACTTACAAGCTACATAGACTAATGCCCAGAAAAAAAGTATTACACCTTTTTGAGAGACTAGTACCTGAACTAGAAAAATCCTGTCAGACTCCCCGAATCTGGCTCCCCGCACATTAGTTCACAGTCACAGTGTCACAAAGTCAGTGGCTTACAACTGAAAACATATGAAGAAAAATAAAAGTATAAAAAATAAAACAAGTGATGATACATACCAGGGTATAAGCTTTTTTATGTGCACAAGTGTGTATGTGTGTGTGTGTGTTTGGACGCGTAAGTGTTAACTGATCATATAAATGTTTTAAATGTGATATGAGCCTTTAGTCTCTTCAGCCCATCAGAGCCCATTCAGACCCATTTTGTGAGTAAATGGGTCTCGATGAAGAACGATTCGTCATCTTCTAAGGACTTGGTGAACGTCACCCATGCAATCTCGTTTCCCGAAGCTAGTAGTTAGCCATGTTAAAAGTAACGCTTCAGATGCCAGGGTGCCTGTCGACATGCACCAGCTCGACTGTATGAATGTATCGAATGAGTGGGGGACTGGTGGAAGAGGTATGTGAGACCCACCCCTGATGACGTTAAGGGCCTACACACTAAAACCACCGCGGTGAGGTCACCGCGGTGGTTTTAGGTACGCTCCTTGATGTAGTTGCCATGTGAATAGCTGTTAGCAAACTTTACTGTGACCCGGTTAGGGTTCGGCCTACCGTTTCTGGCAGGCTCCTAGGTTTATTTCCAAGCACATCATAATACTTGTTGATCAGTAAAGAATCGTTGGTTGTAAAAATAATTATCAGCTACATGCTGATAATTATTTTTCATGTTTTTGTAGCTCCACTACGAAGTTCAATTATTTATCTGCGTATCCTCGCAATACGAACCTACTATAACAACTTAGCTTCGTCACCATAAGTAGCAAGCTTCACAAAGGTTTACTAGGTTTTGGCTGAAAAAAAAGCGCTGCGGTCATCCGTAGCACAGGCTGAGCTGAGACCTTTTGGACACACTACACATTTTTTTTGTATGTGTTTTTTTTTTCTATTTCCTTTTGGCCTTGACTGTCAAACTTTGTTGTCTTTGTTGTGTGTCTAATAATTGTTTTTCTTTCTTTCTTTCAAAGTCACAACTTGGCGGGGCATTGCCGTGCACGCAGTTATCTATGTTCGGCCCGGCTGACGAATGTTGTCTCATTTTAGTAATGACTCCTCCATTCCTAAATTATTTATGTTTCAAGTATTGTTTTTCTTTCGCTCATTCGGATTTTACTGGAGATGGAATACTCAATTCAAATTGATGTATCGAAATCATTCCTTTTTTACTACTGGGTAAATAATATATATTCTACCTGAGGTCTTGAACTAGAAGCTTGCTGGTTCTAGGCAACTACCCGTGTGAGTGATTGCTATTGTTTTCATGGACTCTAAAATACCGCTATTCTGTTGGCAGAAAAACTATCATTCATACATTCAATGTGCTGGAGTGTCATGGTTACCTTTTCAAAGAGCCGGCAACACGCAACTATGCAGTAGTAAGGCCACTTTTAAAGCGACCCCAGAGCAAGGCATACTTACTCACATGACATCTGTTTCAACTGACACATATTTGCACTGAGAAAAGACGTTCTTATTCTTAAGAAATATTTGATACGCATGAACTATTCCATACATCTTTGAAAGCAATTTGGAGATACGTTTAATTACATCAAAATTAAGCCATCGCCTACCGATTACATATCCTCAGCGGATTGTAATGTTCTATTCAGCGATTGCTTTTGGAGGCCCCGATTTATTTATAGACGATGTATTAGTCGAACAAGGTGAACGATGTATCACATGTTGATTTGAGTGTAAAAGGTCTGAGAGCCGTAAAGGTATAAAAATGTAACATCTATTCTTGAGTGGTAAAAAATGGGCCACATTTACTCTTCCATCTAAAAAAAGGTTGCCGATTTTTGAAGATATAAGGATAGGTACGCTACGTTATACGTGATAATTTAATCGCTTCGCCTTGGTTACATACAGTATGACAAACCAAGCTAGCAACCTACGATAAGCTTAATTGCTATCTGTATTTTGTAGAACAAAATTTGGTGACACTCCGTTTGAGGTAAGACCAGCCTGCTGACAGCATAGTTACTTTTTAATCAGACCAGGGCCCATATCCGCGATAGTAACAGCATTAAAGTGTTTTATAAATAATCTTCTGTATGTTTCTTCATTTATTCCACAGTCATGAATAATCTTATCTGCTCATCATCCTCATCATCTTCCTAGCGTTATCCCAGTTTCAATCTGGGGTACGCTTACTAGTCTAACAGGATTTGGCTGAATATTAGCTTTTCCACAGAGCGACTGCCTGTCTGACCTCCACAACCCGAAGGGATAGCAATATTCCATGGTTTAGACTAGTGTCAGTTTATTTAGAAGGTACTGACGCCCTATAACGACTGTCAAAAATCTTCATGACAACCGGGACCGACGGCTTAACGTGCTCTCCGGGAGACGGGACAAGCGAATTGACAATTTAATACGCACATAACTCCGAAAAGTCATTGGTGCGCGTCGTGGATTCGAACCCGATACCCTCTGCTTGACAGTCTGTTAGTATCTCCACTAGGCTATTGCTGCCCTTGAATAATCTTATCTGCTGACTAATAAAAAAATCACCAGCACCATCCTCATTGAAAGTAACATACAAGAACTTAAGCAAACCAAAGCACAGAACATACACGACGCAGGTAGTCCATCTTTTCATTTATTTACACATCTTATGAATTTACAAGATCATGCTTTCCAATTCGACTTTTAAATAAAAAGTAAGCAAGACCGATGAGAATGAGGCGTCGATATAATGGATTTTATTTCGTTTTCCATTATCTTTTCATGCAATCGATGTTGTTTCTGACATCTTGTAATGGATTCGAATACCGTCTTCTTGGAAACAAAAATGCTTTTAATGTCTGACATGAGTTTCATTTATGTTGTATGAGGGATAGAAATTAATCGGTAGCGACGTGGTTGTGGAGAAAGGGTGGTTTTAAAAGTTATACGGAGACGCAGGCTGCATGGGCGACACAATTTAGTACAGCCTTGTTTTATGAGCAATGTGTTTATATAGAAGGTAAGGTACGTGCCCTGGGTACCCAGGGGATATACCTCTGAGTTTTCGAAGTTATGTGTCCATTATAAATTAATTATCGCTCGCCTAATGATGTGCCCGATAGATGGCAATAGGCTCGCCCCCTATTACATTGGGACCTAAACATAACTGGCGAAGTGTGGGTGTGTCATACATCCCCTACCCCTTCGGGGATAAAAGGCGTGAAGTTATGTTTATGTTTATATAGAAATAAGCATGACCCAAGTAAATAAGGCCTGTGCAAATCCGATAAATATTTATGATATTAAACCACTGGGTACGAAAATATGACGTCATTTTGACTGTCTTGCAGCTCAGTGTCAATGAAATGAGCAGGCCTTTTTTTTGGTTTATGAAAGTACGTATTCAGTGACACTTGCGTCTGCGGTGTAGATTTCACTCTGCTGTTCAATGTTGTACTGCGCGGCTTGCATCTGGTTTCAATAAAGGAACTAATCTAATTCCAAAATCTTCCGAATAGGGTATTGAAACATTATAAGGAGATTTATAAACGCAATATTATTTAAAGTACTTTGTTATAAAGTGGCAAAAATCTGTAAGTAGTTGAGATGCTGAGCAGTAGCTTGGTGCGATTACTGTCTATAACGGATAGAAAAATCACTCTATTTAGGGATATACCATCATCATCTTCTTGCCCTGGTCCCAATCTATTTGGGGTCGGCGCAGTACGTCCTTCGCTTCCATTCTTTTCTGTCGCCCGTCATCTGATCATTTACCCCTTTCTCTTTCATATCCATCCTCACACAGTCCATCCATCTTTTCCTTGGCCTCCCTCTCCCTTTCCATCCTTTAGGGATATACCATACCACTTATATACTTCAAAAGCGTCACTTTGTGGCCTAAATGAATAAATGATTTTGACTTTTGTCGGTGCGCGTGGTGGAAAAGTGATATACTTAGAAATGCCACATTTTGAGCTTTAAACGAATTTCTAATAACTTAATCATTCGAAAATGTCTGCTATACTTACAGTTATCGCATATAAATGAAATGAGCATGCATATAACAGCCTACATTCAACTAAACTAGACCTCATTTAAAACTAAGGAGACTTTATTCTCGTTCATATAAATAATAGCGCGCCAACTAATAAAATAATACTGTTCTTTTACAGCTCAATCATCCCGTCTATCAAACGATAATACGAACAGAACAACAGGGACCTGTTACGAATATTATATGTAGTAGGTACTCTTGATAAGTTGCTTCACTTAGGGCGCGCGACGTTTCATGCTCCCACAGATTAAATAATATATTAGGTGATGTAGAGCCTCTTTATTAGTAACGTCAAGTTATGTTTGTGGAATTTAAGTGTTGTGTGTTGAAGTGGTTGATGATAAGTAAAATATGTGTTGATAAAAAAGAACAAATTAGTGTAAATACAGAATATGGTGTAAATTTGGTAAGTTATAGATGTCTCAACACTTTAAAATCAGCACATTTACCGTTTGTTCTATTTATAGTTCAACTAAACATAAACGTATACGATACCTATTTAGATGGTATCTATTATAATATTTATGAAATTCGTTAAAATTTATAAATCCTTATCTAGATCTACGATCTAAAACTTACGAATTAGACCCTGGGATATATCCCTGGGTCTAATTCGTAAGTTTTAGATCTCGAAGAAGAGATCTAGAAGAACAAGACTCTGTTACAACAGAGTCTTCTTCCGTCAGTCTTATCACATTTCATAGAATATTACCTTTCCCATAGAGCAAAGGATTAGCAATATTCAACTCACCCTAAACTTGCACCATAGCAACCATGATATAAATACTTCTTTATTCTTAAATACATACATAATTATTATTACAGATAAATTACACCCTCACTAGGGTCTGAGGGTCACCAACCACTAGACCAATCGTCATCATAATCAGCCTGTCATATGCCACTACTGGATATAGGTTCCCCTAGTGCCACACCACTGGTCCTGATTTTCGGCTTTTCGTGTTCAGCCGCTGCTAGACACTTTGCGTATATCGTTGTTCCACCTAGCCGGAGGGCGTCCACTACGTTTGCTAAATGCTAAGGCGCCGTTTCCACTGGAACGTTAGACCAATAAGCCAGAACAAAACTGATGACTGGTCTGTATCCCCGAAGGGGTAGACAGAGGTGTAATACTACACCCATATTTCGCCATGAATTTATTAGGTTCTACGTGATAGAGGGCGAATCTATTGCCGTTACCGGGCACTTCTCCAGATTCCGTGCTGCTACTGAGAATTCGTAACACTTGTGCCCGACCGGGAAATCGATCCCGGGACCTAACGATCAGCTTGATCGGATCCACTAGATCACGGAAGCTGTCTGCATGGTCTATCTTTACAGAATATTTTTATCATGTATGTCAATCGCAAAAGATTTCCCGACAGGCGCCATTAGGGCGCTGTCGGCTAGTCGTTACGAGTTAGGTGATAATTAATACACCCTTGATTACGCCGTCAAACTATGTAACTGACATTTAAAGATCACAATAAAGTATTGATACGTGGTGACGTCAACTCGTTACTTGTACCACATGAGTAAATAAACCGAACAGAGAGACAGCTTCTTAAGAGCTTGTAAATTTGTTACCTATTTTGGTAGGGTTGTCACAATAGGTTAAGACAAATCGCTTGTTCGGTACACGACAGATTCTGGATTGGACAGATTCGTGATTTGGCAGATTCCCAACTCGACAGATTCGTGGATTGGGCAGATTCTTGGACTCGACGGATTCGCTATACGGCAGAAGTACAGTTGTAAATAAAATAGCGAGTGGAACCAAAAAAGGCATGCACCTAAAACTTTTAAAAGCACGGAATAAAAATATACATTTGTTACCAATGACACGACGTGACGACGTGATTTATTTGACATTCCCAACGATGCCACTAATAGTGTTGAATATTTTCTGGTAATATGATCTATTTTGCTAATAAACATAGGAATCTCCTTTAGCTATTATGGCCACTAGTTTTACCACGGGGATAGGTATCTAAAATAAGTTTAAAAAGAAATTGTGTAAGACAAATGAACGTCTACAAAACAAATGACTATAAAATGATCACCATCGATAGGGCTTACAAAAAACAGGTGCATGCGATTTTCGACCTTATTGACAATTCATGACAGACTTATTTTTTGGTATTTTCTTGCTTTCTGACATTAATACGTTATTAAAATTATAAATTCTGAGTTACGTCAATAAGGTCGAAAATCGCATGCACCTGTTTTTTGTAATACCTATCGATGGCTGATCACTTTCTGATAGTCATTGGTTTTGTAAACATTAATTGCTTTTACACCATTACACAACTAATGAGTGGTTAAGTATTTCGTTGCCAACATTGACAATATTTATTTCAAGATCGAAATATTCGCGAAACTTTTGCTCGAGCAATTCAACAAATGCGACAAAATTATCAGGAGTTATACCTAATTAAAAAACCCAAGTGTACGTTACCATTGTTAAAATCTTTATAATGATTTAATTATTTCATCTAGTATTATTCATACACACAGTACAATAAACAACCATTATTAATAATAAAACACCACATTTTTAGATTAAAATATTAAAAATTGCAACGTACAAAACAAACAACGTGCATCGTAATAACCCTAATGCCGCGTTTCCACGCTTGCTAAGCCTCGACAAGCTTCCACAAGCTCCAAGCGTCCACAAATGTCGCTTGGCGTTTGGGAGCCGTTTACACGCTTGTGAATGCGTCAGTATGCTACGTACATCCAAGCATGGCGGACACCAAACTTGTATCGACTATAACCTTTGGTTTAACCTACTTTTATTTGAAATACACTTAAAGGGAAGCAAAACCAATTATTTTGTATGATGTAGATTGCCAGGGCCTCTTCCTTACCCTCTACGGAAAACCCTACCTACATAGCCTCGAAATATTAATAATATTCTACCACATTCACACAACACCGTCTAGTCCCAAACTAAGCAGAGCTTGTACGATGGGTACTAGACAATGGATAAACATACATACTTCTTTTTTTGTAAATACATACATATTATACATAGAAACACCCAGACCAAGACAAACATCCATCTTCATGCACACAAATGTTTGACTTGAGCGGGAATCGAACCCGCGACCTTCGGCGTAGCAGTCGCTTACACTCCCACTGCGCCAACCGGTCGCCGGTATATTATATATTACTGGTGCCATATAGGTTACGGCATTAGGTATGTCAATACACCTGCATATTATTAATATGTTCCCTCGTTGACATTCCTCTGGGAGCGATATAGTGCATAATCATACAAACAAGCAAAAGACGTTCGACCAGCCACTCATTTTGAGACAGAACTAGACGTGCGTTCGTTTCGAGATCACAGCGACTACTAAGCACGCGCCAACGTGTGAACGCGTCGCAAGCGCTTGGCGCAAGCGCCTTTTGATCTGTATCCAAAAACCGACACTAGACCGGATCCTGTACAAGCGTCCACAAGCTCACGTAAGCCAAGCCAAACGGCCTGTTTACACGCTTGTGCTTGTGGAAGCTTGTCGAGGCTTGGCAAGCGTGGAAACGCGGCATAAGATTGTCAACTGCCTGTGCCTACGTAAACCGGTTCTTTCCACTCTCGCCGCGTACACGACAAGCGGCCAGTGGTCACGCACATAAGCAGCGTGCTCGTAGTAGTGCAACCGATTCGCGCTGTTGTATGAAGCTGTGTCTCTGTTCCGTTTATCTACTCATGTGCTTGTAGCTCAGAATATTAGTTGATAAGAGAAATGAAATCATAATGCGGACTAAGCGAGTTGTCATTGTCGTTTGCACGTGGCCGGTTTATACATACGTGTTTTTTTATAAGTTAGTGAAGAGGAACTGAAAACTGTGGTCGACACCTTTTATAAGGTTACTTTTCTATTGTGGGATTTTTTTGTTTTTTAAGAGGCATGAAAACAATATGGTATTATATAGGTATATATATTATGGTAGGTTATAATAGATTATTATTAAATAGAGTAATGACGAAAGAAAACCTAAACTTAATACGGTTGCATTCTATCCGATGGGCAAAGATCGTCACGCAATGAGTGCCGCTCGGTGGACAAAGGAATAAAGGTAGAAAACCGTGGCGACCCAACCTCGCACAGGACAGATATGCCTAGAGGAGTGTAAGGGAGACCTCAGCCCAGCAGTGAGATAGTACAGTTTAAAAAGAGTAATCTCCTAGGACACTCGGTTAGATAAGCTCAAACTAAACAGAGCTTGTGCTATGATGGCGTATAAATAAGAACATACTTGCGGTACTGACTGACTGATAGTCAACGCACAGCCAAAACTATTGGGTGCAAGAAGCTGTTTGCACTGTTTGTTGTTCGGTAACTGAAGGGTTGCACTACGAAGGGATTATCCGAAATTCCTACAGAATCCAGAAGAAACCGTCAAATTAAAATGTGAGTGCGTAGCTGCTGGCATCCTCTAGTACTTATATGTATATTCTTAAATATATACATACTATCGATAGACTTCATCTTGACACAGAACATACATAGTCTCACGCCTATAATCCCGAAGAGGTAGACAGAGGTATATTGCTACACCCACTTTTCGCCAGATTTATTTTGGTTCCACGTAATGGCCTGCCTAAGCCTATTGCCGTACCGGGTACATTACCAGACTCCGTGCTGCTACTGAGAATTTCATAACGGAAAAACCCAATAACACTTTGCCCGACCCGTGTCGAACCCGAGACCCGAATCCCACGCGCACATTTATGCCGCAAGACCAACGAGGCAGTCCACTGACACAGAACAACTAATCATGAATCGAACCCAGGGTCAGTAACCACTAGACAGACACCGGTAGGCGTATAAAAATATATTTGATAATAGCAGCGATAATAACCGGTAGGTATTATCGCTGTTATTATCAAATATATTTTTGTAGGCCACACAATAAAACCTTGGGTTAAAATTACATCATTAATTTATTTGTCTTTTGATAGACTCTGATATGGGTTTTGGATGATAAATGAATAAACTGAAGCTATTGTGTGGTTATATACTATAAGTGGCAAAACAATAAAATAGGTGGTGACTAGTCCTGTCAAGTGAGCGGTGAATGCTTGATCGATCCTGCTCTATTGGCACTAGGCAAAAAGCGGAACACGGTGGTGGTTTAGCCGGTAGAATCTCGGCACCTCTCTGCCGATCCCCGCGCTAAGGAGATCCAGGCAGGATTCCTCCACTTCAAAAAACTAAAAGGTAACAAGTACTAGCTGTTACTGGGATTAAACAGTTTTTTTAAAGCAACAGGGGGCTTATTCACTATGACCATTTTGAAGTCTTAACGTGTTTTAACGTGCTAGTTAACCACGTCGGCACGTGATTGGCTTAAACGGTATTCACTATGCCAACTTCAAGTTTGACAAGCACGGTAGCGCACGTTTCGGACGCGGTTTTAGTTGTAAAAATTCCGTGAGCTAAGAGGTCACGTAACGCGTTTATTCTAAAACGATAGAGGATAAATAAGTACTAAGTTTATTTGTTTTATATTATTTTCAGTGTCCGTTAGTGGTTATATGCTAAGTTTATTTGATTTTTTATTTACCAGTGTCCGTGTCAAAGTTGTTTAATTAAATATTATGTTTAATGAAAATTGACGCCTGTCGCTGGCGCCAGAGTCTCACTCGTCTTCGGATAAATAATAAATCCATAATGATTTATTAGATTCTGTTAGAATTGGGCTATTTGCTGCACTAACCGCACTTATATTTTTTTATATTGTAGCGCGATTGCAACTGTCATGTCTGTCATCAATGTCATCATACATGTTATCGTTCAAAAATTGACTTAGGTACAAAAGATGAAATAAACTTTTAAGATATTTTTTTTATTTTGAGATTGTTCCTGGCGAAATTGAACTAAAATAATTTAAATTTTACTAACCGTTTTTATTTGTACTGTAGGTTATAGTGAAAATTACAAGTTAGTAAAATAATATTTATAACGTCGAAATTGGGCCGGCAAACCGGCACTAAGATTTATGAACGAATGTTGTGAAATTGATAACTAGGCATAGACAAGCTGTCGTATGGCATACTGAATACAATATTTTGATTGTCGTGGTACGTCACGTTACTGAATCACGTTTACGTCTAATGCACGTCACGACGACACACGTCTTGAACATAGTATTTCAGTGGTCATAGTGAATAAGCCCCCAGGTAAAGGTTGGGTTTCGACTTCCGTGCGGTACAAACTTACAAATAGGTATCTCAAGCCTATCTGTGTTAAGCGTTTTGTATGTCTTGTTTGCAGTAGTAGCCCTAGCGACATAGTGGCGAGTGCTTGATAAATAAATATCGCTTTAAAAAAACAATAAAAAGCAGTTTTACGTTATGCAGTGTCGTCAAGCGAGGCAATGAACAAAAAAACTTGCAGTAATAAAATTGACTTTATGTCTTTAACTACAAATAGCCATCTTCTCTCATCACGATCACGACTGCCCAATCAAAAGCAACACAACTTAAACGAATTAATAACAAAGTTATCTAAATTAATTTAGTTTAATTCAGACTTCTAATTTCTAAGATGGCATGCAAACACAAACTCTCCAGCTTGACTTTATTTATTGAGCATAGATTAGACAAAAGTAAACCAAATGGAAGGAAAGTAATCTAATTTACCAGCAAATACTTTTTAATTGAACTACTTTGCAAATTGATTCAATAAAACTTTTTTGATCGGAAACTTCTGCCAGGCTCGGTGTGCATTTATCAGTTCCGGTTTTGCAACCCAGTCCTTGCATTTTACCTGAAAACGTTTTTCCACTTTGCGTTTATTTTTCTTTTTGCTCGACTTCTGAGGACTACAATGAATGGTCCGGCTCCACCAGACAAGTACTTACTACTTTCTCATAGAATACTGTCGTAAAGTAACATTATCTATAATGTTGCATTTCGTTCGGTGAATGAGAGAGCCGAAGTCCCATTATCTTTTCCTTCGACACCTTTTCCTGTTCATTTACCTATACAGGTTAGTGACGTATTTGTGTCCCCTCTAGGGTTGCGGGTATCCACGGCAATCGTATCACGTAATCACTTACTATTAGGCGATATGTCTGCTAGTTTGCCTTCTATGCTCTGCCTGTGCCATATTTCGTACGCCTCTGACCGTACAACGTATTAAGATATATATATATGTGATACTAAAACCCGTGCTTATAAAGCTTAGCACAGTTTTCTTCGGGTTGTTTTCTCAATATACCTCGCGAGTTAACCACACACCCTCACCTCACCGCTACAGCCGGTCTATAAATGGCTTTGAAATCGCTTCAGTAATTTTGTCGGCATCAAGGACACCGTGGATTTACTTTTCCTCCCATTCAAATGCAATTTCGGAGTTATAACATGAGCTATGGGATTTTCCACATCTGTGATGGCAGCCGAATGTAGGATTCGTCACGCTTTTCTCTCAGAATTTTGATGCAGTAGAAAATAAAATAAAATTTAAAAAGAGAACGCTTGCATTATGTTAATGTTGCTTGAGACACTGGATTATTGAACCCTGTGTCTGAAGTGACCTTACAAACATTCAATAAACGGACACAAATAATATCCAAACTCGGCACAACAATCACACTAAGTGTTCTAGCGTGAGGGAATCGAAACCATGAAACGCAACTGGCAAAGGCCAGACCACTACGCCTATAGCCACTACGCCTTCCATGCAGTCAAACTTGCATTAAGATACAAGCATTTTGTGTTTAAGATACTCAGGACTCTATCAAGAGATTTTTTATATGAATAAGATATCACGCATTCGATATGAGAGTACTTATGTATATTTATGCAATTGTTACCGTTTATAGCGCATTGTTTAGAAATATATATCTTTACTGTAATATTACGTTACAATAGAAAATAAGCTATATTATAATTTCACGTTACAAGGGCAAGTACATACCTAGCTCTCTATAAATGCCAACACGCGTAAAAAATGGCGAAAAATGTTTAAAAATAATATTTTATAATTATGCTTCAAGTCTTTAACCGCGTGAGTTTCATACGATATGAAGCTCCAGCCGCCAGAGGTCAGCCGAGGAACAATCATGATGACTGATATAACGACGACGGCTAGTGTAAATATTCTTAACGCTAAGAAAAATATTTCACACTTAACTTCAATATTTTTTTAGTTGGACTTGGATCAATTTGGCTGGCCTGATGGTCTGATCGTCGTCCGTGTGGTGACGGATTTCGAATAAGGAATGTCACCAACCCATATCATCCCATGGTGTCGTAAGAGCCGACAGAGGGAGCATATTATGCAGAGGACAGTACTGTAAGAGAAGGAAAACTTGATACAAACCCTATACCGTTTGGCCAGCGTGGTAAAGTCGGCCAATTCCTCCTTTCAAAGGAGAGGCCTGGTCCAGCAGTGGACTGTTAAAGGCTGATGGTCTAATGGCTAGTGAATCAGTTTTGTTTTCTTTTCTTGCACTAGGAATAAATCCCATCACCCATATCGCGCGCGCGCGGAGGACTTTACAAACATACAACTAACGGACAAAATTAACACCCAGACTTGAAATAACTATTTATGGATCAAAATAATATATGTGTTCTCTCGTATGGGAATAGAATCCACAACACCCGGTGTCAAGCGGTAAGGCGATAATTCCAACCGCTATGCCAACCGTGCAGTCAGTTTTGCTCTTCCCGGGGTTGTAGGGTCGATACCCACTCATCATCATCAGCCCTTTATACTATGACTATACGATACCCACTAAAGACAATTATTTGTGTGATGCGTTCGAATACGTGTTCTGTGTTAATCTGTGCCGTATTGACCTAGGTCTTTATTATTTTATTATTGTACAATTTTATTTAAAACTAGACCTGGACGCTCGTGGCTCCGTCCACGTGGGGACTATTTTACCCCTGTAGGGTGGGAATTTCCAAAATTACTCTCTTAGTGCTCCCCGATACTCACCAGGGAACATTCATGTAAAATTTCAGCTTTTTGTGCCCAATAGATTAGGCTATGCACTGTCTGTCAGTCACTCAGTAACGCAAGAATTATATACAGATTAGTCTGTATGTCTTTACTGTCTACATAAACACTTATAAAACGAACACGAACCTCAAACTTAGTATTTTGGTGAGCGGAGAAAATAGCAAATTGCTTCAGAGGCCCCTACGAATTAATCCAACATATACCTTGTAAGTAAGAAAGGACATCTATTTCTGCTTCCTTAGCAAAACAGGCGACGAAAAAATAAGATAAATAGTGTCGAGAAACAGAAAATACTACGGTTAGAGCAAGATATAACATTTGTTACAAGAGGGACTATTTAGCTCTGCGAAGAACGCGTATAGTCGCAGCTATATTCTTTTCATCGACCACTTTAGCAATTTTGCTATCCGCATTTTAGCAATTAGCTGGCCTTTGCTGTATATAGGTTTGAAATCTGTCGTATTATTATTGATTTCCACGGTTTGTGGACATTTATGTTTATGTGGTACTGACTAACATACCTTATTATTGAAAATACCGACTTCAATGATAGGTGGAATAAGCCTAGAGATAATTACTGTCTAATAATAGATAAGAACAACTGGTGGTGACTGAATAATCAGGAAACCAATGTCTAGGCTAAACCACGTCAAACAATATCAATGCCTTGAAAAATATTCCCGGTTGTCACTAGAATAAACCTTTCGTTTTACTTACTGGTGACCAGTGGTCAATGACCTAATTTCCATCATCGACCTTGTCTATATATTGTCTCACTGCTGGCACGGGCCTCTTCTCACTATGAGAAGGGTTAGGCCATAGTCCACCACGCTGGCCAAGTGCGGGTTGGCAGACTTCACATGTCTTTCAAAAACATTATGGAGAACTCTCAGACATGCAGGTTTCATCGCAATGTTTTCCTTCACTGTTAAGTAAGCGATAATTAGCAATTTAATAGGCACATAACTTCGAAATTTGGATTCGAACCCGAGAGCCTCTGCGTAGCAGTCCGTCGTTCCCTCCACTAGGCTATCGCTGCTCAACACCTCATAACAACAAGACATAGTTAACAGGTCTAATATTACAACATACTTTGCAACCACACAAACTTTTGACAAAAGGTAATCCCGAATATTACTAGCCACGTCAGAACTACCCTCGAATTTCAAACCACAGAAAAGTTGACAAACACACATAATAAAGAGACAATTCGACCATAACAACTTTTGTTTTACACCAGCCCTAAGTTGTTCTGAGCATTAACAAGTTTATAATGGACCTACAGTTATGCTCCGTACAACCAGTTGCGGCTTAAAACCGAATTGTTTGGTGTCGCTTTACAATTGCTCTAAGTCCGTACAAAGAGAAGTTTACCATCGATATTCCGCTAAAAAGAAATCAAAATAATGTACGGAACCATTTATGCTCCTGTTTAATGGATGCGATAAATTTGCAGATAGTAGACGTATTTTTTGGGCGAGAGAGAGATAAGTGAAGATTAATTGTGTGATATATTTGTTTTGTTTTTCTTAGACGGAATTACTAGCAAGCCTTTTAAGAGGTATTGGTCGCTAGGGATTTTGGTAAGTTCAGGGTATTAACTATATGAGGTAGAACATTAGGTAGTCTGCAATCAAACGCTATAAAAACAATGAAATGAGATACACCTACTAACTAAGTATAAATCTAATTAGCAACCATCTTTTTTAATTAACATACCTTTTGCCCCTCTTAGTGATCTTGTTAGGTACAATTGATTGTTCACCTAGCAATACTATTGAATATACGCATTAGTATGCTGGTTTAAAGTTTGGTTTTGAAAACCAAATCCTAGTTTATAGCATGTATTGCAGCTGATTAATACTTTTAATAATATGCCACTTTATGTGATTTGGGGCAGCGATAGCCTAGTGGAGATACCAACAGACTGCCATGTACTTAGAGGGTATCGGGTTCGAATCCACGGCGCGCACCACTGACTTTTCGGAGGTATGTGCGTATTGAATTATTAATTATCGCTTGCCCCGTGCCTCGGAGAGCACGTTAAGACGTCGGTCCCGGTTGGCATGAAAATCTTTGACTCTCGTTATACAGTCAATACCTTCTAAATAAACTGACACTAGTCTAGAAGATGGAATATCGCTGTCCCTTCGGGTCGCAGAGGTCAGACAGGCAGTTGCTCCGTGGAAAAGCTAAAATTCAGCCAAATTCGGTTAGACTAGTAAGCGGACCCCAGATTGAAACTAGGATAACGGTAGGTGGATGATGATGCCACTTTATGTGATTTGTTTCTTAGTTGCTTGCTATGCTTGAGAAGTACGTTAAGTAGCCGTTAACCCCGACATTCGCGAACATTTTTGACATGGAATTAATGGCGGCGATAGCCCAGTGGTGTACATAACGGACTGCCGAGCCGAGACGATGGTCTCGGGTTCGATCCCCAGTTACCCCGGGCACACACCTATGACTTTTCGAAGTTATGTGTGTATTAAAAATATTAATTATCGCTCGCTTAACAATGTGCCCGGTAGATGGCAATAGGCTCGCCCCCTTTTACATTGGGACCGAAACATATCTGGCGAAGTGTGGGTGTGTAATACACCTCTGCCTACCCCTTCGGGGATAAAAGGCGTGAAGATATGTTATGTTATGTTATGAATTAATCTACTCATTTTCTTTGCCTCGGTCAGATAGTAGCTCTGTGGAAAGACTAATATTCTCTTAGATTTGGTAACAATTTTGTCCGAACTAAGGGCTTCAAGATGAAACTCGTAGATGTACCTGGGATAATGTTAGGACCATCATTATTGTATGTTTACAGCAGCAGGATGTCAATCACACACGTACATTTACAAAACATAATAATATACAAACCCATAGGACGTAGGTCTAGAGGTTATTTTGAAAAATCTTAAAAAAAGTTCAATAACATATCTCGGATATTACATGATATAACGAAGTGCTTTTACATACATCCTCAGAAACTTTCGAATTTATAATAGTAGTAAGTTCGAATCAACTGAAATGCACAATCACAATTTAAATCGAACATCGTAAAAATTAAACTCCTAGAAAGAACCACCGCTTTAAATAGTTAACGAGTCTCAACAACGTCATTGCCTTTCTAACCATTCTGTCTAGTTGCATTTATGTCAAATAATCGATGGCAGCAGTAAAACGTTTCTAAATTTACCCCAACAACCTTCCGCCATGTCGGAGCCGTCGATTCGAATGAATAATTCAACAACTCACTTTCTTACCGTTAAGGTGAGTAGGATTATATGGTAACAACACGAGTTCTATGGGCTGATTTTAAGTTGGGGAGTAGGGGATTTTAAACCTTTTGGGGGTGAATGGAAGGGAGGAATTGGATTGCGTGAATTATGCTGTGTTATATGTGGTCTCGGTCGCCTTGCATGGTAGAGCAAGCAAGGTGACTATTAAATATAGTGAAATGTGGTTAGGCTTCATGAGGCACTAATTTGCATTGTCATCAAACAGTTTTTTGACATTTTCATATAATTACAGCATCAAGTGCTGATATACGATTCATTTTGTGAATTGCTCACGCTAAGTTAAATTGTGAAGGAGTTAACTGGCAGTGACCTTACCAAGAACAAAAACTCAAATTCATGGTCGATCTTCAAGTAGGTACCAAATTTTTCAGTAAAGTTATCTGAAGCCTTTTTATTTTTTTATTTAGTAGCTTAGTGTGGATAGATGTTGCAAATAATACCACACCCTCCCCTTGATGCCTCGTTTAAACAGTGATGCCCAGATAATTTAGCGCGTTTCCTGTAAGATCCTACATAAACTGTACCGGCGTACACATAATAAATCTTAATATATAAAATCCTTGCGTTACTGACTGACTGACAGACACGCTACAGCCGAAACTATTGGACGCAGGCAGCTGAAATTTGGCATGTATGTTCCTTGGGGACCGTAGGGGTGCACTAAGAAAGGATTTCCCGTAATCCCTACGGGATCGGCCAAAACGGGTAAATTAAAAAAAATGCAGGCGTAGCTGCTGGCGTCATCTAGTTAATAATATAGCGAAGCGCAGCGCAGTGTACTACTCACTGACAAACCATTATTGACCAATGTCAATAGGGTACACAACACTAACAAAAAATAATATGGACCGGCCAATGCCGGTCCATATTATTTTTTGTTAGTGTTGTGTATAATTTCTTATAATTAAACAACGAAATAGTGCGTGTTTTCCTAAAATGATAAAGAATACCTCTCCAACGAAACAAAAACGTCCTTATCGCCAAGAAAGCTTTGTTTCTCTATACCTAAACATAACACAATACGAATTTAAATGTCCCTGAAGCGGCCGCAAGCTGCGGTCCGATACTAAAGGCGACTATTGTGCAATATATCCTGCAATAACCATCACACTTGATGGGTGATTGTAGAATAACTTTATTGCACGACTGACTAGTGGTCTAACCCACCTTGTGCAATAAATTTTAAGTGCAGTGATCGCCATACTGAATGATAATGGTTGTGGTGCATGGGTTGGTTGTGGCGGATATTATGATGTTCTTGGATTCAAGTGTAGTTTCAGGGAAGGTGTAGGTAGGTGTTTTGTGGAAGTTTGGGGGATCACCACGCCATCATATGTATATTACGTTGAGCGTTGTGGGTTTGATAATACGAAACATGGGATGATATTTTGTGTGACGTCATGGTAATGGATTAAGTGTACAATTTTCACTATGCCATTTACCTACGTAGATGTCGTAGAAGGCGACTAAGAAATATCACCTGATATTGACTCACAATGATTTTTTGACGTCAATTAGGTGAAGTTAATGTCCAGTGGACTGCCAAAGGATGTATGATGACTGATCGTTGCCTCGACTTCATGTGTTTTTGTGTCAGTTATTTGATTGTTTTTTTTTATAGTCTCACGCCTGTATCCCCGAAAGGGTACGCAGAGCAGTGGATTACACCCACATTTCGCTATGAATTTTTAGGTCCCACGTTATAGGGGCCGAGCCTATTGCCGCTACTGGGCACATCGCCAGACTCCGTGCTGCTACTGAGAATGCGGAGAAACTCAGTAACACCTTTGCCCGACTCGGCCATCGAACCCGGGACCTCCGATCAGCAGGCGCATACGCTATCCACTGGACCACGGAGGCAGTTACTTGATTGTTATGTAAATTTCCCTGTTATATAGATTTATGCCTAGTTCGGACGTTGTCTTTTATCGTTGTCAGCACAGCCTAGCGTCGATTGGCACACTTCAAGATTATTATGTTATTAAAGTCGCAGCAGGCCAATCAGAGTACTATATATCGATCTATCTTTCGTCCCTATAGCAGCGAAAGTCGTAGCAGGTCAATCGGGGTTATAAAGATCGATCGCATCTATCTGTCCTTATAGCAGCGATGCCTTGTATGCAAGGCAGTTTATTATGATTACGTAGCTCATAGCTGTTGGAATACATGAGCATCGATTATGTTTTAGCATTATGCGTTTTTCTGTAGCGCTCATATCTGACTTATTTGGATATGGCGATGATGGTTGACCGCATCGGAGGGCTTCGAGCAGTCCGAAAACCCTCACACACTCAATCTAAAAAAAAAGAGAAAATGTCTTAGCATTGAATGAACAGCAGGAGCATTTGACTCGTGATATCATCACTTTCGAAATGGTGTAACTTACGAATTAATCCTGTGTGGCAAGGCTTTTAAAACATTAAAACACAAAGAACCTTCAGACCAGAGAGAACAACAGTTTCTGGATCAGACAAGGTATTATACTGTATGGAAACCGTATCCACAAAACCCAGTGCAGTGTATAATGGCCAGACGAGGCCGCAAATATCTTCTTTACACAAAAAACTATACTGAAACTACATGGCGAGGTCACCGCTGAACCCACTACACCATCAGCGCAGTTAAGTAAAAAAAAAATAGTATTAACATAATTCTTTACACACTTTTCATACAATGTCTTAATATACATAGATACTTCCCAATTCAAACAGTCCCCTTCAACTGCACCTAATTTCAGGCCAGTGACTTATTACAGTGCAGAAATTGTGTGGAACGTCGGGAAGTTGATGCCGTGACGCGGCAGCCATCAAACTGTTGTTAATTTGAATGGAATTATTCAACGGCGGCGCCGAGCCGGCTCACTATCAAATTTGAAATCGGTTTCATCCGTACCTTATTTTAGCGAGACGATACGACGACGACTCGTAGTCCTAGCAGGCATTTGAATTATGATAATATGGAGTCTCCCACCTGCATGCGACCAGAAAGCATGGAAAGATTCGGGGCAGGCCTTTGCCCAACAGTGGGACAGCATAGGCTTATAAAATTAATGAAGTTGGTGGTAGGTAAATGCTTTGTCAGACATGTGCACCGATTTTGGGCTTGTCCAAACTTATTTTAATACCAATATGAGGATGTGCAATCGTAGCATACTACATGAAAACATACATATTCAACCTTTTTGATTAAGTATGGCGTTTGATTATACATATCTGATGAGCTTCACTTTATAAATATGAAATTAATAAAATGTCTTGTTTGAAAATTGTTACTTTGCTATATAGGCCACGAGCAAGTGGATTAAGCTTAACATGAATCTTATTAATACGATGATTCCACGACAACGATCTTTGTCAGAATTAATTTTCAGGAAGTTAATCTGCTCTGTTTTAAATGAAAACATGTTAAGAGAATCTTTGCTGTAATATTATTTGTATCATTAACACGTTGCCTGCCAACCTACGAGTATATACGATATACGATACGATATATAATAGCTTGGAAAATTATAAAGCTCGCCTTATAAATACTTCAAAACTCATACCGCAATAAGCAATGTATTTTTTGTTAGTTTAAACTTTAAAACCTACGTTTTACACCTTCTGTTATTAAAGTGATGACAATCCCTCCTTTAAAGTGACTAAAATGCACGATGAATGTTTCCGTTTTAAAGAAACATAGGTGTGCACAATAAGTAATTTCGGCTATGATCGCTAACTAGTAGTAATAATAGCTACATACCGAGATAATAAAAGCGTATCCCAAAATAAAAGCTTCATTGTAAGGTATTTGTAAAAATTTATTTTTGCGATTTTCAGTCTCTTACAAATAAAACGAAACGATAATGGATTCTTAGAAGCCTTTAATACACTTGAATAGAGCACTCTGCTGCACGACCGCGTAAGGATGAGAAATAAAAAACATTTGTGATACTCAGTTTCATAAAATACTATAAATGTTATATTGCTACTAAAAGCTTTTAAGTTTTTTAAATAGTGTGTTACATTTTGATTAGGATTTACGTCTTGGAAACGGTTGTTAAATAACTCAGTTCAGACTCTGCTTATAGGTATTCAAGGTTGTAACTCCTTAAGTCAGCAGGCAGTTGGCACATGTCATAACTATTTGTGGTAGATCCGCATAACTACATCCTTATAGTAAGTCGAGGCCACCGTGGAGATTTTAGCCTATGTCCTAACGTGGAGAGAAGTTTGCAGCAGCAATTTTGCTTGAATAGCAAAAAAGGGATTACAAGAAGTGACTCTACATCAGTTTTCAAGATTTGATCAACACATTAACTAACAAATCGAGTATAAAATGTTTGAATTATACCATCGTCATTAGCGTGTTGTAGTCCATTACTGGATATAGGCCTCTCCGATGGCATTCCAATAAGCTCGACTTTCGGTTCTTCGTGTCGAACCGCTGCCAGTCATTTTGCGTACATCGTCACTACACCTAGCTGGAAGGCGTCCTCTAACGTAGTGTACGTTTGCAAATACGCAGTCTCCACTCCATAACATAAATACTCCAACGGTTTTTAGTTACTGAAATATAATTACATTTCGTCCACATTTCTCTTTTCGTTTCTAGCAAGTTTCTAGCAATCGTATCAATTTCGTAGTCATATCGTATCGTCATCGTGTCGCTTAGTCTTCAAGCTCAAACACGTAGATTACAGCTATTTACAAGGCTCGTAAATCATCGCGTTTCTAGAAGCCTACGTGCTCTATAATTATTTCTTTTAGCGCTGAATTTTCCTTGTTTACTTCATCGTTGGATGGATTCATGAAGTTATGGCATTATATGTGGCTAAGCACAGGTGTTTGTCTGACCTGTTGGTCTAGTCATGTAGTCATGTAGAAAGTCATTGATTCAATTCTAACCCAGGATAAATCTTTTATGGATGAGCAGGACGATTTGTTCTCGCGATTTATTACTATGTATGAATTTCACAAACGCCAACCTAAACTGAACCCTTATGACCAACGTAAATGTAACTAATAAGCATTATACTTTCTAGTACCGTAATATATGCTCTGCTTAGTTTGGGACTAGATGGTGTTATGTGTATGTCGTAGAGGTAGAATGTTGTATTATATACTACATCCCCAAAAACCATTATTTTTAATACAATAAACAAACGAATATACTAGTAAGTAATAAGACGGAAAATAATAAAACGAAATAAAAAACCAAACCGGCGAAAATTATAATTTTTATTCTAAGTAGTTCAGATTAAAGGCACAAGGTCTCAAAATTAAATATTGATCTTGACAAGATAAGATTTGACTTTTAAATGAAGCAATCTGTAATCTGGACGCAAGAGCAGAATTTTTGAAACCTGGAATTCGTCCCTCAGGACGGGCTTCAGGTTCTAAAATTTTCTTTTCTTTATCTCATAAAGCAGCGTCCACAGATCAAAGTTTTTGGCATAATTTTCTTTTTGTTTGAGGCTGGGTATATTTTAGACTGTGGTGGACTCAAAACAAAAGTCCTATAGTTTACAATAATTGTAGTAGACTACAAGTTAAATGTAAAAGTATCGTCTATACGAGGTATTTTTTATATTCTGCAGTTCGTTGACAACCCGTAAGGTGTAGTGGTTTCAAGTGTAAAAATCTTCATCTATTTAAATATATTTAAAATAAAACAATGCTAGCATAAGGCAAAACTATGAGCTAAGTGAGCAGAATATTATATTGTACCTAAAAATACAAAATCAACTTGGAATTTTCCATTTAGTTCACCGTATCACATCATCATCATCATTGTCTTGCCCTGGTCCCAATTTATTTGGGGTCGGCGCAGTTCGCTTCCATACTTCTCAGTCACCAGTCATCCTGTCGTTTACCCCTTTCTCTTCCATATCCATCCTCACACAGTCCATCCATCTTTTCCTTGGCCGTCCTCTCCCTTTTCATCTTTCTACATGTATATCCATCACTTTTTTACCTACATACATCTCTCCACATAACATGTCCATACCAGGCCAATCGACTTCCTTTTACGTTTTCATCTATGGGCGCCACTTTCATACTACCTCTAACGTAATCATCATCTCTCCGAGCTACTGTAGTCACTATTCTATATCCGTCCAGTGATTGCAGTACCGCCTACAACCCCCTTCTTCCTTGTCATTTCATCCGATCCATTTACCCCGTATCTCCTATCACCTTCCTCTATAACGACAACATTCCCAAGGAGGGTTGGCGTCAGGCAGGCGACCGGCTGGTAAAATACATGCCAAAACCTTCTGCAGTATGGCCAAGTATCACCGTATTAATAATATAATATAATATAATATTCTACCACATTCACACAACACCATCTATCAAACTAAGCAGAGCTTGTACTATGGGTACTAGATAATGGATAAACATACATATATACTATTTTTTTTTTTGTAAATACATACATATTATACATAGAAACACCCAGACCAAGACAAACATCCATGTTCATGCACACAAATGTTTGACTTGAGCGGGAATCGAACCCGCGACCTTCGGCGTAGCAGTCGCTTACACTACCGCTACACCAACCGGTATTACATCGATAACAGCAAAATTAATTACATGTAACTTCAGATTCAAAGTGCTACGCACATAATTTTAGATCATACCCAAAAAAAGCCGCCGCGACGTTTCAAAAGAGTATTTGGATTATAAAAATAAATAATACCTATAAATTATGAAATCAAAATATTTAAACTAGACTGTATTATTGTTTCACAAATTTTAAGTTCAAGTTTATCATGTCAGTTTAAATAAGAATTCAAATTCAATATAATTTATGTCACTGCGTAAACTAAATTTTGACCGTCAAAACTAATTTTGTAAAAAACCTGTTAGAAATGTAGACCACTCTTTTGAATCATCGTTAGGGTGCTTGTACACGGTGCATGTAGCTGGAGCAAGTAAAGGTGCGGGTTACATGCGTGAGTAATATGCGCAAGCTACTTGTTCAAATTACCCGCTTGTTCTTGTACATGGTGCAAATAACTGAAACAAGTAAAGACGCGGGCTATTTGCGCAAGCTGTATGTACATGTTATTTGTTCGTGGTCAAGAGCTACATGTGCATGCTATTCGCGCGGTAGCTTTACGACTTGAATCGCGTCAAAATGTCTCAACGAACGAAAACTCTTTTAAAATCATATGTTAAAAATGTAATTTTAACAAGTAACATGCGCGAGTGACCCGCGCGCGCCGCAGAGCACGCGAGTTAGTTGCGCGGGTGGCCCGCTTTGGTACATGCTCGAGTCGCTGGACCCGCACATTTGTTTAAACGATATGTTTACCGTGCATATAACCCGCGTAAGTGCCTCAACATGCTCAAGCTACATGCACCGTGTAGAAGCACCCTTAACGAAATTTCTCTCAGAAGCAATGCAAATCGTTTATACCATCGAAATACACAAAGTAGGTATAACGAACATGTGTTGTCAATAATAATTACAGTTAATATACTATTTCTATATACACACATTTTCATATGACACCACAAGTACATAACATGTATGCACACTATTTCTGTGCGTATGTATGCAGATTTTTGTGAATCCCGCATAGTTTACAATCGGACATTGTCCAACCGACTCTTCCCGTCCTTATCGCACTCGTTGTTATTCGACATTTTATCTCTCTTTTTATTTCGCGTATCCCGCACAAAGGGTTTTAATATTCTTGTTGCTTCTAGTTTGCACGACTTTGTTTTTGCTTTTGTTAATTATTTTTCCAGCTTTTCTCTTGACGGTATTTAGTAAAGGCTTCATAGGATAATTAAATAATGGTACAGTCTGCTTCGTTAGTGCTGGTTATCATTTCGTTTTGTTCCTCGCTTATGCCATTGCCGTAGCCGCGGACGATTGATACATTTTTACTTTTTTTATAGACTCACGCTCGTATCACCGTAGGGGTAGGCAGAGGTGTAATACTACACTCTCATTTCGTCATGTTCTGACATTGTAGGTCCCACGTAATAGGGGGCGAGCCTACTGCCGTTATTGGGCGCATTGCTAGACTCCGTGCTGCTACTGAGAATTCGAAAAAACCCTGTAGAAGTAGTAGTTTTTCCCGGCCCGGGATTCGAACCCAGGACCACGGAGGCAGTCGCACATCTTTACTTCTAGTATGAATAACGACCACGCTTTCGAGATGCATAATTATAACTAAGAATTCAAATTTATTTTATTTGCTGTATAAAGGATTATTTTTACAGACATGTTTTGATACATTGTAGTCCTCTTTATTCTGCCTTAACAGCGATCAGCAGGCAAACATTTGTACAGTTATTTATATATTAAATCAAAAGAATACCTACATGAATAGCGTGAAATTAAATAACATAATAATTATTCCCACTACATCTTTAGATTGATATTATCAAAAGTATTTATTTTTAATAATTATTTTAAATGTCATAATATTGATGACCACATTATTAACTTGCTTCGCAAATACACGCAATTAATTAATAGACCACTTTCTTCACTTCTTACCCAAATACACAGAAAAGAAAAAAATGCGCGAAATTCATTCAGATGGCGTGCTACGTCATACCTGAGGAAGTTACCATTAGCATGGTGTTTTGATTATAAAGGCATGCAGAGCTTGGTCCTTAAAGTCCTTAAGCTCATGGTAAATGCAAGCGTGTTTCAACGCATCGCGTTGTATCGCACCTTATGACACACTCTCACAAAACTGTTCTACCCAAAGGTTGAGTGGCAAAGAATGCCTCAGGCACTAAGTGCGCCTTTGTACGTCTCTATTGTATTGTGCAAAGGTTTTAAATATATGAAAAAATAAAGCGACTACAAGGTTTTCAGAGCTCGTGGATTTGCTGCTTTGCCGTTTCGCACTGCGCTGAGCATTGTGGGTCGTGTGACAAGGAAAACACTTTGTTAGATCGAGAAATGGTTATGCCAAGCTTGGGCGTAATTTTATTGATTGTTTGTAAATATGCCCACGATATAGGATTCTTCTCAAGGGCAGGCGACGCTTTTAAAAATAAAACTATTTAGACCCAATATCACGGTGACGTTTTATCATTTTCCAAAATAATCTAACAAGTTAACGTGATTAGGGTTAAGCTACTTTACTTTATTATTCATTCAGACATAGTCCACAGCATAGCACCCGTGTATACGCTCATTTGGTTCGCTGAAACTACAAATTATATACAATATTAGTAGTTTTAAATCTTTCGATATTCGTACCACATAATTAGCACCGTGTTCGTCCGTGGCGCTACGAGCATTGCCAATATTGAAAAGATCGAAACCAAACTATAAGTATGTGATAAATATTTCGTAAGACAAGTATATCTAGTACATAATCTATGACCAATGGCGCTTGCAATAGAGTCGAAATATTAGATACTCGATATAAAGATACGTGGTATACATACTGGAAGACAATTTAAAACTCATCTATATTATCAATACATATAACGTTCAGATATACATGCTATACATGTAATGTAATATGGATTCAGTACCCATAATAATTTATCCATTGCTATAAATCTGAATTTGCAAAATGGACCGGGAAATGACTTGAAATATACATCGATACAAGTGTACTCGCATGCCCCATTGATTTCTACATGTAGAGGAAATGCACGAGTAAGGAATGAATCGGAACAATGAACCTATTTGTATGTATCTTCTTTAACATGATAATATATCATTTCATTGGAATGTATGTCGCTATCTACAATATGGATTGCACGGAGGCGATGCATCCATATTGTAGTGACAGAGAGAAGTGTTGCTGAAGAATAAAAAGAAGTTTTTTTTTTTCATTTATAGTGACACACAAAATTATTTTCTAACTATATCATCATCCTCTTAGCGTTATCCCAGTTTCAATCTGGGGTCCGCTTACTAGTCTAACCGGATTTGGCTGAATATTACCTTTTCCACGGAGCGACTGCCTGTCTGACCTCGGCAACCCGAAGGGATAGCGATATTCCATGGTTTAGACTAGTGTCAGTTTATCTTCATGACAACCGGGACCGACGGCTTAACGTGCTCTCCGAGGCACGGGACAAGCGATAATTAACAATTGAATACGCACATAACTCCGAAAAGTCATTGGTGCGCGCCGTGGATTCGAACCCGATACCCTCTGCATGGCAGTCTGTGGGTATCTCCACTAGGCTATCGGTGCCTAAATGCCTAATTTTCTAACTATACTTATTATAAAATTTAATTAATTTTTGTTCTATCTGATGAATGAACACGATAATCTCAAAAACTTCGGAACCATTTTTTACGGTTTTCAGCAAAGTATATAGTGTAGCAATCACACTATAAAGGTTTAGGTGTTTAAATTATATGTATGTATTTTAGTTCACGCGTGCAGAGCTGTGGCTGAAGTCTAGTAATAGTACCTAGTAGTTAATAAAATGTCGACTGCCTCGTTGGTCTCGCGGCATAAATGTGCGCGTGGGATTGGGAGGTCTCGGGTTCGATTGCCGGGTCGGGCAAAGTGTTATTGGGTTTTTCTGTTAGGAAATTCTCAGTAGCAGCACGGAGTCTGGTAATGTGCCCAGTACGGCATTAGGCTCGCCCCCTATTACGTGGGACCTAAAAATTCATGGCGAAATGTGGATGTAATATAACACATGTGCCTACCCCTTCGGGGATTACAGGCGTGAGTCTATAAATTAAAAAAATTAAAAATGCCTGTTTTCTTTTACTGTGTGGCGTCGGTGTTTATAGACAACCCGAAGAATTTTTGTCATCAGCTACAGAACCGCGACCGACAGCTTTAAGTACTATCTCTGTAGTAGCACTCTGGTATAAATGTTTCGTCATGCGGTCACCCCTCCAAGTGGTGACCTGTGTAATGATTGCTTGACTTACCGATCTGTTACGAACGGCAAATCAAGTCACACTATTAACCCCAGAATGATGTTAAATTGCGTTTATTTTGCACTGAAGTAATTAATAAACTTGGTATGCATAAAATAAATACCTATTTATTTATAAGAAAACAGAACGATCATAGTATAAATAAGTTATAAAGTTAATGAGTTTATGCTTAACTATATTATGAAAATAGTTAATAACTGTTTTTCACTATTCACAAAACGGCAATCTACGGATTTCAATACCAAATATTAATGTTAGTTTAGTCTATTCTACAAAAGAGCCTGAATGCAACCGGTCCAAATAATTGCAACATGAATACGTTCCTATTTTTATACGGTGGAGTTCCCCATGCCGGACTAAAACTTACATTACGATGAAAGACGAAGTCTGATTCTCAGTTTTACTTAGCTCTCAAGGAAATGAAGCTATCTAAGCTTACGCAAAGAGTTATCTGTAATTCTCATGAAGAGATAGGGATTACTTACCTGCATAGTAGGTAGGTACAACAATTTGAGTAGGTGTTAAATTCCAATCTTGAGTAACCAAAAAACATTGCTAAATAAAAAAATGGCCGTATTATCTCCATGTGAACGACCACAAGTATTAATTCTGAAATCACGCCTTCGCACCGCTTGAGCAACATCCTACATTTTACCACATTTTCCTTTTTTCTCGACGAAAATATCCAAAAAAATTATAAGGCGTTTCAAGGAAAATGTAAAATAAAAGCACGTGAAAACATGTGGAACGGTAATTGAGGACCGCGTAGGGTCTTGAGAGAATTATTTAAGGATTACAAAGGTGAATAGCCTTCGTCATGTTATTTTTGATGTTCACGCAAGCCTAGCTTTACGGTGTTAATTAGTTTTTGTACCTAATCTGATAATTTGATGAATGTGTTGTGATTGTAGCACACGCTTGAGTTTTGGTTGATGATTATAATTATTTTATAGATCGTTCTTTATTGTTATCAAAATTAAGGTAATGGAAGTGGGCAAGAGTTTATGTCACGGTACTTCGAAGCAGAATTGATAAGCCGAGTTAAAGCCTGGGATTTGAAAACCAAATTAATGAGAAAATTTATATTATGCTAATTTTAATATCGGCAAATGGTAAAATATTTTTGGACCTATGGTCTCTGCCCCATGTTTATGGGCTTTCAAATTCTCAAACCACATTTTTTGGGGATATGAGAATCAAAATACAAATTGTACTTATCACAAGTATTATAGCGTATAAGGAAAAATTTTACGCAACGAACAATGACCGTAAATTACGTCGAGAAAAGCCCGTGACTTTTCCAAAATGGTCGACCAAAAGGTCACGACAATTTTCGCTGGAATTTATAAATAAAATAAATGAACAATATGAAAAGAGGGTATATTGCATTTCTTATGCAAAGATTGGGCAGATTTCGCGAACAAATGTGTGCCCTCCATTGAAATATTTGGAACCTCGTGCTCGGCATCCCATATTGGTGTAGCCGACATTTTTGCGACTTATTTGAATAAATTTCGGCAGTCGTGGTCGGAATGGGAACTCTTAGATTTTTACGGCGACGTGATGTGTTTGATGCTGATACGGTTATGCTCAATCGAAAAAATGTTCGAAGTAATGGAGACCCTTTAGTTATGTTGTGTACGCTTTTATGGACATACGTACGTTTTTTTACTATTCCTTTTTATAACATTCTTTACTACATACATGCAAAGTTTCTGACTAAACTTTTTCAAAATATCTATCTATATCAGCAATTGAGAATATTTCGATACGAAAATGCATTGACTCTGTTTCAGACTTGACCTAATTCAGATAGACAATTTTGTTTTATGAAACCGTATGCTCAATATGACTGTTTAAGGTTCGTAAGTAATTGAAATTAAACTACAGTTTACGGATTTTATCGCGTTGTATTGGTTTCACTAAGTTATTACATTAACTAACTACAAGCCGCCAACGAAGATCAGTCAATTATTACCATCTGTCAAGTGTCAGTTACCCTTGCAAGAGGACGGTGTCTACAAAATTGACTGTGAATGTGGGCTCTCATACATTGGACAAACCAAGAGAAGCATAGGCATTCGACTCAAAGAACATATAGCTGACATAAAACATAAACGCTCAACAAAGTCTGCTGTGTGTGAACATATGGAACAAGGACCCAACCACTACCTGCGATTTGATGAACCACAGATACTAGCAAAAGAACATCGTTTTCTTCCAAGGATGATACGAGAGGCTATTGAAATTAAAAAAACATCCTAATATCAATAGGGAAGATGGTTGGAATGTTGCTCCAGCTTGGGACCCTGTCATAAGGCTAATGAAACTCAAGAAGGACAACGTCACCAAAAGACCTAAGGACACTGTGAGCTCATTCTGCGTAAATAGTAACACCAGTAGTTGAAAAATGTTCGGGTACTTTGAGATAACTTATACATTCAAGAAAAAGACAAATATCACCTCAGTCTGCCGTGAACATGAATTCTGTAAAGAATTCGAAACGTCGGCTAGTAATAAATTAAAAATATAGTTTCTAGTTCTTTAGTTTCAAATGTAATAACTTAGTGAAACCAATACAACGCGATAAAATCCGTAAACTGTAGTTTAATTTCAATGTGTAACATTCGCGTAAACCCAAGAAGATACAGTTCGTAAGTAATGTCTTGAACATATGCTGAAGGGTCAGAGAGGCGCACTATATCCATCCACTAAATCACACCCGTCAAATCAGATTCCTGCTGAGCTGAATATATACTAAGATTTATGACTTAATATACCTAGAGCCACCCACTTAGTGTGACTCATCATTATGAACGTGACATCAGAGTGTCTGCTCGTCGCGAAAGTTGAACAAGTGAAGGGAAATGACTCATTACCGTCCATAAACGAGCTGTGAGGGCTGCAGGCATTGGAATTGTTTCTTAACTGAATTGTGAATAAAGTCTATATCATTATTGGAAAAATAAAGCATGTTCATAAGGTCAGGAAATAAACGTTAGTAAATTAAATCAACGAATTATTTAAAGTCAAGTATAAAGGTGCCTTTGTACTTCAAACTGTATCTGAATTTCTCGGAACCCTTATCAAGTAGTTATAATTGAGACTATACAAGCAATAAAATTATCTATTCTTCAACCTTGTCTTTATTTCAAACGATCATAAAAGTTTGGCGTGACACAAAACCTATTTAAAAAAGATTCAGTTGCCGGTAATAAATTCAACCTCTATTACAAGGGACATGAAGATAAAGCTGAGAGTTATGTACGTAAACGTGGGTCTGATAGACCTCCATCTAACTCTGTCATGTGTTGTAATGTCATAGTTGCTACAAAAAGGAAACGAATGAAACATACCATTTTATTTTGGATGAAGTTGTAAAGGGTAGATTTGTGTGGCAATATGGCAATGTGACCTCACGAAATAGAGGTTTGGGTCATCGTCCTCACCACACTACTGATGTCGACCCATTATTAACAACGCCATTGAGATAAGGTGGCTTGTAGATTAGCATCATACTATATACTATAATATAATAATGAGGATAGATTTGTATTTTTGTATGTGTATAACGAATAAACTAAAAGTACTAGACCGAATTAAAAAATTCTTGCACCATTATAATGCGACATTATCCCTGAGTGACATAGCTTATTTTATTTCTAGAAAATGTTGGGGATCACCCGTGCGAAGCCGGGACCTGTAGCTAGTACTTAATATTCTAAATGTGAATGTTAGTTTGTTTGTTACGCTTTCACACGAAAATTACTTAACTGATCATCATGAAACTTAGTACACATATTCTTGAGCATATTGGAAGTAACATATGACACTTTTTATGAAAAATAACAAAAATTTAAAAAAAAATATGAAAAAATATACATCCACGCGGTCGGAGCCGCGGGCGACAGCTAGTATTTTTATAAACTTGCTTTTTATTCTACACTAGGGGATGTGTGCAGCTACGTTCACGTTGATTTTTGTTTATTTATCGAATTTGGGATACCCTTTCTTACCCTTTCCCTTGCTGCACTAAGGTCCGTAAATAACATATATACAAAATTCCAGCGTTGTGCCCCTCATATTTTCAGGAACATGACGTCATCTTACATAATATACGATAATAATAAGATAGGCACGATTTTAGTCTAGCGCTGTTCCACGGCTCCAGGCTCTGTAATATTGCAAAAATATTTCTTAATGAAACTTTCAATTACACAAGAACATCTGGTGATATTTCTCATTTCACAGTCAGCCACGTGTTTTTAATTACCAATTTGTAAAGAATTTCGAAACAAATTATTGAATCAAGATTTTGTGATACTGATGACCAACATTTACACAGAGACTTCGAAACAATTTGTTGCAGAACACCATTACACCCTTTCTTAGCACTCAAAGCAACAGCACGAAATTTGGCAGATTAAAATACATAAAACCCTTTATTGCTCAATTTGACTTCGGAACCCTTGTAGCGAATCTTATAAAATGGCCGATTTCAATACGGTAACATTCGCTAAACAAAATGCTTTCAATAAGGAGGTGCTTTCGATGTAGGAATTTTTTGCGGAGCTTGCAAGGTCCTAATGCATATTCAATGCACCGGTCATTAAGCACAGACTGTTGCCGCCTTTACCCTGAAATTGTTTTCTAGCATTGTTACGAGTACCTTGGGTTTTCGAAGTGCAATTTTCGATGAATACTTTTATTACGAATCAATATCTTCGAATTATAAAAAGGTGTATTTCCACGATCGACAGAGGTCTTTTTTGTGTGATCGGATTATAGAGATAGTGTACAATAATAACAATTTTGATAATGAAAAAGTGTTAGTTACTAGAACCTTTCCCTTTTAGTAGATAAAAATTAAAGAAAAAGAAATATGATGACACTTTGTGTTGAACACCTTTTTTAAATATTATTTGATGCCAATTGGCTCCAGAGCGTATTTTCTAATATTAAAATGTTAATTTTGCCAGTACCAAAACGCCAGCACAACACAAACATTTTGTGAAACAAAGGATACAGCAAAAAATTATGTTAGGAGAAACCCAAGTTTCAAAAGTATGCTACATTTTCCAGATTTTAGACTATTTTCTAAAAATTATTTTATCTCGTTAAACGTTGCTAGATTTCTGTCCAGCTTCTTATCTGAGTTCATAACATTTCAAATAGTCACTGGAGCCCCGATAGCAAGTCGCTTGGGGAGAATTGCCACAAATAGTACCGTCTCTCGCCAATATCGGAGCGAATCGTTCACTGCACATGTTGGCACGGGCTAGAGCGTCCCACGAAGCCATTCACCATTGTTAGCTGCTTCTTTTTTTACTGTATCTTGGTTTGCAAGCTTCCTATTTATTATTTCCATTTCGTACCGCTCATAGCGAGACTTGGCTTACCTTTCGTAGTAGATCGGCAATGTTAAGCAACGCGTCCACAGGTCGCCATTTGGATGAGTGATCGTGTATGGCATTTAAATCAAAGCGCTACTGAGCCTCGGAGGGCACGTGAAGCTATCTGTCCCGATTTTTGTCCCAGGACAAGGATCGTTAGGCCACGTCAGATGCCTTAAGGCGGTCTGAAAACTCCGATACTAGAATTGGCCACACACTCACACGAAAAAGACAAAAAAATAAGAAGAGGAATTTTCATTTCAGCCTAAGGTTCAACGTATCTAAAACGGATATTCAGTTTAAGGATTATGCTAAAGGTTTTAAACAAGTAACTGAAATCATTTTATTGGTAATTAAATATTTTATAGCGCGTGATAAACAGTAATTTATTTTAATGTGCCGTAAATTTAGAAGGTATATAGGAGTAGCTTAAAATGTTACTTTAGTTTTTAACGATGGGCCAATGATTTATAATTTGTTGATTTATATGGATGATATACTAATAGGTATTTAATTTGGACTAACTTATTAACTTGACACTAATGTGTAGGGGAATTCTAATTGCGCTGATAAACTGAGCATTCATTTGTAAAAAAACAACGAGCATTTGCCGTTTTTCGTTTTGTCAAGCTAAACAACAAACAAAACGGTCATTGCTACGCGAACATTATTCAGCAAAAACGTCAAAGCAAATGTACTGTCAATTCTCTAGAATGCTCGCCAGAACTTTCGTATGAATGCTCGCTTAAACACACTCGTTTGTTTTTCTGCTATGTACCATTCGCAAGAATACTCAGTATAGGTGAATGTTCAAACGGCAATTTACAAGTTACTGGGAGTTCAATTCTCGGTAGAAATATTGCGTCATTCATTCATACCAGTTCCTTAATTTGGGCGAATATATCAATGGTAGCATATTATAGTAACTTGTTTTCACAATATTTAGTAGTATAAAAAAAACATCTCTATGAATAACAACAATAATAACCATTTTAAATAACAATTGTATTCATATATTTCACTTTTAACAATAATTGTAAAATATTAGGTATCTCTATAAAATATTATTATTATTATGCATATATGCCGATCGCTTGCAATGAAAATTATTCCTACCCATAACCGTAGCAATCATTCAAGTAAATGGATACAATTAAGATAATTTGATTTATTTTGTTAGCTTCTAGCTTATTAGCAACTAAATTGATGGGTCTCGTTTCCTTATTAATAAAAACATAGTAAGGTTTTAAGATTCCCTGAAAAACGACGTAATAGTAACACGAAATACTAAACAATATTCGTGTTCTTTGAAATTAAGTTATTTTAAAGAACCAGACCCAAGAAATATATACAAATGCCACCTTAGTTTTCCCCTGATAACTGATCCTTGTTAAGCAACCGAATCGTTCGATAATAGTTAAAAGTGCGATCCTATCCAGTTTCTATGTATAATATGTATGTATTTACAAAAAAAAAATATAAAAGTATATATGTATGATTATCCATTATCTAGTAACTATAGTACAAGTTCTGCTTAGTTTTGGACTAGATGGTGGTATGTGAATGTGGTAGAATATTATTATTACTATACGATGGAAACCTTGTTTATATGTATATTATGTATATTTCTAGCTGTAATAAAGCATGCTTTAAACTGTAAAGTATTCTTATTTCGACTTAAATTAAATTTCCTCATAATCGCCATACGTATCTCTACAATATTGATGCAATGAAAAATTGACAGCCAAATATGCTATATGCATTAAATCGGTCCTTTAAATGCAGGCAATTTAAAAACATAAATTATTTATCGAACTCCTGATTGTGACGTTCATAAAATCGCTGTATTTGGATACCTGGAATTTAATTAACTGAATCTGTTAGTATCTTTAATACAAACAGGAATTTAAAATACCATTATTTTTATTTGCTAGCATTTAATATAATTACAGCATAAAGTTACTAAGGAATTTTGGTGTACATCATTATTGCTGTTACAAGATATTTTGAACTGAAGTAATTGACAATATAACATGATTGTATACGTATATCATGAAGAATAATCTGATGAAAAATAAAGCTCTAGTAAAATGATGTCGGTGTAACCAAAAATGTGACAAATGGGGCAGTCAAGTGGATTTGGTGGAATAATTGTCAAGAATGGGTCCAACGGCAAGATGAATCCATAAGATTGACCAAAACAGGAACACTTATGAAGAGCTTCCTTTGTTAATCAAAAATACCATCCTGCTTGAACGAAATGGGTGTAGGTGTAATTGATGGACGATAATGTCACCATTATCGTTGATGGCCAAAATTGTAATGACCTTAATAAAAATTGCTTAGGAAATCCATCAGATCTTTTTAATCCTTTCTGTATCTACTTGCAATTTTAGAGATTAACATAACAGACGTTTTATCTGTCTATTTTGAAGCATACAAGAGTAAAATATACATAATTGCGAATCACAAAAAGTAACAGTATGAAGTACAAAATGAATTTTTGAAACAAAGATACACCTGAATTTTGAATCCTCTTATAATAATATACTTCTATATCAAAATATATTTTATGACGTTTACATCCACATACGAAAGCTAAAATGAGAAATAAAGAAAGATAAATCGTCGAATTTCTATTTTATTGTGTGAGTGATAAAGTCAATATTTGGATTTTCCGTTTATACGTCCTCGGAGAGAAGTGTTTCTTTTATTTCCCCCTCGTGTCCAATAAAATAGACGCGGCGTGAACGAGCCTGTGTTACGAATTACTCTTGTATTTTCTAACGTGGCCCTTTTTACGGTGCGACTGACGGCTGGCTGTCCCAACAATAATATAAAGAATTAATAACTTGACTGATGCGGATAGGAAAGTGTTTGGGTTTATTGATTTACTACGGAATTCAATATTCAAACTATAGATAGATCTGTAAATTTTAGATTCGTTTTTGGCATAAGCTCCATACAAAATATGTCAAACACGAATCTCGAATCTCAAAATCCATGTTTGGATAGAATATTGAAAATGGGCGTTAAAGACACTATGTAGGTGAGTACAATTTGAAGGATATGTGATTAATTTAGTAAACTACATAGTGATATAAATTACAGATTTAGATAACTATGTGGTAGGAATAGCACGAGGTGAACAGTGTATTATCAAATATATAACAAACTAACGGAATAATCGGAAGGAAAAATTACAATTTGAAACTGTATAGACTTATTTAAGTCAAATAAATGATAAAATATCTTCAGTTTGTCTCTTAACAGACAGAACATCAATGTAAAATAACCAGACATGGATAAATAAACAACAAGTCATCTACATGATTTTGTTATTTGTGAAAAATTTGATCAGTATCAATGTCAATGTAATCAGTATGCCTTGTGTACAGTAAATCAGTAAATTCTAATATATTTTATCCAAAAAACTACTCCCTCACTACAAATATCCTTGTGTGGACAAAATCAATGCCCAAACTGGGGACAATGATTTATGGTTCATAACATTTTATTTCTGAGCTGAACCCACAGCACTTTGGCGTGACCCGACATCTTGATGAAGTCAATATTATCACTGATTTCTCTGCCGCTTTCCAATCCAATATTGCCTTGCTCTTTCGCCATACTAACATTCTCGTCCAAAACTATATGCTTTTTGTAAGTTGCCATCCTTACTTTAAGTGCGACTTCCTTCAGCTGTCACAGTTTGACAGTTGGTTCTTGCTACGTTCCGGTTCAAAAAGTAAGCTAAGTCATTTGGACTGCCGAGCGAAACTACGAGTTTTAACTTAAATGTTATATTCCGCTGTATTTGTGAGAAAATGAAAAAATCTGATCTGCTAGCTGCAAGTACTATAGAAGTTTCAATTGTGAATTAGTTATGCTGTGGACACTTTTTATAGTTGAAATTTAAGCCATTAAGCTGAGGCGGGATTTTACAGCGGTTTGGTACCTAAAATTCAATGTAGTTACTAAGTTTTTAAATTGTATAGAATCAAGACGTAGAAAAGAGTGGCCCGGAATTTGTTGCCTGATTCTTCTCACGAGGTTTTTTCAATGCTCAACTATGTTAATATGCATTTAAAGTTATTTTTTTATTTGTATGACTTTCTGACGTGTCCAAAAAATTTAAACATTTTTATGGAAATAAACATATTTGAGTTCGAGTTTGAGTTTGACCTAATTAGTAAACTTTTGACTTATGTTAGTATATTGAAAATCGTTATCATCGGTTCTGTTTATGCTCGTGTCCTAAGCGCTTCTTCTAAATATAAAGTATTTTTGATTATTCTTCGTTCCGTTTTGCTAAGGAAGAAAATGAATAAATCCTTCTCCTTGAATATAACTAAAATATTATAAAAAACGTCATCAAATCATGGCACATTGATGACTTGCGAAACTATCGATTCTTTTTAGCGTCTTTGTCATCATCTGATTTTAGGATGATCGAAGATCACGTAATGCCATCGGTCTTCGCCGTCAATATATATGAAAGTCGTTATGGGAAGACAATACCCTACAAAATCCTGGCACTGGTAACAGAAAAAGGCTTTTGCTATGCCATTTCATTACAAAGGTCAGATGATAATACAATAATCCGAATATTCATTTATTTATTAAACTTCCTGCAATACAAAGGCTTATTCTATCAGTCAACCTTAGTGTGATGCAAAGATAATAGTGGCAGACGTGTATAATATTCTTTGTCTTCGTGTGATCACTCTTTTATGTTCTGAGAATTAACTTTTATTTATCTATACAAAGAAAAAGAAATCATCAGCCACAACAAATCAGGTTTAAAATGTTATAAAATGTCTGTTAAAATCTTAAAGAGCCTCGTTAGAGAAAGATAGAAAGCGAAGCTAAGACCGAAGTGTTCCATAAATGTTCCGTTTCGACCATTTCGGTCCGGAACACTTAAATGGGTTAACTCGTTACATGGGCCTTATCAGGGGCTGTAAAGACAGCATCTTGTAGTTATTGTGGCATTAATAAGACCGTCATACCAATTTAACGACAGTTCTGGTTGAGACAAATATAGTCAGATAGCCGACATTACATATCTGCTATCCACATAAATAAAATCGAAGTGCATGTGGGCAATATCGAAATAATACTGACTTTAACTGCATTTATACCGTAAGGGTTAAGCGGCCGCCTAGCCGTTCAAAACTGCGCCGAGTGTTTAGTGAATTAAATGGGGTAGTCAATGTTGTGTTCTTAATCCATCACTACACGGGTGAATTTTCACATTTTCTCAGTAAAAAGAATTCCATCACATAATCCAGTTCGTATAAATACAAAAAAACTAAATTATAAATAATAAGAAAACGCAACGTAACCCAAAAATAAAATTTCATTTTACCCCAGAAAAAACCAAAGGGATTAACTTCAGCAATGGCCATTGAGGGGTAGATAATAAAACCAAGTACCTAAATAAGTGCTACTTGAAAAAAATCAGGCTCTACCAAAGTTTTTCTTTGTCACACAGACGGTTTTGACAGAAACTTTGAAAATTACCCCTTAATGAAGAAAGAAAGTTCCCCGTTGGGTTTTTTCTCGGCCTTTGCATATTAGCTTTTGATAAATGACTTTCGGCATGATTTGAGATTTTTAAATAAGTTATTTTAAGGCGAGGATTTCCCAAAATACAGTGTTTTCTAGCGTGGCCAAACGCGTTTTATTTGTAAATAACAGAGATTTAAATTCGGAAAAAAATATATGTTATTCTACAGCATTAGATCTTTATATTTCGGCCATTCGAAACACGATTACTGTCATTTGATACGATAGAAAATAATCGCGAATATAGGTCTGTTTAAACAACTTTTCCCGTTTTATTTGAGTTGTATTGGGATTAGAATTTTCAAAAGTATACCAAAAGAAAGGTCATGTAAAAGCGAATGGTTCTCGGCAATCACATTATGAATTTTAATATATACAAAAATATAATACCGAAAATACGTAATTTCCTACTGCCGACGCGCTCTCTCCGGCGTCGTTCAGTCCCGAGCGGGATGTAATGGAGACAGGACGTATCGCTAGTTTGCAGAGCGCACCGCAGGATTACGAATTATTTTATCGTCAGTTACGAATGTCATCATCACTTATTGATAAATATATTACATCTAGGTTTAGTTTGTAAATTTTTAGTAAGTAATAATAGTGTATATAAGTAAGAAGTATAGTTTTAAAAATATCGTTTTGATTATTGGACAAGATAACGACTTGATAACAACAGCATAGTTAGGTAACAGTACTTTAGAAAAATATTGATTTGTTGTATATTGTGGATGATTTATAGTAATATTGTTGTATTGGGTACCTACCTAATACAATAATTCACACTTTTATTCTGTGTACCTATATACGGAAATAAAATGTGAGATGTACCTAAAAGCTATACAAGCGAATTTTATAGGAACCTACCTACCTATATAAATACAAATATCCGCAGTTACCTACTTAGTGGTATTTATGGTTACTGCCCCACCCTCGTGGGTAGTAGCGTGATGTTATTTGGTATAACGTTCCTCAACAAATGGGCTAGAGAAGCAAATAAATCTTAGAAATTGGCCTGCTAGTTCCTAAGACTAGCGCGATCAAAAACAAAAAAAAAATGAATTTCCGTCTATTCAATAATTCTATTGACTATTTCCACCAATAATATCATTGCTTTCCACACTATTACCAAACACGGAACAATGGAGACCTAATAATATTATAGTAATTATTTATCACGCCGAGGAAGTATGCACTGGTGTCACAGCTTAGAAAGGTAGGTAAAGTGTTCGGTAGGTAAGTATATCAATTTGAGCGACAAATAATAACGAAAACTAGAGTTTATTATTGGTTGGCGGAAAATAAGCGTTGTGGGTGTAGGAGTATCATTTCGTACGTATGTATGTATGTAAAATTTTAACTTTTTCACTACTACTTGCCGATGGCAGCGCCTGACGAAGGAGATCACCCAAATAGGGCAAATTTTTATTTTGCCGGCCAATCAATAAATTGTGTTATTTTAATAGAACACACTGTTGTAAACATTTTAACTATTACACCAAACTTCTAAGTCAATAGGCTTGTGTCCACTAAGAATAAATCGGTTTGATTGTAGTATCTATAGATCCATTATGATTTAAGATGTCAATAAAGTTTATTATTTATTATAAAAAGGATAAAGATTAATGTAATTTTTAGGATTCTAAAACTAAAAAATAATGTTTTTACTTATTCTTGTGACAGTGAACACCAATCAGAGAGCATTACGTCAAACAGTACGTCCACCATTCATGTTGTTGACGTTTTAGTAGTAAGTACAACTAAAAAGTAAAAGTTTCAAACTGTCAAATCGAATATAACAAAAATAAAAGTGGGTGCATCAGACCAGACTTCATTCACGGATTGTTTTGTTTTGTACTTTGTGATATCACTCAACCGCTATGATGGTTTACAGCGTTTTCGTGTCAAATTCAAAAAGTTTTTTAAAATGCCGTAATTAGTAATATTGCTGATTGTTTTTTGAAGAAAAATCAGGTATTTCAGTTTAACATCTAATAAAGGAACGAATCAATCGCTAATTACATTTTAGGATACAAGCGTATTCTCTGAGACAATATTTAGGTTTGAATGTATGTCTTAAAGTACCGTAGAGCAGTTTTGTTTTGACAAAAGTGTTAAATCAAAGAGGTGTAACGGTAGTCAACTATACGTTTTCAGCCTAACGTGAAATACGTGAGCCTTAAAATGCAGTGGACTCATTAAAAAAGTAAAAAACATATTTTTAAATACTCCTGACCAAATATAAAAATATCGTCTAAACCTTTAGTAGGAATGTCTATGACCGGTCAGGTACAGATGTCTTGCATGATGTACAGGCATGGCACTATGTGATTGAAGAGATGTTGCGTCGCGACGTTCTCACTTTCTAATGTTTCGGCCGGTTTTTGTAGAGAAAAGGCCACTTCCCACCACCTCCTCATGGCCCTACCCGCCTTGCGGCATACGGGCCGAATCATGGGAGGAGCGCGCGGTACTTGCGTCTGCTCTTTCCCACGCGCTCTTTCTTGACTCCCTACAAATTCTTTATCCTGTCCCTGATCTTTTCACATTCTCCCCTATTGGGGCAGTACACCACATCACGGTACTTCGCGTTCGCGCAGATGGATCAATCCTCCAGCTCTCTTCTCTTTTGATGCCACGTGTGCGCGAACGCATGCAGTCTTCTGAACCCCTCTCTGTTGTTGACCAGATCCTGGTGCCACACAGGTCCTACCGTGGCTCGCCGCCATCCATCCAGCATCTTGTCTCTTTCCTCCTCATAGAGTGGGCACTCCCATAGGATGTGGTCCCTGGTTTCTTCGAGTGCGCCACAATAACAATTCGGGCTTTCACCCAACCTCATGTCGTACAGACGCTTGCGGAAGCAGCCATGGCCTGTCAATATCTGTGATACAATATAGTCCGGCTCGACCCACCCCTGAGTCAGCCTGTCCCGCACATCGGGGAAAAACTGGCGTAGTTCCGCTCCCTTATCTTCGGACGACCACCGCGCCTGCCACTGAGCGACGACAACCTCCGTCAGCTCCCGCTTCATCGCTCTACGCTCCCTACCTGCCAACCCTAGTCCGTCCTGCGCAAGACGCCCCGCACGAAGAACCTCCAGGTCCGCCGGGAGCACCGCGGCGAGCACGGGCAACGCCGCGGTACTGACGGACCTGTAGGCTTTCGTCAACAACACCAACGCCGGACGCTGCGCACGTAGTAAGGCCGCCCGCACTGCGTAATGCGACGAGCGTCGCCACCATACGGCCGCAGCGTAAGTAACTATGGCCACATAAGTTCCCATGTATAGGTATTTAAGGGCTCTATACTTTGTGCCCCAGGTCGATGCCGAGATCCTCGACATCTTCCCGAAGGCGTTCACGGCACGATTGCCGGCTAACTTAGCATGCGGCACGTAGGAGCTAGCCTCGTCTGTCTCTACCCCCAGTAGCCTCGCGCTGCTCACCTGTGTTATCGAAGCCCCGTCCATGCGAACCGTGGGAGAACGCTTAAACTTACCTTTAAGGGTGATGGTTTTGGATTTACCGGCTGAGAAGGCGAGGCGATTCCTCTGCCCCCATTCGCTCACCGCCCGGAGTGAGGTCGCGGCGTTTCGCTCTATGGCCGCCCTGGAAGAAGCTTCGACAACCATGGTGAGGTCATCGGCGTATGCCACCACGCGCACCCCGTCCGGCATCGGCAGTCGTAGGACGTCATCAAGCAGGACGTTCCAGAATGTTGGCCCCAGCACCGAGCCTTGTGGGCATCCCATTGTGGTCCTCTTCCACACCGCCTGGCCGCCCATGAACATACCGACAATTCGGTCCGTGAAGTAGCTTACAATTATATGGTAAATTTTCGGAGGACATCCTCCCTGTTTCAATTTGACCAGTATCATGGGCCACCAGGCGTTGTCGAAGGCCCCTGAGATGTCCAGCAGCACCGCCTGAGCATAGCTCTCGGCGGTACTCGTGATCCGGTTCAGCACTGCGTTGAGCGCCGTCACCGTGGACTTTCCACGCCGAAAGCCATGTTGAGACGGAGAAATGCCCCGGTGCAGGCAGGGGGCGCAGGTAATGATGAGCCGTTCGAGGATTTTTCCCAATATTGATAAGAGAGTTATCGGCCTATAGGCCTTTGGGTCCGACAGAGGCTTGTCGTTGCCCTTTGGCAGGACGACGAGGCGCCCGACTTTCCATATTGAAGGGAAAGTTCCCTCGTTTATGCACGATGTATATACCGCCAGGGTTTCTACCTTTGTAATGCTCCAGGCGCGTCTAATGATACGGGCAGTCAAACCGTCTAACCCAGGGGAGGTGTTAGGCAGGAACTTTATTATATGACTGAGCGCCTGTTCTGTAGGGCCTTCGCTCTTACGTCCCGAAGGAGCGCATGCTGCCGCAAGTCTCACTTGTCTGTGATACTGGGTGTCCCGACTGGGATCATCATCGGGGCACAGCGTATTCAATAGAGCGGACATGGTCTCCCTAGCTGTGCCAGTGTGTCCCTCCAGCAGCTTGATGCCGTACAGTACTTTGAGGGGAGGTCGTAGTCTTCCCGTCGCGGCTCTGTAAGCCAGGCCCCATGGGTCCTCGTTACCCGAGTCGGCGATTTGTCTAAAGTGTTGTATTTCGGCCTGCTTCATCGCCTCTTTATATTTCTGCCGTATAGTGCGCAGATGTCTATGTAACGAGCTATCAGTTACTCCGCCTGCTCTTCGCGACTTCTGCCAGGCGCGTCGTGCGTTGTATACATCGCGGCGCAGGTCGTCCAGCGTCGTCGACCACCACTCATACTTATGACGAACTGTTTTCTTTGCCTCGCCTAGTACATCCCGGGCTGTCTGCACGAGGATATCGGTATATTGACGACTAAGTTCTTCGGCTGGTTTTCGGGTGCGAAGCTTCCCCATACGATATTGGAGGGTGTCCGTGAAAAGCTCCCAGTTTACCCCTTTATCGCGAAATCTGCGTGGTTCCGTGTACTCGTTCTCGATACGCTCTGGCCGCTCGGTGTTGTCCGTCGATCCTGCGAGGGCAACAACGCACGTGATCAACTGGTGGTCGCTGATACTGGCACCTTCATGCACACTCCATCCCGACACTGTGATACCCCGGGTAGAGAGGGTGAGGTCGACATTAGAAAAACCATTAGGACCGTGGAATGTTGGTGGCTGTCCGGGCACATTGTGTATCAGGTGAATTGAGTATATGAAGGTGTAACAGTTGCAGCACCTTACAAAATGTAAATTATGTGTATTATGCAAAACCTGGCGAAGAAAAAGAGTGACCGTGAGTTTTATTGCCCGTTCTTTCTCATGGTTCTACCTATTGCTTTGCGAACGTGGCAGTAAATGTAAATGTAGAGTCTTTAAGTAATTATTTTATAAATTTATTATTTTGACGTTCATAAGCGTCACATTGTGACCCAAATGAATAAACGATTTTGAATTTGAATATCACTAGTCCTCGTCCGAGTATGAACCCTTCTACTTGCGCCTTCCGGTACTCGGTGTCGGGTCCCCTTCCCTCGTATTGTCGCCGTTCACAGTGCCAGAGTGGGGAGTGTGCATTACTGTCCATCCCTATGAGCAGCCTTTTTCCCACCAGATGATCCAACGCACGTATTAGAGTCTCTAGATGCCGGGCTACGTCATGGCTGTACTGACAGTACGCCGAAACCACGTACAAGTCGCCGTAGCGGGACCCTCCGTCGACATGGGCGACAGTACAATACTCATTGCTGAGATGGCCCAACAGTGTCACTGCAAGATGTTGGTTAGCGACCATGATCCCCGCTTTCGGGTTCGCTCCGTGTTGAACAATGCGGTCATGTTGATACTGTTCCTGCACGAGGACCAAGTCCAGCCCGTGTTGCGCCGATACAATTGGCAATTCAGTAGTTGCTGCAGCCGACCCCTGTAGGTTCAGCTGCCCTATACGTAAAGCGGGTTTAGGCATAGCTGATGTTGGCCGCCTGTTGATCCGCGTATTGCCGCGCGGGGCACGTGAGCGCAGCCGTACGGTGGCCGTCCTTATTCGGGCGCTTAAATCTGGTGCAGGTGGCACAGCAGGTGGTCTCCGATTTGCAATCGTCCTTCCTGTGGCCTACCTCACCGCACTGCGCGCAGATGATGTTGGCCGACCGACAGTGTTTTTCAGGGTGCCCATACTGTTGGCACCTTGTGCAGCAAGTAAGTCTAATATAGTCCACGATCTCCGCCTCGTCCCAACCGATGTAGACGCGGTTAAGGCTCACTAGTTTATCTCTCATGGCCTTTGTGCATTCCAGTACTACGGTGGTCCTATTGGACCCGATCCGACCTTTCTTGAACGCGACGCTGCATTGGGACAACATCTTGTCTCTAGGCCAATTCGAATCCTCCGCCAGGTTGATGCGGTGAAGGTCCTCCAATAAGTCCGCTGCCGATGGATCCGAACGTAGATTTCGGATCGCTACCAGTGGCTTTTTCCCCTTTGGGTCCGCAACTTTTAGAGTGGGTGGGGCCGCTTCTTTAAGCTTTCTCGCGGCTTCGGCCGATCGCGTTTGCACAGCCACTCCTCCATTAGAAACCGCCGTAACCCGCTGGCATTGTACGCCGTGCGCCCCGGGTTTGATTGTATTTTGCAGTTCCTTTTTTGTGTCTTCCGAGGTCTTTAATTGTTCAGAGTTGGGGTAGAACAAAACCGTTGGTCCGCGCGGTTCCAGTGCAATATCTGGCTTCCCTTTGGGTAGTTTTAACTTACTGGCGTAAGTGCAGGATGCATCTGTAAGTGGCGCCTGCGGCGCGGCCGTCACTATCGGTTGCTGCAGTGTTGTTGATTGCTGTAACTTAATGTTAGCCACCTCCTGCTCTACGCGAGCAAGACGCAGCGCCAGTTGCGCTACCACCGCCAAAATGTCCTGGCCGTGTCCAGCGATAGCGTTCTTGTCGCCCATGTTTAATTTGTTTGTGGCATTCGCCACAGCAGAAATGGCCTTTACGGCCGAATGCACCGACTCAATGAGCGCCTCCTTCTCCATATTAACCATTGATGCCGGCGGTGCGCCCTGCCCTGCCGGCGGTGCGCCTTGCCCAGCCGGCGACCGCTCCGAGCTTGCCGTAGCTGCGCTAGTTAGTATACCACCCAAGGGTGGTGCCGATGATTTTTTCGCAGTCCGCCGTCGCACTGCCTCCTGCACATCCTCGGGCGACGTCAGATGGCGCTTCCCGGGCTGCGAGCACACTACCGGTGGCGGCCGCGGCGTGACAGGCTCCACCGCTACCTCCATCGCCGTTTGCGCCGGCGAAAAGCCTCCGGGTGGTGTTCGGGCCAGCGACACACGAGGCTCAAAGGGGGACGCAGGCGCGGCCCCCCTAGAGGACTCGTCCATAATCTCTTTGAGCGCCTCTATTTCCAGCTGCCGACGCTCATACTCGTCCAGTAGCAGCTCTTGCTGTCTACGAGCCTTCTCGTCTTCGTCCATTGTAACAACAATCGACCAGCGTTATGGCCGATGCTACTATTATTAACTTAAATATAATCTAAACTGTTAAAACTTACGAATAAACACACAATTATAGCTGCTGGCAACCGTTGACACTGACAGCTGACGCGGTCAATGTCAAGACGATTGTCAGACGTTGCCAAAAGGCTAATGTCCGGTACCGCAGTTTGACTTGACAGATGTGTTGGCAACCCAACATTTTTTCTGTGTTGGTACACATGTATATTAGTGTGTAAGATTTATATTTTATGTGTTGGTAACGCTATGCGGCCCCGCCCGCACTTCTTCCCTAACTGTGGTACAAGCGAATACACGCATTTTTACCTCACGGACCTCGTTTAATTTAAACCAGCCCCAAAAACAATTAAACTTCTTTTCATGGTCCTTCGAATGGTGAGGTACCGCGAGTGTAAGCAAATAAAGTGCAAGATCGTTGTTCAGGACAGTTTTTACGACGCCCGAAACGGTTACAATCTCCACGTCTGTTGCCGTCGTGTGAGTGATTACCGATCAAACTCGTCGACAGCTGAAGCCGTCAACGGTGTATTCAATACTCATCATATATAATTTCCATTACCTACAAAAGAAAAACAGCGGAACTTCCAATTTTAACCGCCAAAAGGAAGATTGGAGAAAATCGGCGTTTCCAGAAAGAAAGAGATCTTTCTGCTACTCGCCGCTGCACGGCGCTGTGTGTCCTACTAGTGTGCAGTGAAGTCACGGTATTGGTCAAAATTTTTTGTTGTAGCGGCCGCGCCTCAACGTCATTGGCCACACTACCATTGCCGATTGCGTGTAATTGCGAGCGTGGCGCCACCATCTTCCATCTTGCCGTCGAACGCCACGACAGGACGCCATCCCGCCATTTTTACCTTCAACAACTTTGTGTAAAGACTTTAAGTTTTTTGTTTAAGTTCTGTCTTGCCAAGTGCGTATTATTTTAGCGTCATAATTATTAAGTCAGTGAACGTGTATAAGTGCGTGCGCTGCAAATATGATCGAGAGTACGAATATAGAGGCAGAGCTATCTGCTTTAATTAGAAAGCGTGCCGTTCTGAAAGGGGCACTAACAAAGTGTTTTAATTTCTTTTCTAATGCGGATATCGACATTAATCCGCACATGTTAAGTGTCAAAGAAGAAAGGTTACGATCGTCCTTCGAAAAGTACGAGGCGCTTAATCTCGAAATATGTGCTTTAGAGCCGTCAAGTGATGATTCGGAGGCTGTCGAAGCCAAATATGTTGAAACTTTATCTATCATCAAGCGTTTGTCTGTTGAGGCATCTTCTGCGCCGCATCCAGCGTCTTCAAATAAAGACCAGTTTGCATCAACACGCTTACCTAAAATAAACATTCCATCGTTTACGGGTAAATATTCTGAATATAAACCCTTTATAAGCTTATTCAACGCTTTAATTGATAAAAATAATAGTTTGCAAAAAATTCAGAAGCTATTTTATCTACGTAGTTGTTTACAAAACGAACCTCTTGAGTTAATAAAAAACCTACCACTCCTGCCTGAAAGTTATGATGAGGCTTGTAAAATACTCAATGATCGATATGATAATGTATATAAAATAACTTCTGAACACATTTATATCTTATTAGACATGCCAGCAGTCATAAAGTCAACGGCTCAAAACATTAGACAGTTTGTCTCGATAATTAAACAACAGTTAGGTGCTTTAAAAAATTTAAAACATGATGTATCCTTATGGGATCCATTAATACTTTGCATATTAACTCGAAAGTTAGATAATTATTGCAATAGGGAATTTCAAATGTTGCATGATGAACGCACAACCCACTCTCTAATTGAATTTCTAGAGCGACGTGCCTTAGCGCTTGAAAATGCAGAGAAACAACAGGTACAATACAATGCTGTTCCAAAGGCCTCTCATGTGGCTACAATGAAAGGTGTGGCGGCTACTTCCATGAAGTCAACCTCAGCCTGCTTATTATGTAAGTCACCTCACAAATTATTTAGTTGTCCTAAATTTCAGCTTCTTTCAGTTGTGGACCGACTAAAGTTTGTTGCAGACAACAATTTATGCAAAATCTGCCTTAACAAGCATAATAATAAATGCAGATTCTTTTTCAAATGTGACATCTGCAAAGAGAAGCATAACAAATTGCTTCACCAAGAAAATATTCAATCTCCCGTCACTTTATTTTTAGAAGTGAGCGACAAACAGGTTCTTTTACCAACCGCTAGAGTAAAAATTATAGCGAGTAATGGAGTTGAGTATAATGTAAAAGCTCTTTTAGATAGTGGATCTCAAATTTCATTTGTTTCCAAGGAGCTTGTAAATTTATTAGGTGTACAGCCACAGGCTATTGCTACTCCTGTAGTTGGAATTGGCAACAAAATTTATAATGTAACAGAGCGAGTAAATTTAAAATTGCAGTCTCTCACTAATGACTTTGCAATCTCTGCTACATGTTTTGTTTTAGATACTATCACATCAAAATTACCTCAAAGAAAAATCAGCATGAGCAAACTTAAGCTCCCCCCAAACATTGAGCTGGCCGACAAAGATTTTAATATGCCAAGTGTAATACATATACTTATAGGAGCTGATTTATTTTTCCAGCTGTTGCTGCCTTCTGAGCATCAAGCCAGTCTCCATGAGCAGGCACAGGAGGAAGCCAGCCCTAGTGCACCATTTGTTCCAGTACTTCGCACTCAATTTGGTTATGTAATCGCTGGGTCTTTGCCAGCCTCTCAAGGGCCACAACAAGTAACCTCTTTATTTTGCAAAACTTGTGACAATACTTTAAATGACTGTTTAACTGATTTTTTTAATACTGAAAGCATACCTGAATATTTTTCTGAATCTTTGCCAGAACATGATGCTTGTGAAAAAATATTCAATGATACAGTAACTTTAGACACTAAAAATAATAAATTTCAAGTTAGTTTGCCTCTTAAATTGCCACTAGAATCTATTAATGAAAATCTTGGTAACTCTTTTAATTTAGCACTAAAACGATTTTTAAACTTAGAACAGAGACTTCAAAAAGATGACCTAGTTTTCCAACTGTATAAAGATTTTATTCATGATTACATTGAGCAAGATCATGGTACTATTATAGACATCAGTCAATATGACCTCCATTCAGATCCTGTCTATTTTTTACCACATCATCCTGTACTAAGGTTTGATAAAAGGACTACTAAGTGTAGAGTTGTTTTCGATGGGTCCATGAAAACTAATAAAAAAGTGTCATTAAATGATATGTTACTTAATGGGCCTGTGGTTCAAAACGAGTTATTAGACATTTTGCTACTTTTTAGACTTGATGAGTATATTTTTATAACAGATATAAAAAACATGTTCAGGCAAATTTCATTAAATCCTACACACAGAAGTCTTCAAAATATTCTATGGAGGGACAATGCTACTGATATTATTCAATGTATACAGTTAAACACAGTGTCATATGGACTTAAAAGTTCATCCTTTTTGGCTACACGCTGCCTTAAGGAGCTAGCCATGAGGTATAAAGATGAGTTTCCTTTAGCTGCTTTCATTATTGACAATTCTCTTTATGTGGACGATGCTCTTGTTTCACAAAGCACCCCAGAACTTTTATTGCAATCAAAGCGCCAGCTCTGTGATCTCCTAAACAAAGGTGGATTTCAGTTACACAAATGGTTCTCAAATTGTCCAGAATTATTAAATGAAATTCCTAAGTCACAGCAACACTTTGATGATATTGAATTACAAAGTGATAAAACTCTCTTAAAAACTCTAGGTATTCATTATAATATAAGCACTGACTCCTTCATGCTTTCGTCCCCTAATAATGTCGTTAATATGCCTGCTACTACTAATAATTTTGCTATTGCTACAAGAAATGCTAATAATAATGATAATATGCCTGCTACTAAGCGTGAAATATTAAGTTTTATTGGTAAAATGTATGACCCGCTTGGTCTTGCTGGCCCAGTGGTGTTAAAGGCTAAAGTGATCATGCAACAGCTATGGCAAGCGCACATATCATGGGATGAGCAGCCTCCTGAGCACTTGCTAAATGCTTGGAAAGAGTTCTATTGCAGCTTAAGTATCATGCCGCCTATACAAATATCGCGTTATGTTAATTTAAAAAATGCACGCTTAATTGAACTAATGGGTTTTTGTGATGCCTCCAGTTCTACTGCTTATGGTTGTTGTGTTTATTTGCGTGTTACTGATTTTAATGGTGATGTAAAAACTTCTTTATTGTGTTCCAAGTCACGAGTAAATCCCCTTAGTCAAAGCTTAACCGTACCAAGGCTTGAACTTAACGCGGCAGTACTTCTTGCTAAGTTAACAGCTCGAGTGAACGGAATATTGCAACTTAAATTAAAAATAGATAAAGTGGTTTTACACTCTGATTCTCAAGTTGTTTTAGCATGGATTAATACTAATGTAAACACATTGAATGTGTATGTGGCTAACAGAGTAAAAGTAATATTTCAGCTTACCCAGTCCTATACTTGGTCGTATATAGGTACTGAGAATAATCCTGCAGATTGCTTAAGCAGAGGCATCCTACCGCATGAATTGCACAGCCACGCTATGTGGTGGTCTGGCCCAAGGCTTCTTCATAATAGTGAGTATAAAATAGGGACTCAAACAGAGATTTCTCCTCCTGACTTACCTGAAGTTAAGGCCTCCTCTGCATTCTCACGCGCTATGGTGTGTACGGTAAACGAAGCATATATGTGTCTAGATTTTTTAGACAAATTTTCTGATATTAATAAAATGAAACGTGTTTTAGCCTATATACTGCGTTTTGTTGATAACCTTAAGTCAAACTGTAATAAAAATACATTAAATTATCTAACTAGTAAAGAATTAGAAAACTCATTGTTACTAATTGTTAAATATGAACAGCAAAAATATATGCAAGATACTATTAAGGATTTAAAATGTAATAATAGTACAAAAGGTACTTTAAGACAATTGTGTCCTTTCATTGATGCCAATGGTCTAATAAGAGTAGGTGGGCGCTTAGAAAATGCCTCCATACCGTTTGCTCATAAGCATCAAGTTATTTTGCCTAGACAATCTCGAATCACACACTTAATAATACAAAGTGAACATATAAAAAACCTGCATGCAGGTCAGAGACTCGTACTCTCAACTATTAACCAAAGGTTTTGGATAGTACATGGTTTAAACGAAGTAAAGAAGGTCATATATAAGTGCATTGTATGTGTAAAACTAAAAGCAAATACAGCTAAGCAGCTCATGGGGTCTTTACCCAAAGATAGAGTGAATGTAAGCCGGCCATTTCAAAAAATAGGTTTAGATTTTGCCGGACCAATAATGATAAAACAAAGTCGAATTAGAAAAGCTCTAGAAACTAAAGCTTATGTATGTGTATTCGTATGTTTTGCTACTAAAGCTATACATCTTGAGTTAGCTTCTGATTTACGAACTGTAACATTTCTAGCTTGCCTCAAGAGGTTTATTTCACGTAGGGGTCTTCCAACTGATATATACAGTGACAATGCTTCAACATTTAAGAGTGCTAATACCCAGTTAACTGAACTGTATAAGTTACAAAATTGTAAAATACATCAAGGGGAAGTTCATAATTTTGCATCCCATCAAGGTATAAATTTTCACTTTTTGCCCTGTTATAGTCCTATATTTGCTGGTTTGGCAGAAGCTGGGGTAAAAAGCATGAAATTCCACTTGAAGCGAGTAGTACAGAAAAATTTACTGACTTATGAAGAAATGAATACTGTAATATGTCAAATTGAAGCTATTTTAAATAGTAGGCCGTTAACGCCATTATCCAATGATGTTACTGACTTTGCATGTCTTACTCCTGGTCATTTTCTTATAGGATCTGCTTTAAATACTTACCCTGAACAGGATGTGCAGGATCAGAGGAATAAATTGCAATTTTGGAAAGTTTGTACTCAAATAAAATGTTCATTTTGGAAAGTTTGGCATAAGAATTATTTAAATATTTTACAAACACGCAATAAGTGGAGAGATGGGCATCCTAATGCAAAAATAGGTTCTTTAGTTATTTTGAAAGAAGATAATACAAGTCCTCTGTATTGGCCTTTAGCTAGAATTGTCAATGTATTCCCAGGTGCTGATAATAAAGTAAGAGTTGTTGAAGTACAGACAGCAAATGGTAAAAAACATAAACGTTCAATTGTAAAAGTTTGCCTATTACCAGTCGAATAAGCTAAGCATTAATCAATCAACATTTCAAAAATTTGTTGTTAACTTCTGTTTTTAATTTAAGCAATAATCCTTTATAGGAAGGCATATTGCATAGTAGTAACTATGTATTCAGTTTTCTTTAACGAATTTTCTGTGAAATTTACAATTCTTCGTTGTGTTTGGTGCCTACATACATAGCTTATATTATATACATTAATGTACCTTATTTTCAGACTTACCTATTTGCTAAACAGTGATTTTATTAAAACAACAATTTTATTTACTGTTTATAACAATAAAGATTTGCATTGTGTGTCAAGTTTAACTTGAATCTGTAAAAATAGTTTCTGTGTAAGCTATTGTTTTTGTTTTTCTCAGATAGGCAGTATGTTGGCAACCCAACATTTTTTCTGTGTTGGTACACATGTATATTAGTGTGTAAGATTTATATTTTATGTGTTGGTAACGCTATGCGGCCCCGCCCGCACTTCTTCCCTAACTGTGGTACAAGCGAATACACGCATTTTTACCTCACGGACCTCGTTTAATTTAAACCAGCCCCAAAAACAATTAAACTTCTTTTCAGATGACAAGTGACAACAGATGACAAGTGACGGATGACAGCCGATGTCAGCCGCCGTAGTGCAGCAAACTTTTGTCCAGTACTACTATGTTAATTGTAGCTATGAGTTCAACAAACACTCTGTTCACTCAACTGTTGGCAACCCAGTCGAGCCTTCGTTCAATTTTAGTAATTGGAAACACCGCGATAGCCGTCAGTGTCAAACGTCACCCACAGCCAACGCACACCGACGTTTGACAGCGGCCGTCAAGTGCCACGCGGTTTTCTGCACCACTTTATAGCTAATTTTCAGCTGAATTCTTATTATTTCAAACTAGTATTTCTATATAGTTTATAGATTTATAATAGAAAAATAATAAGGCGACTGAGCGCCCGTTACGGCCGCGCACCTAACCTCAAATTGAGGTTATGTACACGCCACAACGCCGCGAAAAACCGTTTCAGGCGACCCTGAAGCCTTGTTTTACCTCTCTTGGGTGGGCAGTCCCAATCCTAGGGCTGTAAGCCCCTGGATGACACGCCACAAACCCTATTAGCTCCAAAACGTGGCTCCTCCAGGCGCACGCACGTGCGCGGGCGCGGCACGGTAAAACCCACGGAAAACGCACGAAAAACACAATTTTCACACACCAAATCACTAACACAACACAAAGCGAACAACACGAAGCTGTTCGTGTATTAAAATACGGGAAAAAAACAGAAAATTCGGGAGTAATAAAATTACTCGCGAGAGCGCACACAAACACGTCCGATCGCTAGCACGGTCGAACGCGAATCACGGTAGAGAAAAGGCCAGTCGGAAACACCTGGATATCACTATAGTGACAGCAGCCGCAACCCTGTCCAAGAAGCGGCGCTACAAATGTTGGCGGAATGCCCCGCTTATGCATCCCGGCGCCGTGAACATCACCATCTTAAGCCTTTTCCGACCATTTTGGTGTAGACCTCTACAACAAATTCCTTTCCGTTCTGTTTTGGGCAGTCTTCAACCAATTACTGCCTGCTATCTTTATGATGTCTTCTTTCCATCTCATTTGCCGTTCCAGCTAGCCATTTACAATCCCATGTTGCCATTTTAATATTTGCTTGCACCATGTTTCGGGATTTCTGGCTACATGTCCGGCCGCTACTCTTTTGGCAACATCTGGTACTAGACTTTCTTTTCGGAGCTATTTATTCTTCTTTCTGTCTCTGAGTGTCACTCCTGCCAGTTTTCTCTCCATTGTTCTTTGAACAACTTCAAGTTTCTGTAGCGCTGCCTCTGTAGTAACCCAAGTTTCGGCTCCGTAGGTGAGCACTGGCAGGACGCACTGGTTGAATATTCTTGCTTTTTGTTGCTTCGTAAAAGCAAATGCCAGTTTATCGAAAGCAGCCCAACCCAAATGGATACGTGTATCAATCCTGTTCACTTGGTTTGCTTTGCCCATCTTTATTTCTTGCCCTAGGTATAATATACTATTTATTGAAGAATTCTAATCGGGTACATCCTACTGCAATTGTAATTCCGCTGGAGTTTTCACTGGTCATGTTTCGAATTGGCCGTAAACTGATCGCGGCAATTGTTACATAGACTACAGGCCCATGTCCAAAATGGATGGGTCATATGAACCACCAGGTGACGTATATAGGACGATATAAGAGCATCAAATAATAAGATTCAGCACTATGCCGTCACTTGTAAGCTGTCCAACTGAGTGCTGGTGAGAATTTGATTTTCTGACAATTTCCAAAAAATTACCGACTTTGTAGCGCACCATTTTTTTACGGCACTGCGCGCTTTCTTATTATTTATCATGGATCTATCGAAGGTCATAATGCTGTACAAAAATATATGGCCGAAATGCGTACTCACTCTACCTGCACTTTTGAATTCTCATCAGTACTCAGTTGGACAGCTCACAAGTGACGGCATAGTGCTGAATCTTATTATTTTATGCTCTTATATCGTCCTATATACGTCACCTGGTGGTTCATATGACCCATCCATTTTGGACATGGGCCTGTAGTCTAACAGTCGTATCCTCGCTACCTGCCCTGCCCATAGTCTGGTGCGTGATGGCTTGGAAAGTCAGCGTCTCTTTCTATGAGGCAGTAATGCTTATCAATCAGATATTACGCTCTTGGCTTACTACCTGTCATTACCTGATGTCATTTAAATTGCAACATGCACGTTATTTTAGGCAAAAAAATAACAGTAATTACTTAGGATTTAGAAAAGTAGCTAAGTATGAGTATCTTACCCTTTATGTGTATTATTGGTTCTATGCCGTTGTTTTGCTGACAGTAGCAACGAATTAATTAATTTATATTAATCTAATCCTTTTCCCTAAGATTGATATCGAACAAGCGATACTTTCGCATTGCGAGCGATCATAAGTTTTTTTATAATTAACAACAAACATAATGTTCATAAATTATCTACTGATTACTATTGTTACTATAAACAAAAGCAATTTTGTAAAACTACTTTCGAATTTCATAAAGGTTTATTCAAAACAAAAACTTTGCAAATTATTTATACTCGATAAGTAAGTTTATATTTCAATTGATATACTGCTTCAATTTTCTATACTGTGGCGCGAAAGTGTTATTATACCTACATAATATGGCGGCACGTGCGTCGCGTCTCGCGTCGCGATTGATCGTAATTATACTCGCGAACTGGGGAAGAGGGGAGCCTCAAAAGCTTTGAGCGCTCGGAAATCCTCGCCTTAAGGGTCTTGAATATGAAATAACGTTAAAAAACTTAATTAAGATTACTTAAGATTGGTGCTCGTAAATTAATGTATATTTATAATTCAATAATCAAGTAAACTCATAATTATAGAATAGTTAAAATGGAATTGAAATAACTTTCTTTTTGGGCTTGTAACAAGCACTTGAATATATACTTTACCATACCAGCCTATCTATTTCTGAAATTTGCATGATGATTTATAATATATCTTGTGTATATATGTATATTTGATTATATATGATTGTAACATTGTGAAGCCTGCCAACATAGGCTTAGTGTTGTAGTGGGCTCCGACCTTAACCTCGTCATTCTAAGAGAAGCCATATCAGGGACATATACATTAATGGAATGACATTCAATGGTAGTTTGTAGTCAATAATCGTAGATGGAGTTACACTATTTAAAATTATTTATCAACTTTTTCGTTCCGGCGAAGTGTAGACTCATAGTTTCACAGACATTGCGTTAGTCTACGTATAATAAATAGTACACAGGTAAAGGGAAGAGTAAATTTCAAACTACATTTAGAATTTAATATACAGGATGTCACAAGACCCATCACCAAGCCGAAGTCTATTCGTTGTGGACATCATGCCAAGTCATACTAACCAAAAATAATACCTGGGAAAGGTTTTTTTTTTGAGTTTTCACATTTGTTTAAACGCAATTAAAAGCACGTACGTGCAATGCTCTAAATAGGTATTTAGAGCATAAAAACACAAAATTTACAACCCCATGGATAAGTAGGTACTTATCCATGGGGTTAAGAACATATTGGCGGGGTAAATGCATTGATTTTGTTGATTTGATTTTTGACCTAATTAGAAAAATTCCATACTAACTTTGTGCCTCAATATCTCCTGAACCAGTAATTTCCCAGGTATGGTGCCGAAGTAAACAATGTTCGTAGTGATTGGTACAACATGGGATTTCAGTTTTCGTTAATGGTCTTTTTACATCCTGTATATCTTCCCGTCGAGGTCCCAAAGTTATGCTTAACGCGATTTTCGTTGAAAGATCGAGGGACACCTCGGTGGTTTATTACGTAGATCTTTAATGCCTATTAGGCAGAGTACATACCATCTCCGCCTGTCCCTAGAAGCGGAGGATCAGGAAACTAACTTGAGTTTCCGCCGTAAAACATAAAATAATATCTTCGCAATACAATGTGATGATCTGCATTTGCAAAATATTTTAGTAATACAATATAGGCACTAAGTATACTTATTCACCTAAAATTATTTCAAACAGTGTGCGATGAATAAATCAGAATAAACTGAGAAATCGTGCAAAATAAGACTCTATCGCACAGTCACTACAGGTACATGTGCTTGTGTGTGTTAGGCACCTGCAATGGAGATCATCTGAGCGGCGGCGGCGGTCAATACACCAATTAATTTTCAAAGTGCATGATATTTTTTCTTGTATTTATTCAGTTATAGTAGTATATTAACCCCTTAAAATATTTTGCAAATGCAAATCAACATCCTGTATATTTGGCATTTCAAATTCGGTTTTGATGTTGTAGGTACACAAGGCAGGTCTACTAATGTACACAAGCCTTAAGCTCTAAATCACTTTGGTCAATGGACGTCAGTTGCGTATCTGGTTGGACATGTCGCGGCAATCATGCGTATTTATCGCTTTATAAGCCTCGTAGCTTTGGCTTCAACTGAGATTTAGCTGATTTAGTGGGTAACGTAATTTATTTTATGGCTCTATACGATTTTACCTTTTAAGTCTATTATAGTCTCACGCCTGTATCCCCGCAGGGGTAGACAGAGGTGTAATATTACACCCACATTTCGCTATGAAGTTTTAGGTCCCACGAAATAGGGGGCGAGCCTAGTGCCGTACCGGGCACATTAACAGACTCCGTGCTACTACTGAGAATTTCCCAACGGAAAAACCCAATAACACTTTGCCCGACCCGGGAATCGAACCCGAAACCTCCAATCCCAGGCGCACATTTATGCCGCGAGACCAACGAGGCATCATAATTTCGCTTCACAGGCATTTAAGTCTATGAAGGGAAATTATGATGGAGGAGCGATCATTGCGACGATGATGTTGATGTGATGATTGACTCACCTTGCACATTCGCTCAAGTTCACCGCGATTTATTAGTTATTCTTACTGCATGAGTTGTCTTATAAGAAAAGGTTTAGCTAGTAGAAGTCTAGATCTGTTTGGTTTATATCTAGTATATGAAAATGCCATGGACGATAGATATAACAGATATTCCATACCATCCGCTTAAAAAGGACGGGCCGGCGAAGTAACTGACTTTACATCTGTGATGGACAAGATTTTATTATATTCTAAGAACTCCCTATTTTTGTTACCGCGTTGCTAAGGACGTGAATTAATATATCAAATAATTATTAATTAAATTTGTTGGCAGCGATAGCCTAGTCTATCCACGTTGAGTCGCATATTACTTTTTTGTTAAGCTTGTCTCAATTGCTACTTATGTATGTGTCACGTATGTAGCCAGGTTCACCAGGAGCGACATAGAAGACACCTAGTCTTGATATTCGTGCTATTGCCGGGATAGTTCAATTAACTTGGAACCCACAACGAATTTCATCAGCCCTTTATACTGTCCCACTGCTGGGCAGGGGCCTCTTCCCATTATGAGAAGGGTAAGGCCATAGTCCACCACGCTCGCCAGGTGCGGGTTGGCAAACTTCGCATGTCTTTCGAGAACATTATGGAGAACTCTCAGACGATAGTTAATAATGTAATACGCACTTAACTCCGAAAATTCATTGGTGCGTGCCGTGGATTCGAACCCGGACCCTCTGCGTAGCAGTCTGTCGGTCTCTCCACTAGGCGGTATTATTTCGCTCTGTAGAAAACTTGATATTCTGGCATATCTGGTTAGACTAGTAAGCGGACTCCGGGCTCAAAAGCGTACGGTAGCGGTACGCAGAGGGCGTAGCAGTCTGTCGGTCTCTCCACTCAGCTATCGCTGCTCTCTCAATCCTTATAGGTAAATATATGGTGCGATTAATCGTACCATTAAGTACCTACGTATCCTTAAGGATACGCTCGCAAATTAGGTATTACAGGTACTTCTTCGTTTGTCCGTTTTTTCGACTGCTCGTTTACAAGGGCTACGTGTTGATTAATTCATACATTTAGGTACCCATCGCTTTTCGCCACCTGTGGCACAAAAGCTTAATCGCCCTTGTTTACTTTTAACGTGTTATGACATGTCAAACAATTTTGCGACCCTCGGGAATTTCGGTGGGATTGTTCAAATTTGTTTTTGAATAAATTGAGTTTTGAACAACCTGTGTACGATTTAGACCGGTAAATAACCTGCTGTTAGAGGAATTCAAAGAAAATATTATATTTTCGGTTAAAATCCAATACTTATGGATGTATGTAAGTAAGTAGGTGAAGAATATGAAGGTAGAGGAACGAAAAGGAAGAAGGATGCCAATGAAAATATGGATGTACTATGTAAAAATGGATATAAAAGAGAAACAGGTAAATTATTGATTATTGGGCGATAGAGAACTATGGAAGCGGCGTACTGCGCCGGGTCAATTCAATTGTTACTGAAACAAAAGGAGGTAATGGAATATGGTAGCTGCCTAAAGTGGTAGTGTAGTCTTGGGGTTCAAATTGCGCTGCAGATATTACAACCCAGCTCTCGGTTCTAATAGTGCTAGAAAATGTTAAGTAGCAGAACGTGTCAGTAATAGGCTTTATCTCCGTGGGAATTAGACTCATAATAATATATATTTTTTTATGTGTTATAATTTTGTCGTCGTCAGTCATAAAGTATACATTTAATTTATATTTTTCTTAAAAAACTAGATCTAGTCTTCCAACTTGAGACTCTGCAGTACCATAAGATCCAAATTTCACTCATTACAAAGACCCTAAAAAGTGGGGTTGAAAAAGAAGTCAAGCTCTAGCCCTGAGTATCTGAAGTTGATAGTTTTCATAGCCAGTGGATAATGCGATTGGTTCTGCAGTGTCTAATTGTCCATGGGACACCTGCAAGAAAGTTATTGGATATTTCTAAATTCATTAAAGAAAATAATGAATTACCGACAAAAGCGCTACTTTCCTCTTAAGTTCTTCACCAAAAAAAATTATACCAGCGCTTGGTTAGACCCTGTGCCAAAGCTTGGCTCATCTCAAAGACTGGGGCCAGAATAATAATAGAGAAACGCTAAAATTGCTAAAATTCAACCATAAAAAAAATAAAAATATTTTTGGCTTTATGACAAAATTTTCAGGAGCAAAGTTGTAGAGAATTTGATTTGTAACAAAAGACTCTTTCACATATTTTTGGTGTGGAAAATAAAAAGAAACCATCTGCATCTGGACTCTTTCCAAGATGGCGGCTAAGAGACAACACGTACGACCCCACAAATTTGGATCAACCTTTACATTAACCTTCCCTACACAACTGTAAAAAAAAATTGCGTCCTCTGATAAACGCAACCCCAAATGTAACTTTTCAATGGACAAATAAAAATACAACGCAAGATATTTAAACTACCTTGAGATCTGTCGCAAGCTTAACCAAACTCAAAGGTGGAAGAATGCATAATGAGGCTAAGCAGAGCTGTAGTTCAGCGATGTAATTCAAGTTGTAGTGACGCGCTGCTCCGAGAATCGCCGTAAACTTTACTTATTAACGAAGTTCGTGGTACGCCGCCATGACAGTCGAGGCGCCATGATGCTTTTTTGCCGCGGTTTTCAAGATTTTTAATTATTGGATTAGAGGCTTATATTATTTAATATAAATGAGGCTGTATTTTCTGTTTTGAATAATTGGGTAAATTTTAGGTGCCGATTATTATGTTAATTAACAAGGGTTTGGTTGAATTTTTAAAGTTATACTGAGAATGGATTGTGATATTGTGGGAGAATTTACTCTCGACAGTAAATTACGCGAATTAATTGCCTGTTGATTGTTTGTTGGCTTTAGTTAGTATTTTTTTCTATATGTTTTCGTAGACCAGGCTTTGAATGTTTCTGACACTAGCACGTAGTCTATTTAACTGCATAGACCACGCATCGGTTATTGTGCATTACTTGTTACTGCCACTGTGCAACTGAAAATGTTGTGTTGCCCAATAGTATTTTCAGCAGGTTTTGATTTTTTTTAAACTTCTATGGATATCAATATTTGGTATCTTCATATACCTACATCATCTAGTGCCCAACAGAATAAATTTTATTCCATAATATGGTGGCAAATGTACATTTTATTCAGCCAGTCTAGAAACGCCATTATCTTAATATATAAAATCCTTGCGTTACTGACTGACTGACAGACACGCTACAGCCGAAACTATAGGGCGCAGGAAGCTGAAAGCTTTGGCATGTATGTTCCTTGGGGACCGTAGAGGTGCACTAAGAAGGGATTTCCCGAAATTCCCACGGGATCGGCCAAAACGTGTAAATTAAAAAAAAGGCAGGCGTAGCTGCTGGCGTCCTCTAGTTTAGGATAAAATTTTACGGACGTGTCAGCATATCAATACTTACGGTGACAACGCTTTGGGATGTTGTTACGTTCCTGCCTTTTCTCGGGTAGTTTGTAAAGTGGTACTACTTTGTGCTAGGCGATGCGCAAACATGGACACGAATAGTGGCATCCACTTGATGCAGTAAATATTTTAAAAGCAGCTTGCGTCACTCCAGCCCAAAGACAAAATATAGCTACTCGTATATCAAGTATTTTCAGTAATTAAAAACGAACAATCCTATTCAATTTGCTGCTATCTCCTCTCAGCAGTAACCACGCCTGAACGGGCGGTAGCACAAATCATTTCTTCAAGCTAGCAAGATCGGTAGCGAATACGTCTGCCGTCTGATCACTAAAAGGCCGCTAAGTTGTAAAAGCTACTGAAGTATTGAGTTAAAATTTACTAGAGGATGAGGAGGATTTGATTAGGTACTAGAGGAAGCCTGCGGCTACGCCCGCATATTTTATTTTAATTTAACCGTTTCTGCCCGATGCTGTGGGAGTTTTGGAAAACCCCGTCTAAGTGCACCTCTATATTCCTCAAGAAACATACATGCCAAGTTTCAGCTTCTTGTGCCCAGTAGTTTTTTTTACTTGTGCGGTGTTTGTTAGTATTAGTAAGGATTTTTTATATACAGATGACGCAGACTGGTTGAAAGACAAAATGCACTGTCAAAAAAAAAATGAAATACTAGCTGTTTCCCGCGGTTTCAGCCGCGTCCTGAGGGAACTACTTCGCAGACCCGGTTAATTTATAGCCTAAATTACTCCTTGGTACGTCAGCAATCCGCCAGTGACAGTCCCGTCAAAATCGGTTCAGCCGTTCCAGAGATTACCGAGAACGTTTGTTCTGTTTAGACAGACAGACTGACAAAGATTGTAAAATTACATTTCGGTATATGTACCGTGTATACATCCATATGCATTTAGTAAAAAGCGATTATTTAAATATTACAAACAGACACTCCAATTTTATTTATGGGTATAGATAATTTTGACTTTTTGTCACATTGGTCTTTTATAATTGAGCGATAGAACTGTGTCTAAGTTTGCACAGCGCCTTACGATTCAGTTATGTAGGTCAGTTTTGTTGTTAGTGTGGCTTTTTCGCTTATTATACCTGCCTTGTCTCAAGTGTGTAGTATCTTGTTCGAACGACGCGACCGGTAATAATTAGATGTGCACTCTGTGTTATATTTTAAGACTATCTTGTTAGTGCGGTAAAAGCTTTCGCTTAGTTTATGAAGGTTCTACGTAGGTAAGTACTGCCGGAGAGTAAAAATATCGTACAGGCGCTAGAATAAGTTATCGTGTATTTTTTATGTGGGACAGAGAAGTGGAGTTTTCCTGCAACTGAGAACACAATATTTTACTACTTCCGTATTACATATTACTTGGTTCGGCGATACACCGAAACCGTAGGTAGGTTCTAGGCGACTTGGGAGGGAAATGGACTGTATACAGAGGATAGCGGTTCTTCGCCGCCTAGGAGATGAAACGGGAGGAGGTGATTGAGTGGGTATAGGATATTTCAAGGATGGAGGGCACTTACCTTATACAACCTTCTTCGCTTCCGAAGGGCAGTCTCCTGGTGGCTTCGTGATGCAGCCGCCTGTCCCCACCTCACCTCACCGTCACTCCCACTTGCGAGCGGTTTATATATGCGGTAACAATCACATACAACAGTGCGGCGCGATACGAACTCGCGTCCACGATCGCGGCGACGAATCAGGCGAAGGCAGTGCCCCTTCTTCGGGAATGGGAGACAGGGACGGAAATATGATATCGCTCGCACTAGAACGTGGAACGATTGATGTTGATGCGATTAGTTATGGATAGGAAGGTAGATGGCGCTACCATATCCTCCCGGCCCTAAAGGGTTGCCTTTAAAAAAAATAGAATTGAACTTAGCTATGTTGGGTGTACTACCGCATAACCCATCAATAGGCTAAGACAGCGATATGACAATAAAATTAATCTAAATTAACTTTAGCAAAAAGTGCAAACGCAATAATAGCGAAAACTACTAACTAAATACTTATACTAAGAGGTAGGTCCAACTTCAGGCTAGATCTCACTGAGTTGGAAGCGGACGCGAGTTGATCAGTGCCTCGACTTGTGCAAGGACAGTTTAAAGCTCTTCGTAGGAGAGGATCTGTTGACCTATAACTTTGAAGAGATGCGTTTTAATTACTTTGACCATGCTTGCCCAACATCCACCGAAATGTGGTGATGCTGGTGGAATAAACTTCCAGTCAATATGATCTATGGAACGTTCTTCCTGAAGACGAGTACGATAACCCGCGACGTGATTGAAACAAGTAGCGGGAACAAGTTCAATCAATTTAGTAACGCGGTTGGCGACAAAAGTCTGCCAGCGATGAGGAGAAGAATGAATCCAAGCGAGCACTACTTTGGAGTCGGAAAATGCGTATATTTATTAATAGAGTAGTGGGGCAAAACTGTGTCTTGAACCTTGTGGAGCAACTGAGACAGCAGAAGGGCCGCGCACAACTCCAGTCTCGCAACCGAAATGGGTTTAACAGGCGAGACCTTAGACTTGACACAAACTAACTGCACCGAGTAGTTAGAACCAATGCGGACTTGCAGATATACGACTCCGTCGTAAGCACGCTCGCTGGCGCCAGCGAAACCTGTTAAGTTGATGGTACATCCATCCACCAACCCAAGATGACGCGGAATAGTAATTTGATTGAGCGCGGTAAGCTCAATACAAACTGGCTCCAAGCGGCGACAATATGGTCAGGAGGTGTTTCATCCCACTCACACTTTAATAGCCAAAGCTCTTTGATCAAGAGCTTGGCGTACAAAATTGTGGGAGCCACAAAACCCATTATGTCCCATAGTCGAGCCACTGTGGACAGCATAGTGCGTTTGGTGCACTTATCATCTGGTGGTGAGACGTCAAACCGAAAACTATCGCAGGATTTGTCCCAGCGTAAACCGAGAACCTTATGCGGTACAGACTTCTCAAACTCAATGTCTGGAGAAGCTTTATGAGAATCTGGTATGCGTGCGAGAACCTCCTTAGAGTTGCTTGTCCATTTGACAAGATCAAACTGGCCTCGCTTGAAAAGCTGAATAAGCTCTTCACAAAGCGAAATTGCTAGCTGAGCGGGTATGACATTACAGGCAATGTCATCTATATACAAAGCGGATGTGTAGTATAGTATAGTGTAGCGTAGCGTAGCTTAGCATAGCATAGCGTAGCATAGTATGGCGTAGCATAGCATAGCATAGCATAGCATAGCTAATTAGTGCTTTATCTTACACACAGTTTTAGCATCCACCTTGATCTCTTGAAGAGCAGAACAACAACAAGACGTAATACAATGAGAAGTATGTAACGTAGGTATTTTTTATTTTTTTATTTATTATAATTTCATAACAAAAGATATTTTGTGTCGAAATGTATACACACAGATTTTAAAAACAATATAAATAATCATGCACATGTCAACAATTAGATGTTACAAATATAAATCATTAAAATACACAATACTCCATTAAATTGAATTAAATTAAATAGCATGTCAAAATTAAGATTGAATAAAGTAATAAATAAAATTTAATTTAAATTAAAATATTCATAACATCAAATGTCATAACAATATTATTTGTCATTACAGAATTCTTCAATTGTATAATACGCTTTGTCAAGTAATAATGTCTTCAGTTTAAGTTTAAATAAGTTTACACTCTCAATGATTTTCAACTCGACTGGTAATTTGTTAAACAGATTTATAGACTGCACATAAGATGAGTGTTTAACAATATTGAGTTTGGCTTGTAACATTGTCTTAAAATCTTTTCTCCGTGTCGCTAATCTACACTTCCTTTCATCATCAGTTTCAAACTTGTGCAAATGTTTTTGAAAGTGTGTTAGTAGCACTAGTATATATAGGCATGGTACAGTCAAAATACGTAGCTGTCTAAAATGCTCCTTACATGACTCCATTTGGGCAATGCCAAGCATAGTCCTAAGTGCTCTCTTTTGCGCCACAAAGGCAGCATTAATGTTGTACTTGTAACTGCCTCCCCAAAATTTAATGCTGTATCTAATTTTTGATTCAACCAGGGCAAAGTAGACAGTACGAAGTTGAGCAGGAGATAAAACATCTCTAAGCGTTCTAATAGCATAGCAAGCACTACTTACTACATTAGTAACTGTAGTAAGTTCAGATTTCCAATTAAAAAGAGAGTCAATTTGTACCCCTAAAAATTTTATATTTTCAACTATGTCGATTTTATTTCCTACAGATCGTACATTTAAAGAAATATCGTTTCTAATTGTGCTTCTAAATAGTACACATTTAGTTTTTTTTACATTTAGTTTTAAATTATTAATTGAAAACCAGTTTTCACAGGCCTTTAAAAAACTGTTCAGTTTTTCTTCTAAAGAATAAACTGTATTGGCACTTACAACAGCACTGGTGTCATCCGCAAATAGAACAAGGCTAGTGTCTGGTGAAACACTTTTTATATAGGCAATTAAATCATTGACAAATATTATGAAGAAAATTGGTCCAAGGACTGAGCCTTGAGGAACACCTTTATTTACTGTATAGAGCCTGGATTTATGAATTTTTTCAATGCCATTTTCAACTGACTTGATTTCAACATACTGTGTTCTATTTGTTAAATATGATCGAAATAATTTTAAACTATTGTCTCTTATGCCATAATGTTCTAACTTATCTAAAAGAATAGAATGTTCCACAGTGTCAAATGCGGAACTTAAATCCAGGAATAAACCCGCGACTTTTAATTTGGCATTCAGATTGCGCACTATAGCATTAACCAATGAGTCTATTGCATCCAGTGTTCCTATATTATGCTGATATCCAAATTGATTAGGTTTTATAACTGTTTCATGATACAAGTGTCTGATTAGTCTAGCCTTGATAACTTTTTCAAAAAGTTTTGACAAAACCGGTAGCAATGAGATTGGCCTATAATTTAATGGATCAGTTTTATCTCCCTTCTTAAATAGTGGCAAAATCCTGGCTATCTTAAATTGATCAGGAAAAATGCCTTGATTAATACAGTCATTAATTATGTATGATATTGGATGTGCTAAAATGTCAATATTGTCCTTGAATATACTAAACGGTACTTCATCATGGCCAAACGACTTTTTATTACCCATTGTTTTTACTACTTTATAAATTTCAAATGGAGTAACTGTATCAAAAATCATGCCATTATGAACTCTGTCTGTATACCTTATTAAACATGTTTTAGCCAAGTCCGGGTTATAACTATTAACACTATTACCATTACTGAATTGTTCTGCAAAAATGTCAGCAATATCTCTAGGATTTTGAATAAATTGATTATTATGCTTTAGTACTATATTGCCTTCGTCGAAGTAATTATTTATTTTTTTACGAGCATTGTTAACTATATTCCAAATCTCTTTACTGGAGTTTCTAGCGTTGTTGATTTGATTACTAGTTTCCTTTCTTTTTGCGTATCGTATTACCTTTCTATATATTCTGAAATACTTTGCACGGTAGTCCAAAACTGATACATCACAATTTGCTCGGTTCACAAAATTTAGAAGCCGTTTAATTTTGCTGGCTATCCGAATACCTTTAGTCACCCATTTGGACCTACAAATTCTTCTAACATTAATTTTAATGTTTTTTTTCTTAAATGTAGAAGAGTGCAGTTCTTCAATGTTTTTAATAAATGTATTGATGCCTAAATTCCATTCATACTCAATTAACTTATTTCTAAAGATTTGTTTACCTTTTTCAGTGTAAAATCTTCTATTTAAACTTATAAAACGAGCACACTGCTTAAAGGTCACTTTTTCCAAATATGCTGTACAGAAGAGAGCAGCATGTCCATCTGCTAGTCCATTGTGGTCAATAGCCGTGAAACTTATATTATTATCACAAACATTCGTCAAAATATTATCTAGACAAGACTCAGAATTATTACGTATAAATGTGATAGAATTAAATAAAAATCGAAAATTGTAACATGTCAATAGAGATACAAACATATCCTTGTATTTGTCATCTTTAACTAAATTAACATTAAAATCTCCACAAATAAAACATAATTTATTAAAAGCAAATTGGAATAATTGTTCTAAACGTCCAAGGAACTCGTCAAAATTCTTATCTGTTGGTGTTCGATAGCAACAAAATAAGTAGTGATTAGTTTCTTTATCCCTTACCCCACATATTTCAAAAGTGTTAATTTTATACAGTTTTTTGCAAATGTCTAAATCCTCTACTTGTCTATTTTTATATGTTAAAATTAATGTTCCCCCTCTTAGTTTATTCAGTCTTGTATTTGAAGAGCTTAAATTATAATTTGAAAAAGAGAATTGTGATAACATTTCTTGGTTTAAGAAATGCTCACTAACACATATGTAACTAACCTCATATGGTAATTCATTTAGATAAATTTCAAGCTCATCTTTCTTATTATTTATTCCACAAAGATTTTGGTTGTAAATGGTAAAATTTGAGTAAGAATCAACATGCAATACCTTGTTAGGTACGAAAAAACTCGGTATTGACATCTTTTCCAGCTGGTTTAGTAATTATTTCACTATTTAGTGATAGATTATTTAATTTTACTTTAAAATAGTCTAAAATTTTTTTCTGTTTCATCACATATTTGGGCGACAATGTATATATTTGTGTAGGTGTATGTAAATTACAAATGTCTACACAATTTTCATCAAAATATAAAAATATGAATTCTTTTAGGTGTCTAAAAATATAAGATATAGCCCTATTGTTTACTTTACCTGTTTTTCTTGAGAACATGTCAAAGTCGTACTTAATATACCTATTGGAGTCAAATAAATATGCATATTCATACTTAACATTGCTTTGGTACAATAACTGATTAAATATTTCAATTCTGCGATTATACAAATTTACATTACTTTTTAGCATAAAATTTGGTGAACATATAATAATGTTAGTATGTGTCATTGTTTCTAATTTAAATTTTATGTAATCTACAAGCTTATCATACCTTAGAGACACTTGAAAGTCCCTCTTCCCCAGAAAAACAATGCAAAAGTCATTTAGGGTGAAATTTGTCAGTTTCCTATCTAAATTTTCAAATAACTGTACTACATTTGCATTTGGCATGCAGTAGTGGCATACTGTCTTATTTGGAAAAGTTTTTTTTGCAATATTTACCATATTATTTACATTATTGTCACTAATAATATACATTTGACTGATTTTCTTACAATTCAACTGTCTAAATCTTTGACAACCAGTAGGTTGTGAAGCAGTTTGTTTGCTATCACTAGCGTTCTCTGTGGGCCTATGTTGTGAACTTTCCATAACGGTGACGTTTGTATCGTCCGCAGGCGCAGTAAAGCTGAGTTCAATGGTTGTCTCACGTCGTTCGCTGTTGAGTCCTATAGATGGCGTTGTTGTCAGCCGTGTAGAAGTTGGACTGTTTTGACTATTATTAGCGAAATCAAGTTTTGATCCAGTAAGAGTTCGTCGTTTTGTCTTCAGCTCTTTTTGCCTTTTGCTCGTACTCGTACATATGTGGGTTAGTTGGCTGATTCGCAGTTTGTACTCTGATATCTTTTTGGCTTGTGTATTATTTTCCAATAACAAGTTTTCAATTTCATTCTCTGCAATCGCAAGCTTTTCTTCTAATTGACATATTCGCAATTTCAGTTCTTTAACTTCATGTGGTGAAATTGTATGCTGGTCAGGGATAGGATAGCTCCGATTTAAATCGCGTGATGGTGTTGAAGTAACTGAATTGTACTCATCATCCATATCCGAAAGTTCCGACAAAGCCTCAAATGAATTTTCTGTAGAAACCGCTTCTAGTACTTTTTTTCTGAGTGTAACATTCATATTTGAGAGAGTTTGTTCTGTCATCTTGTCAAAAAATGTAAAAAACGTTTTAAATCACAAAAAGTAATTTGAAGCACTTTGTTGGTCTAATTTCATAAGTCCAATTTATAAGTCGTCAAATGTTGTTAGATTGACAACATAGATGTCACTATTATTAAAATTTATATGACGATCTGGCTTTTATTATCTGTGGTAGCAGTCCTGTTTTATCGGTTGTGTGGCACTGATTTATAAAGTTACTCTTGATGTATCACAGATGGTACTGATGTTGTGTTATGGTGCAAAATTCAAAATATTTTTCTTAACGAAATATTCAAAGTTGTTATTTTGTAAAATAAATATGGATTTCTCTCTGTAGGATAGACCACTACTAACGTTTGACACTTTCACTGTGTCATTAGTTCACTGTTCGCGAAGTCACATTTAATTTATACGTTAAAAATGGATCTTACTATTTTTAAATAATCAAAAACTTAAGAGCATATTGTTTGAACTGAGCATATTGTTTGAACTGATTGGTACGGTACCCATAATCACATACCCAAGTACCGTCTCAATAGCGGGCGGTAAATCATATCGCTCACTACGTACTATTTTAGTTAGTAGCAAGTGCGGAAATATTGAAGCTCCGATCAAAAGATCAATGCCTGCCGGATTCGCAAACTCCGCGTCGGCTAGCGGCAATGACTCGAGATGAGTGAGTGATGCTACGTCTACATTAGCGTTCGGCAATGTGTCCGTAATACGTTCCACGATAAGCGAAGAAATGTTAAAATTAATATTCCTATCAAAACGCGAATGTATTTTAATATCTACGGAACCCCTGCAATGCTTTTCTGATCCGCCTATCCCTTTGACGGTTGAGTTAGTATTTTTAAAGTTATTCCATAATCCGAGGCGTTTGAAGCATTCCGATGTTATTAGATTGGTCTGAGATGCTCTATCTAGCAGACAACGTACCATGTGCGGCGACCCATTAACATCATATATGATAACTTGCGCTGTCGCTAACAGAACAGTCTTAGACGCCGTACACTGCGTTTTGGCCCTGCGCGGATCATTATAGATGCGCGAGTGCCGACCTCGCGTGCGCGTCGCCCGCGCAATGGATGTCGTACACAACGATATTTCGCCCTCAGACGCGGAAGGCGCAGCTACCGTGTTCTGCACTTGCAACGTACTCGTAAGTGTGTCAAGGTTAGCGGCTTTATCGAAATGTAACAGTGTATGATGTTTTTGATTACATGAGCGACATCTCGTTCTACTAGAACAATTACTTGTTTTATGTTTTATGCTTAAGCAATTAATGCAAGCTTTGTTATCTTTTACGCATTTAAAACGAGCGGTTGCGTTCTGATTATCGAAGGCGGGACACTTGTATAAGTGGTCGTGCACTATATTACTGCACAGACACTTCTGTGAATTATTACTATTAGATTCCGAACATGTTACGTAAGATTGTGGATTAGGAACCGAGTTATTATTACTATTTCGTGATTTATTCAACCTTTGTTTGTTGCTGTTAGTGTTAGACGGGCCAGGTGAACCAGACTGCGTATTATGAAATTTTCGACACTGATCTTTTATGAACGAAATAAAACTATCTAGTGTAGGTATTTTATTATTGCGTTCCGTCATCTCGAATGCGCGAATTGTATCAGTGTCAAACTTTTTTAAAGCGAGTTGAAGCAACATAAAGTCGGAAAGATCTTCTATTTTTAAGTTTTTAAGAGAATTAACTGCGGTAACAAAGTTGTCTATAAACAGCTGGAAATTCGAGACAGACGCGTTGCCGGACAGTTTGAGATTTAAAGTTTGGTCAAAGTACGTAGACGCTAGGACGCGCGTGTCCTGATATCTGTCAAGTAGTGACTGAAATATGACCTGATAATTCTCAGCACTGGGTGTGACACCTGCAAATACGGACTGGGCCTTCGGTGACAGTTTACCTATTAAATAGTACAACCTGTCAGCATCTGTCAGAGAACCATTATCGTGCACTGTAGACTTAAAACTCGCATAGAATAACGGCCAATTTCGTATATCTCCGTCAAACGACATAATCTCGATTGGCGGTAATCTCGGTTTGCGGGCAACGGCCTCTGCTGAACATTTACCCTCCAATTGCGATTGTATACGCTTAATAATACAATAAAGATCTTCGAATGAGGTATACGCCTGATAGTTCGGTTTTTCATCAGGATTGATAGAAAGTAATCTTGCGTTATAATCGTCTAACAACTTATGAAAATCTGTTCGAATACTATCTACTGTTATACAATAACTGAGAAATGCTTCGCTATTACTGTCAGACATAGATGCGGTTTTTGATCGTTCATAGATGTTTTGAATGCGCTCAAATAAAATATTGCGTTTCGCTTCTAAGATTGTCATCTCTTTGTCTTCCGACACGCGTGACTTCTTTTGTTGTGACATGCTTACGTAAGTATAAGCTAATGAGAACGAAACAAAATAAGAATATCTAATGTATCTATTATTTTACCTAAGTAGGCTAAGTAGGCAACACTTTAGAGCTGAGGAACTAAAGTTGCTTGAAATATGAGATTTATAAGACAACTATGATAGTTGCAGAAATAATAATTTAATAAGTAGGTAGCTACATAAAAGTTTACCTACTAATGCGGGCGGAAATAACCATGTGACGGTTATGTGAATATATTAGGAGTATAGCTAGGTGCTATAACTGCCTAGGTATAGCGGTATAACGTATAAAACGTAAATGAATCCGACTCGTATGGATAAAAAAAAATGGTTCGGCGATACACCGAAACCGTAGGTAGGTTCTAGGCGACTTGGGAGGGAAATGGACTGTATACAGAGGATAGCGGTTCTTCGCCGCCTAGGAGATGAAACGGGAGGAGGTGATTGAGTGGGTATAGGATATTTCAAGGATGGAGGGCACTTACCTTATACAACCTTCTTCGCTTCCGAAGGGCAGTCTCCTGGTGGCTTCGTGATGCAGCCGCCTGTCCCCACCTCACCTCACCGTCACTCCCACTTGCGAGTGGTTTATATATGCGGTAACAATCACATACAACGGTGCGGCGCGATACGAACGAGACGGCGTTCTCAGCGAGCGGAATGTTCTGGACTGTTCACTCGCGTCCACGATCGCGGCGACGAATCAGGCGAAGGCAGTGCCCCTTCCTCAGGAATGGGAGACAGGGACGGAAATATGATATCGCTCGCACTAGAACGTGGAACGATTGATGTTGATGCGATTAGTTATGGATAGGAAGGTAGATGGCGCTACCAATACTAATAATAGAAGCGGCAATTTTATTACACATTATAGTAATATTTATACGAGATTCAATCGCGTGAACATTTTAAATAACAGGTGAAATTAATTCTACTAATTCCAACGTTTCGATATGAGCAGTGAACACGGAACTATTGATTAAAGCTCTCTAAAAATGAACACAAACTGCAAAAGTTTAAATGTTGAAAGTTATTTATCACAGAATAGTCCGCCTTTTCAAAAAAGCATGGCGACCATATAATACATGTTGATAGGCGTCGCAGTAGTTTTGTTACTCGGAGATGAACCGGTTAACGCGCATGGCAATTTCGGTGCTCAGCACCTGTACATTTTGCGGTTTAAAACATTTTGAGCGGGACCTGAAGAATCGATATTAAATAGATTTTAGATCTAATTTTGGTACAATGCTTTAAATCTTGTTGAATGCAAAGTTTGTGAGCGAATTAAGATAGGTTTTCTTATCAGAGTTTTTAGTGTGGAGGGATCAATAATTTTATATATCAAATCAAAATGGAATAATACTGCTATACTGCTTACTAAACGGGGAGGCAGCGTTAGCCTAGTGGAGATACCAACGGACTGCCATGCAGAGGGTATCAGGTTCGAAACCACGGCGCACACCAATGACTTTTCGAAGTTAACCCATTAAAGGTCAAATGAAAACTACAAATGTTGTCTTATTTTTTTTATTATTTTCGTATTAAAGTAACTACAAAGGAAAACATAAATCAAAACAATTATGGAAAATTTTGTTTTTCACGAAAATATACGGGTGTACTCAATTGAGTACACTGACCGCCTAAGTATGAAAATTTTCAAAACATGCTTTTTCAACACAAAGTGTTTACAGGCACTTCTTACATTGCCAACGCACTCTTTAACTGCTTACTACACAGTTTTGAGGGGATAATGTCCTACTCCATCTTGAGGTAGCCCTTCGACAACTGATGCAGCTTGCCTTGATTTTCGTTGTTCACCCTGGCGTAAATAAAATCGTGCAATGTCCCGAGCGCCGCCTGTAGGCGGTTGTACGTGGGAATCGTGCGGTCCATGGCCCTGTATGGGGCTCCTGTGTGAGCGATGGACATAACGGCCAGCACTCTCGCCATTCTGCGCCAACCGCAGAGGGCGATGGCCGTCAGAGTCGTCCGCGGGTATCGCACGATTTCCTACGAGGCGCCTTGCATCCTGGCCGGATCCGGACCTAGAGGCGAAAGTACTCGCGTCATTATATCGATGGCGCGAGGAAGAGCAGACACGGGGCTCGAGGCTCGTGCAGCGGCAGGTCGCGCTGCGCCGAGAGGAGCTTCGTCAGGTCTTGGTGGCGGAATGGTGGCAAAGGCTTCTGCGCCCTACCACCGGCCTCGCTACCGTCGAGGCGATCCGGCCAGTACTCGATGACTGGCTCGGGAGAAGGCATGGCTCCCTGTCGTTTAGGGTGACACAGGTGCTGTCGGGGCACGGCTGCTTCGGCAAGTACCTGTGCCGCATAGACAGGGAGCCGGACGCTCGGTGCCACCACTGCGTCCATTGCGGGGAGGACACGGCGCAACACACGCTCACCGAGTGTGTAGCTTTGGAGGAGCAGCGCCGTGTCCTCACAAATAAATCTCTGTCGTCTGTCGCTGCCGGCCGTAGTGCGGAAGATGGTCAGTAGCGCAGAGTCGTGGGAAGCAGTGGTGTCCTTCTGCGAGGACATGATGTCGCAGAAGGAAACTGCGGAAAGGGAGAGGGAGATCTCGACTCCCTTCTCCGGCCGCAGAAGGTGCACCGGGCGCAGGAGAAGGGCGGACAACGCCCTTTTCCGGCCCCCATGAATGAGTCCAGGGGTGAGGGACTTGGGGAAGTCCTCGCCCCCTATTCGATGGACCCGAGGCGCAGGCGCGCGCGGGTTTCGGTGCGCGCCTCTGAGGCGATGCACAGGATAGTTCAACACCTCACTACCCCGTGCAGGAGACGAGGCCCGGACAGACCCGGCCAGCACTAGTGTGGGTCTGCGGAAGAATTTGGATTCCTGCGGCCCCACACGCACGTGCGAGGAGACACCGGGGTGGTTTTAGCCGGTAAGAGTCCGCCACGCCCCTCCGCCTTTCCCTAGGCGGAGGTAGTCCATGAGGATTTCCCCCCGCAAAAAAAAAGGTGGTATGATAGCCAAGTCACATTCGTCATCTTCGCTATCCTGTAAGACAGCTTCGATAGCTTCCTGAAGCCCACGATAACTTGTTTGACCTGTGAATCGCTGTTTCTTCATTGCAAAGTATCTGAAAAATAAACACAGTTATTTTAGTTACGTATGTTGTCAGTGTACCCAACTGAGTACAGTTACATTTACAAGATTCTAGTTTGATTTTAGTTTTATGTCATTTATTTAAAAGTTTTTAATATCTTTCTTTTACATCTAATGCATCGAAATAAATCGAAATAAAACACTTACAAGCACTAATTACTTGAAAAAATATAAAGTCATTTACTTACGTCGATGACGTTTCCGTAACACAACTTCAACTGGCACTTTTTAATAAAAAATGTCGCACTACCCACTTTTTATTTATGAATACACTCAAGGGGTCTTACAATGAAGTAAAATAATAAAGGACGCCACGCACAATTAACGAATTCTGGAATTTGTGCCAAGAAATATAGCTGTACTCAAATGAGTACGGTGACTTCTAATGGGTTAAGTGTGTATTAATTTTTTAATTATCGCCTGCCGTGTGCCTCGGAGAGCACGTTAAACCATTGGTCCCGGCTGTCATGAAGATCTTTGAGTCGTTACGCGGAGTCAGTACCCTCAAGAGCATGCATGAGGAATTTGATGGGAGTGAATGAAGCAAGAGAGATATGTCAGGATCGTTTCAAATAGCGTTCTGTAGTCTCTGCCTACTCCTCCGGGAAACAGGCGTGAGTCTATATGTATGTATGTAGTACCCTCAAATAAATTGATAATGGTCTAAACCATGGAATATCGCTAACCCTTTGGGTTGCGGAGGTCAGACGACGAAAGACGAAAAGTTGATATTCTGTCATATCTGGTTAGACCAGTAAGCGGACCCCGTGCTCCAAGGCGTGTCAGTCTTGGATGCAACGGGGATCACGCTAAGGCGATGATGACTAAACGGGGCAGAAGAACATCATGAAGAAACTTGCGTGTCTGAGAGTTCTGCAAAATCTTCTCGAAAGACATGTGAAGTCCACCAGGCCGCAATTGGCCACCGTGGTGGACTATGACCTAATCCTTTACATAATGTGAAAAGGCCCGAGCCCAGCAACCGGAAATATTATAAACAAGATTAATAATTACTGATTGACTGCATAGTTGGCGTAGTAGTTTTAGCGGCCGGCTCGCCGCTTGACACTGCGCCGAGTGTGGTAGGTTCGATTCCCACAGGGAACAACACTTTTTGTAATCCATAAATGGTTGCTTTTTGGCTAGGTGTTCATTGTGTCCATTGGTTGTATGTTTGTAAAGTCCCCCGCGACATAGGACTTATTCCTAGTGCGGGAGATGCCTTTAAAAAAAATATGTTTCAGACATGCAATTCTATTTTTGTTGCGGTTTCGTTCAAACAAAGGAGTTAAGCGCCTTACTAATTATCATATCATCATCATCAGCCTTTAACAGTCCACTGGTGGACTAGGCCTCTCCTTTGAAAGGAGGAATTGGTCTTTTACCTACACCACGCCGGTCAAACGGGCTGGTATAGGGTTTGTATCAAGTTTCTTTCTCTGACAGTGCTGTTCTCTGCATAATATGGTCCCTTTGTCGGCTCTTACGACACCCATTTTACGAATATCTAAAGTCACTAATCAAGCTAGAGACAGGAAATTTGGTCATTCGTTTCTTTTTATAACTTAGACATCCTATGGAAGGATTTTAATTTTCCACAATGTATTCCACCCCTAAGGGCGTTAAATAGGGGTTGAAAGTTTGGTGGAAAATTAAGGACGCTAGTCGTCTTTGATGTTCCTTGCAAAAGTTTGTGGACAGTTCTATGAAGGATTTTACTTATTCCAGATTGCTGCAAATAATAATTTTAACTGATACTAAGGAAGTTATTAAAATACTAACGGCCGCTCCCGATATTTGATCTATCTAGGAATTTAGCTACGACAGATACATATTGATCATATTATGTATGAAACTTATCAATAATTAAACTAATATAATAAAGCCTTCGTGGTCTAGTGGATAGCGTATGCGACTGCTGATCGGAGGTCCCGGATTAGATTCCCGGGTCGGGCAAAAGTGTTACTGGGTTTTTCTGAATTATTAGTAGCAGCATGAAGTCTGGTGATGTGCCCGGTACGGCAATAGGCTCGCCCCTATTACGTAGGATCTAAAAATTCATGGCGAAATGTGGGTGTAATATTACACCTCCGCCCCTTCGGGGATACAGGCGTGAGTCTATAAATAAAATAAAAAATAAAACTAATATTATAAAGCTGAAGAGTTTGTTTGTTTATGTATTTGGCTGAACGCGCTAATTTCAAGAACTACTGGTCTGATTTGAATAATTATTTTTGTGTTGGATAGCCCATTTATCGAGGAAGGCTATAGATTATATAACATCACGCTATGAGCCACGGTTGCAGAGCAATAACCCTAAATAAAAAAAAAGCTCCTCTAGTGTCAAATATGTATCTTCTGTAGTCAATCCTTGACAGATCAAATACTGGAACCGGCCGGTTCCAGTATAGGCCATTATAGACAAAATAAAACAGCTCTAAACGAGATTTTTTTTAAAGACAACTCCCGCACTAGGAATAAATCCTGTGTCGCGGGGGACTTTACAAACATACAACCAATGGACAAAATGAACACCCAGACTCGAAACAACAATTTGCGAACCCACAACACTTGGCGTAGTGTCAAGCGGCGAGGCGGCCGCTTAAACCACTACGCCAACCGTGCAGTCAAATCAGTTAGAAAAATTCAAAGTCAGATTTCTTTACGACTTTGAATATTTATTTATCTATCAATCCAATCTAAAACGCCTTGAGTGCAGTCGGTCGCCATGGTAACATATTAAAGCCAGTAATGCAACAACAATATTATTCAATATTTTTATATAACGTCCTTGATTGACCCTTACCCTAAATTTATATTGAAGGACATTAAGTTGTGGAGGTCATGAAAATAAAATCTCGACTGTCATTAGAGAGTTATAAATTATCGATGTTATTAAAATATTTGATTAGGTACATTTTCCGTTGAACTCATCAGCTTTTCGATAAGTACTCTGAAAATAACTGAGTACCTTAAATTTACTCCAAACTGATTGGAAAGAATATTGATTTAGCGCTACATAAACAAGACAAAAAATATATTCAAACATTAAGGCTGGAAATAACTTTTAAAACACTTTATTTAAGGCGGACCCTGATATAGATCGGGATTAATAATAGCCAGGCAGAAGAAGATCATTTAAGTGTATCTACAGTAGATACAGCTTCTCTTACGATCCATGAATGTGTGTGTGAGTAGATTAACAGAATATTTATATAAACAGTAGCAGCACGGAGTCTGGTGATGTGTCCGGTAACGGCAATAGGCTCGCCCTCTATTACGTGGGACCTAAAAATTCATGGCGATATGTGGGTGTAATATTACACCTCTGCCTACCCCTTCGGGAATACAGGCGTGAGTATATAAACTAATGTTCTATTAGACTTGACGCACAAACAAAATAGACATCGTTAAGTAGATAATCATGTATGAATAAACAACTGAATATTCTCGTGAGGGAAAATTTATATCAATACTTTTGTGTTCAGTAATCCAAATGTCGTTTCAAATTAATAACACATAGTAATCGAGAGCTTAATCCATTATTTTCTATCAAAGCATTTTGATAATTTTCGACAATAATGTCTATGACATGACTGCCTCTGTGGTCCAATTGATAGCGTATGCGACTACTGATCGGAGGTCCCGGGTTCGATTCCCGGATCGGGCAAAAGTGTTACTGGGTTTTTCCGAATTCTCAGTAGCAGCACGGAATCTGGTGATGTACCCGGTAACGGCAATAGACTCGCCCCCTATTACGTGGGACCTAAAAGTTCATGGCGAAATGTGGGTGTAATATTACACCTCTGCCTACCCCTTCGGGGATACAGGCGTTGGTCTTTAAAAAAAACTAATAACAAATTGTAATTAACAGCCTAATTAATTATTTTCGATCAAAGCTTTTTGATAATTCTCGACAATAGTGTCCATAGTAATCAAATTACACCAATACCAATTTAATTTGTACACGTATCATCAACCGCTTAATAACGATATCTCGCCATGTGGCGTGGTATCTAATCAGTCGTTATGCGCCTCCATAACATAAATTAGTCGGAAATAATCTTGATGTCGTGAAGGCGCGGCCATAAAATACTTATCTGTTTTCCTGAAAACGAAATAAATTTGGTCACCATGTTGTTTGTATTGTAACTATCGGATTTAGTTTATTTATTTAATAATAGGCACAGCTCCAGAAAAAAATGAATTGTTATAGTAATTAGATAGTATACATGTGCATTTGAAGATTACGGCTGAGCACAGCATTGGTAAAGTGTTTAATTACATTCACTGCTAATCTAGCCATAACCTAGGGGAGTGACTGACAGACTTTTACGCAGAGGGTCTCGGGTTTGAATCAACGAAACAATGAGATGCCATCATCATCAGCCGTTTATACTGTCCCACTGGACACGGGCCTCTTCCCATTATGAGAAGGGTAAGACCATTGTCCACCAAGCTGGCCAAGTGCGGATTACCAGACTTCCCATGTCTTTCGAGAACATTATGGAGAACTATAAGACATGCAGGTTTCCTCACGATGTTTTCCTTCACCGTTTAGCAAGCGATAATTAACAATTTAATATGCACATAACTCCGAAAAGTCATCGGTGCGCGCCATGGATTCGAACCCGGACCCTCTGCGTAGCAGTCTGTCGATTTCTCCACTAGGCTATCGCTGCTTTCGATGCCATGTGCGTATTAAATTGTTAATGTGCGAGAGTTCACTCATTCGGCCAGCGTGGTGTACAAAGCCTTCTCACTGTGCGAAGGGGCCCGTGCCCAGCAGTGGAACAGTTTATCACTTATTTCTTGGGCACAACAAATCTAAATTTAGTTTAAATTTCTCTTGTTATTTTTGGTAAAACTGGAAAGAGAAAGAAAGAAATAAGATTAGTGTTTCAGATATTTTTGTCTACGTAGTGTTCGTACAAGTACAAATAGTTGCGATATTTGAATTAACAGGTACTTAATAATCAACATCACTGAAAATATCTAGCATGCATGTAGAAACGATAAATTCTAATTTCAAAGATAACGTATCTGAAGCTATTCTATAACGTAGTTTGATTCGATTAAAGTACGGAACGGTAAAAATGTTAAAGACTTTGATTCAAGAAAATATTTCATAGGAATCTTGGCTGTGCGCCAGAGTGGTCCTGTTGGCTAGAACTGGATTGTTATCGAGGAATATACAAAGTGGAGTCTAAGTACCTATTACGTCTGTTGGTTGTTGGAAAGATTGCCGAGGATTTTTTCAGTTTCTTTTACTAAAATGGCAAACACCAATTTGTCCTGCATACTAGAAGGTGGTAATATATACTAATATTTACGTAATGTGAAGAAATAATAGTTGTGTATTCACATTAATTTAGTAAGTCAGCTTTGTGCGTAATAAAATCATTTTACAACAATGCAGTATTTTCGTCGATATCAACATTTCACAGCGCTACGACGTGATACCGCATTTACACATGCGTGTTCGTCATTCGCCTCGACACTCCACGAATATTCGTCGAAACATTTGTAAACGAATGCTGTCGCGAACTACACACATTCGTGGAGTGAATCATTTTGAAATTCGCACACGAACATGGAGGACGTGAAAATAATTGCAACATGCGCGCTACATTTAATGAAATTATTTAGATATCCTGCGTAAAAAAGTAAAAAAAGCCATCGTCACAGACGATTTTTTGAGCATGTAAATTATTAAATTACTTTGAGAATTACTCATATACATAATTCATTTTTTTATTTATAGACTCTCGCCTGTATCCCCGAAGAGATAGGCAGAGGTGTAATATTACACCCACATTTCGCCATGAATTTTTAGGTCCCACGTAATAGGGGGCGAACCTATTGCCGTTCCGGGCACATTACCAGCATTGGCAGCACGGAGTCTGGTAATGTCGTGCATTACCAGACTCCGTGCTGCCACTGAGAATTTCCTAACGGAAAAACCCAATAACACCTTGCCAGACCCGGGAATCGAACCCGAGACCTTCTAATCCCACGCGCACATTTATGCCGCGAGACCAACGAGGCAGTTATATCTTTTACTATGTTTGTTGATAATCAATTTTGTTTTAGCCAAAGTATGATTTTTTTATATTTAATGTGCTTAATGGCAACCCCATACTAGAAGACATACGGTTCCAAGCATGCATCGTTTATCTTTGTTTTGGGTTCCAAATGAGCTCCTATTTTTGAAATAGTTCAAGGAATTCTATAATTCGCGCTTCACTCCACTCCATTTTGACAAACGTCTGGTTGGGTCGGGCGCTAGCTGTCAACTGAATGCAGACGAATGTGTAAACAGTAAGTTCGTGTTCGCCATTCGTGCCCTTTGATTCGCGTCCGAAAAACCGCTCTCAACGCGAACACGCGAATCACGAATCGAATCACGAGGCGAATAGCGAATGCAGTGTTTACACATGCCTGTTCGTTATTCGCCTCGTCATTCGCCTCGTTATTCGCACGAATGTGTAAATGCGGCATGACGTGTAAGACGGATAAGCTAGTTTGTTGGTTATGATTAAGTGCCCCCTGTGGGATCTCCATAAGGTGGAGATCCCACAGGGGGGCTCAGTAACCGTGGCTTGGGCACCCACGGTGAAGCTAAGCGAGATCCCGGGAGTGGACGCTCCAAGTGGGCTTGCTGCGGGTGCGAGGGACATTTCTGTCTGTCCCTCGCAGACGGGCGCGATCGCGGGAGGAGAGGCGTGTCGGTGTTGCGTTGCCACGCGCTCTATATCCCGCGACCAAATGGTACATTCACAATCGCACCATTTGTAGCGTTGCGGTGGGCAGCAGAGGAAGAGGAGATGCGGTGTTGTCAGGTTGTTCCTCCCTATTCTCTGCGGCCGTTGGGGGTTTCGGTTGTGGCCTTCCACTGGGGTGCTAACGCGACCTCCTGGCGCCCCCAAAATGGTGTGGAAGTATGCACTGTGGTTTAAGTGGGTTTTACGTCCTTGCACTCCAGCCGTCGAGTCCCACATACTCCCCGCTTTTCATCTTGCGGGGGGTATGCGTAAATGCATTATTACAGCGCGGAAAAAAAAGGCTTATGATTAAGTTCATCGACCTTACACATCAACCGCCGCGTTGGATTGCTGTGAAATATTGATTATGACGAAAACGCAAATTTGGACAAAATAAATACTTTCTTTATATTTTTTTTTATAGACTCACGCCTGTTTTCCCGAAGAGGTAGGCAGAGGCGTAATATTACGCCCACATTTCGCCATGAATTTTTAGATCCCACGTAATAGGAGCCGAACCTATTGCCGTTACCGGGCACATCACCAGACTCCGTGCTGCTACTGAGAATTCAAAAAAACCTAGTAACTCTTTTGCCCGACCTGGGGATCGAACCCGGGACCTCCGATCAGCAGTCGCATACGCTATCCACTGGACCACAGAGGAGTGAGCTTTTTATTTTGTAAAATAAATGCTATAAGAAGCTTCTGAATGCATACTTTCGGGAAAACACTGACTCATAAACGGTTTATACATACATCAGGCGAACTCTAAGCGTGTATGTAAATAAATATGTCGGCTTAATAGAAATATACGTGTGGTGTTTGCGATTCTCTTGGGTATACCTTTGGTATATCTGTGTGTCTTCTGTAATTGACGCGCGAAGCTGCTTAGAAAAAAAGAGAAAATAATACAACATAAACTTTATTTCTCTCTCTATCGACGTGAAGACTTTTTATTTGGCTCGCTTACTCTGAGTAAATACCCGACTAGCAACGGAATTCAATATTCGAACTATAGATAAATCTGTAGATTTTAGATTCATTTTTGACATAAGCTCCATACAAAATATACTATATAATTCGAGATTTATATTTGTCAAACATGAATCTCGAATCTCAAAATCCATGCATGGATCAAATATCAAAAATGGCCGTAGGCATACGGCCTTAATCGCGTAAATATTAAAAACGCAAAGGTAACTTCGTACTGCTCCTGAAAACTACTGCTTGATTTCATATTATTGCCAGATTTTTACGTAAGGACCTTGCATTTTACCTTTCGATGTCATGATGATCTAGTCATAAATCGAAATCGCACCTAATAAGTCAAGTAGCAAAGACAACGTATAACTATCAGACATGTGTAAAAGTCTTCTGAGAATGTAAAGCAAGAAGCAATTATTTTAAATAAAGATGACCTACAATATTGGACCTACGCAAATTATACCTCCCACGTGCTTATATGGGCGGTAATATAAAACCTTGTTAAAAATAATAGGTAAAGACTGGGAGACAGGAAAAACACAATGTAATGTGAGCAGGAACTGAAGATAATATTTTATAAAGGTAGACCACATTTTCTTCACTTTGAAGCACAATATTATATTACTTTTATTATATTCACTTGTCCGTGTGGTGACGGATTAAGAATACGGATTGTCACTACCCCACATCATCCCATGGGTGTTGTAAGAGCCGAAAGAGGGAGCATACTATGCAGAGAACAGCACTGTAAGAGAAGGACAACTTGATACAAACCATATACCAACCCGTTTGGCCAGCGTGGCCAATTCCTCCTTTCCAAGGAGAGGCTTAGTCCAGCAGTGGACTGTTAAAGGCTGATGATGATGATTATATTACTATACAAAGAATTGTTGGCACTCACAACAGCAAACAAACAATACCGTATATCATCATCGTATTAGTGTTATCCCAGTGGCATCCAAGACTTACGGTTTTGAGCCCGGAGTCCGCTTACTAGTCTAACCAGATATGCCAGAATATCAAGTTTTCTAAAGCGAAATAATACCGCCTAGTGGAGAGACCGACAGACTGCTACGCAGAGGGTCCGGGTTCGAATCCTCGGCACGCACCAATGACTTTTCGGAGTTATATGCGTATTAAATGATTAATTAACGCTAAATAAACACCTTAACAGAAGAGCATGCATGAGAAACTTGATGGGAGTGAGTGAAGCCAGTGAGGTATGTCAGGATCGTTGCAAATGGCGTTCCGTAGTATCTGCCTACCCCTCCGGGAAACAGGCGTGAGTCTATGTATATGTATGTAAACATCGTGAGGAAACCTGCATGTCTGAGAGTTCTCTATAATGTTTTTGAAAGACATGTTAAGTCTGCCAACCCTCACTAAGCCTGCGTGGTGGACTATGGCCTTACTCGTCACATAGTGAGAAGAGGCCCGAGCCCAGCAGCGGGACAATTTACATACAGGGCTGATGATGATATTTCTTAGAAATCTGAAAACTTGTTAAATTTTCATAAATTAACTCACATTTTGCGTTCTATCACCAATTTAAAACTTAGTCCATACAAAATCTTTACAAACACGGATATCTATGGTGGTTTCCCTGTATGGAATCCTAATTAGATACCAGTGGGTAAAAGGCATGCCAGACCTAGAGCCATTGAATTTTACGCAGTGTGCGATGATTATGATAATTACTTTCGTTTATGTTCTTATTGTTATTGATATAAGGTACAATTTTGTGTAAACGATAGTTGTTAATTCGTTGGTTAATAGTACGAGATTAGGGTTGGTTCGTATATTATAAGGAATTTGCGTGTGATAGTAGAATTTGGGGTTTATATTTGGTATTTAATAGGTTGACTGCAATGCGTACGTACCTTATTTGAAGATTAAAATTTTCTGAGGATATGCAAATGAGAAACATAAAACTAAATATCTTATGACGGATGAGGCATAAAGTTGTATCCGAATGAGGCAGGGCATAGCTTAGACCTGGAATTTAGATACGGTAGAGCCTGACTAGGATAGTAAATAAGTAATTTTTCGTAAAGTAATTTTGTGCTTTTGTCTATGAATCTGAAAACATTGTGCCTAGTTTGACAGAACCGGATAAGTTGAGAGTAGAAGCTCGAGTTTTGAAGAATTTATATGATCGATCCCTTGCAAATGGCGTTCCGTGGTCTCTGCCTACCCCTACCAGAAACAGGCGTGAGTCTATGTATGTATGTATATGATCCCTCATCATCATCGTCTTAGCGTTACCTCAGTTACATCCAAGTCTTTTTTACCGTAGCAGCCCGGGATACGCTTAATAGTTTAAGCAGATATCGCAGAATAAAAGCTTTTCAATTTATATGGTCTTGGCTAGTGTTCACTTCAAAAAGAAAATTCAAGCGAAGCCTAGCCTGCGGTTTCGAACAGTAGTACCTAATTTCTTCAGAATTATTTGAACATAAAACACCTTGTCGTTAATATTCAGTATTGGTGTAAGCTTGATTACCAAATTGAATCTAATTTACCAGCGAACAGACTAGATCTTAATTAACTTACGTATGTAATTACCAACATACATCGCAAAAACATTGTTATTAAGCACAATGTTATCTTTCACAGAACAACTTCCTTGTATTAACTTATATGTTAGTTAACTTGTAAAATTATATGCTCCAATGTTTTGCTAACTATACGCTATCTTTATGAGTAATTGTGCGAAATTTTCTGGTGATTGTTCTGTGAAGTTGCAACGCGGTTATTGTGAGTATGGTTTGAAATAAAGTCGGATAAATAAGTTTTTATTATAAAATATGCAAGGTAGGTAGGCATAAAATGCTCAGTTGCAGGATGTTATATTGCGATAAACATGACCTGAGGCCCAATTTTCCTAATTTTATTTGTTCAAAATGCAGCTTCGATCTAATGTCAGTATCAAAGTCATGTTACAAATGGCATTCGTCTATATTAACTGATACTTGAATGTTATTGGAATGCTATCATGACGAGATCGTAAATTGAACAATGTGTTAACTTCGAACTATATAAGTCAAATTAGACGATAATAACATTAAATTAGCAGAATATCGATTCTGAGTCAATTCAAAATATAATGTCATTTCGTTCAAAATAAAGTTTCAATGTCATATAAAATAAAATGTTTGTTTGTTTTAAAAACTAATCTTAGGAATTACCAGTGATGTGAAAGATTTTATTGCAGGTGACAGCCCTATTGTTATAAGGATAGATACAGGCTATGTAAAATCACGCTTCGAACTTTATCAGCCCAGGAATACGAAAAATAATTCTAAGTGAGTAGCTTCGGCTTGTTTATTTGTGGTCTTAGCTACTTTATTTTCATTGTATAAGATGCCTTATAGCGATGATCTAAGGGCGATCTTAAGTTCGTCAATTAAAAAAAAATATGTACGTTATATAAATTTATTACATTACGAGTAGTATCACACTTCTTTAAATATTATTCTCTCTTTTCAAACGTATGTCAGTAAAGTTAGTGCCAAAGCATTAGGTTCACATAAACATACATACGAGTACCTTTATTATGTGACTTGTAAGCGACTGCTACGTTGAAGGTCGCGGGTTCGATTCCCGCTCAAGTCAAACATTTGTGTGCGTGAACATGGATGTTTGTCTTGGTCTGGGTGTTTCTATGTATAATATGTATGTATTTACAATAATAAAAGTATATATGTATGTTTATCCATTATCTAGTACCCATAGTACAAGCTCTCTGCTTAGTTTGGGACTAGATGGAGTTGTGTGAATGTGGTAGAATATTATTATTATATTAGTATTATATTGTGTTTTCCGTCACGTCGCATAGTTACAATTTTCTCGTGTTTTTCCTTAGTCGCCATTTTTCGACACCCACAAAATGAAATTGGTACTACCCAATCCGTAATTAACCAACAATACAAATAAATTACTTTGTGTTTATTCCGACGTTTCGATGGTTTACCTTAGCCGTAGTAATTAAACCAGCTATCCACAAATGCCATAACTCGTAGCCACCCTACTCCCATATCGCTTTAACCGCCTTAACATTAGTTATTGAATTTAACACGACAAACATGATTTATAATGCATTCCCATCGGCTTCCGTAGAGTGCTTGGCGTTCTGGAAGCTTCTAGACATGAGCTTTAGTGCACAAGTGGGGGCTCTTATATAGATTACAAGGATACTAAACTGTATATAACGGAAGCTTAGCAGCAATAGATGAAATTTTGTTAAGTAACTTTTTCGAACAAAATAGCTTTAGTGCACAAACGGAGGGTTTCATGTTGATTACAAGAGTACTAAACTGTGTATTATGGAAGCTTAGTAGTTATATATGAAATTTAGAGGAAGCACTATTGCGAACAAAATTTTACTTCCTTCCGTGACACAGAGAGAAAATATAAAAGAAAACTGTGATTAAGTGAAATCTTTGGATAGTATATTATTTTTCTGTGAGGTTATTCATGCATCATATGCTTTTATTTTGTGTTGCTTTTTAACCGACTTAATTAAAAATTATAAAGGGTGTAAAATTACCCTTAACGAAAACTGAAATCCAATCACTACGAACATTTTTGACTTCGGCACCATATCTGGCCAATTACTAGTTCAGGAGATATTGAGGCTCAAAGTTATTATAGAATTTTTCTAATTATGCCCTACGACCCCATGGATAAGCAGGTATTTAGAGCATTGCATGCGCGCGCTTTTAAATGCGGTTTAAAAAATTAAAAAACTTGAATAAAATTCGTTTCCCATGTATTATTTTTGGTTAGTATGACTTGGCATAATGTCCACAACGAGTAGACTTCGCGACTTCTTGGTGATGGGTCTTGTGACAACCTGTATAATATTTTTTTTTTCGCAAGATAGTTTTTTATTAATTGTTATGTATTAAGCACTGTTAGTATATTACATAAGAAAACGAAACTTAATCTACTAATTATCATAATCTTTAAGAATATGTTCATGTTTCTCTAATCAATAATTTTTAAATAAAAATGGTTTTCCTGAAAATCCAATAATTTCGAAAATAGCAATATACTGCAGACAACAAAATGCAGACAACTACCTACTCAAACAAAATTAAACCGATTTCAAACTCTTTAAATTCAAACACAAAATCTGAATATTGTCTATTACATAACAACAAGCTTAGCATCCATGCCAAGAAGGTTCCAACTCAATTCAGTCTATGCAAAGAGGCTTGAATACAGATAGACTTTTGACCTGCCTACCTAAAATAAGATTGCGAAACACGACCAATTTCAAAAGGTTTTATTCCCGTAGACCCAGTGCGTATTTCCTGAGGGAAATACGTCGGTTTCTCATACATTTGATATTTGTTTACCAAATATAAACGAAGCGGTAATATGAAGGTGTCTCGTAGAATAGTTGCGATTGATATATTTTGACGTTTTATTCTATTCAGTATCGTGTTGGCGAAATAGAAAAGCCAGTATATGTCATACTTACTTTAGTCAAGTTTATTTATCGGGTCTTATTAGCGGTAAGTATTTGAGGAATAAATATACCTTTATTTCTTGATGGTTCGACCGGCTCATATTGACCGTGGTACGTAGAAAAATAGTCGTATCAATATTACATATTAGGTTGGGCGAAAAGATTTTTCGCATTATAGTATGTATGAACATAAAATCACTTTGGCTATACTATTTGTATCTGGCTGGTTTTGGTATCATTGAAAGTTTAAATTTTAAAGAACATAATTCCAAATTCAAATTAGGAAAATGTGTGATTTTTTTTTGTTTTTCGTACTGTCAAGATGAGTGAATCTAATGAAGAAATTCGATACATTTTCAAATTTTAAAAATGCAACGCAAGCCGCGAAAAAAATTTGCGATGTTTATGGACCTAGTGCAGTGTCTGCGAGAGCAACACAAATTTGGTTTAAGCGTTTTCAATCCGGAAATTTACATGTCAAAGATGCACGTCGCTCTGGTATTAATAATAGGGCGCTATTACGGATAAAATGGATGCCATTTTTGAAAAAGTGGAGCATGATTGGCATATCAGTAGTTACAACGTAGCTGAAGAACTGGGAATCGACCACAAAACAGTTTTGGCGCATTTAAAAAAAACTGGGTACACAAAAGCTCGATATTTGGTTACCTCGCGAGCTCACTGAAAGAAACCTAATTAACCGTGTACTCATTTGTGATTCTTTATTACGACGTAATGAAACCGAACCATTTTTGAAGAAGCTGATAACTGGTGATAAAAAGTGGATCACGTATGACAAGAACGTGCTAAAAAGGTCGTGGTCAAAGGCCGGTCAGGCTTCACAGACTGTGGCGAAACCCGGGTTAACTCGCAACAAGGTGATGCTGTGTGTGTGGTGGGATTGGAGGGCATTATTAATTATGAGCTGTTACCACCAGGCAGGACCATCGATTCTGCACTCCACTGCGAACAACTGATGAGATTAAAGCAAGAAGTTGAAAGAAAGTGGCCGGAATTAATCAACAGAAGGGGTGTGGTTTTTCATCATGATAACGCTAGACTTCACACATCTTTAGCCACTCAGCAAAAATTAAGAGAGTTTGGCTGAGAGGTGTTAATGCATCCGCCGTATAGTCCTGACCTTGCACCTTCAGATTTCCACCTGTTTCGGTCTCTTCAGAATTCTTTAGGCAGTGTGAGGTTAACATCACGAGAGGACTGCCAAAACCACTTGTCGCGTTATTTTGATCAGAAGTCCCAAAATTTCTATAGCAATAGGATCATGTCCCTACCTACAAGATGGCAAAAAGTTATCTAACAAAATGGTACCTACATACTTTAGTTAAATGTAAATAGACTATGTTAAAAATGTTTTGAATTTTCTTAAAAAATGCGAAGAAACTTTTCCCCCAACCTAAAAATTTTATTGAACATATATAAACTAACTATACTAATATTATAAAGATGAAAACTTTTTTGGTTTGGTTGAGCAGTTCTGGTTTGGTTTGTATAATTATATTTACCTTGAAACGTCAATTTATTGAGGAATGCTATGGTGCAGTTGCGCTTTATACCGTGGGTGTAACCGCGGTCTCAATTAGTCTACAATACAGTAGAAATTTCAATTATAAAACTGTCTAATGTGTTATATTCTAAACTATTTAACAAAAAAACTTTTTTGTGTTAGATATTCCATTCACCGAGAAAGTGTTTAGCCTATATAAAATAACGCAAAGAGCCACGGGTGAAGTAGAGAGAATAGGGTAGACATAAATAACGCGGGTGTTACGGCGGGCACAGCTAGTTAGAAAACTTATTGAAACATAATTTCTTGAACATCCGATCCACCCTTCGCTTCGGTTTAAAAGCACTTTTACACCTAACGCTCTTTGGACTCAGTAATAATATTGAATTGAGTTACGTAATGTTAACACTATACAATCTTTTAGATTACTTACACATAAATGTATTATCAAATACATAATACCATTCCTTATTGGTCTACTTGTCAGAAAATGTTATTAATGGTCAAAGAACCTCATGTTGATGTATTTTCTATTGTTGTTTGTTCTGTAATTTATTTTTATTGTACTGGCATTAATCAATCAAAGCCTAGAAGCCATTTATTCAATGGAATTATTAGGTTATTGATTATCTTTGGTACTTGGTACATTTTCCGTGAAACTAATAATAGAATTATACGAGTGAAAAATTGTTTGATTATTTTAAGAAATATAATGCTGCATTTGTAACTTGGTTCCGATTGTGGATGATAATTATTGTAACAAAAGATTAAAGAAAACGTTGAGTCTTCTTAATAGTTACAACATTTATAATCTTAATCTTGTTTGCATAAAAGTCGTTTAATATACCACCATAGCATCTTAAAGTCAGTGTTCCACACTGGATGAAAGTCATGACCCCTTACTTATCGATACACACAAAAAGAAAATGTTTAAAAACCTTAGCAGACTAACTTGACTTGAAACAAATTAGTCTGGATGCTCAGTTTTTTGAATGTACGCTGTGACCAGAACTGAAAAAGACGTTAAAAATAAAAAACAAATAATTTAAACTTAATAGAGCTATTCCAAGAAAACAAGCTTTCGAATAAAGAATGTGTACTTGCCAGACCGAATACAGAATTCTTACTTTTTAATACCATCGACAAGTTTCTTCTAGAAACCGTTACGTTCGTGAGAGATCGCACTTAGATAGGTCTTATACAAAGTTTTATGTAACACTAAAAGCTGATAATAGACACGCCATAGCATTTATATTTATTTTTTCTTAGAATCAGTGGCTACTGCTTATTCGTTTGTATTGTTTTAATTATGGTTTGCTTGTTTATGTTCATGGGTTTAGGTAAGCTTCTGTAGTTATTAATTTGCGATCGGGTGTTCGATAGGTGTGGGGGTGTTTGTTAGACAGGAAAACTTAGCCCCCAATTTTAAAGAAATAAGAAACAATATTTCAAAAAGAAAATAAGGATTAATTTGAATAGCCTATTAGTTAGTGAACCTGGGTTCTATCCTGTTCAGGACAATTCTTTGTAATTATTGATATTATTATGTTCTGTTTCTGTGTGTAAATATAAAATTAGATTTAGTTTCTATTTATAGTGTCACGCCTGTATCCCCAAAGGGGTAGGCAGGGGTTTAAATATTACACCCACATTTCGCCATGAATTTTTAGGTCCCACGTAATAGGGGGCGAGCTTTTTGCCGTTACCGTGCACATCACCAGACTCCGAGCTGCTACTGAGCATTCGGAAAAACCCAGTAACACTTTTGCCCAACCCGGGAATCGAACCTGGGACCTCCGATCAGCAGTCGCATACGCTATCCACTGGACTATATACCAGTTATTTTGCTCTTATAGTACATGCTCTGCCTATTATCATAATTTATGACTATGTGTGGTTTGTCCTATGGTGTGTCTTGTATTACGCGGGTATTCTTTTACCTTTCTTCGTTAGAACAGTAGACCTTTGCGAAACTTTGGGTACAGTTTCAACCCGTAGAGGTTTGTGGAGAGTTTTAGTCATATGAATGGAACACATATGCGAGGTCTCTTTAAAAGGCAGCGATAGCCTAGTGGAGATAACAACGGACTGCCATGCAGAGGGTATCGGGTTCGAATCCACGGCGCGCACCAATGACTTTTCGAAGTTACGTGTGTATTAAATTGTTCATTATCGCTTGCCCCGTGCCTCGGAGAGCACGTTTACCCGTTGGTCCCGGCTGTCATAAAGATCTTTGACAGTCGTTACGGGCGGCAGTCACTGTGGAAAAGTTGATATTCTGTCATATCTGGTTAGACCAATAAGCGGACCTCGGACTCCAAGGCGTGCAAGTCTTGGTTGCAACCGGGATAACGCTAGGGCGATGATGATGACGTGTGGCGAGGTCTCCATAACTGCACTGTTAAGTACAGCTATATACGCAGCACGTGTAGGACTATTGGTGTAATTTGGTATTGTACAGAATTGGATTATAGGCAGATGGGTGATATTGGGTTAGGTGATAATGAAATAGTATAAGTAAGGAAACTAAAAGTAATGCTCATTATCATCATCAGCATTGGAGTAGCATAGCATCAGGCATCATACATCATTTTCTACGCATAGATAAAATTAACATTAAAAGTTCCATTGCAGAATTTTTGCCAAATGTTTCGCTTACTAAAGATATCATTATTTGTAAATGTACTGGGAACTTTATAACTTTATTACTACAGTAAGGCTTGACAAAATTCTGTAACAACTTTCGCATCTCACAACTGTAATCCTCAGATCCTTATTACCGAATATAATAAACTCTAACTTCACAAATAAATAAAACTAGGGCAGCACAGCAATAAACAAAACGGATAATGCGGAAATTATCTAAATACCATCTATCGTGCAATTTTGACATTTGCTACCCAATAAACCAAAACCTAGAACTAACTCTACCAGCAAATTACGTGAACAACCGCAAATATAACTTTGTCGATACAATTTACTAGGCAAAGTTATAAAAACGTGTTGACATGTGAAAATATGTCTTGTTTACTTGGTAATAAGGGTGTAGTTAAATGTATTTTGTTTGTAGTAGTGAAGTAATTTAGGTAAAACAATTTAATACGTATGTCCTCAAATGGTTTAGTTTCTATCACTGGGGGCGTTTAATTTCCCAACTGAGAACGAACGAGACTCTGTAATATATCGTTAGGGCTACTAACTTGTAGTATAAAAGTATTTAACAAAATGAATGGATAAAAAACATTAGCCTATACAACAAGTTATCAATTTATTTATTGATCTTCTACAAATAAGTATAACAAATTTAATATAATGGTAACAGATATTCACATTAAAAACAAGATATAACTTAAAAATTACAATAACACTGAATTTGGTTAAACCTCACGAAGCATTCCTATATTACGAAAGGTCAAATTATAAATATTACTAAAATGTTATAATAATATATTTGGCTTTGTCGCAAAATCCTCTTATCCTCATGTGCTGACTCTTATTTCTTCATATTTTTTATCTTAAACGATCAGCACTTGATCACGCAGCTTCACTTTATATTGTTCTGGAAGCTCAAGGTCAAGTAAATTGATATTGACAGAACCTATACGTAGTGGTCTTAGCGGCCGGCTCGCCATACAATATGTAGTATATATTTTTTTCGAATAAATTAATTTTAATGAAAAAAGAAAACAACGAAATATAGAAACATTTGTCACAGGACCCTGAACTAAATTCATAGAGATTATTTTTTATTCTTTTTTATTTCAATAGTTTGCTAAACATTAATGTATCAATTCCCAGAAGTCGACAGTTTTTTTTAAAATAAAAAAAACACTTCAATCATTTTCAAACCTATCATCCTTCAAATTATATGTGCTTACAAGAGGCAGCTACGCCCACACATTTTTAATTAAACTAATATATATATTCTATAATTTAGTATTTCGGAAAAGCCCATGCTAAACTAAACAGCTTCTTTAGCTCTATTATTTAGTCAGTCAGTCGGTAACACAATTTCTATATATATACATATATATATATATATATATATATATATATATATATATATATATATATATATATATATATATATATATATATATATATATATATATATATATATATATATATATATATATATATATATATATATAGTGTTTTATAGTCTCCCACCTGTATCCCCGAAGAGGTAGGCAGAGGTGTAATATTTCGCCATAATTTTTTAGGTCCCACGTAATAGGGGGCGAGCCTATTGCACATCACAAGACTCCGTGCTGCTACTGAGAATTCGGAAAAACCCAGTAACAATTTTACCCGACCCGGGAATCGAAATCGGGACCTCCGATCACCAGTCGCATACGCTATCCACTGGACCACGGAGGCAGTCAAGTAATTATATATATATATTACTGTAAAAGTCCGAAGTGCGGTAAATATTAAGATTTACCAGCATGAGTTGGTAAATTATGGCCCTTACCCCTGCACGTGATTTGACCCAAAAATAGGAGCCCTGCAAAGCAGGGCTCCGTCAAATTATTTTTGTTTTTATTTAAAAAATTGGACATTTACCAACTCATGCTGGTAAATCTTAGGATTTACGGATTAATCTTAAGATTTACCGTTCTTTGGGCTTTTACAGTAACATTTACAAATTGACTTCGGAGGCAACCCTACGTACATTGTGAACTTGTGTTCCTTCGTGATATGACGTAACTATTAACTTGTCTGACAGATGAATTGTTACATAATAATGCGAGTAGGTGTAGGTCCCCGAGAATAAGCGACAGGTCAGTTTATGGAATATAAATTCTGCTAAGCTGAATGTAATGGATTCGATTGCCACGTTTTCTCATCATTATCATCATTCTAACTGTATCTCAGTTTGATTTAAGACTTTCGCCTTGGAGCCAGAGATCGCTTTCTATACATACATACATATGCTCACGCCTTTTTCCCGTCGGGGTAGGCAGAGACAACAGAACGCCACTTGCTTCTATCCTTACAAACCTTCGCGTTTCCTCTACATTCATTATTATTTTCGTACATCGCTTTCTATACTAATCATATTTGACTGAATATTAGCTTTACCCATGGAATATCTCCTTGGGTTGTGAAGGTCAGACCTGCCATCTGACCGCCACAACCCAAGAAGATATTCCATGGCTTCGATCTGCGTCAGTAAATTCAACGGTAACTCACTACAAATAAGAACTGTCAATGACTTTCATGAAAGTTGTTTTCTTCGAGGCACGGGCAATCGATATAATAAACAATTTAAGCATTGCGACGTTCTGTATCGGAAAGTAATAAGTTTTTAGGGTTCCGTACCTAAAAGGTAAAAAATGGGACCCTATTACTAAGCCTCCGCTATCTGTCTGTCTGTCACCAGGCTGTATCTCATAAACCGTGATAGCTAGAACGCTGAAATTTTCACAGATTATGTATTTTGGTTGCCGCTATAACAAAAAATACTAAAAATAAAAAATTGGAAACATTAAGGGAATGTCCCATACAATAAACGTATATTTTTTCGTATTTTTGGTCAAAATTACTAACGGTAACAGATAGACGCTTAATTTTTTTACAGAATATGTAGTTGTATATTACCTTTCAAAATAAATGTTTAAATAAAAAGTAAATAATATCGGGGGGCTCCCATACAACAAACGTAATTTTTAAACAATTTGTTACTCGATCTTAATATTTATTTATTTTTATTTATTTATAGTCTCATGCCTGTATCCCTGAAGGGGTAGGCACAGGTGTAAATATTACACCCACATTTCGCCATAAATTTTTAGGTCCCACGTAATAGAGGGCGAGCCTATTGCCCTTACCGGGCACATCACCAGACTCCGGGCTGTTACTGAGTATTCGGAAAAACCCAGTAACACTTTTGCCCGACCCGGGAATCGAACCCGGGACCTCCGATCAGCAGTCGCATACGCTATCCACGGAGCTACACGGAGGCAGTCAACATAAACTAACTTCACGCCTTTTATCCCCGAAGGGGTAGGCAAAGGTGTATTACACACCCACACTTCGCCAGTTATGTTTCGGTCCCAATGTAACAGTGGGCGGGCCTATTGCCATCTACCGGGTACATTGTTAAGCGAGCGATAATTAACATTTTTAATACACACGTAACTTCGAAAAGAGGTGTGTGCCTGGGGTAACTGGGTATCGAACCCGAGACCATCGTCTCGGCAGTCCGTTACGTACACCACTGGGCTATCGCCGCTTCTTAATAAACAGGTAGAAACTTAAAAAATATATAAGTATACATACAACAAACGTGATTTTTTTTTATAGATGATGGTACGGAACCCTTCGTGCGCGAGTTCGACTCGCACATGCCCAACTTTTGTTTAAATACTAGACTTCGTCCGCGGCATGTCTGAATTATACATCGAAGCCTTCCTCAGGAATCTTACAATCTATTATTATCTATTGACTGTACAAAAAGCCGTTCGTTTTTTTTTTTTTTTATCGCGTTCGTACAGATAAATAGGATGTGGTTGGGATATCAGTTTGTAATATACTAGCTGTTTCCCGCGGTTTCACCAGCGTCCTGAGGGAAATACTTCGCGTTCCCGGTTTATATATAGCCTAAGTTACTCCTTGGTACATCAGATATCTGCCAGTGAACGTCCCGTCATAATCGGTCCAGCCGTTCCTGAGATTAGCGAAAACAAACAGACTGACAGACAGACAGACAGACAAAAGTTGGATAAAGTGTCATTTCCGTATATGTACCGTATATACATCCATATGCATTTAGTAAAAAACGGTTACTTTAATATTCTATTGTAATCTAACCTAATCTGCCCAATTCAGTATGAATTTCGGGAAATAATCCCTTTTGGTTGTGCATCATCTCCCAGCCTGTCATTAAGGCAAGATTTTATTCACTGATATAGATGTATTATTTAGTTATGTAAGTATGAACGAGGTCATCAATATAATTATCTTCATCTCAAAGAAGTGAGGGTTCCTCACAGCATCTTCAAAAGGCATGTGACAATCTTCACTATGACCTCAGCAAGCGTTGCTTTACTTTGTCGATTTATTACGAACGTAGAGTCACTATGAACTCTGAAGTCAGTTCGCACAACCCACTCTGCATACGAACATTTTATTTTCCATCAATTTATTCCGGATGGTAGCAAAATTTTTACTGGCACCCGTCAGCAGTACAATATGTTGTATAACTCCAAGGTCCTTCTATATGGGTACCTACGCAGAAACGACGGACTATTTTCGACCCCAATCCTATTTTATTTCTGTACCATAAAATACATTTAAAAAAGTTTACTGTTACCTGGTATATAAACTTTTTCGGCCATTTAATTGGGTTGCTTGTATAGGTCAGACGGCAATTGGTTTGTGTAAATAGTTATTTTTTTTTATATTTATTAATAGACTCACGCCTGTATCCCTGAAGGGGTAGGCAGGGGTATAATATTACACCCACATTTAGCCAAACATTTTTTAGGTCCTACGTAATAGAGGGCGAGCCTATTGCCGCTACCGGGCACATCACCAGACTCCGTGCTGCTACTGAGAATTCGGAAAACCCAGTAACACTTTTGCCCGACCCGGGAATCGAACCCGGGACTTCCGATCAGGATTCGCATACGCTATCTACTAGACCACGGAGACAGTTAGTAAATAGTTACAGACGACAAAGGAACGTTGAAAACGATAACGATATTGTTGTGCTGTAAGTAAACTAAATTTAGTTTGTTGCTGTCTTGTTATCTTTTATAAAACTAGAAAGAGATAGAAACCTACAGTATTTCTTACACCGTTTTCAAACTGCTGAGGATCATGAGTCGCCATACAATATTATTTAGTCGTACAATATTATTCAACCGGCTTGCAACGTAGGAGAATAACAGAGGTATTTATTACTTTAAATAAGACAACTGTCGCGTGAAAGCTTAAAATCGATTATCATGACTCGTCCTAACTAGTTAAGTAGCTGTCTCTAATGATGGCGTTCTATATATTACTTAACTAGAAGATGCCCGCGGCTACACTCGCGTTATTACTGCTCCGCTCCCGCCGCTCATAACGTGAGTTATATAGCCTTTAGCCTTCCTCGATAAATGGGCTATCTAACACTGAAATAATTTTTCAAATCGAACCAGTAGTTCCTGAGATTAGCGCGTTCAACCAAACAAACAAACTCTTCAGCTTTATATATTAGTATTAGATGTAGAGCAGCACTAATCGGGATAACTAGTTGCTTGAATATCTGGCCTGACCTTCGCTCGTGTTCAACGATAGAAGCATAATTGAATAAGATACAGTTGATTGATGTGTGTTACAAAACTGCCATCTTTTTTCGCCTTTGTATTTCTTGCCGTAGGTATATGATTATGCATTATCTATAGACTATGGTTATAGAAAAAGAAAAGAAAACCACTATAAAATAGGATGCAAAGTTAGTATCAGCAAGAAAAATGGGGCAAGTGCGAATCAGACTCGCGCACGAAGGGTTCCGTACTATCATGTATAAAAGAAAATCACGTTTGTTGTATGTAAACTTAAATATTTTAAGTTTCTACTTGTTTATTAAGATCGAGTAACAAATTGCTTAAAAATTACGTCTGTTGTATGGGAGCTTCCCTTTATTATTTACTTTTTTAATTTAATTATTTAATTTGAAAGGTAACATAGAACTACATATTCTGTGAAAATTTTAAGCGTCTACCTGTAACCGTTAGTAATTTTGAGCAAAAAGTACAAAAAAAAAAACACGTTTATTGTATGGGATCCCCCCTTTATATTTTTTTATTTATATTTTTAGTATTTGTTGTTATAGCGGCAACCGAAATACATAATGTGAAAATTTCAGCTTTCTAGCTATCACGGTTTATGAGATACAGCCTGGTAACAGACAGATGGACAGACAGACTGACAGCGAAGGCTTCGTAATAGGGTCCCGTTTTTACCTTTTAGGTACGGAACCCTAAACATGAAATAAGCGGTGCAGTTATCAAAACTGGCATCTTCTAACATTATTAGCGCAATGTCTAGTATATATGACGAATCAGTTACGGCGTATCAAATTGAAATCTTTATATTTAGATGTTTACATCGATAAAATGGCTCGTCAAAAGTACGTTAAATTTCTGGTTAAGACTATTACGAAACGGAAATTAAATGGCAATATTTAATGCCTAATGAAATGTTTATATCTTTCTACAAATTGTTATGAGCGTATCGTTTGACAATAAGGATGTAAACTTTCATACGAAATATTATTACATACATACATACATATACTCACGCCTTTTTCCCGTCGGGGTAAGCAGAGACAACGGAACGCCACTTGCATCTATCCTTACAAACCTCACGCGCTTCTTCTACATTCATTACCCTATTCATTTACCATTACCCTATTCTATTTATACATTACCCTATTCATACCCCATTATTATTATTTTCAAGATAAATTAAATAATATTCATCATCATTATTATCAGCCCTGATTATAACCTGTCCCACTGCTGGTCACAGGCTTCTTCTCACTACAAAAAGATAATCCCATGGTGTACCACGTTGACCAAGTGCGGGCTAAGTCTCTCTAGAATATTATAGAGAACTCTCAGACATACAGGTTTCCCCTTCCTTTCTGACCGTGTGATGACGGATTAAGAATACCAAATGTCACCACCCCACTTGATTCCGTGGGAGTCGTAGAGAAATAAACGAATCAAATAGTACTTATATTTGAGAGCAGATGGAAAACATAAAAGCCTATGTCAACCCGTCTACATACATACATATCTTCACGCCTTTTATCCCCGAAGTTATTATATTATAACCGTCTTGGTATACCTAATAGGCCAAACCCTACTTTTGACACAAAATGCTATTTTGACGCAAAGAATATATGTTCAGCACTAGACTGCGAGGGGGCTGTATACTCAAAATAGCAATTATTAGAAGGTCTTATCCAGCAGTGGACTACGAAGGGCTATGCAAGGTGTTGATTTGCATTTGCAAAATATTTTAAGGGGTGAATATACTACTATAACTGAATACAAATACATGAAAAAATAAGTCACTTAAAGAAAAAAAAATATTTGTCATCATACACTCTGAAAATTAACTCGGTGTATTGACCGCCGCTGCCGCTCAGCTGATCACCATTGCAGGTGGCCAACACACACAAACACATGTACCAACAGTGGCTGCGCGAAAAGTTTTATTTTGCACGATTCAGCTGTTTATTCTGATTTACTATCTAAGTAACATTTTATGAAAATAGGGTCTTATATCATAGCACACCGCTGAAAATAGTTATAGGTGCATAAGTATGCTGTCTATATTGTATTACTAGAATATTTTGCAAATGCATATCAACACCCTCTATGATGCTTGTTTATGCGAATACTGCATTCTTGCGTCACAGCTTTGCAGTAAACTCTCCTATTAGGATGCAAGCTACATCTTAAGAAAAAAACGCACAATGAACTCATAACTCCATCTCAGTACTTACCTGAGTAGAAGGCTTTTAAGCATTCAAGTAACGGAGATTCTATTGTAGCGGTTTCTTTCAAGTCGCGTTTCTATCGAGGTATTATTTTTCTTTACATTTCTAAGTACAGTTTTCTGTTGTTGCAAATTGAGACTTCCAGTGTGAAGTTCGTGGTGTTACTAAGGTCTTTGTGAATGTAACACGTTGAAGTAGAAATTCCTTATACGAAATTTATGCACGTGTATGTTTTTGTACAATCAATCAAGTCGGCGGTGGACCAGTTTGAAAAAAAAATCCTTGACTCGCTCATAGATTCGAGGCACACTAGAAACTGGTTTTGTATACGAGTGTCAATTTGTGTGTAAAGTAGCACTGGAAGCGACAATGTCTTGCTGAGCGATTCTCACCCTTATGTAGGTCCAGCGGGAAGTTGTTCGACTGTACATACCACAGTGGCAACTGCACAAACCCATCAATTTGTGAGGCCAAGCTATCACCATGAAAATAATATGCCGATACACTACACGTATCAAATTCGTCAACCGGAAATATTAAGGGTCCTGCTTTCTGTGAGGCTACTGTAAACGTCGGCAGGGATGCGTCAAATCATGCAAATCACGATTCGCGTGACTCCGACCGGAAATATAGGTACTTCAGGGGCGCATACGTGGTAAAAAAGGCATCACGTTAGAGATTTTCAAGGCGTTCGGTTTGAGGGGGAGGACTTCCACAAGTCTCTTTTGCCAGCATTCTACTCAAACCAAAGCGTCGTATCTACCACGAGACGGAAGAAAGATAACCCTAAATAATAATTATACATATCAAAAGCTACATACATTGTACAACCTTTAAGCATTTTATCCACGTTATAAAAAAATTGGTTGCCTGTAAAGTCGGTATACGGGCGAAAGTTTTACGTGACAACGACTTTGAGTGGTAAAATAATTTTAATGTGAATATTCATTCGTATAGTAGGAAGAAGGATGAAAGACGCGTGCCTTTCACTTTTTATGTCTGTCTCTCTCGCTCTTAGGCGGGACTCGTGCCTCTCACTCGCTCTCATTGTGAGCGCATAACGTGAGCGGAGCGTAACGCAGTTTCTTGAAGTGTCACCCGGCAAACCAATTTATAAGACGTTGTCACGTCAACAATTCGAAACATTGGCCACAACGAGCGTAGTTACAGGATGTGTTAAAACGAGACCACACGATCAGTGTACAGGCTGTTGTTAAATAAATTGCGTGGCTTTGATGGAGCTGCTCTGCACGTGAAACTGATGTAGGTCCCACGCAGGTAATGATGTGTGGTACAAATTATAAGTTTAAAGCGATTGTTTAATTTATTATTTTCATCGCTTAGTTTAATCTACAACTATGACTATATGACTAGGAAAATAAGTATTTGTCACAACTGCTTTATCACAACTGTAAAATTGTAAAGCTTAATAAGCCGGGTAGATTTGAGACCGTCTTAGCTAAAATATTTGCGGAAATCTTATTAACCTATCTGGACTCATAGACATCGATAAACAATACAAAAATACAATGTTAAAGACAGATACAAAACATTTAAACATGCACATCATATAAAGTGTAGTCTCATGCGGAGAATTCAAGACATAATGGAACCGATCCGAGACATGTATGTATACTAAATGGTGTAAATATTCAGAAAATGAATGCAACGAATATTCTGTTTTAATGGAAATCCAAACTAGTTTACACATGATAAACAATATCTTGGACCAAAGCGAAGGTGTTGAATAGAATTTGATCAATCTCTCACGAGCCCCGGTCGCTAGGCTCACACGAAATAAGTTCCGATTTTGTTTGCGCTCCACAACCATTGTTTTTGGGAGAAATTTTCGACGAGGATTTCCACTTCGCTTTGAAAGATGCTTCACGTTATCTTCAGAAAGGTATTTGTTGATGTCATACTTATGTGCTTCTTTGACTTCAGATGACCGGAAGATAGACATAGACAGATATGTAGTAGAATGATATGATGCCGGGAAAACGCCTCTATAGTTATGAGGTTTTAGTTTTCCTTTTTGCTTCTTTGACTGAATGACGGGGAAATAAAGATATGTAGAGTAACATGTAGTAGAATGATATGATCACTAGGTAGCGGAAGAAAGGCTGGATAGTGATGTGGTTGTTGATTATTTTTTAAAGTCGGAGCTTGTGATAGACGACAAAATGTTGTAACATTTGTTTCGGAAACGTTATAAAAATTATCATATGTAAAAATCTATATCATGTTGAAAGCTGTTTTGCTTTCGACATGATATAGATTTTTACATATGATAATTTTTACAGCTAAAAACAGCTTAAATACTTTTAATTTATGGTCAACTATAGGAAGTCATCATCATCAGCCTTTAACAGTCCACTGCTGGACTAAGCCTCTCCTTTGAAAGAAGGAATTGGCCTACTATACCACGCTGGTTTGTATCAAGTTTTCCTTCTCTTTTTTTTTGTTTTTCTTCTCTCAAGTGCTGTTCTCTGCATAATGTGCTCCCTCTGTCGGCTCTTACGACACCCATGGGATAATATCGGGTGGTGACATTCCGTATTCTTAATCCGTCACCACACCGACAACTATAGGAAGTACTTGAGGTAAATTGAGATACGTATAATTAATGTCAGTACACTGAATGTCAGTACATGTTTCAGTTATACAGGGTGTAAAACGACCCTTAACGAAAACTGAAATCCCATATTATACCAATCACTACGATTTTTTTTTACTTCGACACCACACCTGGGAAATTACTGGTTCAGGAGATATTGAGGCTCAAAGTTAGTATAGAATTTTTCTAATTAGGTACAAAATTGATGCATTTTCCCCACCAATATGTTATATAGATGCCCTATGACCCCATTGATAAGTAGGTATTTCGACCATTGCACGCGCGCGCCATTAATTGCGGTTTAAAAAATTTGCAAACCTGAAATAAAATTCGTTTCCCAGGTATTATTTTTGGTTAGTATGACTTGGCATGATGTCCACAACGAGTAGATTTCGGCCTGGTGATGGGTCTTGTGACATCCTGTATATTGGTGTCCAATAAAGAATATTATATATCTACCTTATTTGAGACTAGAGGATGCCCGCAGCTATGCCCGCACATTTAGTTAATTTACCCGTTTTGCCCGATCCCGTGGGAATTTCAGGAAATCCCTTCTTAGTGCACCCCTACGGTCCCCAAGGAACATACATGCCAAATTTCTGCTTCCTGCGTCCAATAATTTCGGCTGTAGCGTGTCTGTCAGTCAGTCAGTAACGCAAGGATTTTATATATTAAGATTAATAGAACATAAGGGGTTAGTAAGTATATATTCACGCTTATTTGATAAGAGTGATACTAAGTATTAGTATATTTAGCATAAAACGCTTTAGCTATAAACAAACAGCTTTGAAATATTTTTCTGGGTAATATTTTAATCGGCTTTACATTTTTTTAAACTCGAAGCGAAGAAAAGATGTAAAAAAAAATATTGCCCCTCGGCTAGTTTTCGAGATTAGATAACAAGCAAATATATCTATAAATCTGCTTAATAATAATCATTATGGGTTATGGTTATGGTGTAGTAATTTCAAATTGTTTTTCCTGATATACCACATATATTTGTTTCGAGTAGATATCCCATATATATTTTAGAGAATAATCCAATCAAATCCAATCAAATATTTGTACAGGTGAAAGATAGAGATTAATGTGACGATATACTATAAAACAGATCATCATCATCATGTCAGCCCAAAGACGTCCACTGCTGGACATCGTCCCCAAGTATCTCCACACAGACCGATCTTGAGCCGCCTTCAAGCAACAATACAGACATAACCTACAAAATTAACGTCATTAGCTTCTACTTTGTACCACAGCTGCAGGTATTTCTCGGAAACCTGCGGTCCCGCGGTTCATAACGCCGTGAAGTCGGTTTTGTTTCAATTTATGTATAACATAAACATTGTTTTACCAAATACGAGACCCTTATCTTTGTAGCGAGTGGACGGGCAACTTGCAAGCCACTAAAAGCTGCCGAGTCACGCTCGTTGATTAAGATAGAATTTGATATCGAGAATCTTAATTTGAAAATAAATTAACTGCGGAATACTTAATTATTGTGTTATAAGGCCTCGCTTCGTGGCAGCTCGCGCTGCGCCGTTGTGTAAGGTTGATCGAAATACGAAATTAAACTTTGTGCGTTCATTTGTGCGTGCAAGAAGATTGTTATATATGAGAGACTGTGGATTTTAGGCAGCGATATATGACTGGTTAGATTAATATACTGCCACATAGTGAGTCTCGAGTTTTATAGGTAGTGACGGGATCAAACCTACTGCACGTTTGCCGACAGAAAATGAAATCGTTATGCACGAACTAAATTGTTCATACATAGACCTATTTCGCTTGCTACTTTTCAGGACACGCATGATAAGTCCAGGTATTCTGAAGATGATTTCTAATTGTAACTGTAGACTTCTCGACTATCAATACCATCAAATACCCTGATACTAATCGAAACCATGGTACACCGTTATCACTTCGGATTATAAAGGCAGTTGTACTCTGTAAAAGGTAACAGTCAAATCTGGTTGGACTTGAAAGTTATTAATGTAATGTCTAGCAGTGTACGTCCTTCAGCCGAGAATATGTGTAGTAAATTGCACTGCGCAGCAGATAAAATGTTTCCTAACATTGTGAATATTTCAATGATTTTTGAATCATTGACTAAATCAATTTTTTCAGTTTCCCTTAAAGTTGCTCGTCTATTTTTCCCTCAGGTTGGCCCGGACCACTAGAATTTTAAATCAGCTTGTATCTTCGAGGTCAAAGCGTAGATTGTGAAATAAATTGTAGTTTATTTGTTTTGAGTTTGTTCAAACAAGATGTGATTATATTTCTTTTTCATGTTGGATTTTTGTTGTAAATTATAAAGGACTAGCTTTTGCCCGCGGCTTCGCTCGCGTAAATTCGGGGTTCTCTAGTTATAGTATATCATCTATGTTCGGGATAAGACTAATCTCCTTTATTATATTATATTATATTATATTATATTATATTATTGATTTGGTTGGTTTCACCGTCTCGACTTTCGTCGGTTTTATAAATACCCCGTCCCGTAACCCACGGGAAAAAGGATATCTATGTCCCTTTAGTTTTTAACTTATCTATTTAAATGAATATGTGTGTATTGGAGGCGAGTAACTTAGCTAGTGTGTATCTGTTGTATTTTGTATATTGGTCCCGGCCCTTCTCTTTCCTCTACCTCTTCTTCCTCTTGTTCCTCTTCCTCTTCCTCTTACTAATGGTGTGTTAACTGTGTCCTGTGTGTCTTGTGCATGAGTTTCGTTGTGTGCATCTGATGTGTTTGGTGATTGTGGCATGTTTGGTGATTGCGTGGTTTAAGACTGTTGCGTGTTTTGCCTGTGTTGTATGCGAGTCACTGTTATTATATTATATTATATTATATTATATTATATTATATTATATTATATTATATTATATTATATTATATTATATTATATTATATTATATTATATTATATTATATTATATTATATTATATTATATTATATTATATTATATTATTGATTTGATTGGTTTCACCGTCTCGACTTTCGTCGGTTTTATAAATATCCCGTCCCGTAACCCACGGGAAAAAGGATATCTATGTCCCCATAGTTTTTAACTGCTCTATTTAAAAGAATATGTGTGTAAATGAATATGTGTGTATTTAAGGAGAGTAAATTAGCTAGTGTGTGTCTGTTGTATTTTGTATGCGGGTTCCTGCCCTTCTCCTTCCTCTACCTCTTCCTCCTCTTGTTCCTCTGCCTCTTAATAATGGTGTGTTAACTGTGTCCTGTGTGTCCGGTGCATGAGTTGCGTTGTGTGCATCTGATGTGATTGGTGATTGTGGCATGTTTGGTGATTGCGTGGTTGAAGACTGCTGCGTGTTTTGTGTGTGTTGTATGCGATTAACTGTCCTTCCCCTTCCTCTTCCTCTTATTCTTCCTCTTCCTCTTGGCACTGGTGTGCTTGCTGTCTGTTGCGTGTCTTGTATTTGAGTTGTGTTGAGTGCGTCTGGCGTATCAGGTGACTGCGACAAGTTGGGTGATTGCGTGATTTGCGACGGCTGCGTGTTCTGTATGTGTTGATCTTGCGTATTGTGTACGAATATTGTATCTCCTAAAACTTTACTTATTATGGTTACGGTGTGTATTGTTGCTTGTTTCTGTAGAATGCTAATGTCAATATTACTTTCTAATTTATCTATATATTTTTTTATACTTTTTGCGACTACTCCCGTTGCTCCTATCACAATCGGTATAACAAACGTTTGTGTGTTCCATAGACGACTAATTTCTGTTTTCAAAAGGTGGTATTTACTAAGTTTTTCAATCTCCTTAGCTCCTAGATTGTAATCAGATGGTACGGTGATATCTATTAAATATGTTCTATTGTTAGTTTTGTCAATGTATATAAGGTCCGGTCTATTGTGCGTTACGGTGATATCGGTCTGGACAGGAATTTCCCATAAGATTTTAGTGGCTTCATTTTCTAAAATCTTATGGGAAATTCCTGTCCAGACCGATATCACCGTAACGCATATTATATTATATTATATTATATTATATTATATTATATTATATTATATTATATTATATTATATTATATTATATTATATTATATTATATTATATTATATTATATTATATTATATTATATTATATTATATTATATTATATTATATTATATTATATTATATTATATTATATTATATTATATTATATTATATTATATTATATTATATTATATTATATTATATTATATTATATTATATTATATTATATTATATTATATTATATTATATTATATTATATTATATTATATTATATTATATTATATTATATTATATTATATTATATTATATTATACTATACTGTTTTAACTGTTCAAGAAATATAACTGCAAAAAGTATTTAGTCATACAAACTACTTTGTAATAAGACAGTAGTAGGTACTCAAAATGTAATCCGGTGAGTCAAATAGAGTGGCCAATATGGCGACTGTGATTTGTCTGTCAGGACCATTAGAATTTAACAAAATACTCGACAATCCGAATTTTGCGGATATATGTTGTCGACTCGAAATCTTTATTTTTTAATGTTTTATTATTCAGGTAAGGTTTCGATGTACTCCTTGACGAAATAATTAATAAAAGATTTGACACTGCGATAGCAGCGCAGTCCGTCGGTTCCAATGTGAAACATTCCAACATCCACAACTACTTACAAATTAAAAATTAAGTAAAAAAAACATTTTCCAGTGGACTAAATTGTGAATCTAAACCATTCTCAAGTCCCCTTGAACACACACAAAAAAATTCATCAAGATCGGTCCAGTCGTTTAGGAGGAGTTCAGTGACACACACGCACACAAGAAATATATATATTAAAATAGAGCTATGTTTCTAACGCTAGTGCATTTTATAAGGCCCGGAGGAAAGTGTTATAATAATAAGCATTAATATTTATTGACCCTTAGGGTAAATAAATATTAATGCTTACTGTCTTATAGATAGTAATAGTAATGTTTCAGTTTTTTCATAGTTTTAGGTAGTTGGTAAACAGAGGCTTACTTACTGTATCTCTTACTTTGTTATTGATGAATACTTTTAAGCTTTCACTATTTGTACACATGTAAATGTCAAAACGATAGCCCAGTGGTGTACGTAACGGACTGCCTAGACGATGGTCTCGGGTGCGATCCCCAGTTACCCCGGGCACACACCTCTGACTTTTCGAAGTTATGTGTGTATTAAAAATATTAATTATCGCTCGCTTAACAATGTGCCCGGTAGATGGCAATAGGCGTGTCCCCTATTACATTGGGACCGAAACATAACTGACGAAGTGAGGGTGTGTAATACAACTCTGCCTACCCCTTCGGGGATAAAAGGCGTGAAGAAGTTATTATGAATAAGAAGTTATGTATATGGCAAAACGTCGAGGGAAATATAATGTACTTTACCAATATTATCAAACAATTACGCGACATAGACCCGTCACCTAAATATTTCTATTTGTTATGGATCTTCCGGTTGAGCCGGAACAATTATGCTGAAATCAGCAAGGGTCTATTACTTCGACCATCCTCATAGCGTTACCCAGTTGCATCCCGGGGTCCATTTACTAGTCTAACCGGTTATGACTGAATGAGCTGACTTAGCTTTGCCACCAAGCGACACGTTGTTCGACCGTTCGCAACTTAAAGGGTTTCTCAATATTTCATGGATTAGTCTAGTGTCAATTCAAGTGACAAATAAGGCAGCGATAGACTAGTGGAGATACCAAAAGACTGCCACGCAAAGATCTTCATGACAACCAGGGCCGACGGCTTATCGTGCACTCCGAGGCACGGGGCAAGCGACATTTTAACAATGCAATACGCACATAACTTCGAAAAGTTAGTATTATGTTCGCTGTGGATTCGAACCCGGTACCTCCTGCAATCTGTTTTGATATCCACTAGGCTATCCTGCCTTTGGCTATTACTTCTATAACATTATTAAACAACACACAGCTTAAACGTTTTACTGAATAACTTTTTAAGGTCCCACAACATGCTTAGTTTAATCATGTTTCTCTCTTTGAACGCATTGGAGCGATGGAAAAGGTCATGTTTTAATTAACTTTCATTAATAGTGTGTTTTGTTTGTGTTGTAATTCATTGTCGACAGTGATTTTCTCTTTCTATTGTATTTGTGAAGACAAGGGTGAAAATATGTAATATCGTCTACCTATTACAATATCAACCCGTGTATAATCCCACTGCTGGGCACGGGTCTCTTGTCTCTACGAAAAGGCTAACTGGCTAAGAGCATACTGACCATCTTATGAGAACATCTTGAATACTCTCATTGTTCAGGTTTTGTCTCATTGTTTAGCAAGCGATAACACTCAAATGGATACATTGAATAAATCAGTGGTGTGCGTCATGGGTTTGACGAGGAATGTGTGTATCGTCAATTGTATCATCATCATCAGCCTTTAACAGTCCACTGCTGAACTAGGCCTCTCCTTTGAAAGGAGGAGTTGGCCTACTATACCACGCTGGCCAAACGGGTTGGTATAGGGTTTGTATCAAGTTTTCCTTCACTTACAGTGCTATTCTCTGCATTATATGCTCCCTCTGTCGGCTCTTACGACACCCATGGGATGATATGGGGTGGTGACATTTCGTATTCTTAATCCGCCTCCACACGGAAAATCAATCGTCAATAGTATAGTTGTTAAATAATATCATGCAATTGCGTTTCTAACACAAGTAGAAATAATAATTTAAAAAACATAAATCTTTATAACTGCCTTTGCAAACGTTTGCCGTGCTACAACAGTCCGGAGCTTGCTACAGGCGCCCGTAGCGATCTACAGTTATTCGTAGCAGGCTGTAGAACATCGTAGCCGACCTACGCTTTTACGACAACCGAAAATAACGCAATGCCACGATTTCGAATTCGTGGCATTGACTTTATTTTCAGTTATTGTAGGTTGTACAATCTCCACCTTGTCGTGGTGGGGGGGCTCAGTAACCGTGGATTGGTCACCCGCGGTGAAGCTAAGAGGGATCCAGGAGGGGACGCTCCGCGTGGGCTTGGAGGGGCCTGTGCAGGATGCGTCCAACGGTGCGGATGCGGGGGACAGTTCTGTCTGTCCCTCGCAGTCGGGTGCGGTCGCAGGAGGAGAGGCGTGTCGGTGTTGCGTTGCCGCGCGCCCTATCTCCCGCGACCAAATGGGGGCGCACCATTCGATGCGTCGTGGTGGGGCCGCAGAGGAAGAGGAGATGCGGTGTTGCGTTGCCGTCCTCCCTATCCTCTGCGGCCGCTGGGCGTTTTGGCGGCGGAGTCCAACACCTTAATCCGTCGCCAAGGGGGTTTTGTTCGGGGTCTGCCTGACCTTCTGGCGGGCCAATACCCGTCGGAGGGTGGCGACGAGTGCTTAGGTGATGCCCCACCCTCCGACACACGGGTACATGGCGGCAGTCGAGGTGGTTTTTAGTGGAAACACCACATACTCCGGCTCTTATTTCCCCCAAGAGTCGGAGATCCGAAGGGATTTTCCACCTCGTAAAACAAAAAAAAAAAAAGTCTTACCTATCGGAAGATGTATGTTTTGTGCGTTGGTCGGGTGTATGATAAGATTTGAAAATTATATAATCATCGTCATCATTATCATAGCGACCTTTCGCAGTCCAGTGCTGGAAATTTGCGTCATAATAACTGAAAGCCAGTAATGTAATTTATATAAATATATATGTTTTTTTAAAGACCCACCCCTGTATCCCCGAAGGGGTAGGCAGAGGTGTAATATTGTACCCACATTTCGCCATGATTTTTTAGATCCCACGTAATAGGTGGCGAGCCTATTGCTGTTACCGGGCCATTATCACCAGATTCCGTGCTGCTACTGAGAATTCGGAAAAACCCAGTAACACTTTTGCCCGCCTGACCCCGGAATCGAAACCGGGACCTATAGCAGATCGATTCTCAGATCAGCAGTCGCATACACTATCCACTGGACCACGGAGGCAATTATAATTTGTATGTAAAATATGTATGTATTTACAAAAAAAGTATATATGTATGTTTATCCATTATCTGGTACCCATATTACAAGCTCTGCTTAGTTTGGGACTAGATGGTGTTGTGTGAATGTGGTAGAGTAAAAAAAATATATATAGGTATGTGATTTATTGAAGCAATTAAGGTTTCCTATATAAAATATTGAAACATATAACATATTTTATGTTTTACTCATATTAATAATTTTAATGATACACAATAAACAGTTTAATATGCATACTTAATGATTGTGATTTATGTTAACAATTTATTTAGGTGCCCAGTTGGCGTTAGTAACTTTAACAAATTAATACCAAGCATGTCATTTAGTATTTAAAATATTTTCAACTTTGGTGATTTATAAACATCATGCATGTTAAATTAAGTAGTCTTAGGCTCAGTTTCACTATTACTGGATAAGTCTGATCATTTAAATAAATTCAAAATTTAGATGTTTGTATGAGTTATTGGGCAAATTAATTTAACAGGTTGCTGTTTGTGTGTTGTTGCTGATCGGAGGTCCCGGGTTCGATTCCCGGGTCGGGCAAAAGTGTTACTGGGTTTTTCCGAATACTCAGTAGCATATCTACTCATGTGGTAGCAGCCCGGAGCCTAGTGATGTGCCCGGTAACGGCAATAGGCTCGCCCCCCTATTACGTGGGACCTAAAAATTCATTGCGAAATGTGGGTGTAATATTTACACCTCCGCCTACCCCTTCGGGGATACAGGCGAGAGTCTATAAAAAAAAAAATGTGCGGGTGCAGCTGCGCGTATCCTCTAGTATATTATAATACGTTTCAAACATTATTACCCGTAATTGTCATAATATAACTGCCAACAAAATAAATTAAGTATCTTTATTGTCGGGTCTAAAAAGTTTTGACATAAAAACTTTCTAGCTTTGACGAAATCTTAGTAAAGTTGACGTCTTAAATCTGTTTGTCGTTATTCATGTATCACTGAGGGTTGAATTGTTACTTGCTATCTAAACTTTTGTGAGTTTCCTTTGCTTTAAAACTTTTGGTAGGTTTTCACTGCTAAGGACTGGGGTAGGTTAAGTATTATTTAGGGTAAGGATCTTCTCTAAACGGCTATAGCTCAGGGTTGTACGTAACGGACTGCCGAGACAATGGTCTCGGGTTCGATCCCCATGTACCCCGGGCACACATCTCTGACTTTTCGAAGTTATGTGTGTATTAAAAATATTAATTATCGCTCGCTTAACAATGTGCCCGATAGATGGCAATAGGCTCGCCCCCTATTACATTGGGACCGAAACATAACTGGCGAAGTGTGGGTGTGTAATACACTTCTGCCTACCCCTTCGGGGATAAAGGCGTGAAGTTATGTTATATTATGTTATGATCTTATCAAAGTGGACTACAGGGTTGGTTTACAGATGATTGGTGTTGCTGATATTAAAATATGTTGTTACTGGTCTGATTTAGTATGATCTTAGCTGGCTACCGCTTCAAGACGATAAGCTTTCCTGAACTCGCCACGCTTGGTGCGAATGTACCTAATGTCGTGGCATGACTTTACAAACATTCGATCAACGAATACAGAGACTCAAAACAGTGCATTGTGGGTAATATAAATTGTCGTCTCGTGCGGAGATCGGATCCAAAACACTCGACGCAGTTTCAAACGGTGAGATCACCGCTTGAAGCACTGTCATCCGTGCTCACCTCAATAACCCTATCGCAGTCCATTGTTGGACATAGGCCTCTCCCAACAAGCTTACAGTACACGGTCCTCAGCCTTCAGCATCAAGTCCAGCTTGTTATAAATCAACGAAATAAAAACACCAATGTGTCCAGAATGAAACATTTGTCTTTAAATCAAAGTGTTTATTTAAATTTTTAGCACCTCCGTATAAACTCTCTGCTTTAACTGAGCTTTTGATCCTGTTGGTTCACACAATATTTCAAAGTGAACTTGCCCCGTGGTTGTTTTTATTGCCGGGAGGTAATTTTAAAAGCCTTATTCGCGCGAGTGAGTTTCAGGAATTTTGCAATTACTGACGCAAACTTCGGTTAAATGGATTAGTCGTTGTCCCTGTTTGGTTTTTTTACGGTTTGAATGAGTTTATAATTATTTATCAGGGATTACAATTGAGTTATGAAGTGGTTGTGGCGGAATTATTTAATCAATCATTCGGTTGTGCAGTCCACTGCTGGACATAGGCCACTACTAATTGGTCAAATCCTTCTAAAACAGGAGGGTTGGGTCCATTGTACCACGCTGGCGAGAAGGTTTTATATGGAATTTTCCATCTCTTAACAAAGATAATATTTGATTCTTGTATTTTCTTTACGACATCTAGGGCTAACGACGTTTTGTATTATTATTCTGTCATCATACGTATTTACTGGGGTTATTATGATGACTTTGCCAAAACTGTCTACGTTCTTGAATTTAAAATTATGTTAATGTGACCAATGTTTTATAATTCTAATAATATTTTTATTTCTTTACAGGTAAGTTCCAATTTACGAAGGACTTTACTTAATACGGTATTTATAAAGTGATTTAATAAAAATATTTGTGTGTATTGCGACGTACTTGACTTCGTTTAAAATCGTTTCACTATCATACGGTCTTTAGCAGTCCACAGCTGGGCATAGGCCTTTCGTAATTTGCGTCATATTAGCATTGTAAGTATATAGGACGACTTGGCCTATTATTCCACGCTGGCCGGGTTGGTGTAGGGTTTGATGTTGATTTATCCGACTCTTCCTTCTTCTCTTTTATTTTCCAGTTAACATAGTGACTTTAAAACTGCATAATCAATTTTTCAGTTTGTTAATAGTAATAATCATATCACATGTCCTCAATGTCATATCATAGCAGAGCCTAAACTATTGACACTAGAAACGTAAACAATTAGACAATGGGTTCCTTTCATTATAACCACACTCAGTCTGGAAGAATTTTCAATATTTTACCCTTAGGTGAGCATAACAGGCGATTTTAGTAACTATTGTATAAAACATCTCTACTGCGATCTTTTAGGATGTAGGTACCTGCCCGGCTGTTTAATTCCAAGTTAAATCAAAGCCTTTAACACAGAGCTTTCTAAGCCCTGCCACTTACAGATCGATACATAAAATTTCAATAAATACCAAACCCCACCTCTCTCTTTGGCAAAAAGTTTATTTTAAATATGCAACGTGAAACTTTTCACCCTTTCAAAAGGGTTCGAGGATAGATGAAAATGGATGAATAAAAACCGGAATCAGTTCATTTGCATATAAAGAACTGGGTATATAATATATTTTTTATGGTAAACACTTTGCGTGCAGTAGTAATAAATCCTGTGTTTTGGAGAAAGTAAACATTCAAATAACAGATAAAAACATCAATTACTTAGGTATGCCTAGTTTCAGCACCTCTGAGTAAGCGTTATTTTACAGATAAATTCAAAATGAGATCTTTCTTTGTAGGATGTTATCTGCTAGTACTTATCAAGCAGTGGTGAATGTGGAATTAAAACAACAATTTGTGGGTTAACATTAAGTGATGTCCCATGTGGGGATAAAACCTACAATATACAGCGCAGTGCTCAATGGCGAGTGTTTAAACCACCCTGGCTGCGAAACAATAATTTGTTGATGCTACAAAGTGTTGTGGTATACGGGGTGTAAGGGACGGTGTACAGAAAACCGATACCAGTGATTCAGTACATGATACTGAGGCCATTGGCGGTCGAACTTTCCGGCAAATTTCCATGAATTTGACGATTTTTCTTTTACATTTTTTGCCATATAATGTAATGAAATAAAAAGTCTAAGATTTAAACATGTACATGGCGCGTTTACTCTGACGTGACATCGGCCGCGGCGCGGGGCCGCAGCATGCAGCACAGTAAGCGCACCAGTAGGTATGTACATCGTAATTACTGCCGCTAACATCCGCCGCTGTAGGGCCGTAACAGCTGATAGTGCGAGTTTGCGTGTTCCTATTTACATCGCATTTTTTTTGAAAATTGTCGAGTTCTTAGATTTTCTTTCGGAAAATTCGGCCGTTAAGGGTCTCAGTATAATATACAGAATCACTGGTATCAGTTTCGGTACACCGCCCCTTACACCCAGTATAAGCATCAAGCCTAAACACTGGGCGCGGTTTTATAAGCAAAGCGTCGGTCTAAACTACTACGCCAACCGTGTAATAAAATGTTCAATTGCAAATGTCTTGGATCACAACCAGGATAACCCAAGAAAGATAAAAATCTCCCGTGAGACCTCGTGAGTTGTATGTTCCTGCGACAGTTATCCTACTGTCTTTATTGCTTTGTTCGCGTACAATCAGCAACGTAAACAAGTACACTTATGTGATACTGAACGGTTTTCTCGTTCCAAGTAATTATTATTTTCAATATTATTCATAAGAGAGAAAAGATTTTGAAACGTGTAGTGAATTTTGTTGTTGACTGTATTTATATTATCTCGTTGAATTGATGTCTTACTTTTGACGATAAACCTTTTGGATTTTAAGATGTGTGTGAATAGAAATATGTTTGTCTTCTATTTGGCGTGCCAATTTTGTACGTAGAACGATTTAATGTAGCGGTGATGTATTCGACACTGCAAAAAAGATCAACGCAGGTAATTATTTAATTTATTCTCTGTGTACAAACTGATTTATTGCACATTCTGGTCACCTGCATGTCATGTTAAATCGGACAAAAATATTTTTATTTTTATATGACATACTTTTTTATCTTTTTAATTAGTGATAGGCTTACGTTGGACTATGAACTCGCCAGATCTTAATCGATGATCAGACTTAGATAGAGCACGCTTGCCTATTCAACCGCGACTTAAAATGCATTTTCATGATCCTTGTCCTTCCTACTCTATTACGACCCAAATAAAACCATCAAGATATAAGCATAGTACGCTACTACATAACCCTTTTGCCTCATACAAGAGTAGTACAATGTTGAGCTCTACATTCAACATTGTTTCCCTTTACACAATTGAGTGTAAAATTCTTTGTAAGCGTTAAATTCCTTTTTTCCTACAAAAGGGTCAGGTTATAAGGAAAAGAAAAAATGATTTCTAAAATAGAGTGCATGGCCGTGTCACATATAATATGTGTGTTTGCGAATATGTGTGTGTGAGAGAGAGAGAGTGTGTGTGTGAGAAAGTGAGAATGTGTGTGTGTGTGTGTTGGTGTGTGAGTTTCCATTTATTTTTGGCTGTGTAGTATTTTGTTCGTACAGATTGCGTTGTAGGTTGTAAACGTTGGCGGGTAATAAGGCTTTTTTATGTTTAGTGTTCTGAAATGGTGAAAAAATATTTGTCTTTTACTGTAGAGCCTCTGGGGAAGGTTTATATAGGTATATGTTTGAGACTTAAAGACAACTCCCTAATTTGCCGCATGTTTACGTTTGTGAAAGGGAAGTTGGGGAGTCAGTCTTGATTTCACCTTTGAATTTACTAACACTGGTCTAAGGCATGCTATACCACGATGTTGAAGAGGTCAGAGGGCAATTGCTCTTTAAATAAGCTAATATTCGGTGAAATCAAGACGAATTTGTTTTGGTTGCAACCAGGGTAAAGCTAAGTCGATGAAGATGATTGCTATTCATAAATGTGGCTTATTTCGAATTACAAGGCAATTAAAGCCAAGGATAAATTAATATCAATTAGTGAGTCAGCTCATAGAATTAAGGCTATAATAATATTATCTAACGTGACTAAAACTTGTCAGAGACGGGGATTGATTCGCTGTAATGCATTTTGTAAGTTATACTTAAACAAAAATAATTATTGTTGCAGAACATCATGCAAAGTTCAGGGTTGCTGTTATTATATCTGTAAATATGTCTTTTCATTTTCACGGAAATCATAGAGCCAAGGAAATTGGATTTCCTATTAAAGTTTTGCATCAAAGGATTATGAGTCATGATTATATCATGTCAGGTAGTAGCGCCGACAATAGAGCCTCCTATATAAATAATGAGTGATGTATATTTTTTACATTAGTCATAATGTTTATCTGTCTGTTAAGGAATTTTAAAATGCTTGTAACTAGCTTATCATGAAAGAATGACTGCGTCGTTTGAGCTATTCTGTTTAGTGTGTAGGTACTCCGTTTTCTAAATATGATTTATTTTTTTCAACATACCTGATTAGTCGATGACAATTAAGACTTTCTCCTAGGATGTCCTAGGGCACGGGGTCTGCGCACTAGTCTCACTAGATTTATGACAGAACATTTGCCATTTTTTCATCGCCAACGACTATAAAGTCATTTCTTTTCATAATATATTGATCTCAATATCGGAAGAAAAATAAAGCGCGATAGAGCGTGGCTTAGCTTTTAAACTCTTGATTATGAAGCTTTTTAAGCCCGGCTCATCTTTCTCATCCAGGTCACCTTTCCAGTAGTACTAACTAAGCAGTCCTCAACTAGACTTTCTACCTACATCTTCTTAAATCTCTGAAAACAAAGGCGAACCTTATTAAGTACAGTTGGTGAGAAATCACTTGATTTAATTAAGCGTGCTTATAAATCTTGTTATCCGTACAACGTTTTATTTCAGCATAATTTGCGCTGTTTCAGAGCTTTGTGTTTGAGAGAAATTTGTTCACGAACTGAAGTTAGTACTTGGAGCTTGGTTACTTTGGTTGTTTTGGCATGTCTTTAGGGCATTTCTGCGACTAAAGCGATTAATCTCTAAAAAAATCTTTCAAGCTGCGTTCATTTTGAAAATAGTATCTTAGATAGATCCATTGATGCCATCTGTCTGGACAGTGATACATGATGATAGCAATCCGATGATACGCACACGTAGCTGATACAATGATCTCATTAGTTTTGCGTGTATGTGCAATCAGTGAGCAATCTTAAACGTGATTGTTCCCCAATCATGCTAATAATTTTTCTTGAAATAAAATTGTATTGTATGACTTATATCTCTAGGAACTATTTACTAACATCACAGATTACTACAAATTGGAACTTATCTCGAATGTGTTATCGACACCTATCTGTCGCACAAACAAATTGGCGCTAAGAAATTCAGTCTTGATGACGTACTAGAGTTGGCATTGTGTACCAATCGAATAACTATTAGTGACGTATGGCACATTCCGACATAGAGGACACATAAAATATTTTTTCTATATTTAAATGCTTTACATAAAAATAAACAAACATTACATTATTTGAAAATGTTCATCTATTTTATGAACTAAACATTTTAACAGTAAGACACGGCTACACCGTTTTAGTCTACTTAAGAAGGTATTGACTAAGTTTTGAATGTTGAAACTAACTTTAGCAATTAAATTTTCGCTTGAATTTTCAACACCATTATATTATATAATTATTCATTTTAATTTACAAGTTTGCTATTCAATTTTAAGTTGATGTTCTTGATTGACAGGTTTTGACAGGCAGTTTTGTATGCATTTAATATTTGGTCAGCAATATTAAGTTTAAAGACGTTATTAAGTTTAAATTTAATATTATGAATAAAGACGTTTCTTAAGCTATGACCAGAGAAATTAAAGCCTTATTAATTGACCAAAAAAGCCCATTAAATTTTTGAGCAATAGAAATTGCTTCTCGTAGAGACTTTTGGTTAATCATGTTTAAATTTATAAAATTCTTACCTTTCTCACTTACTCACAGACAACGCACAGTCAAAATTCTTGGACGCAAGAAGCTGAAATTTGCCATGTATGTTCTTTGGCGACCGTAAGCGTGCACTAAACAGGGATTACCCAAAATGCCTACGTGATCGGGAAGAAACGGTTCAATTAAAATAAATTGTGCGGGCGTAGCAGTAGGCATCCTCTAGTAAAATATAAGCATTTTTAAACCACTTTTGTAATGACGCTGCTACTGAAACCACACCCTAATCCGGTATAGCTTAATAGGCGGTGCGCCCGCACGAACCCCTGGGATAACAGCCAGTTCACTTATATCGTTTATATACAAAATAAGCGGCGATATACCTCGCAACCGCCATAATCGCTATAAATCTTAAGGAATGGCATATTTACGTAAATGTGAGGTGAAACTCTTTGAACGGTTATGCGTGTTGGTTGATCTCTTGATGTGGAGAAGTAATGATGATGATATGGGATACGCGTGGATTTAAGTGGTAAAGTGCAGAAGCTTGAGGTATTAACATAAATATACGTATGTATATACGTTTGTATAAACGTGTGGTGACGGATTAAGAATACGGATTGTCACCACCCCATATCATTCCATGGATGTCGTAAGAGCCGACGGAGGGAGCATATTATGCATAGAACAGCACTGTAACAGAAGGAAAACTTGATACAAAGACTATACCAACCCGTTTAGCCAGCGTGGTATAGTAGGCCAATTCCTCCTTTCAAAGGAGAGCCTAGTCCAGGCTGTTAAAGGCTGATGATGATGATGATGATATATACAGCTTTTCAATAATGAAATTATGGTACCTAAGGGATCTAAGCTAACCATAGGGTTATGATTTTTAAGCGTGGCTTGACGTAACTTGCATCTACTGAAGGTATACCTTTACTGTACATACTCGTATAGGTCATAAACCAAATAACATTTTTCCCTTTTAGGCTCATGCCCCAGCTCCCCTGCGCAACAACTATGTATTTCTAACGACCACATCGTTCAGGAATTTCTTGTGGCAATATAATCAACAATATTTTTTGTACGTATTTACACATTACATAATGGAAAAATATCCTAGATATTATATTTCTGTGACAGACAGTCAATGTTACCGTTCTAACAATATATTTTTTTGTCTGCCTCTCATTAGCTATATCAAAGCAAGAACAAAGTAGTCCGTCACCAGCTCGTTAAGAATTTCAATGGAGCACGGCACACAAACTTTCGGGCACAAAATAATTATTTGCAATGCGTGAAACGTATTTATTGAAAGTTGACCATTTTATATTTACCATACAAGGTTAGACCGAAATAGCAAATAATCCCCAAATTAATTTTGAATAAAAGAAGGGCTTTGTAAGTACAGTATAGTTATATAGCAGCGATAGCCGAGACCGACAGACTGCTACGCAGAGGGTCATAGGTTCGAATCCACTGCACGCACCAATAACTTTTCGCAGTTAAGTGCGTATTAAATTGTTAATTATTGCTTGCATATCGGTGAAAGAAAAATCGTGAGGAAACCTGCATGTCTGAGAGTTCTCCATAATGTTCTCGAAAGACATGTGACAAGTCTGCCAACCCGCATTTCGCCAGCGTGATAGACTATGGCCTTACCCTTCTCTTAGTGAGAATAGCCCCGTGCCCAGCAGTGGGACAGTATAAAGGGTTGATGATATAGGGCTTTATATTACAACAATAACCTATCTTTAATCCCTAACCAAAGTTGACGTTAGTATTTGCGTGGGTGAAAAGAATTCTAAATGGTGGTATTAAACGCAGTTACGATTTTTTTAAGTAGACAAGCAATTCAAACTAAAATGAGTACTATACCTATTTATTCCTTCTTAAAGCTACTACAACACATAAACATAGTGAGAAGCGTGACACATTTATGCCCAGTTTCTTTTGTTAAATTACATATTATCTCTTTCCACCCCAAAACTTTTCCATCACAAACTTAATATCCCGTAGGCTAACCACCTTTAATTGCCAAAAGGTGTCGCAAAAACCGCATACAATTACCCTTCCCAGCGCCTGTGTAACATGTCCCATAATATATTCTTTTTACGCCATTTTCCTCGTATATCTCCCATATATCACAAAATGTATCACCGTCATCTTTTCCCGCTCATCTTCTATGGCGTGTCATAAAAATAATTTCGCTCGCGGTACGTGTCACAATAATCCTGCATAAACGCATTTCGTTTGAGAAAATCTTGATCGTTTAAAATATTATGTTCGGAATAATTTACTTACAGATGGTATTAATTCAGGTTTTATATAGGTATGTTAATTGCTTGAGTATGATACTAGTAAATAAATACAAGTGGCTGAAGGGTGTAAAAGCTCGTGAAAAAATGAAAATTTCCATTTTCATTGCACAAAAATTTAAAAAGAATGGCGATAAAAATTTGTGGTCATTATTGTGTTGCCCGTTTTACTACTTATGTTCTCCGTTGCGTAGTGTGGCTGTACCGTCTATAGTAGTAGTTTATGTAGATGATTTAGTAATTAATGTATTATTATGCATAACCGTAATATTGTGACCGAAGTGAAAAATAAGATTGACTTTGACATCGGTAATATTTACTACTGATACAAACGAGTGTTTGTGGTTAGTCAAGCGCGTAAAAAATTCAGACCGGTTTTTGATGAAACTTTGTAATAATATAGCTTGTACATCGGAATGTAACGCGATAATCGACACGCAAGTGAGTGGCAGAAGCAAGTGAACTATAAAGTTGAAAGAAAGATACATACAAAGAGTAATAGTCACTTTCAGTTGAGATAAAATTTGACTGCTTCATTAATATTAGTTCTGACTGAAATTTTGCAAATTATATTTAACGCAATGAATTTTACATTTCAAACATTAATTTAAGGCAATAACACTGTGTCGTTGAATACTTTACACAACCTTAAATAAAATACTTCCCATTTATTTGCTCGGATAGAGTAGAATAACCGCCATACCCGCCAAAATTTTCGAAAGCCAATATCTCATGAATTATAGGAGTATTATATATCATATGATAGGTTTATTTATATACTCATAATAAAACAATAATTCATAGCAGAAATGTAACCTTATCTATATATTTTTATTCAATAAAAAATAAATGCCGTTTTTTCGGTAATTGAATGAATATAGCCTCTTGAATTAAATTATTAAACAATATTTGTTTATTTTTTTGCTGTTATTTTATTATTTATTAGTTCATTCACAATTAAAATATATAAATATAATTATACTAGAGGACGCCAGCAGCTACGCCTGCAATTTTTTTTAATTTACCCGCTTTGGCCGATCCCGTGGGAATTTCGGGAAATCCCTTCTTAGTGCACCCCTACGGTCCCCAAGAAACATACATGCCAAATTTCAGCTTCCTGCGCCCAATAGTTTCGGCTGTAGCGTGTCTGTCAGTCAGTCAGTAACGCAAGGATTTTATATATTAATGTTTTGAATCCATAATTACGCCCCGCGCGCAACATGCAAAGACAGCGAAATATACAAAATTTCAAATGCTGACATTTAAATAACTTTCTAAGCAAGCATTGCTATAATTTTATATTATTGTAAAGCTTATACCACCAGGTATACAAAATAACAAAAGTAAGCAATTTATAATATTGTTATCATGACAAACAAAAATGGCGAGTAGGTCGTCGATAGACGACATTGCTTACAATAGGATCAAGTTCGGCGGGTTGCATTAACTAAACATTCCGTCATTCAGTCACCATTTAAACATTACTACAAAGCTTATTTAATCTACTTTCATAAAAACATCATTTCAAATATCAACACCCGAGTGACGAGTCGTAAGGTTAGGTTTAAGGTAGCACGGCAAGTGGTCCTGCTTCGCGGGTGGTCAGATAACGACCGCGTGATGCTTTAGCGGAAAATGTCAAATTAGAGCGGTTATCTTGAGCGGTTAAGGACAAAAATATTGGAGGGACGAAAATATTGGGAATTCATTTTTGTTCTTAAATTTTATTGTAGAAAACAAGCATATGGTTTTCCTGTCAGTATGAAAGTAGAGTAATCTTTATTCAACGCAAAGAATCTAGAGTCTAACAGCTCCGCTTCAATCCAGCGTTTCACTTGACATACGATACGACATACGATTTATGGTAAAACATAAAGTTTTACCATAAATCGTGCGTCGTATAATATTTTCCATATCGTCAAATAAAATGCCAATCTATCAAATTCAAGACAGAGCCGTGCTGCAATTGCACCGTTACGGTATCGTAAAATATGCCACAAACATGATAAATTAATATTAAGCCTATGCTACTACACACTACGATGTACAAATAAAACATCATCGTCAGCCCTTTTTAAGTGTCTCGCTGCTGCACTGTCGTGAAAAGGCAAAAGACTGTATTCAAGAATACAGTGTTTTTGCTTAACAACGCTTATTCTGCTTGCTTTGAGGTCTACTATAGCTTAATATCGAGATTTTTACTATACGACGTTTATTTATAGATAACTAACTACAATAAAAACCATGTATTTATAAAAAAATCAACCTTAACCCAAACAAAAGACTGTATAGCCTTTTACAGTGTTTGCCATACTAAGCTGGCCAGAGCGCGCAATTCACGTATTTTATTACTATCTCTCTCGCTCTTAGGTCTCACGCTGACGTAAGAGCAGTACCGCTGTGAACCACGCACTGCGTGATCGGTTTGTTTTGATTCAAATCAGTGCACTATAACAAGTGCCATTGTAATTTAATTCACGCATATTTTTTGCACAAAACATATAAATATCAATCGATTTACGGATCAAGTTATTAATTAATCTGTCGTTAAGGAATTAACAATATCATAACATAAGTTCGTCGTTTTTTTAAACAATTTTCTCCGATTTATTTAAAAATCTCTAATTTTTATTAATATTTTTAACACGGCTGTAATCACCATTAAAATACCTACACAATGATATCAATTTCATATAATTTCATGTTTACTATATCATGTCAAAGGCCAAAAACTGTATGAGAACTATTATAATATAATTTTCTTGAAATCGTCTTATTCATAATACAGTCTTTTGCCTTTTCACGATAGCTGCTATGGTGACCAGAACATCGAAAATAATATTTTTCATTGTGCTTTATCCATAGTTCTTAGCAATAAACTTAGTCTTTTGACAAAACCCGACTTCAACCTTCCTGGCAAAAACAACCAGACGATAGTTACATAACTAATAGAATCAGTCTCCAAATACCTAAAAAACATGTTTATCACAGAATAACATCAACATATTTATTTAGCGAGTCACTACCTGACAATTATGCGAACGAGAATTCCCTGTTTATGCAGGCAACCGGGTAAAATATACACCGATGGACGCTCAGGACTTTTATTGAGTATTTGTCTTACCCATTTTTTGGATTAGACCAGTAGCTTCTCGCAAAATTAATGCTTCGTCAGAGTATTGCACAAGTTTTTTTAATCTGCCAAGTGTTTCAAAAGTTACGAGAAATATTGAGGATTTTATTTTCTTTGACATTTACCTTAAAAAGGTAAAGTATAAAATTATATTCCGATAAAAGATCTGTGATTTGATTTTAAATCAGCTGTTTTTCTTCTCTTTGCATATTAAGGACCTATCGCATGACTCTTACCTTAATACAAACATAAGCCATTGCTGACGACTAAACCTTTGAAGCCGGCGAACATCCTGATCATAGTCTACAGAGTTCTGTAGGGACACATGTGTGTTATTGACTGCACGGTTGGCGTAGTGGTTTAAGCGGCCGGCTCGTCGCTTGACACTGCGCCGAGTGTTGTGGGTTCGATTCCCACACGAGACAACACTTTGTGTGATTCATAAATTGTTGTTTCGAGTCTGGGTGTTAATTGTCCCCGTTAGATATATGTTTGTAAAGTCCCCCGCGACACAGGATTTTATCCTAATGCGGGAGTAGTATTTAAAAAAAATTAAAAAAAATTGTCAAGTAGACATAATGTATTGGTGTGTGTGCCTATGCGTGGCTGCGCCCGCGATCGAAATATTTCTTTCTTCATCAGCCTTTAACAGTCCACTGCTGGACTAGGCCTCACCCTTGAAAGGAGGTATTAGCCTACTATACCACGCTGGCCAAACGGGTTGGTATAGGGTTTGTATCATGTTTACCTTCTCTTACAGTGCTGTTCTCTGCATAATATGCTCCCTCTGTCGGCTCTTACGACACCCATGGGATGATATGGGGTGGTGACATTCCGTATTCCTAATCCGGCACCACACGGAACAATATAATATTTCTTTAGTCGCAATAAATCTTCCATCTTGAACTCTTGTCCCGTGTTGTCATTTACGCTCCTATGCACAAGCTCCGAGCACTACATACAAAGATAGACATTCCTAAACATAGACATTCGTAAACTGGTGACCCTGACGTGATGATTTGTGTCCGACGTTCCAGCAAGTGTCCGCTAACTTGACGCCGACGCTTACGATGCTCTGACCTCGGATACTTGTGCTGCACTGCCTGCTGTGCTTTCCATCACCTCGGTACACCTCATCTCCATCACCTATAACAAATGCCACGATATATTCATGGGGCGGGGTATACAGACTATACAGACTTTAGCCAAAACATTTGAGTCACAAAATGATGACATAGGCTAGTTGCATTGACAATCCATTAAAAATGTAAGGTCTAACCAACTTTATTTATTGATTAAAATTCTAATTTATTATCATCTTTTACTAACAACGTTTATGACGATATCTCTTCCGTAAATTTTGGCCATAAAATTTGGCAGCCTGCAATATATTGGCTAGTCCATGCTATAAGTCTATGGTCAAATTATAAAAAGCTTGGACGTTTATTGCATCCCTTATAACTAGCCGACTACTTCGCCCGTAAAGTCGGGATTAAAATATTTTCCATTAAAAATGTGCTTATTATACCTGAGGGATTACGTTCTAACGAGCCCGCGCCAAAATGGTGCCACTAATTAAAATATCTTACGTAAAAAGTGATTACAGCTCAACACCTGGGCCGAAAACATAGAGGGTTTATAAAATTAGGATTATAATAAATGAACAGGCCGTGTAGATGACATAATATTGTACACATGAGTTCATTTTTAAAAGTTTAGCTATATATACTTGTTAGCTAGTAGGTAGGAATAACACATACCTATATCAGGGTAGGCGAACCTTTATGCATCAACGTGCCATTTTTGCTAAAAAAAAATTAATGCGATCATTGACGTGCCATCAAATAATTTTGACTTTCTGATTATTTGGAAAATAATAAAAATAAATACTATAAAAACTCTGTATTAAATAAAGTAAACAAAAGAGGAACATTTTGGAATGTTTTTATTACACGCATAAATTAAATTACTTAGTGTGACTGCTGTTGCTGCAGCTTAGATGACAAATAATTTATGTAAGGCTTGTAAGATGTTACTTTTAGCAAAATGCATGCTGAACTGGATTTATCTGCGAAACGTTTTCTAACCAAGTTTTTATTTTAATGTTATTCATCTCTGAAAATCATGACTTGCAGGCCTATGCCATGTTTTCATCTACCTATGTAGATGAAAACATGGTTAAAATAGCATGGGCCAGCTTCTTCAAACAGTTCTTTTTCATTTTTTTCACATGTTTTATGATCGGCGACGTGCCCAAAATATTGTGTCGCGTGCCATCAATGGCACGCGTGCTATTGGTTCGCCTACCCTGACCTATATCATTCGTCACTACAGCTTCGCACGCAGATGAAATACAGTCGTAACATTTTAACCTTTTGTATCCCTAACTCAAAAAAAATATCCATTTCCACGCCTTCAAGTTTTGTTCGAACAACGGAAAGGACTTTGCTAAACTTCATCAAATTCAGCACAGATTTTATAATGTAGGTACCTAATAACTGAAAATACACACATAAATCCATTATACAATTTAATTTAAACGGGTCTTATTCGCGATATATTTAATTAATTTAAGGTATAAATACCTATGTTTTACCGACGTTTCGGCCGTCTTACAACAGCCTTGGTCGCGGCAGGACTGATGTCATCTCAGCGTCGTCCTTGTGAAGCGCGGGTTTCGGCAGCTACCCTCACTTGTTTTTTATTTTTATTTTTATCCGAACTGTCGGTACGTCGACACACAACACTTATGACGTCTACACACTGATGAGCTGTGTTACTGCGGCGGGGTTTACATTTGTTGATTACTGGATTCCAATTTGTAGACAGTCTGTATCCATCTTCCCGGTTGAATTTTTTATGTTTTTTTATTTCAACCGCTTCACGTACTATCCTGGAGTAATAGTGACGATCGGTAGATAAGACCTTGGGTTGATGTAATTCGATCCAGTGGTTTGTTCCAGACTCCAACAAATGCTCAGCTATGGCAGACTTGTTAATTTGTCGGTTTTTTACAGCTGCGATATTTTCCTTGACCCTTTCAGCGATGGTTCGTTTGGTCTGTCCGATATAGGAACTACCACAACTGCAGTCGACCTTGTAGACGCCTGGCGTCAACCCAAGGTCTTATCTACCGATCGTCACTATTACTCCAGGATAGTACGTGAAGCGGTTGAAATCAAGAAACATAAAAATTTCAACCGGGAAGATGGATACAGACTGTCTACAACTTGGAATCCAGTAATCAACAAATGTAAACCCCGCCGCAGTAACACAGCTCATCAGTGTGTAGACGTCATAAGTGTTGTGTGTCGACGTACCGACAGTTCGGATAAAAATAAAAACAAAAAACAAGTGAGGGTAGCTGCCGAAACCCGCGCTTCACAAGGACGACGCTAAGATGACATCAGTCCTGCCGCGACCAAGGCTGTTGTAAGACGGCCGAAACGTCGGTAAAACATAGGTATTTATACCTTAAATTAATTAAATATATCGCGAATAAGACCCGTTTAAATTAAATTGTATGATGTATACAAATCGCGAAAGTTTAAAATCGATTAAATCCATTATGTTTTTTTTAATTATCAGTAAATACAAGGCTAAAATATTTTAAATATATTTACTAGTTTATATGCGATATGACACATCTCACCAATAAATATCTCATGTAAGAGACAGATGATGGCACGACTATATAGAACCAACTAACATCACTGACAATAATTTTGGCACGATCGGTGTACACATGGTTTTTGGCATAATGTGCTAACACCTGTTCCTTGCTTTGAACAAGTAAAAGCCCGGCCAAATGATTGTGCCGGGGTTTTACTTTAATTAAATAAATATTGTAATAAATATGAATTTATAACAAATATTTAAATAATTTTGAGAAACAAACCTTTACTTAAAATTGTATCTAAGAACGTCAAATTGCAGATGTGATTGCAAATGAAATATCAGACACTATTGAATCTGAATTTAACGAAAGTTAATTTTAATACGTTTATGTTCAGTGTCAGATTAAATACAAAAATTAATCATCACTATTGAACTGACAAATCACTCTTGAAGATAATGCGCTACCTTTAAGAATTACACTTATCAGCGCAGGAGCTCTGGAAGCGCGACCCGCCACAAAAACGAAACGCTTGGTAATTTGATTCACTCAAAGTAGGACAAAATACTTTACCTACAGACTGGTGTTAGCCTTAAACTCGAATTTAGAGTCCGAACTCCATTAGACACGTCCTCTTTTTCATCTTATGCATTAATTATTGCTTCATACATGTCAAGAACTGGTGCACAGTAACAGTCCCGTAATAAAATATGACTGCATCTTTCTTTTAAGCGCCATAAAATACGGTCAGGTCAGTAGGTCAATATCGGTGAGAAAAATGACAACACTTGTTTTATAGATGACACCATCAAGACATTTTTCCGCACCAATAATATCACGAAGAACCACAGATATTCCTGAATCTTGTCCTAGATACTTATTGAGGTGAGAGGGAGACACCGTGGGGGAAGGAGACAGAGAATATGCGGGAACGGAATTATGACGTCATCACCCTTTAGACATGTTTATCGAGGAGGGATATTAAGGAAATGGTGTCACTGGAAGTGGCTCGAACCCAGTAATGGAAGAAGGAAATAGTTAGCCAAAATTAGATGCAATTATATGGAAATGAAATATAGGGGGAAGACTTAGGGGGGAGGGGGACGCTGAAGCCGTATCTCTATTGTGACTGGAATTTTAATGGATCGTAATTGTTCGAGTTTTGGTTGAACTTTTTGTCATTCTGGTGTCTTGGATCGTGAAAGGATTCAGAACCCGTGGTCTTGTAACTTTTGTCATCGGTAGCAGTAATTTTGAAGTTTGGCTGAATAGGCTATTAAGTAAAACTGCCTAACTTAATTATCTCGATATTAAACGCTCAATTAAGGCAAGCCTTTTGAAGGCTGAATTCTAATTAAACCAGGTACGCCTGAATCACAATGGTTCAAAGAGCGTCTGAAAATTGACACCGTAAATCAAAACTTTATTACATACATATTTTATAATATGTATAATTTGATTAAATCCATGTCAAATAATTGTTTTGAAATTGACAAGGTAGATTATATATAGTAGAATGGAGAGGTTGACAAGAGAAAGATGAAATTCAGCACAACTAATAATTGTGCACCAATTGTTTTGTTTTTCGTGTGAGTGTGTGGCCAACTCTGGTGTCGGAGTTTTCAGACCGCCCGAAGGCCTCCGACATGGCCGATCCTATCGATCCTTATCCTTAGACAAGAACCGGGACCGACAGCTTTACGTGCCCTCCGAAGCACGGTAGTGCTCAGATGTAAATGCCACACACGGTCACCCATCCAAATGGCGACCTGTGCTAGCGTTGCTTTACTTTGCCGATCTGTTACGAACCGCAAGCCAAGTCTCGCTATGAGCGCTACACTGCACCAATGCACTATTATATGGGACTCGATTAAAAAAAAAACATATCTTTATATTTATAATTTAATGTATATTCTTTTATACAGTACCGTGTTGTATCCTTACACGCTTAAGTTTACTTTGAAGATTTGATAACAAACTAACAGCTCTGGGGGGAAATGACTTTCCTGGTCCATAACCTCACTTGTCTTCTCTCTTTTTCCCTTCTTTCTATCTGTCATAGGGGGCGAGCGTATTGCCGTTACCGGGCACATCACCAGACTCTGTGCTGCTACTGAGAAATCGGAAAAACACAGTAACACTTTTGCCCGACCCGGGAATCGAACCCGGGACCTCCAATCAGCAGTCGCATACGTTATCCACTGGACTACGGAGGCAGTCTATGATTACAGATAACTGTATGATTGACAAAATAACTATCATACATAGCATAGCATACTGGTGATGTAACTAGCTCGGTGACTCTTGTAAGGATGACCAGGTCTGTTTTGATCACAGTATCTATTTGTTTTGCAGAATTGGCCATTTGTTTTATAACTTCTAGTATACTTGGAATATCTATAAACATAATTCGTTATGCCTCCAAAATGTATAATGGGACACACATCTTGCCATTGATATCTTAATATATAAAATCCTTGCGTTACTGACTGACTGACAGACACGCTACACCCGAAACTATTGGGCGCAGAAAGCTGAAACTTGGCATGTATGTTCCTTGGAGACCGTAGGGATGCACTAAGAAGGGATTTCCCGAAATTCCCACGGGATCGGAAAAAACGGGTAAAGTTAAAAGAAATTGCAGGCGTAGCTGCTGGCGTCCTCTAGTACTATATAGAAATTCAAATTAAAACTTTAACAATTAATTCTGTTGACATTTTGCAATATCGCTTAAATTGTGCTCGAAGTTTTTGCATTTTTCCACTCACACTAAACTGCAATCCATCAAGTTAACACCACATTTAATTACTGTCAAAGATTTATAACTGCATTATTCGAATATAAATTGCACAAAGCTTTTAAAAGTAAAGTGCTTTTGCATTTATTTTGTATATTTTATGCCTAAAATATTTTCTTTCTCTTTAATTATTCTTTCTTTTTAATTATTACATGTGACAGAAAGATGTGGTCATAGAACGATGATGTAACAATAAAATTGAAAAAACAAATATGTTTTAGTAATCTGCGTAATATAGGTACAAGGTGTATTTTAGAATATAGACAAATATAAGTATAGCTTTGGCATTCTGAAAACACCTGAGAAAAGTTTAGTTATAATGATTACAGATTACATTCTAAGTTTTCGTGTAGATTGTTGAAAAACTTCTCATCATCGTAATGAATCAGCTGTGAATATGCCCAAGAAGTATATGACGGAATTTAAATTAAATTTTTTGACACCGAGGAAAACGTTGACACCGACCGGGATAGGAGAAAACCTAAAGACGTTCGTGTCGTACTTACTTAAACTACCGCAGTGTCCCTAACTTCTCATTAGTTGCAGGGTCGCGCGATTGGCTGTTAGCATTCTTTACCGTGACCCTGCCCCGGAACATTCGAACGTACTTTACTTGCGTAACGGATGATATTTATTTTTTTATTTATTTGCACAAAACACATTACAATCGTTATAAAAATATATATTAATAACAATGTTGTTTAGGATCTGGATCATAGCGTAAAATATGTGCATTGATATGACTATCGCGATAATTTGAATGCGATCGAAAATCTTCTTCCTAAAATATTATTTCACGAAGCATTTCCAGTAAATCTAAGTCTCAAATGATAACTGTTTACGAGACATGGCAACGAGAATATTGTCATAAAACTTGGTACATCGACGCTCAACCCGCTGTCATACGCCGAAGTTAATAGATTCTATACCAATATGTTAAGCGAATGTTCGTGTATATAGATGTATATGTGATTGGAAAACTGTCGGTCATTGAATATTGCGCTTGGACTATAGAATAAAACTATTTTGCGATTATATTATGGTTACAACCATATTATAATCCTGACATAGTTTTATTGAAATTATAAATTAATAGATGATGATGATCTAGTAAATAAGATGTAATCCAGATATTTGATATTAAACTCTAGCCTGACGCATATTTAATTTTGCAAGTTTAATAAATAAAAAAAATTTAAAAATATATTTTTATTTCAGGTAAACACCCATATTAAAACATATAACATTCATAAAATTTCATACATTAAAAAAACCATTATTACTAAATTAATTAAACAATTATTCTCATTTAAAATAATTTCACTACACTACTCATAATAAATATTAATTTACATGTTTATAGCAGACATTAGATATCGACGTAATCATTTGAAGCAAACATGACAATATATGTCATTAATTCAGTTTTAATTAATGAATGTATCTGGAGTGTTGAAAGCCATACACGAAGGAGTGGATTAATAAATGTACCATATCTGGTTTCTATATTATAATTTGTGTCTGTATTGATCTAGTTAGTTTTGTGCATGCTTTATACAAAGAAAGAAAACAAGAAAGAAAACAAAAAGTGACACTTCTTCAAATTATACTTTCACCTATACACCTAACGTTCAAAGTCAGTATGAAAATGAAATTGTATACTGTATAAAAGGCTTTAGGTATTCATAAAATAACAACAAGGCAACTACTGCCATGTCAACATAAACGGATATCCGTTTACAAAATAGGAAGTAAAAAGGGTTGCTTTTAAAATAACAAACGTGAAAATAAATCATACAAAATTGATCGTTTGTTCAATAAATATAGTTATAAACGCTACAGATATCAAAGTCCAAATAAATTCCGAATTCTTATTATGACGATACTTTCTGACCTCTTGGAGTCGGTTTACATTATCATTTCATTTTGAACTAGCTATTCCCCGCGGTTTCAACTGCGTTATTTCCGGTATTCGGCATCAATAGCGCCAGCCATTCATCCTACTTACTATATGCACTTAAAAGAGTAGGTATAAGTAGTTATTTTCAAATCACAAATATCAAATAAACACTCTAATTTTATTTATATGTAATGTAACAAACTGACAAACATATTTATCATTCTGCTCCTATTTTATCAAAATCTAAAAATAAATGACCAGAAATCGAGCATACCACCCATTACCGCTTCAGGTCACAGTCTAGACCCACCATTTGTTTCGTCACCATGCTGATATTTCTCGCCTCTAATACGGCGCCATACTTTAGTAATGGATTTATATCGCCTTGAGCTTAATACCATATTAATAGATTACATGCAAAGTATTAAAATTCAATTGTTAATTATCGTTTGCCCCGTGCCTCGGAGAGCACGTTAAACCGTCGGTCCCGGCTGTCATGAAGATCTTTGACAGTCGTTACGGGGAGTCAGTACCCTCAAATAAACTGATACTGCTCTAAACCGTGGAGTATCGCTATGTCTTTGGGTTGCGGAGGTCAGTCGGCAGTCGCTCTGTGGAAAAGTTGATATTCCATCATATCTGGTTAGACCAGTAAGCGGACCCTGGGCTCCAAAGCGTGTAGTTCTTGGATGCAACAGGGATAACGCTAGGGCAATGATGATGATATACAAAGCATTTAAATATTGATAAAGACGTCATGTAACTGCTACTCCACTGTAATCAATCATCGCTTCCCCGTGGCTCGAAGAGGACGTTAAGCCGTCGATCCGGTCGATCCCGGCTGTCTTGAAGTCCTTTGATAGTAGTACCTATACTCAGTAACATTGAATATACTGACTGCGGTCTAAGCCCTGGACTACCACTATCCCTTTGTGTTGCGGAGATCAGAGGGCAGTCACTCTGCGGAAAAGCTAGTATTCTGTCAAATATGGTTAGACTAGAAAGCGGACCCTGGTGTCCAGGGCGACAGACCCGGAGGCAACAGAGAAAACACTAGGACGAAGCCGAATCATTAGCTGCCGAAACATCAGTAATATCAGATATCTGTAGAAATATTATCATATCGTCAGCTTATACATACTTAAACAACTGAAAAATATATTATCACTTGAAATGCACGCAAGAATAAATACAGCTTGATTTATAACGCTCACGTAACTCCGCAGCACTGCGAACAACTTAACGAGGAGATACATCGATGAACTCGGCTAATAAGCTTCAAGTAAGCCGAGCAAGCTTCGGGTATAATTTCATTCTAGTTGATCTGTCTGTTCCTAGTTTCATATAGAGAATTTGAGCTGCTTTATTCTTCGTGTTATGTGTGTTATTATAATATATGTTATCTCTTGTAAAGTTGAATAAAAGTTAAGTAGAAAAAAAAATCAAGCGCGAATCTATTAATTCCTATTGTGCCTTACATACTGGAGTTCGCTGAAGGTGCTGTGTAAAAAGTTGCCTACGTCACTTATAAGGCTGCTAAAATCATTCAGATTACATAAGAAGTCGGTTAACAACTAGAGTAACATACTTCTACAATTGACGTTTGAAATAGCGTGGCAACCAGCCGAGATAGCCGACGTAGCTTTGAAATCAATATGCACCTTAGAAAAAAACCTATATTCATCTCTTTCACTTATTCAAAAATGACGTTCCAACATGTAAATTTGATAGAGACAAGAACTGAACGTTCATCGTGAAATGTGGTGTTCTCCAGTTTTAAAAATGATTTCCCCTGAAAACGTAACGGAAAGAAGAAGCACCCATACCATACATCGTAACAAAAAATTATGAACCCTAAAAATATAACCTTTTGAGCTGTCGTGAAAAAAAATTGGTACCAATTTGTGTAGAAATTGAAATAAACAAAATAAATATTCCAAATCTTTTAAATTTTCTGTTCCTTGTTTTTTGCTCAATCTGCCTTCAATACCATAAATGGTATTCTTGCAAAATACTCCAATAAATTGAAGCCCTATGAAGTGTACACGATAATCTGTAAATATCTTAAACCGACATTGAATATGCAATATCTGAAACCACGGCAAGATACTTGCTGATGACTTAATTCCCTTCACCAAATGTTTTCGTTTGAAGATTTTCTCACACAAAACTCTGTACACGCCATTTTTAATCCGGCTTTTTATAAACCTCCCGGTAAAAAAATATTCTCAATATGGTCCACTTTTCCCGGGTTGTAATCTAACGTATACCAATATCTCATCGCCGGTACTTCAGGTGAAGGAAACTTTTAAATAACGACCGCACCTTTTTTCCTTACTTTGTATAACATTTTTAGTTGCATATAGCTTCAATTTTTATGTTATACTTTACTCGTATTATACGAATTTTGCTGCGTGTTATTTTTAATTTATTTTAGTAACATAAAGGTTTTAGCTTTTTACTAAATGTCTAAGAAAATACATGCGATAACGACAACCAAAACATTTTGTATTTTTTCGGTCTATCGCGGGCTGTTTGTATTAGTTAATCTCCGAAAAAGCCTCATCGATTTTGACGAGATACTGATTGTCTGATGGCTTATTTTATGAATAATTCAGCTACGTTTAGTTTAGGTTACGGCAAAACAATCCAATTATTCATGAATTCGTGATTATGAAATTATACCACACATATATTATTTAAAAATGTTTTTATTTGAGGCGAGACGATATGTATGTATGTATGTATGTATTTGAAACGTTTTCTTTGTAGTACCTACTATCATAAGCATGCAGATGGAGTAAACCAAAAGCTAACGTCTTTTTAATTGATAAAGACATGGCGCTACTTGCGCTTATAGCACCTTTTCAACCGTCAAAAATCTTTCTAATACTCACATAAGATATAAGTAGTAGTATTTATCTTTTAAATAATACTAAACGTTTTTGTAAAATGTTTAAAGTACTTTTTAAATATGACACAACGTTTTGTAACATCTTATTAACAGTCTCTAATCTCTTCACAAATTGAATGAACCAACAGAAGCAACCGCATAACATTATAACGACGGTTACACATTAAATTACAAGTCGCGTGCGCTCGCAGTAATTATCTCGTTAGAGAACACGCCTGTGTACCAACCTTTACGACTTATAATTATAAACTTAAAGATGGAGAAAACATGCGATATGAAGGAATAAGGTCTGTTTATCGTATGGCTTTTATATAATGTTATGTTTTGATTTAGATATATTTCTTTTACGGCTAAATGTTGGGGACAATTCATTTATGTCGTTCATATGTAAGTTCGCGTGATGACGAAATAATAATACAAAGTGCCATCACTCTATTTCCTTCCCTACGTATTGTAAAAGATGACTAAGGAGAATACGAGAAGTAAATAGCATCGTTGGCCAGAGTTATACGTAGACTGACTGCCTCCGTGGTCGAGTGGATAGCGTATGCGACTGCTGATCGGAGGTCCCGGGTTCGATTCCCGGGTCGGGCAAAAAGTGTTACCTACTGGGTTTTTCTGAATTCTCAGTAGCAGCACGGAGTCTGGTGATGTGCCCGGTAACGGCAATAGGCTCGCCTCCTATTACGTGGGGCCTAAAATTTCATGGCAAAATGTGGGTATAACATTACACCCCTGCCTACCCCTTCGGGGATACAGGCGTGAGTCTATAAATAAATAAAATAAAATACGTAGACTAAATCCTCCTATTGACAAACAATGCTACTGTGACGCTAGTAAGGTAAGCCTATGTCCAGCCGTGGACCGTGTATGATGATATATTGGGGTAAGCAGCAGTCAAAATATTGCTTGCTGTGATATTATTTTGTCAAATCTTTTGGCGTCTATAGAGTATGTGGAAACTCAATTTATTATTCATGTGGTAAAATATTGGAAATTTTATCATTCTAACAATGTTTTCATTTGTTCGCAGGTAAGTTACTATTTCTGCGATGGACTTGACGCAGATAATCTGGTATACATTTACATAAATAATTAATTACCTAAAGATCTGTGATTATATATATATTTTATATTATATACTTTAATATTTGATGATTATATAGATTATACACTTTAATATTCTCTAAACCTTTCTCATGATCGTGTTAGGTATAACAAATGCATTTTATTTAATTGCAATACACTCGATTCGTTGTTCCTCAGTAATTAAGTTTATCGTAATCCTTCCTCGATCTTTACAGCATAAAATAAGGCAAATTAAGTAAAGGTCATTCTTGACTTGACAAAACCATCCAAAAGACAATATTACAATCATATATCATCATATACCATCCAAAAGACAATATTACAATATCAGTGAGTTATTGTCTTCACAGCGTTGTTGCCGCTTGCTAATATATCGAAATGGCACAACAGATTCATAAAGCGGTGGCATACATCGACCTATATTAGCCTAAAACTAGTTCACAATTTTTACCCGCAAGGTATATCCTTCAATATCAGTAAATACAATCGTATGCATAGTCAACTACAAAAGTCCCTTCACACCTCATTTTTATGCTGAAGTTGAAACTCCCCTCATCATGCTTCATGTCAGTTGTTTTGTGTAGAGCGTACAAGATATTAAGAATTATAATTTATTGGAACTAAAGCCACTCTAAATAACGTAAATTTATGTAGCCGTCTGTACAAGACGTAGCTCTATCGCCACAAGTAATCTTCAGTTAATTCTCATCACCATTCTAAACGCCAAACATCTACCTGCCTACTTGTCAGTCTGTTATCACTAACTCGTAATAATAATTAACCTAAGTACCTACTCACTTACCTAATTCCACTATCCGTATCTTCATCAGCGACCATTAATTGCTAAAGATCCTTCCAACCTTTGCAGGTATCTGTATAACTCAATTATATGGAATGTTCTCGAAGGCCCGCTAAAGAAGTAATTATAGTAATGCTCCGGATATGGTTGCAAGGTACCCCCGTTATGTAGGTTTGAATGCGAAAATGTTTTGTACAATTTTGGGCTGTTGAATATGTTTACGCAAATAGGCTGATGGTGAATTTGGTGGGATTGATCATGGGTCCAACCCGATTGATTGGGCCTGTGAACAAATAAAAAGAACAAGATTCTGCGTAGCTAAGGATCCGGGTCTGATTCACTATGCCTCGATAAGTTCCGGCTATTTGACCGAAAACTCTGCAGATACAAATTTCATCGTACCTATAAGAGAAGTAATTAAAACGACTTTAAGAGATGACAAACAACAAAATACTAAATTGTGAGTAAGTACTCCAAGTTATTTTTACAGTGTGAGGTGTAAAAAGTACCAGAATTATAATGGGAAACTTAAATTAGATACATCATTAATGAACATAAAATTCATCTTTACTGTCTGACGCTACAAGCTGAAATTTGGCATATATGTTCCTTGGAGGCAGTACGGGAGCACTAAGAGAGGATATTTGGGCAATCTCTCCACAAAGTGACTAAAACTTTCCACATGGACGGAGCCGCGAGCGAAGGCTTGTCGCAAATAAAACCTCTTTTAGAGAATCTTTCCAAATATAATAAAAAAATGTCCATGTTGGGTATTAAACGATACAGTTTACCAACACAATACGCTAGAACACCGCTCAAAACACACGATCGATCTACAACAAAGCCAAATTCCTCAATGGCTGCCGAGACCCTTGGAAACAGATGCCTTATTAATTCAATTCAGAACAAAAACCGTTGGGCGGATGGTTCTGTACAATACAACGCGGTGTTGGCAAAATTACCGCGATTTATGAACTGAAAAGATTAAGTTTGTTTACAACTCACAACTTTATCATGGAGAACAAAAGTTTGAAGACGGTAAAATTGTCGAATAAATGGATTCAGAGAAGTAAGTGCACAAATTTAATTCAGGGAAGGAAAGATTGTGGAAGTCTTGGATTTTCTTTATGACTATGAGTAAGTTATATAAATAAAAATTACTTTAATGGACGGCTCCACCCCGGATGACTAAAGGTCAACGCTCATTAGAGCCACCCGGCACCCACTCCGCACGGCGTCCACGAGTGGTCGCGCGGTCAACCAGCGGACCGCGCGCCGTCAACGAGTGAACGCCGCGCGGTCAACGAAATTCACGAATGATTCACGGCCACGGTGTTACCAGATGACATTTATAAATTACCTTGTTTGCTGACTAAAATTACCGTGTTTTGAGTAAAATTACCTTAAACTTATTTTCAAATTACAGTGTATATTATTTTATTACGATTAAATAAACGGTTTTTATAATTATTTAATACTTTTATTCAGAAATTATTCTTCCAAAAGTTCTTGCTCATAAATCGACAAAGTCATTTTATTCATTTATCTTTTGGTGGGAGTAAATAAATACAGTTTCCATTATTTTCTCCGAAACGATTGTTGACAAAATGTGAGTAAAAATATTTCCCTATAAGGTCTTCGTAATTAATTTTTAGCTTTTTCTAGTTTTTATATCAATTAACTTTTTCAAGTAATGCAATGACCACACACAACTAGATACTAAACTATCGTCTATGAATACACCTACTAACTACAAATTTTAACATAAGGTATGCTCATGAAAAACACTACCTAAAATATTTTTAATTCTGCCGGATTATATTACCTGCCAAGTAATTAAATCGTTAATGATTTCCCCGACATGACCAACTGCGACAGCCAGTGTTGCCAATAAAGGATTACTCGTAAGAACATAATATATTTTTGAGTAAAAATAAGAGTATCATTTACACAGTAATTAATAACCACCACATACCTTAGAAAAGAACACGGTAGTAGCTTATTACCGTAGACCGTGTCTTGCTCAAAATTGCCGTGCATCTACGGTGTTTACCGTGTATCTGGTAACATTCGTACGTGAATCATTCGCGGGCAGCGCGCGGTCCGCTTCGGACCCGCCCGTTGGCGACGAGCCGTCAACGCGCGGCAAGCATGCGAGCAGCGAGTTGCCACCGAGCCGTCCACGCGCGGGCGGCGGGTGGACCACCCGCCGCCCGCGCGTGGACGGCTTACGATAGAGGCGATCCGGTGACGCTACGGAGTTGATGTAGTGAGCGCATACCCATACAAATCCATATAAAGAATACTAACCGCACGAAGCGAGGCGGTGCGGAGTGGGTGCCGGGTGGCTCTAATGAGCGTTGACCTTAAGGCAGCAGGGATAGGCCGCGATAGGTGGACCATCGATTGCGGGATGCGGCTCAAGATCGGTCTGTGAGAAAGGTGCTTATGTTCAGTAATAGATGTCTCTAGCGCGATGTGATACTGATAATAAATAATATTGGACAGGCCATGTCATTATTATATTATTGGCCGATGAGCAAGATCGTCACGCAATGGTTGCCACATGAAAGACAGCGGAATAGAGGTAAATCCCGAAACTCATGGCGTGACTATGAAGTTAGCTTCGATATTAATTGGCCTATAACTTGACACAGGGTGAGAACGCTTGAAGGAGTTTAAGGGGGACCTTTGCCTAGCAGGCTGGGGGGTTAGAAAATTGTAGTCCGACAGGTTTCGTTGGGTAGCTTGTGCCTTGAATTTTTATTACCATTATATGGATACTAATCATAATAAGGACTAATGTATGTTTGTCTCATCATCATCAGCCCTTTATACGGTCTCCCACTGCTGGGCACTGGCCTCTTCTCACTATGAGAAGGGTAAGTCCATAGTCCAGCACGCTGGCCAAGTGCGGGTTGGCAGACTTCACTTTCATAAACATAATGGAGAACTCTCAGACATGCGGGTTTCCTCACCATGTTTTCCCTCACCGATAAGCAAGCGACAATTGACAATTTAATACGCACTTAACTCTGAAAAGTCATTGGTGCGTGCCGTGGATACGAACCAGAGACTTAGTCTGCGTAGCAGTCTGTCGGTCTCTCCACTCGGCTAACTATTAATTCGATAACTATTATTTATTTTTGCTGTTTTAGTAATCTTGTTAAATTATTGTATTATCGTCGGTCTTTGATAAATTTGCCAAATTTCACATCAAACCAAGTGTGAAAATAAATGGCTAACATTTTTGAAACACCATATTACATTATTTGATGATACCTCACACTATCTAACAGCTCAATAAAAAACCACTTACGTAATTACGTACGCGCTAGCTACCAAAACAAAGCGTTATGACATTTTATTTCACCATTTTGTTGGCGCAGTTGAAATGTATCACCAATTTGATGCCTATAGTTGCGAGTTAAACTGGCGGCAGATGCTGCCCAAACTAAAACTACTTTATTGTAAAACATTGACGAAATATTTTTTTTTTGTCCAATTGGTTTAGTCCTATCCTTCTAATGTAAAATTAATCATGCGAGTTATAGATACATTTGGTATAACAAATGAATATAGATTATTTACTTAGAAGCACATTTCCTATGGGCGATCTGAAGACAAACTTTCTGCGACCCAAATTGCCGCTAGGTGGCGTGGCAGTTGTTCCCCCAATGTAAGAGCAATAGAGACGGACGTTCTCCCAGTGTACCCTAATTGAGATACACGAGAGCAAGAGAGAGACGGAGAAACGACGCCAGCGCCGCCAACTACGAACTAAACTGGGGACAGACCCCACTTGGAATCGGCACACGAAATTCTTAAGATCTGCGGTTCTATGTAAATCTACTATTATCTCTTGAAATCGTTGGAACAAATGTCGAATTGAGAATAAACCGTCTTTAAAAGGTCTTTCTAAAAATTCTTAGTCAAAGTCTATGAGGTCTATACTATTAATTTACATACATATGTACATACATACATACATAGACTCATGCCTGTTTCCCAGAAGGGGTAGGCAGAGACATATTGAACGCCCACTTTTTGCCAGTGTTTTGATCCCACGTAATAGGTGGCGAGCCTATTGCCGCTTATCGGGATATTTTGTTTGCCAGAGCCTAGTCCGTTGATCGGCAGGTGCACCACTTGCAGGTGAGGTTGGTTTGGGACCCTAAGTTCTTGATCTATTAATTTAGCCATTATAATTAGTCATCGTTCCATAATTAGGCAGATCGAGACCCTAGCAGATTAACACCGAACTCAAAAACATGAATCTCATGGGGTTTATTAATCATCATCATCGGCCCTGTATATAAATTGTCCCACTGCTTGGCACGGGCCTCTTCTCACTATGAGGAGGGTAAAGCCATAGTCCACCATGCTTCATTCAGTTCGGTTCGGTTGGCAGACTTCACATGTCTTTCGAGAACATTATGGAGAACTCTCAGACCTGCAGGTTGCCTCACGATGTTTTCCTTCACCGTTTAGCAAGCGATAATTAACAATTTAATACGCACATAACTCCGAAAAGTCATTGGTGCGCGCCGTAGATTCAAACCCGGACCCTCTGCGTGGCAGTTTGTCGGTCTCTTCACTAGGCTATCGCCGAAAATATTAATGCGATATAGGTATTATAATTAGTCATTGTTTCATTATGAGGCCTATCGAGATTATTCGAGATCCTAACAGATTAACAGAAAACAAAAACGTGAATTTCATTATTTAATTTATTTGTTTTAACGGTTTCAAAAATGCCACATATTCCACTGTTTGCAGTATCAAACGCGAGTTCCAGTGATTCCACAAACATTTTAATTCGGATATTTGTTTTAATCTATTGTCTGCAGCTGAATGGAAGCTGATGGATACCGTATAATTGATAAGGATCGCCGTTAATACGATGAATAGAAATAATAGGGTGTTTGGGCAACCTCTTTTGATAAGGCTTTCGGTTCATAAAGAAAGGTTTTCGGTTGGTGTGATAATTAACTCAAAGATAAAATAACGAAAATTGATGCTGGAAAACTGGAGCGTGAAATTGTTGTCATATATACATAATATTTGTTGGAGAAGTTTGTTATTTTATCCATTATACTTTCATTTTTCCAGCATGATTTTTGTTGATGCTGGCTTACATTTGTATTATCTTGGCTTGTACTTATATTTAATAGGCACTTTAGCAATGCTATTCTCCTATTTGCAACGAGGACTTCGTCATCAAAAAAGCTTTGCGCTCATCGGTCCACTTCGATGTCAGATCGTAGTGGAACTCGAAACAAGCCAATTCAATGAGAACATTGCAGGTAATTTCACTGCTTGCGAATAAATTATATTTCCTTTTTTGTTCTCTTGAATAAATCCCAAAAAACGAAAAGCGACTGGAATCCGTCAAAATCTTCTTACAGCATTTCGCTGTTCATTGCTAGACATCATCATATCAGCCGAAAGACGTCCACTGCTGGACATAGGCCTCCCCCAAGGCTCTCCACATAGACCAATTCTGAGCTATCCGCATCCATCCGCTGCCCGCGACCCCAACAAGATCGTTAGTCCACCTTGCGGGAGGCCTGCCTCTGCTACGACGTCCTGTGCCTGGCCGCCACTCCAGAACCTTTCTGCTCCAACGGCCATCGGTTCTTCTGGCTATGTGCCCTGCCCACTGCCACTTCAGCCTGACTATTCGGAGAGCTATGTCAGTGACTTTGGTTCGCCTGCGGATCTCCTCATTTCTGGTTCAATCTCGCAGGGAAACTCCAAGCATAGCTCTCTCCCTCTGAGTGATCCTGAGCTTCTGGATAAGGCCCATAGTAACCACGTCTCGGCTCCGTAGATCACCACTGGCAACACACACTGATCAAAGAGTTTCGTCTTGAGACACTGCAGTGTGGCATATCATTACATCCTATATCCCGCAGGATATCGGACGTGATGATATGCCGTAACTTCCCGAACGCCGCCCAACCGAGTTGCGAATTCGACGCCTCCTCCGCTCGAAGCGACCTCTTTCTCGAAGTTGGACCTACCCAATTGGATCATTTGTCCCAGGTAAACGTACTTGTCGACAACTTCGAGTGTAGAGTTCCCAACCTGAATAGGAGCAGGTACAACATGGCCGTTAGACATGATCTTCGTCTTGTCCATGTTCATCTTAAGACTTACTTGTTGGGAGACACTACAGAGGCCACCGAGCATTGTGCCGAGGTCTTCCATGGTCTCAGCCATGACTATGATATCGTCAGCAAATCGAAGGTGATTGATGTACTCGCCGTTGGTGTTGATGCCGAGTCCTTCCCAGTCCAGAAGCTTGAAAACGTCTTCCAGCGCAGCGATGAACAGTTTCGGAGATATGACATCTTCCTGCCTCACCCCTCACTGGAATCGAATAGTTTTCGAGCTCTGGTCCTGAAGGCGGACTGACTTGGTGGCATTTTCGTACAAACACTTCAGCACTTCGATGTATCGGTAGTCGATCTGGCACCGATGGAGAGCCTGCAGCACTGCCCAGGTTTCGATCGAATCCAAGGCTTTCTCATAGTCCACAAACGCCAAGCATAAAGGCTGGTTATACTCCTCAGACTTCTGTATAACCTGCCGCAGCGTATGTATGTGGTCTATGGTACTATAGCCTTTACGGAAACCGCCTTGTTCGGGAGGCTGGAAGTCGTCTAGCTTGCACGCAAGACGATTTATGTTGACTCATGAAAACAACTTATAGACGTGACTCAGAAGTGAGATGGGTCTGTAGTTCTTCAAAAGGGTTTTGTCACCCTTCTTGAAGAACAGCACCATCACACTTCTGTGCCAAGCCTGTGGCATTTTATCCTCCAGAATGACAGGACTAAAAAGCGTACGGAGCATTTCCAAAACGGATGAGCCGCCAGCTTTCAAAAGCTCCGTGGTAATTCCATCATCACCCGGTGCCTTGGCACTTGGTGATGATAGAATGAAGCAAGCTGTTTTTTAGCTGTTTTAGGGCCACACTAATCTCGTGCACGCTGACGTCATAGACATAGGCTGATTCTAATTTGCGACAAAATAACATTATGAGTAAATAAGTAGAATTAGCCTTCTATACTAGCCAAACGTGGTAAAGTGACAACTCCAGTAAGATAATTATTTAATTCACTTGCGCAGTAATATTGCAGAAAATTCCACCAGCCCAAAATTAACCCACGGATTACGCAAATAAACTTGTTGACATATTCTCATACATATTTTGATTTACCGCCAGGGATCCGTAATGACAGGTCATGTCTAGCGGCGTATGTAATTAATGACAAGTTAATTGACACCGTCACGGCTCTTTCACAACGTGTGCGGGTTATGAGAAAATGATACAGTATTACTCGCTGTTTTGTAGGGGCATTTAAAAGTGATAGCCAAGTTTATATAGCGGCATATTTTCTAATTGGTCTGCTAGTGTAGTTTGTATTTATGTTAACTATCTTTGTGAGTAGTTGGTATCGGCTGGACGCGGAAATTTGAAAATACATCTCAGCAGATTGTCATTGGAGAAACCTACATCAAAGAGCTCAGATATTTACATAGAGGCGCATTTCTTATGGGCGCTCTGAAGGCAAACTTCTTTCCGTGTGGTGACGGATTAAGAAAACAGCATGTCACCACCTCATGTCATCCCATGGGTGTCGTAAGAGCCGACAGAGGGAACATATTATGTAGAGAACATCACTGTAAGAGAAGGAAAACTTGACACAAACCCTATACCAACCCGTTTGGCCAGCGTGGTATAGTAGGCCAATTCCTCCTTTAAAGGAGAGGCCTAGTCCAACAGTGGACTGTTAAAGGCTGATGACGACGAAGACAAACTTTCTGTGACCCAAATTGCCGCTTGGTGGCGTGGCAGTCGCGCTGTGACAGCTGTCTCTACGAGAGCAAGAGAGCCGAACGTTCCTTCTGTGTATCTTAACTACGAGAGCAAGAGAGACGGAGAACGACGCCAGCGCCACCAATGGCGCCAACTATGAACTAAACTGGAGACAGTCTCCACTTGGAATCGGCTCACGACATCCTTAAGAACTGCACTTCTATGTAAATCTGTATTTATTGCTACATTCAGCAATGGTCTACAGTGGGCTGATGATGATAATGTTTGTGAGATACATAACTTAAGAGCCGAAACTTAATGTCAATTGCCTCGTGTTAGACGTCAAATTGGACTTAATAAAATTAAAATGTAATCATTTCAACTTAAAGATGTTCTGAACACATGCCACTACCAAAGCTCTACGTACAGACCAAATTTGAGCCGCTCGCATGTAACTGCTTCCCGTAATCCCGACAAGATCATATGTACATTTTTATGAAGAAAAAATATAAAAGTATGTAGCTCTGTTCCTATTGAAGCGGTCCTCATCGTTTCAGACAAACCATTTTCTACCGTTTCAATAAGGTTTAAACGCCTATTGAAATCTTTTTCATTTTTTTTATATTACATACATACATAGTCTCACGCCTATATCCCCGAAGAGGTAGGCAGAGGTATTTTGCTACACCAACTTTACGCCAGATTTATTTTAGTCCCACGTAATAGGGGCGAGCCTATTGCCGTACCGGGCACATTACCAGACTCCGTGCTGCTACTGAGAATTTCCTAACGGAAAAACCAAATAACACTTTGCCCGACCCGGGGATAGAACCCGAGACCTCCCAATCCCACGCGCACATTTATGCCGCGAGACCAACGAGGCAAATAGAAAGATTTCAATAGGCGTTTAAACTGATTCTATCGTAAACTACGTACCTTAATAATTCGTCAAGAGATTTCTTTGTTAGTAACTAAACTATCAGGAATTTGTGTAACAAACCTTCACTTTTAAATTGCATTGGGCATTAAAGACTAAAGCAAGCATAAGCCAAAGAAATGTAGACAAAATCTGAATTATATTTTGTATTTGTTATGTAATAGTAAGGCTATTCATTCCACATGAAGCCAAAATTGTCAAGGTAACAAAACAGCCAAAATATCCACCAAATAAATTGTAACCCGTCTCAATCGGCAGTGGCTGTAAATCTTCACCCAATAGTTTGTCCGGGAACGCCATGTTATTCTATTCATATCAGTCCGTGATCTTGGCAGCCAACATGAAAACAACCTCGTATTGTACGATGAACTCTGGCCAAGTATCTATCGAGATGTTCAACTCATCATCCGGTCGTAAAATACAAAATAAGTAAACACTGCGGCACGGAAGTTAAGTGCTAAGACACAGGTCGCGCGATAATGGAGCAGAGATAGCCTTGCCGAGATATAGACTGCTATGCACAGTCTTAGGTTCACGCAACACTAACATTTTGAAATGATGTGCGTATTCAATTGTTAATATCGCTTACTAAACGGTAACGGAAAACACCGTTAGGATACCTGCATGTATGAAAGCTGTCCACAATGTTCTAATTTTTTATTTATTTATTTATAGTCCCACGCCAGTATCCCCGGAGGGGTAAGCAGAGGTGTAAATATTACACCCACATTTCGCCATGAATTTTTTGGTCCGACGTAATAGGGGGCGAGCCTATTGCCGTTACCGGGTACATCACCAGACTCCGGGCTGCTACTGAGTATTCGGAAAAACCCAGTAACACTTTTGCCCGATCCGGGAATCGAACCCGGGACCTCCGAACAGCAGTCGCACACGCTAGCCCCTGGACCACGGAGGCAGAGTTCTAAAAAGACATGTGAAACCATCTGCCAAACCGCACTTGGCTGTATTTTAGGGTATACACACAAGAATATTCAATTCTTTTTTATATTGTTGGAGAATGAACTAATATGTTCAAACACCGCACGCGTAACATTAAATACGCACCAACCAAGAACTAATCACTTTCGTACAATCAAAACTCATAGCACGGGCAATAAGCTTTTAATTTCGGTCACGCTAAAACTTAACTAGCGGGCGCGGCGAGTGACGTAACTCATGACGTCACAAGCATCACGTCATCACGACTCTAATTGGACGTGGAGTACCCTTGGTATCTGCGAAAATTATTTTCTATAATTATGGCTTTGGCCCGACCGCTTTGTGCCACTGGTGTTAGGAACGACTTTCGTATTATGATTTGTGATTTGTTGGGATACTGTGTGAACTTTCAATGGGATGGGTCTTTGTTATTTGTGTCCGCTTTGTGTCATTGGCGGGTAATAGTTAACTATAATGGATGTACGGAGGGTATTGTTCATTTGTATTTTAGAAGAGCGTCGCTGATTTTACACGGTCCGCGGCCGGTAGAATATAACCCCTGAATTACATGAAAAAATATATGAAATATCTTTTACTTGACCAACGGTATTATGTAATTACACGAATAGGTTATAATATATCTATGGTTATAACTGACAAATTATTATTATTATTATTTGCAGCCTAACCTGTCCCCTATCCTGACGATCTTTGGGCTAAAACTACCACCACGGGTCCCAGATCGAAAGAGGCCTCGCGGCAAACCCAAGATTAGGTGGCAAAATGATTTAAAGCTCTATTATGCAGAGTGGACAACAACAGCTCTCGATAGAGAGAGGTGGAAAGAAGGTAGTGGGCAGGAACAAGCGACCTTTGCCCTGCAGTGGGACAGGTTAGGCTGCAACTGACAAATAATTAAAACTTTACTTTATTTAGATTATAACTGACATATAATTAAAATAAATTTAGTTTGTTTAGATGTCCTTGATAGCTACTTAAACCCAGTAAAAGAAGGTACTTAACATTTTACTAAACCTTAGTTTCTAACTTCATCTCGCAATCTTCAAAATAAACCAATTTTAAAAACTAATTCTATAAGAATATTTCAATTTTCATTCAAAAATCACATCTTAATGTCTCAAACATGATTGCCGGGGACCGCCAACGAATATTGCGAAATTAAGGTATAATGACAGTAATAAATGGATTTTTTTGGAAATTAAGGAGAATTTAAAAAGGCAATCCAAGTTTGCCCTTATCTAAGTGCTCAATCAGACTGCACTAGCGGGTGCGGGCGCGGGCGCGGGCGCTCGGGTCTTGGCGTCTGCGTATTCACAGTGCCGAACGAGCTTCGAGTGTCCCTGCACATGTGTTTGGTCGTTCTCAAACTTTGAACTGCTACGTATTTAGAAGACATGGATGAAGATTTGCTTTTATTAGAACCGGGATCGACAGCTTTACGTGCCCTCCAAAGCACGGTAGCGCTCAGATGTAAATGCCACACTTGGTCACCCACCCATGTGGCGACCTGTGCAAGCGCTGCTTAATTTTGCTGATCTGTTACGAACAACAAGCTAAGTCGCGCTATGAGCACTACTAACATTATAGCAAACTAGATTATTTTAGCCACAAGTAACGAAGAGTAACAAATTGCTTAAAAATTACGTTTGTTGTATGGGATTTACTTTTTTTAAATTTATTTTGAAAGATAATATTCAAATACATATTCTGTGAAAATTTTAAGCGTCTACTTGTTACCGTTAGTAATTTTGAGCAAAAAATACAAAAAAAAAACACGATTATTGTATGGAACCCCCCTTAATATTTTCATTTTTTTATTTTTAGTATTTGTTGTTATAGCGGCCACCAAAATACATAATTTGTGAAAATTTCAGCTTTCTAGCTATTACGGTTTATGAGGTACAGCCTGGTGACAGACAGGCAGACAGACACAGACAGACAGCGGAGTCTTAGTAATAGGGTCCCGTTTTTTACCTTTGAGGTACGAAACCCTAAAAATATGTAGGTAAATCAAAAAAATATGTATAATTTTTTCTAAATATATATTCTAGGTATAATAAAGCACAACAATGACTTCAGCTAAGTCCCCAAAGAATATTGCAACACTTTTATAAAAGACGAACTTTATCATTATTAATTTATTCCTAGGTCTAAAACAAACTAATTTATAATAGGGACGACGAAAACTTGTCCCAGAGGTGTTATATGTTAATTTTAGATGCGAACTTTCTTAATTAGTCGGTCATATCGTTTAAATTATTTACTATATTTATTTACAGCAATAGAATTAAATATATTATATAAACAGAAAATAGTGAATAAAAATTATGAACAATTTTTTCAATTTATGTAAAAAAATATTCTAAGTTATTTAAAAAGAGTTGTCGTGAAGCTAAGACTCTTTATTTAAAATCAAATTGATGAAATGATATAATTTTGTTCAAAATGCAGTTTCGATCTAGTCTTAGTTTTACAAATGGTATTCTCGTAAATGAACTTGAATGGTACCGTGACTAGATTGTGAATTGAACAAAGTGTCAAAGTATGTTTCAACGTCGAACTATATGTTAAATTAGACCATAATGACATTAGGTGTAGCAGTATTCCAATTGCGAGTCAATTCAAAATCAAATCGCATTTTGTTCAAAATACAGTGTCTTTTCCAATACGAGGATCGGCCCTCTGATACGCAACATCTGTGCTTGCATAGACGTACTTTATTTGAAAAAGCACTTAGTGCTCGACACAGGTAAGAATGATCAGCGAATACCTTCGATTATGGTTGATGGAAAAAGTACGAATAATTAAAATATTTCTAAAAAAAATAAAGAAAACCTGACTATAAAAAACTATATAAGTTTATAAGTAGTAGAAGCCGTAAGCTATATTTGATTTCTCTGTGCATTTACTTTGAAATTGCAATACATACTTATGCTTTTAATCATATTAAACATGGAAATTCATATTTCATTTAATCCGACGTATCGGGTGCTTTATGGCAGCCGTAAAGCATCCAAGTTGGGCAAGTTTAAGATACAATCTGTTAAAGTAGAAGTTTTGTTTATTTAATGCTCATTTATGTACCTATCAGTAATATCAATATCTAAGATTTTTATAATTATTTTATGTGTGCATATAGTTATTTACGTATGTATGTATTTGGATTATACATTTTAATCTAATGTCTAAAATCATACCAAGTTCGCATGGATAGCTAGTTTCCTTTATAATGACACATGACGAGCCGGAATGCTCCACCACTTTATCATAGAAACAAATGGCTTTCCATAAATCAATTACATTGCAGACAGGTGTACAAATCTTTCAACACATTCAATTCCTACATTTTTCCATTTAAATAACATTACCTGTGTTTGAATTGCAAAACAATCAACTGACAAAATGCTTATGCAAATTACCGGTACAAATCGACGTACATGTCATAACATTCTTCTTCGAAAACACACGAAATATGTTACTTACATTATAAAAGGTTTCGTGTCCAACAGTTTATTACCAATTATTTTTACTTAATGCAAATTTGTGGTATACCGCTGTGAAATTATTACAGTCCTATGCAAAATAGGTTTGAAATTGTCATGAATTGCCAAGCGTCTGGAAATATTTATTTTTTACGCTCAAATAAGTCCATTTGGCGTAGCGAACATTATTTAAGTCGCGTAATAAATACAAATGTCCTCGGCTGACTTTATTTTTTAGTGGCTGTTTATGAATGTGAGATTGTCGTGAGCTTTGCTCGAAATAATTTTTCAAGTGTAAATAGGAGGTATAAATGTTTTGGCGTATTGGTCGAAGAAATTTATTTTATTTATAGACTCACGCCTGTATCCCCGAAGGGGTAGGCAGAGGTGTAACATTATACCCACATTTTGCCTTTTGCCGTTACCGGGGAAATCACCAGACTCCGTGCTGCTGCTGAGAATTCTGAAAAACCCAGTAACACTTTTAGCGACCCGGGAATCAAAGCCGGGACCTCCGATCAGCAGTCGCATACGCTATCCACTGGACCTCGGAGGCAGTCTGGTAGATTTAAAAGAGAGGAAAAAGATGGATTGACAATGCAGGTGGGGTAGGGTATTAAGTGTATAGTGTTGGAAAACAAAGAAAATATTTTAAGATTAATTTTTTATTATAATAAATCTGAAGAATTGGTTTGTTGGGTTGGACGCACTTATCTCTGGACCTACTAGTTCCCTTTAGATTATTCTTTATGTGTAGCCTAGCCCATTTATTCAAATTCAAATTCAAAATCCTTTATTCATTTGGGTCACAATGTGACGCTTATGAACGTCAAAATAATAAATTTATAAAATAATTACTTGTACTCAAATTTAAAACACTATTAATGTATGCTTCTACATTTACATTTACTGCCACGTTCGCAAAGCAATAGGTAGAACCATGAGAAAGAACGGGCAATAAATCTCACGGTCACTCTTTTTCATCGCCAGGTTTTGCATAATACACAATTTACATTTTGTAAGGTGCTGCAACTGTTACACCTTCTATATCACTTGTATATATTTACTGTACATGATAATACTCAAGCATAATACTTTTGGTTAGCCTCCTCAGAATAGACATGGTGAAACAGGAGCATCCACTTACATTATATATACCTAATAATGCAGGCAATCCGCGAAGGTGATCAGAACCATGATGGAAATGATGCAGTTAAATATTAAAATCTAATACCAGCCCGCAAGACCGTCATCGACCAGTCATCGCAAGTAGCACCCGTTCACGAGTATTACGCATGTGTATTGAGAAAGGCTAGGCTATATCTATATATAACATCGCGCTTTAATAAAGCAGTTATAACCGCGCGCTCAGCAAATATTATGTTAAGTTAACTTGAACATATTCAACGGGCAAGCTACAAGTAGTGATGTCGACAATTCTTGCTTCACGAGAATTATTGCACCGATCCGTTTAACACAAAATCAATTACTGTGATACGGAGTTCCTATAAATCGACAGTGATGTATTACGGGAAAAGTCAATATAAGAATTGGTAGCGACTGTACAAATGTGACTGCATGGATCCCAGCTGAAAATGCTCAATATATTTTGTATAGATACATTATATATTTTTGCACAATTTTGCCGCTTGAACCAATTTATCAGCCTTAAAATTAGTAAGACATTTTATTTAGAAATTTGAAGCATATTTTTGGAACACTTATCATTAAGTATTTATTATACCTGCCTAAAATTCTCTCTTCACACACCGCACCTTATATCAAAGCTTTTTGTCTTTTTCAGTCTGTCTATCCTAAGGTTGCCTATAAGAAATCGCACTCTGCGATAAGGCCACCCTTGTGCATTTGATATGTATCTACATTTAAGTTGTTTACACCGAATGTATACCAACATTTGCACAATAAAGCAATTATCTATCTATCTATCTATTATTATAAATGTATGTGCGTAAAAGTTACAGTAACCTTTTATACTACGACGTCAGCATGGATGGCGTAGTGAATGAAGCGGCTGCTTCGGCACTTAGCACTTGGCTTTTGGGTTCAATTCTCACCCGGAACTACAGTTTGTGTTACCCAACAATTGTTGTTTCGGGTCTAGGTTCTCTCTGTGTCTGTTGTCAGTGCGTGCGTCGTCTTCTACAGAATAAAAACGATGATCCATTTGTCTACTGTGCGTGTGGTGATGTATTAAGAATACGGAATGTCACCACCCCATATCATCCAGTGGGTGTCGTCATAGCCGACAGAGGGAGCATATTATGATGCAGAGAACAGCACTGTAAGAGAAGGAAAACTTGATACATACAAACCCTATACCAACCCGTTTGGCCAGCGTGGTGTAGTAGGCCAATTCCTCCTTTCAAAGGAGAGGCCTAGTCCAGCAGTGGACTGTTACAAGCTGATGACGATGATTCTTCTATCCTTCAACAAAACGATTTATGTGACCTAAAATTTATGCGAAGCCTAAATTCACAATTGCTTTCTTTGATAGGAGTTGTTTTTCTAAAGCTTATGATGTGTGATGTGGGCTACCTCTTGGACTAAAATAGCAAAGAAAATTTGAACCCTATGGTTAAACATTTAAGGTTGTATTTAGAGTAGGTAGGTAAAGTTACTTACACCCCTTAAATAAAGTGTGCAGCAATCATCACCCAAGAATAATGTCCTTTTTCTTTGGTCACGCTCATTAATTTTTATAGCCTTTTCGGAATTTTCTTTATGTGGATTTGGATCAGGACTTACTTTTACACGCAAAGTAGGTTAAGTACCTACTTTGCGTGTAAAAGTTCGTTTTTTGTAACGTAAGTTGGTACTTCATTAATATTATTTTAAAGGTAATGAAATGGTAATGTCTCTCCGCATCGATGTCATTGTGGAGAAGACGTCGATAGCCTCGGACACCATGGGCTGTCTTGCAGCAGAAGCGCTGGTAGAATTCCTCGTCATGCTAACCTAAATGACATAATCCGTCGTGCTCTTGTCACGTCTGGCGTACCAGCTGTCCTTGAACCAAATGGTTTGGTACGCGACGATGGGAAGAGACCTGACGGTATGTCATTATTGCCATGGAAAATGGGTAGGCCTTTGGTGTGGGACGCAACCTGCGTTGACACCCTCGCGCCATCCCATATTCCAAGCACGGGAGGCCATGCTGGCGCTGCTGCTGCATCTGCGGAAACCCTCAAACGGCGCAAATACAGTAATCTAGTAGCTAATTATGTATTTGAGCCGTTTGGGGTGGAAACGCTAGGCTCATGGGGTCCGAGCGCTCGCTCTTTATTCCGAGATATATCTAAACGGTTAATCGACGTCTCACGTGACCAGAGGGCTGGTTTATTCTTTGCTCAAAGAATCAGCATTGCCATCCAGCGTGGCAATGCTGCCAGCCTTCTGGGCACGTTACCCGATGATATTGATGCGGAGGCATTCTACGACGCCTAAACACACCTGTACATATTTTCACTTTTTATTTTTAGATTCATGTACCTATATATATTTATATATATGTTTAGATATTATGATTATGTAAGATAGCAATGTATATAGTTAAAATTAATAACCTAGTATAATGTTACTGTGAAAATTATTCAAATAAAAATATATATGAAATGTATGTAAAATAATCTGCACTGGTCCCTAGTATCACCTTGACTTTAAATTATCTGCTGTTCGTCCTTGCTGTTAGAATTTCGCAAGATCTCACAAATTACTAAAATAAAACTAATTTCATGTAAGTTACATGTTTCATCAATAGACCAGTCAAATAAAAATAATAATAAAACAATAAGTCATTACTGTGATCAATTTATCAGACTTTGTGGTTTTTCTACTGGTCTGTTGGTAAGTTATCTTGCAACGACTTGGCTAGAAAGTTAGATGGCTCATAGAGAAAGATCCCGGGGCCGCCAGACCTTACTTATTTTCTCAGAAAGGAAATGTATAGAATAATGTCGTTTTAGTATCTGCTATGAGTGTACGCATACTTGCTAGCTTGAATCGTGGGCCAATTTTTAGTTATGAGGTGCTAAAGGTCCTCGGGAACAATTTCCATAAATTTTCTAAATGCACCCCCTAGTGGTCTCTATCGATAGCTAGATATTTTGGAAACTTTAAATCGTCTGGTAAAAATTACCGCCGCCGAAATGAGTGCGACAGTGTTATTTATAAATTTTTTATAATATTTTCTAAACATAACTAAAATTTAGCACTGAGAAGTTAAGAAAAGTTAGGTCCTAATATTTTTACCTAACTATAGCACCTCGTACCTAAAAATTGGCCCACGATCCAAGCTAATAAGTATGTGTACACTCATGACACATAATAACACTACATTATTCTATACATTTCGTTTCTGAGAAAATAAGTAAGGTCTGGCGTCCGTGGGCCCTTGGACTATAATATCATATTGATGATATTAAAGTAGTTGCTAGTTATTATTTCAAAGTTGTTAAGCTGAGGCTGAGATTGAATTCGGAAATTGTCATTAAGACCTGTCAACAGGCAGGGAGGTAGCGATAGCTTAGTGAAATAGCAACGGACTGCCATGCAGAGGGTATCGTGTTCGAATCCGCGGCGCACATTACTAACTTTTCGGAGTTAGGTGCTTATTGAATTGTTAACCATCGCTTGCCCCGTGCCTCGGCGAGCACGTTACCTCGTCGCTCCTAGCTGTAATAAAGATCTTTGACAATCGCTATAGGGCGTCATTACCTTTCAATAAACTGACACTAAACTAAACTTTGGAATATCGCTATCTATTCGGGTTGCAGAGGTCAGACAGTCGCTCTGTAGAAAGCTAATATTCAGCCATATCCGGCTCGACCTGTAAGCGGAGCCCGGGTAGTTGCCCGCTAGGAGGATGATGATTATTAAGACCTGTCAACAAATAATGTATCATCATCATCAGCCTGCAAGAGTCCACTGCTGGATATAGGCCTCTCCAATGGCACGCCATTCAGCCCGGTTTTCGTGTCCAGCCGCTGCCAGCCACTTTGCGTATAACGTCACTCCACCTAGCCGGAGGGCGTCCTACACTACGTAAAAAATAAATAATGTATACAAGTCGCAAAAGTTTTAGTTGATATGTTTTAACTCCTGCAGATACGTTATGAACTGTTAAACGGCACCACAGCATACAACATTACATGTAATATGTAATCAGCGAGCGACACTCGTGTGGGCCATAAAAACAAGGTTTAGATACAAGCCCATTTCATCTGTATAATTGTATATAAAAATTCTTGTGCTACTGACTGAGAGAAAACGCGCAGCCAAAACGGTTGGCCGCAAGAAGCTGAAATTTGGCATGCATGTTCCGTGGGGACAGCAGGGGTGCACCAAAAAGGGATTGCCCGAAATTCCCAAGTAATTGGACAAATCTTTGAAATTAAAAAAAATCGTAGCTGCTGTCATCCTCTAGTAACGTATAAACGTCGCAAAAGTTTAAGTATGCATCTTTTAACTAATGCAGAAACGCATTAGTTAAAAGATGCATATTAATATATAAACTGCTAAACTCCACTACAGCATACAACATAACACGTAATATGTAATCAGCGGGCGACACTCGTCATGTGGGCCATAAAAACAGCGTTTAGGCACAAGCCCATTCATTTCACATTACGTCGTATGAAGACGTTCGCGGCGTAAACTCGCGGTAAACTTACGTGTTGTGGAAGCAGATGTGGGGAATTTATGTTCAATTTCGGGTGTAGTAACGTTTGGCGGAGATATGTGTTGTTTGAGATCAAATGTTTGTTGTCAGATGGGAAGTTATTAGTGTTATCTTTATATGCAGGGCGGAGGAGGCAGGATAGAGGCGGAGTGCAGAAAGATAATATTGTTCATAATAATTTGCTTTTGCCTGCGTATTGTCCGCGTATCACTTACATGTACATTGAAACTTATCTTCAAAACCCTTTCAGTACTTTTCTGTTAAAAAACAAAGGACCATACATAAATACAATCTGCCTCACAAACTTTCACATTTATTATAGGTACTCAGTAGCGAGATAGGTGTTTGTAGGAAATTATCGAAACTCAGATCTTGTAATTATTAGCACCTACAATATTCAACAGTGACAGTATCAAGTTCACCGTATAACCATCAGACCAATAATCTATTCAACAAGTCTCATATTTTCAAAGCACATTATCCGTGACTGCTCGTAATAAAGCCTTTCTTTGACTTAGGAACAAGAGCTAAAATTTGTCACAACTTTTGGGAATGGCCCTTTTTAGTTTTATTTACTTACAAGTTGCCGCCTTAAATAACTTTTTTCGCGGTCTGGTCGGTCGGTTCTTTGGTATTGAGTTATTGTGCTGGGGATTAACGTAATGTGGGACTGTTGGCAGGAGGGAAAATCACTTTAAATTACTGTTAAGAGTTTGGTTCTAGTGGTATTGGAATGTTATGTAAGGAATTTTACATATTTATATTATTAACTAGCATTTGCTACAGTTTCGCCCGTGCGACTGCCAGTTTTGGTGACAAAATGTACCCAATGTCTCATTTCGGTGCATAAGCATATTACTGCAATAATCTTCAATTCATAAAAAATCGGTAAGTAGTTTTAGTCAAAGAGTTTGAGTTATAATTAACGTTCCAAAACTAGGCAGAACTTAGTAGTTGATAACATACTATACATTCAGTTAGACACAACATTTATCATGCTTATCACACAAAGATTTGTCCATGACCTCCAGCGTAGCAGGCAGGCTCACTCATAACTAAATTGTCAGACCAGTCACGATCATTCTGAACACCAATCTCTATTGTTGTAAAGTAAAACATATGTAGACTTTAAAAAAAGAAAGGTAAACACTCTCCCTTATTGGATAAAAACAAGTTAATAGAAAAATGAAGTAAAAAGAAATCTATATGTTCTTCTTCTATGTGGCTACAGTGAGTAACCCAATTTTCTTTGGCTCAACAGTCTATTGAGGGGAACAGGTACAGTTTTTAGATATGAGATATTTAAGAGTGCGATAAATGGATATTTTTGTATGCCCTTTATGTTATCTAGAGCGAAATAGTCTAGATACTAGATTTTCGGGATAGATGTCTGTCGTATTTTTTCGTTTCTGGCAGGACTGACTGACATATTTATACAGACAATTACATAGAATATCCAAAAAATTGCTTGAAGGCGATTGGATGAAATTTAATTGCTGTTTCTTGATGACACGGTTATGACGACCGAACACCATGCAACTATAAACTTATATTATTCTTCTCAAAGCCTCCACAACACTTAGTAAAGGATTCGTGCTATATGATATGACAGACTCAAATTTATGCGGGCGAAGTTGATGTGAAAGTGGATGAAATCTGATATTCTTCTCGAAAATATTTACATTGGTACGACACCGCCTTAATTGAAGCACGGTAATGTTGCTCGTACGCTGCAGTAACCCATAAATTTCACTTTTCTGATAGTGCAGCGGACCCTCTGTTCACGGCGTTTTCGGATAGATAGTGGAGAAAATACACAAATATTTAGCTAGGTCATTCATTCGAAAATTGCATACTCTCTTCAATTCAAGATTTCAATGACAGTTAATCATAGATGTTCGTGCAGTTTACCATCAGAGAGAGTGGAATTAATTTGCCTGATAGCATGAAAAAAATTCGTTATGTCAATTCTTTATCGATTTTGCGGCATCCAAAATACAATGTTTTTTTCTATTGATTCTGTCATATTTGTCGTTTGTTATCCCGGTTTTTTTCTTGAAAAGACAACTCCCGCACTAACTAGGACTACATCCTGGATCGCAGGGGACTTAACATACATACAACTAACGGACACAATGAATACTCAGATTCGAAACAACAACAATGAATACACACCTACGACTTTTGAAAAAATAAGAACAAAGACTGCTTCCATGGTCCAGTGGATAGCGTATGCGACTGCTGATCGCAGGTCCCGGGTTCGATTCCCGGGTCGGGCAAAAGTATTACTGGGTTTTTCCGAATTCTCAGTAATAGCACGGAGCTCGGTGATGTGCCCGGTAACGGCAATAGGCTCGCCCTTTTTTACGTAGGACCTAAATTTTGCTGCCGAAATGTGGGTGTAATATTACGCCTCTGCCTACTCCATCGGGGATACAGGCGTGAGTCTTAAACTAAAAAAATAAAATAAAGAAGGGACAAAGCAAGATAAAATCTCGTATCACCCGAATATAGTTTAAACTAACCAAAACTAAAAGTCATCGATTAATAATAAACTTATTGCGTGCTAACCAAACCAAAGTGCTTTGCCTACGGAAAGAAAAGGAAAGAAAATATGCCAGTAAATTCTTATTACCCGGCCTTGTGAAAAGGTTATGGCATTTGAAATAAAGGCAGCTAGAAAAACAGGACTGTACAATTGACATAATTCGTGAACGTCTTGAGTGCATGCGGTAAACATTTTCTTTAGGATAAACTTTTATTCCAACGTAATATTGTTCGAAAAGTTTTTCCTCATAGGCTTCTAGCAGACGTTAAATATAGTAGTAATACTCATATTTTAAGGCGTAATACTACGGTTATAACCTTAGGTTTTCGTGGTTACAGACTTTTCTAAGAAGTAACTCCCCCAAATAGAGGCCGCCATGTAATTGACTGAGTTATACATAATTATTTTACGAGTATACACCTCTGTTTTAGAAAAGAAACACTCGAAGAAAATAATATATAGATATAGATAACAATTAAATAATCGTAAATTTGTATTAGTTATCAAATATCTTTATTTTCGTGACAATATAAAACAATAACGATACGTTCATTATAAGCGGGTCCTTTTGTCCCATTGTTTTGCCCAGAATTTTCAACTGTTTCATGCTACTGTGATTACTGGAAGACTGTACGAATTAGAATATCTTATGTATTCGAGTCAAATAAATTTTAATTCATTAATATGCTACTAGAGATAGCAAGTAGACGTGCCTTTGTACCAATACTTAAATAATTACATGTTTTGTCGCAATTAATAAAATCTGTGACCCACTTACCGCGTTATATGCTTATACGCTGAGTCAGTGTGTTCGTGAATTGTGTTAGTCATATGACTTTAGAGATGGCTAATCTACAAAATAGCCCGTTTAATCAGAGTACGATGACGCAGCGCAGCCCTCCCAGCACCCCGCAGCCACAGAAACATGCTGCTGAGGAGTCATTTGAAGTCCTGACCTCCAGTGAAATCAAATCCTGGATGTCTTCAAAGGATACTTGCCTTAATGAAATATGCCAGATTGCAGCCGAAGGAAAGTTAAATTCGGATCAAAAGTTAAAAATCAACTACATCGCTAGAAAAATAAGCGGTGGCGCGGCGCAAATGACTGCCCATTATCAAGCACTTAAGCAGAACAACATTTTAGTAACCAAACTGCCAAACTGGAAGCTCTGAAAGAAAAACAAGACCTTTTTGAATATCTAAAAGATTTCAAACAATCGATTACGGAAATCATAGAGGAAAGTTGCGCTAAACCAGAGACGGTGAAGTCCTTTGCTTATATGGTTAAAACCAACCAAAATACCTTTATGTGCCCCAAAAATATGAGCTCGATCGCTATTTATCCAAGTGATAAGCAAAAATCTAGTGATGAAACAAAATCTCTCGTCCAGAAAATCATTTGCCCAGAACAAATGAAATTACAGGTGCGAGGGCTACGCAAGACAAAAAACGGAGGTGTGATTATAAGCACAGAATCCAAGGACGATATTGAAAAGCTTAGACAAGTGACACAGCTTAGTAGCTCGGGCCGGTGGAGGAGCCCCCAAAACGAAAACCACGTATCGTAGTTATCGGAGTACCAGCGGGTATGCGAGAACAAGAGGTTTATGAATGTATATTCGAGCAAAATCTAGCTGACAAGCTGCCCAACCTGTCCCGAGAATCGTTGCAGTCGTCCATCAAACTTAGCCACAAATCCGGCAAAAGAGAAGCCCCTACCTGCAACTTCATACTAGAAGTTTCTGCCAATATTCGACGAGCACTTTTGACACAAGGACGAGTCTTCATCAACTGGACATCTTGCCCAGTTAGAGATTTTACGCTAGTGACCAGATGTTTTAAATGTCAGCAGTATGGTCATGCTGCAAAGACCTGCCGTGAGACCGTAGACACGTGTGGACATTGTGGTGAGGTAGGTCATCAAGCAAATGAATGCACTAAGAAAGAGAGTACACCTAAATGTGCGACGTGTTTTCGCTTCAAAAAGCCGAGTGACCACAAAACAGGCGACCCCGAGTGTCCAGCGAGAAAAATGGCAGAGACAAGGTACATTAACTCTGTAGATTATAGTGAGGGCGCCTAAGAGCGCCGTCCCTGTTTATAAGTTTTACAGTTCTATTAGATTTAGTAACACCCTAGTTATGCTTTCCTAGGGCCTTTTATATATAACAAACTAAACAAAATACTGTTTATATATGACGTAAATTATTTCAGCTGTAAGCCACTAGTGTATAAGTATTTACAATCTTTGGATTATAAGCAGACCGAAGATTTGCTAGCAGTGCTAAAATAAGTTGTACCTTTGACTTGACTTGACTGTTATTGCATCTTATATTATAAAAATAACTCCGGACTATGCACTGGTCTTGTAGGTATTCATGTAATTATGTAACTCTATAAATAGTGTAGGCAGTAATAAGTATTAGTATATACATTTTAATTAGTAGTAAACATAATAAACATATGATCGTGCTCTTACCGCCTGTGGCACAGGTCCAACCTATTACAGCACCCATTATAATCTAGTACTCACTTACCTTAGAATTATATATACTATTATTGTAGAAAGATTAATAAATAAATTATTATTATTATTGTATTTCCAGAGCATTTTATCAAAAAATACTTTCACGATTTGTACACAAGCATAAATTTATGATAAGGGGCTAGATTTATCTTATACGTGCAACAAGCGTAATCCCTTGCCTAAACGTTATATAAATTGGGAAGTATTTGATCATTATTTTAAACAAGACCGTAAAAATAGCAGGTAACCGCAGAACGAAAACTTTTCCTACTCAGCAACAATAACTAAGCCTTCAGGCACCTTTTCTTTGAATATTTTATGATTCATTGTACCTTTGAGGGTAAAAAAGTGTTGAACGGAATATCAATGACTTGTTTGGTTAACTGTGAGAGTAATTTCGTTTAACAAGCTACTAGCTTCGGTTATATCTTGTTTTCTTGATCGAGTGAACGGTTTCTTTTGTGTTTTTGCTGTCTATTTTTCTGCGATACCTATGCGGGTGCATAGGGTTCCCACCAAGAACTTAGGGTCCCAAGCCAACCTCACCTGCAAGTGGTGCACCTGTCGATCAATGGACGAGGCTCTGGCAAACAAAATATCCCGATAAGCGGCAATAGGCTCGCCACCTATTACGTGGGATAAAAACACGGGCGAAAAGTGGGCGTTTAATATGCCTCTGCCTACCCCTTCGGGGAAACAGGCGTGAATCTATGTATGTATGTATGTGTATGTTGTATTTTTCTGCGATGTAGATGTTATCGTGAGGAAACCTGTATGTCCGAGAGTTATCCATAATGATCTCGAAAGACATGTGAAGTCTGCCAACTCGCAATTGGGCAGCGTGGTGGACTATGGCCTTCCCCTTCTCATAGTGAGAAGAGGCCCGTGCCCAGCAGTGGGACAGTTTATACAGGGCCGATGATGATGATGAGATGTTATTGGATGGGTGCCTCAAAATTCTAAATATTTGAAGGTTTCTAAGAGAGATGGTGTATTATTTCGGCGATTGTAAAGTTGATGTTACCCATGCTGGACTCACTAAAATGAAATTAGTTATTGCTGGCTTGTGTGAACAATCTGGTCAAATCCTGATAAAATGAAACACTGGCACTTATGTAAAAAAATACCATCAATATTGATCCATCTGTAAAAATACTTAGGTGAAACATTAAAAAAATACTCAAATTTAAAACCTGCTCCTTTTTGAAGTCGTTTAATAAAATTGTAGCTGCAGTTTCTTCAATTTCATACAAATGCGAGGCTGTCGGTATTGAACAAATTGTATTGCCCTGGTCACGTCTGTTTGACGCCAAGGTAAATATCCGGGAAATTGTGCTCCTCAGACAGAAATATCGTTGTTCTACAATAGACTATGTTGTACAAAAGCATTGGAAATTTTGTATTGCAGATGGATTTTGACAGCGATATTTGTATTCCTTGTTAAAAGGGAACCTAAGGATAGCAGATGTACTTTTTAACATTTTTATCTGTCTGTTTGTGTTTCGTTTTGTCCGACGTTATCTTTAGAATAGCTGAACCGATTTAATGGGGGACCGACTTTGTAGGTCTACATAATAATATAGTTTGTAATTTGTTCCGGTAGGTGGCGCTTCTGTCGAGCTACTGAAAATACTAGCTGCTTTTCAGGTGAAACCGAGAGAAACAGCTAGTTTTTTATATATATTTTGTCGCACTATTCTTTTGTCAAATGTATGTCATATTTTCTTGAAATATGATTTTTGTGACAACTTGACCATAATATCATGTCGCGACAGTCCATTTTGCGAAGCCCAAGAAAGTCGTAGCATACCTAAGCACGTCATAGCATCCCTAAGCGTGCTACGACACACACAAATTAAAACAATATATTTCCTTAATTTTTATTGAACGCAGTATGCGCTGTACAGAAAATGTCTGCCCATTATTACCCCATGCATGCACCGTTCAAACCAATGATCTCTTCAGGTCTTAGAAGGGCTTTGTATACGAACTGGCGCAGTGGGAAGCTGCGGAGACCGTGTGAATGGCTTGTGTGTAAACAGCCGCGAAGGATTGCTAAGTGCGCCCGCTTAAGGCACAGCTAAATGTATTGCAGTTTTTGAAGACTCTGATCTAATATTTGTATGGTTATGAATTATAAATAAATAAACAGAATGGCTTGAATTATGTAATCTAAATTGACTTAAAGGACGTGAAGCCTTGTTGATTTCAGCACGAATGGGCAGGTTCAACTGTGGAAATACTATCTCACAGAAAATCGACGTAAAGTGTAAGTACCTATATTGACGAGTTTCGTTCGGTGAGTGAGATTGCAGGAGGCCCTATCCGTATTCCTTCTCCCTCTTGCATGCGTGCAACTTAAGGAATCGCCGAAGTCAAGTAAGTGGCTATGTTTTTCTTGCAAAACTAAGGCCGATACTTTAACCGCCACAGCAAAGAAGGTATGTGGCAATGGCAGCGAGAGTATAGCCTCTGATTCGGCTAGTACAATTGCTTCGTTTGAGGATGCGGCAGAACAAGAAGCTTATCAGCGGGATGACTTAGCCATGCACTCTCGAGTAGACTTGTTGCATGAGATGAGGTTGATAAGAAGCGAAATACGTAACATGAGGGAGGACTTGAAAAATGAGCTCACAGAGATTCGTAAAGAAGTGAGTGATATCCGCCAGACTGTGTATACTTGCCAGGAACGAATAGATGCCCTGGAGGGCAGGGTGGAGGCTCTCGAAACTCGGCATACTGATGATACCTCTACTAATTTAGAAAGTAAATTAGAACAGACGGTAAACCACCTTAGAACTGAGCTGAATGATCGTGAGCAGGAGTTGCTGTGCTCCGACATAGAGATCTCCAACCTCCCGGAGGGTAGTGGCGAAAATGTTGTGCACACTGTGGAACTGCTGGCCAGGAAGCTGGGCGTTACACTCGAAACTCGAGACATTGTCTTCGCCGAGCGGGTGGGACCTAAGCCCAGCGCGGAGACAACTGGGTCAACCGGAACGAGTGTAGACCACAGGCGGGGCGGCGCGCGGGGACGTCGAATTGTGGTGAGGCTAACGCGCCGAGAGCTTCGTGACGAGCTGCTGCGGAGCGCGCGGGTGCGGCGCGGCGCCACCTCGGCGGAGCTCGGGCTCGCCGCGCCCCCGCAGCGCTTCTACGTCAACGAGCGGCTCACCCGCGCCAACCGGCAACTGCTCTACCGCACTCGCCAGGCTGCCGAGCAGCATGGTTGGAGGTATACCTGGACGAAGCGAGGGAAAATATTAGTCAGGCAGGCCGATGGTAAGCGTGCGCACAGCATACGCTCGGAGCATGATGTAGAGCGTGTTTTTGGCAGTGATTCCTCTAAGGACAGCACCATCTAAACAGCATTTTTTAACTGGGCACCTTGCCTGTACATGTATGCATAATTCTTGGACTTATTATATTTGTCTATATAGTGCTCCTGTTCCATTAAGTAAGGTTAAATATGATTATATCCTATGCAATTGCAAACTTCTGCCTTATCAGTTTACATTATCATACCTGGTAACATATGTACTAAAACATTATAATGACCTCACCTACCTAAGAATTGTACTATTTATAATGCTGCACAACTATTATGTGTATTACATTAGTTTGAAACATAACAAATTTCATAAAATTCAAAGCCTATTCAATTACATTTGCACATGTCTACATTCTAAACACAGTTGCTACTTCACAGAACAAATTTATCAAATATTTTCATACCTTGATACAATTAATATGGCAAAATCAATACAAAAATATAAATTACTCACAAATGGTTAGGGATAGCAAATTAAGTGTTGGACTATTTAATGCAGGGTCCCTGGGCTCGCGGCATGAGGAATTTGTGTTAGCTATGGAGAATGCTCAAGTAGATGTCATGGCAATTAATGAGACCTGGCTTCGGGAGGGGGAGGAGGGCCGGGCGCCCAAAGTACCTCAATATAGGTTACGGCATGTACCTCGCCCGAAGAATATACGTGGTGGTAGGGGAGGTGGCGTTGGCTTTTATGTGCGAAGGGATTTACGTGTTCGCACCTTGCCGCACCCACCATCACCTATGGTGGAACAGATGTGGATCAGGATGCAGGTGAATACACTGTGTGTTGTTATTGGCACAGCCTATAGGCCTCCCTGGCTAGATGTAGACACCTTTTTGGATGCCCTTACTGACTCCTTGAGCTCATGTGCTTTTGCCGATAGGGTTATTCTTCTTGGTGATTTTAATATTAACTATTTGGATAAAAATGACAGAAAAACGAAATCTTTATGTGCCTTCCTCCAATGTACTAGCCTGAGGAATGTAATAGTAGAACCCACTCATTTCACAGATCACAGCGAAACACTCATTGACCTAATATGTACAGATGCCCCGGTGTGTGAAACATCAGTATTGCATATACCAGAGCTTGGACAACATGCATTAATCTCTGTCAAATTAAATATCAGGACACAGAAGCCTATTCCTTATTGGATCACCTTTAGGCCACTGAAGGATATACTGATTGATATTTTCAATAAAGACTTAGTTAAAATTGATTGGAATCACATATTAGGCTTTAGTGATGTCAATACAATGGTGGATAGATTTACGTCATATACCTTAAGTTTGTTTGATCTACATGCCCCTCATAAAAAAGTCTTGATTAGGGAGAGAGGTCACCCATGGATAACTGACACTGTTAAGGACATGGTCAGGCTACGGGACAAGGCTCACCAGCGGTACAAGTCTAGTAAATCAGAGACTCATTATAATGCATATAAAGAACTTAAAAGAATAGTTATAGCAGCAATAAATAGTGAAAAATATGCCTATTTTAAAACTAATATTAATATGAATGGAAGAGACCCCAAGAGACTATGGAATAGTATTAAATCAGTAGTTAATTATAAAAATAAAAATAATCACCAGTTACCATACTATTGCAATGACCCCGAGGTTATCAATAGGCATTTTCTTAATGTCCCTGGCTATGGAGAAGTCACAATTTCAGATCTGACTTACTTTGAATTTAATCGCTATGGTTCAGGGTGCTTTCAACTTCAGCCAGCCAGTGAAGGGGATGTCCTTAAGATCATTCAGGGCCTCCGATCCAATGCTCTAGGGATTGATGGCATATCACTTGACATGCTGGTTATGACACTTCCGCATACACTCCCAGCTATCACTGGTATTGTTAATAAATCAATTGCTTCTTCAACTTTCCCTGACTTGTGGAAAACTGCAATAGTCAGACCCATTCCTAAGAAGTCTACTCCAAACAGTATTAACGATCTACGTCCCATCAGTCTCTTGCCATGCATATCCAAGATACTGGAGAAGGTTGTCTCTTTGCAGTTGAGACAATATGTTGAAAACTGCCATATTCTTCCTGAGAGGCAGTCTGGCTTTCGGGTGGGTCACAGTACAACCACAGCCTTAATTGATGTTGTAGATAACATCCTGGAGGACAGAGACCAGGGCAAGGGGACGTTGCTTGCATTATTGGACTGTTCCCGGGCATTTGATACCATCAGTATTCCTCTTCTTCTTTCTAAGCTTGCATATTACGGATGTGATCACAAATCAGTATGTTGGTTTGCTAGTTACTTGAGTAACCGATACCAGCTGGTGCAGGTGATGAATGGTGATGGTAGCAAGTCATCATCTTCACTTGGTTCAGTTGTGAAAGGGGTCCCTCAGGGATCAATTTTGGGGCCACTTCTGTTTATAATATATACAGCTGACATTAGTAGAACTATAGCACACTCTAGGTTTCACCTTTATGCTGACGATATACAGTTGTATGTGTCCTGTAGGCCAGACAGCTGCTCTGTATCTGTGAATGAAATAAATCAAGATTTAGATAACATATCAGATTGGGCGAGCAGAAATTCTCTGATACTTAACCCCAACAAATCTAAGTTTTTGTTTATTGGCACTAGGGAGATGGTAAGCAGGGTACAGAGGTGTGTGCTGGATGTGAAGATCAAGGGTTGTCAAATAGAGCAGGTACTTGAAGCTCGCAATCTAGGTGTTGTATTTGACCAATGCTTACACTTCGAGACACATATTGCAGAGGCAGTACAGAACTGTTTTTACAGGTTGAAGCTTCTTTATCGGGTTCGACCCTATATCAGTGAAGACATGCGTATTATGTTGTGTGAAAGCCTGATCTTGTCCAAGCTCAACTATGCAGATACAGTGTATGGTGCATGTCTACTAAGCAGAACGGAAAGGCTCATACAACGGGTGCAAAATGCCTGTGCTCGATTCTGTTTCAATGTCCCACCTCACTCTCATATTACACCCTTTCTCAATAAAAATAGAATTTTGAGAATGACATCGCGTAGAAAACTTCACTTGGCCTCACTTCTTTTCGGTGTTGTCTCTACAGGCAGGCCCACTTACCTCTATAAAAAACTAACATGGTCCAGTGAACTAAATAAACATAATACTAGAGGGTCTTCTTACTTACTAGTTACACCTAGACACCGAACAGCTGCTTTTCGTGGTAGTTTTAAAATTACTGCAACACATTGTTGGAACGACCTGCCACCACCTATAAGAAACCTGAAATCAAGTTACAGTTTCAGTAGACATTACAAACTACATCTGCTAAATCAACAACTACAGATTTAGACACTTACCACGACTAAGCAAAACAATCCAGTCCCACTGTCTAGCCATTCAACCGGCCAGCGACGTGTTTAGTGTTTGATACATTATCTCCAAAGACCTAGTTTGTGAGTTATTGGATTTTCTGAGCAAAATTGTTTGTGTTGTGTTATGAGTCAAACTGTGTTATGCACTTCATTAAAATTATCATGTTCTGATGCACAATTAACACCAAAAACGTAGCACAAACGAGCCGATTTATATTGTTATGGTTCACAATACAAGCTTCCCGCGTAAAGAATTGTCTCCAATGTTTATTCAAAATTTCCTTCCTCAGTTTCCAATTTTCCACCATGGTGATCTGACATTGGCTTGGCGTCTATTTTGAACATTTGAACTCCGCGCGTTCAGCGCGTGCACAGATAATAAATAGTCGTGCGCGTACGCGTCATAGACGGGTGACCATGGTGGAGGTTTGTCAATTGCTCATTTTTGTAAGTTTATCTGGAATCTGAGTTATATTAGTTATGTATATTTTTATTGACTGGTGTCCATTATATATTATTATTTATTTTATTTATTTATTTATTTATATATAAAAACGGTCCCAACAGAATACCAGCGCCATCTTGTGTTGTAAGATGGCATTATGCTGAGTTGGGATCCGATTCTGTTTATGTTAGGTTAAGTTAGTACATAATTAAGTTAGTTCCGGTGGTTCCGGTACTAATCCCGCTATATGTTGTATGTGCCTTCATAAATAGAATAAATGTGTTTTTCTTTTTCTTTTTTCTTTTCTCATTCTACTTCTCCTCCCATCACTTTTCATAACCTAAAGGGTGGCAACGCACTTCTGACTCCTCTGGTATTGCTTGTGTTCATGGACGACGGTAACTGCATACAAAGTGTCACTGGAGTAGTGGCCCTTTTCAGTTTTATTCCCTGGTTGTCGCGTAGAAAAATGATCGGAGTAGATGATATCTTTGCGTAGAGATGGACAACTTGACATCAAACCATATACCAACCTTTCAGGCCAGCGTGGTATAATTAGTAAACCAAATCCTGCTGATTGCCTCACAACAGTCACAATGTTGTTGTGACGATAATAAAATGAAGGAGTGGTCCAGCATTGGACTTAAAAAGGGCTGCTGATGATGTGATTTAAAAACTAATGTGAGTGGACTATAGGATCTTTAGTATAAAGCTATAAGTTGCATGTATCTTTTGGTGTCTTTTGCGTGGGGCAAAATAAGTAAATGCATACATACATACATAGACTCACGCCTGTTTCCCCGAAGGGGTAGGCTGAGGCATATTAAACGCCCACTTTTCGCCAGTGTTTTGATCCCACGTAAAAGGTGGCGAGCCTATTGCCGCTTATCGGGATATTTTGTTTGCCAGAGCCTCGTACGTTGATCGGCAGGTGCACCACTTGCAGGTGAGGTTGGCTTGGGACCCTAAGTTCTTGGTGGGAACCCTATGCACCCTAGTAAATGCATGCGTTTCTTTCTTTTCTTCTTATGTTAATGCTTGCGATCCACTCATTGTTTCATTGTTTTGAGTCTTTCGAATCAGTCGACCAAACGTAAGTCTTACCTTAATGTCAACGTGATCATAACTGTGAGTGATTTCCTGCCCGACTTAGTTTTATATAGCTAGTGGCACTTTAGAGGCTATACACCGAAGAATGACAATGGTCAAGGCCCTATAGAGAACGATAAGTTGTTTATAACGTTACTAATGGTACTAGTTTCAGAATATGATTGCGTGACGTGAGAACGATGATTTCCATGGTTTATAAGACCCATCCAGGTATTGTGGTCTTGTAATAAATATAAGATACTAGCTGTCTGCCGCGGTTTTACCCGCGTCCTTAGAGAACTACTTCACGTACCCGGTTAATTTATAGCCTAAGATACTCTTTGGTGCATCAGCTGTACGCCAGTGAAAGTCCCGTCAAAATCGGCCCAGCAGTTCCAGAGATTGGCGAGAACAAACAGACAGACAGATAGACAGACAAAAATTTTAAAAATGTCATTTCGGTATATGTACCGTGTATACATCCATCTGCATTTGGTAAAAAGCGGTTATTTTATTATTACTAACAGACACTCCAATTTTATTTATATGTATAGATGTATACATAATAAAATTATTATATTTAAACTATGTTTAAAACTTTATGAATGACAAGAGGATGCCCGCAACTACGCCAGCGCCATTGATTTTAATTTAACCGTGTTTCTGCCGGATCCAGTAGGAATTTCGGCAAATCCCTTCTTAGTGCACCCCTACGGTCCCCAAGGAACATACATGCCAAATTTTAGCTTCTTGTGCTTAATAGTTTAGGCTGTAGCTTTTCTGTCAGTCATTCAGTAAAAAAGGACTTTATCTATACAGATTGGTTAACTATTAAAACCGCACCGAGTGTTGTGGGTACGAACGATCCCCACACGAGACAACACTTTATGTTGTCCACAAATTGTTGCATCATTTGCACATACTATGTAAACGGTATTCAGCCAAATCCGTTTAGACTAGTAAGCGGACCCAAGGATGAAACTGGAACAACGCTAGGAGGATGATGTATACGTTTGGCATTCTTCGAGAGCTACCGCGGTAAAAACTTTAGCCAGGCCTTTCTAGTTAGTAGAATCGCAATCCCAACATTGAGACAGTCTATAAATGGTTCAGATATCATTATTATTACAAGTATTTGTAGAAGTGGAATAATAACCAATGGTGTAATTAACCGCGGGCTCAATAACAAACTATAATTAAAAATTATTTTACAAATAACCTTGTAATTGCTTAAAAGGAAACAACTATAATTAAAAAAGTTACAGCATAATATAATTATTTACCAATTTTCTTAAGAAATATCTGCAAAAATCTGCCAACATAACATTTTATTTTAGCGAAGGTTTTCTGAGTAAAGTACATTGTTAGCCTCTCGAGTCGAATCCTTAAGGAGTTAAAAGCCCTCAAATATCAGGCCCTCGACAATTTCTTACAATATTATACTTCTTAGCCTTTTAACCTTCAAAATATGAGCAGTTGTTTATATAAGTCGTATTTAAGACCAAAATGGCGAAGTGTCGAGATATTTTTAGGATTTTGTTGCTGTGTTAATACTGCTTCCATTTTTCACTGTCTTTGCTATATACCTATTGTTATTTTTAAAAATACTAGAATTTCTGCACATTTTTATTGCTAGATTCAGAATATGCATGTTTTGTAACAAACTTTGAACCTATGGGGAATAAAATTAATAATCCTTCCTTAGTGGCTGTCTACATTATAAAGGAAATCATTTGCGTTGACGATATTGCATGTTTCTTTAATAATTCAGGCTCTCCGATATTATGTCAGTCCTTGATGCAATTTTTGAGTATCAACCATGAATTAAGATGTAAGACGGAGAGATGCTGACGCTCTATCACGACATGGCGAGTTGTAACCTTCTTCTGGTTATAAGTTTCTAAGTATATCTATGTAGATAGCAAGAGGCAGAGTTAAAAAAATCCATGCTTGATATCCGTATGATTGTCCGAGTTCCCAATGTTGGCATTCGGAACCGCACAAAGGTGCTCAATGTGGGACCTCAATAATCCTAAAATGGGCTTGGGCATCTGGCGAAGAGTAGTGACGACAAGTGGGACAGAGCCGTAACAAAATGGCGGCAAAAATTAGTGTCGGTCATCCCATAAAATGTGCCGATGATATTATTGTGATCGCGGGCCGAATCCGGACTAGATTAGTACAAGATAGATAATAATTAACCACATATAATATTCTGCCACATATACACAACACCATCTAGTCCGAAATTAAGTAAAGCTTGTACTATGGGATACTATGAATAAACATACATGTAGATATACAGGGTGTCACAAGACCCATCACTAAGTCCAAGTCTTGTTGTGGAAATCATGCCAAGTCATACTAACCAAAAATAATACCTGGGAAACGATTTCTTTTTCAAGTTATCCCATTTTTTAAACCGCAATTAAAAGCGCGCGCGTGTAATACTCGAAAAACCTACTTATCAATGAGGTCATATCCATCTATAGAACATATTGGTGGGGTAAATGCATCAATTTTGTACCTAATTAGAAAAAATCTATACTAACTTTGAGCCTCAATATCTCCTGAACCAGTAATTTCCCAAGTATGGTGCCGAAGTAAAAAATGTTCGTAGTGATTGGTACAACATGGGATTTCAGTTTTCGTAAAGTTTCTTTTTACAACCTGTATATTATAGGTACATAGAAACGCCCAGATCTAGACATACATCCATGTTCATTGTTCACGCACAAAAATGTTTCACTTGAGCAGGAATCAAACACGCCACCTTTGCGAAGCAGTCGCTTACACTCCCGCTACGCCACCGGGTCGTCCACAACCAGACATAGCTAGCGGTAGACGATAATTTAAGTGTCGCTTGCACCGCCAAACTTTGTAGGTTTCATGCATATAGTTTGCAGAGTCTGAGTGGTGTTTGGGTATTAGGAATATGGCCTTGTACGGGGTCAAATTGTTTACGGAATTTATATATCTAAATAAGAACTCAAATTACGGTAGTAGTGAATAGGGAGTGTAAACGACTGCTACGCCGAAGGTCGCGGGTTTGATTCCCGCTTTAGTCAAATATTTGTGTGCATGAACATGGATGTTTGTCTTGTTCTGGGTGTTTCTATGTATAATATGTATGTAATTGCAAAAAAAGTACCCATAGTCTAGTACCCATAGTACATGCTCTGCTTTGTTTTGGACTAGACGGTGTTGTGTGAATGTGGTAGAATATTATCTATACTAATATAATAAAGCGGAAGAGTTTGTTTGTTTGTTTGTTTGTTTGTTTGAACGCGCTAATCTCAGGAACTAGCGGTTGGATCTGAAAAATTCTTTTTGTATACGGTAGCCCAGTTATTCCGGAAGGCTATAGGCTATAAACATAACGCTTCGACCCTTTGGGGCCGGGCAAAAGGCTAAAAAGGCTAAAACATAATGTCGGCTAATCTCAGGAACTAGCAGTCGGATTTTAAAAATTGTTATTGCCTATGATAACCCAAATATTCCGAAAGGCTATAGGCTATATAAAATTACGCCACAACTTTTAGGGGCCAGACAAAAATAATAAAATGGTCAAACGAGAAGGGGGAGGGTTGGGTCAAAGGCAAAAAAAGGCTAAACGAATAGGATACAATCTATGGGTATCGTTTTCGAGATTTTCGGGACGCTGATTACTAATATGAAATTTATTTAGTGATCCAAGATGGCGGACGGGAAATCAAAGATGGCGGATGAGAAAATTTTAAATATCAATATGGGTATCGCCTTAGATATTTGAAGGGGTGGAGAATCGAAATACAACATCTATTTCGTGATCAAAGATGGCGGATGGGCAATCAAAGATGGCGGATGGGAAAATTTTAAAAATCAATATTGGTAGGTATCGTCTCCGATGATTAAAGGGATGGGGAATCCAAATACAACATCTATTTCGTGATTCAAGATGGCGGATGGGAAATCAAAAATGGCGGATGGAAAAATTTAAAAATCAATATGGGTATCATCTCTGATGATTTAAGGGATGGTGAATCCAAATACAACATCTATTTCGTGATCAAAGATGGCGGATAGGAAATCAAAGATGGCGGACGAGATTTTTTTTAAAGTCGATATGGGTATCGTCGCCGATATTTAAAGGGATGGGGAATCCAAGTCCGACATCGATTTCGTGATCAAAGATGGCGGATGAGAAATCAAAGATGGCGGATGAGAAAGTTTAAAAAAATCAATATGGTTATCGTCTCCGATGTTTTAAGGGATGGCGCATCTAAATACAACATCTATTTCGTGATCAAAGATGGTGGATAGGAAATCAAAGATGGTGGACGGGATTTTTTTAAAGTCGATATGGGTATCGTCTCCGATATTTTAAGGAATGGGGAATTGAAAAACACCATCTATTTCGTGATCAAAGATGGCGGATGGGAATTTTTTTTAAAATCAATATGGTTATCGTCTCCGATGTTTTTAGGGATGGGGAATCCAAATACATTATCTATTTCGTGATTCAAGATGGCGGATGGGAAATCAAAGATGGCGGATGGGAAAAATTTTAAAAATCAATATGGGTATCGTCTCTGATGATTTAAGGGATGGTGAATCCAAATACAACATCTATTTTGTGATTAAAGATGGCGGATAGGAAATCAAAGATGTCGGACGGGATTTGTTTTTAAGTCGATATGGGTATCGTCTCCGATATTTTAAGGAATGGGGAATTCAATATTATATAAAAATCTATGTTTGTTTTTGCATCATTTATAGACCCTGGAACGATAAGAGACTAAGCGCTAAGTCAATGGTAACTTTGGAAAATTGGCTTGGAAAAAAGGGAATTAAATAAAAACTCATAAAAAGGCGATACGGAGTTCGCTGGGTCAGCTAGTTATTATATATTATTATTTGGCGTTAACAAAAGTTGGCTCTGAGTGCCAGTAGTATGACACTCAACTTGGACATAAAATAATACCCATATTAGATCACATTGTGTCCTAGCTTTTATGTACATGCTAGCAAAGGTGCGTTATTTTTTTATTTAAAACATAAACTACGAAAGTCCAAACACCGAATCTGCCTAACATAATCGGACGCTACACGAAAATATCCAAATGGGTCCGGAAATATGTTCCATACTAAAACCATAAAACGAGGCATTTTCAAGTGTCCATTAAATAGAATGGCCGGCAAAACGTACCTTAGAACAATTTTCATGCCTTCAACCATTTGCAAACTAGTCATTAAGAATTCTAGGTTAGCGGTATTCCCCTTAAGCGCTCGTTTTCGCCTCTTTATTTCAACAGCGTGGAGTGGATGCGAGGCTGCCTCTACCGTTTATACTGTCTAGTTTTATGCCTATCTCGTGTACGTCTTAGTATGCAGATACGATGTGACTTACTTTTGAGTTTTGGTCTGCTTAGAAGGTAAAAAATGTAGCATTGCCAATGTAGATGATGATGCTCAGCTGTTTTCGTCGATAAAACCTACAATTGAGTTGTACTTAGTACCTTTGTCAGTGTAAGTCGTGCTTTCTAAAATGTAGCCCAACTAGATCGATTTTTTAATTTATTTTTATTTATAGTCTCACGCCTGTATCCCCGAAGGGGTAGGCAGAGGTGTAAATATTACACCCACATTTCGCCATGATCGATTTATAGCCCCTTAGACCCGCTACATACTAAATTCATGAAAATCGTTGGAGGTGTTTCTGATATTGAGCACCGGAACCGAATAGTGGGCCTGTATGTTAGTGTAACTGACTAACATCACAGCCAGTGGCGGCTTGTTCAAAGGAGCGCTGGAGCAGTGAACTCCCAAAATTATAAAATATAATTATGTATTCAACTCATAAACTTTTTCTATAAACATACTCAATATTTTAATACACACCTATTCTCTTATCTATAATACAAATCCACAAATAAGTATTTGACTATGAAGCTGTTTATCATAATTTTGTCAACACTCTTGAAACATACATAGGTAATTTGTTGAGTGGAGCGCTCATAACAGCGCTCTTGGTTGACGAAAGCTTAGTACAACGCTTAATACTGAAATGTAATGAGTGCGAAAGAGAAAGCGTTCTATGCGAAGGGCGCGTGAGACAAAAGATTTGTATGAGAAATAAGCCAAATACGGAGCGGGGCTCCTGGCTAGCTTGACGAGGTGCGCATGCGCGAATATATTACCCGGAATTATTAAATGATATGACCATTTGTCACGAAGAAAAATTAAAACGTGTGCGCCATTTTTTTTTAATAGTATTTTGACGGTATCATTTGAATGTAAACAAAAGCAAAACATTTCTCTGCAAGTGCGTTGGTGATTAGAAAAGGATTGTTATTGTATCTATGTGTGATTGTGTGTATATGTTTAAGAAAGTCAGTTAAATTGTGTAACTAATAAGGAACATAAGAGCGTAAACTTTATAAAAAACTGAAAAAACTTTTGAAATGAGAGTTGAAATAGAAAGCAAGGGACCACTTCGACCACAAATTACAATTACGCAAAAATGTGTTACTAAAACAAAAACATACACAATTGCAGTCTAAAAAACGATCAATATGATAAAACGCTTTGGTTATATTGTGATTGCGAAGGAAGTAAGAAGCTGTTTTGTTTGCCGTGTATTTTGTTTAGTGGCGCCGGAGTTGATACTGCGTGGACGGTTCAGGTATGGATGATTTAGCACATCTTACTAATTATAAAAGCATTCACAAAATAAATGGTAAGCAGTTTCACCTTTATTATTAGTGAACACCCAATATAATCTTTTACGAGCCGCCTCTGATCACAGCGAAAATTTAATTGCAGATAAAACAGGAACACATTAAAAAAATCAATAACATATTAAATATTGATAAGAACAAGTAAGCTGCGATTATGGTATTCCAGTTATAAGCTGTTATAAAAACGTGTCGTGAAGATACTAACATGATTATACATCGGCACGGCTAGCTTACCGTACAAAGGTGAAACCGCAGTAAGACCGTGCCGTGAACAAGAGCTCTAACGATTGATAACTACGGCCTCGGCAGCCTACCTACTAAACCTTCCACAGCAGTTATAACTACCTTCAAACGCTCGGTGGCAATCAGTTACACTGAATTTTCCCCGAACGTGGGGTAATTCTTCCGCCGTTTGTACCTCCAGGCACGTTTTGCTGGTAATTTATCGCTTAAAATAATACTTTATCCAACTAATAAGTTGGTAATTGTGGAAATCAAATAATCTATTCGTGTCGAACACCTGTGTTAAGCCCAGTTTGGTAATTTGTTGTATTGATTCGGATAGTTTGTATTGAGTTTTGTAGTTCACAGCTAATTGATTGGTTCGGAAACTGTTTTAGTTAGTAAACGCAATTTTGTACCAAGCAAATGTTGTAGTTTTGCAGTGATGTTTACAAATATATTCTTTTTTATATCACAAAAGAGAAAATGTTGGTATTTCAGCCTAGTTTAAAAAAAAAGGAGTGTGACCCGTTACATACATACCTATTCGTATATTGTTCCTCTTACCTTTTCCAACAAAGATAAGTGTTAAATGGATGCTGTTTTGCCTAGTATTTCCTAAGTTTAGCGCGTCCAACCAAACAACCAAATAAATGTCAGCTTTATTATATTATTATTATAGTACCTATGGATCTAAAATCAAACTAAACGCGCCATACATAGAAAAGTTGTTCACCGCTGTAATACCTTCCAACAAACGCCCCCAAAAACGTATTTTAGAAAAAGCTCTTCCTTTTTTCCTATCTCAAAACTTTCTCTAATAAAAATCCTTAAACAGGAAGATTCTGGAAAACTTAATAAAATTCTATAGCCCATAATAAAAGCATGATCCCATACCAATATCGTATTATCTTGTGCCCATCCCTCAGCTTAACAACACCGTTAAATAGCGCTAAGAATAATCCGCCTAAGATATATGGCCTTTATTAGCTGGCCTCATAATTTTCCTGTCGAGCTTTATTGGATTCTTTGGGCAGGCGATCGGGCGATTATAATTTTGGTTGACATGAAATTGCTTCGGATTTTGCAGCTGGATTTCAATTCCAGACTTTATTATTGAACTCTACATGTAATATATTGACGGATAGATACGTTTTTATACCTTACCTACTGTATCTTACCTACTGTCATAGGGAAAAGAGGCCACTGCCCAGCCGAGGGATAGGATTATATATATCAGAGCTGGTGATGATTATGATGAGATACTTATTTTTGGAGTATAATCTAAAGGCATAGAGGTAGCCTAGTGGGAATACCAATGGACTGTCATGCAATGGGATGACTTGTGCCACGGAGACCATATTAAGCCGTCGGTCCCACCTGTCATAAAGAGCTCCCATCAATATGAACAATATAACAGCTATAACACCAAAGTTAATGTCCTTATTTTTACAAATCGTGCAAGTGGAGCGCGGCAATAAAAAAGCAATTTTATATGACGAGATAATATAATTCTTAACGTGTTTGACTTGAGAAAACTGCGTAAAATATCTCAACAGCAATATATTCGGTATGAGGATACCAAACATCAGAAAGGTATGGAAGAAATGAAACAGAGAATTACCCTTTAACATATTACTACTAAACATTCAGAAAATGTTTAATATCCTGAAGAAGGCCAGGCCCGTATCAGGTTGGAAAGAGGTGCATAAAATCTCATTGTTCTCCGATTTAGGGTGCAATAAATATTTTTATAGAGATTCGTGGGTGCATTTTATGTGCTATTGTTGGCTGATATAAAGTATGTTTATGGATTTTCTCGTTATATTGTTGCTTAATTGAATACTTAAGGTTTATGTAACGAGGTAAAAGGTTTATTACTGTAATTGATATGACTCTTGAACTGAGGTTGAATAAGATCGGAAGAAAATGTGATGCTCTTTATATTACATCTGTTTTATATAACTGTTACAGAAATAACGTTAGCATGGTCATTCTCTTTAGTAAGATGTAATCAGAAAATTGTTTATTCGAAAACACTATAACATGCACTTTTCTCTCTTCATTTTAAACCAATATTACCTAAAAAATGAGACAATTTATTATTTTCAATACTTCAATAGGTATAGTTATCCTATCCACTTGGATAACGATCGCACATTTGAGGAACAACCCGCCGAAGGGTTGGTACAAGGACAAAATTTAAGATGGAAGATTCGATATGAAAGTCTGATAAATAAAATATTAAAGCAACAAATACAAATATTAAAGAAACAAAAACAAACAACTCTAAAAAACTTATAAAGAAAAACAATAGAAACAAATTAAGGCATTACAAAAAGACAAGATCAAATTCAACTGTATAATATATCACTAACCCGTAAAGAGTACAGAATAAATCACATTCTACCTTACATAAAAGAAAATAGCTCCAAAATTTTATAAAAGTCTAATGATATCATTTTCCTAGAAAAGATAATGCACCTTTTATCAAGCACCTGCCCTAATCCGGCTCTGTCTTCAGCAAAGCTGTGAGACATGCCATTTTTTGCCCCCAATTCCCGCGGTGACGTTTGATAAATGATATACGCCTAAGCACAGTGACTCGTGCATCTTTTTAAATTCTCTTCCACAACTATGATTGTATAGAGATTTATTGCGTTCCGCAGGGATTCAAATATTTTCTAACTTGGGACAATAGTATGAAACGTGTTTAGAAGTGATTGATAGCACGGTGCTTTTGAGCTATGGCTAGATTTGAAATAAGGGCATTTTCATACATAGTCCTATTTTGCTCCCATAGGAGTGTAAATTAAAAATACTTCATTAGTGAGTGCCTCTGTCATTAAACGTAATCGCTGTCCTAAATTAAAGTTTTTTTTAGCTCCAGTAGCATAGGTTCTGCGAGGATATGTCAGTAAGGACAAGTCATTTTATAGGTACCTGCTTACTATACGGGGTGTAAAAAGACACTTAACGGAAACTGAAATCCCATATTGTAACAATAATTACAAACATTTTTTACTTCGGCACCGTATACCAGGGAAATTACTGGTTCAAGAGATATTGAGGCTCAAAGTCACTATACATTTTACAAATCGATGCAATTATCCCCCCAATTTGTTCTATAGAGTCCTATGCACCCATGTTAAGTAGGTATTGCGGGAATTTCACGCGCGCACTTTTATTTGCAGTAAAAAATGAGTCTACTTAAAAACATTTCGTTTCCCGGGTATAATTTTTGCTTGACTTGGCATGATGTCCCAAACGGATAGACTTCGGCTTGGTTATAGGTCTTGTGATTGGTGTGGATTTCCGTTCCATAAAGTAACATGAAAATGATTCGGTCAAATTGTATTAGGTGGTATTGTTGTATGGATAGTACTAATAATAATAAAATTTTATTTCAGAATTGCTTCCATATTTTGTTAGTTACAATGTTCTTAACCTAATGACCTATTCATAAACTTTGAAATTGTAAAAACGCGATAGTCCATAAGCTTTACTCATAGACGCACTCATGCAAGTACGAACACACACACAAGCACGTGACACGCATTTTATAAGATTACATTATATTTTCGCCAGGGACGTAATTGGGCAGACTCTTAAATGCGTTATAGGATTATCCAACAGACGAAGATGGAATACTAATCCTTGAACGGTAATCAGTTTAACGCTAATCTTGCTAGAGAATTATATATGAGCGACGACATAAACAGTTAATTTGTAGGTATTGTGACGGAATCTTGAATTAAGCCGTTTCATATAGCTTGTTAGGTAACTTTGTAATGTAGAGACTAATTTTGTGATTTTGTAAGAACTGAAATGGGACTTGACTTCGGTTTTCTTTTTTCAATAAATATTTATAGTGATGTCAATCGGTTTATAAACAGGAAAAATATGCGCAGACTTCCATAAAGGACAAGAGATCGCATTCTGCACTTTAAAAACTTTGCAAACTTCCTCTGTTTCCCGTTGGTAAGGTACGTAAAATTTATCTTGGCAATGTAACTCGTAAACAACCACGTAAACCATGTCTTGAGACGATGCATTTTAGAAATTTACTTCAACCTTATGGCGTACAAGGCCTCCCTCACATTGGCTATGCGCGGCATTACTTTATAGCGAAATTTTAAAGTTGTTTCCTCATACTGCCTTTTGTGGTCCACTGCTGGTTAAAGGCGTCACCAAAAATTCGAAAGGCAGTAGATTTCATGTATGCCCTTGCTGATTTCAGCATGAATGGGTCGGCTCGACCGGGGAAGTACTACCCTCTCACAGAAAATGGACGTAAAGTAACAGTACTTTAATTGTTGCGTTTCGTTCGGTGAGTGAGAGTGCCGGAGGCCTTATCCCCTATTCCTTCTTCCTCATCCCACTCCTCAGCCTATCCATTTTCCCAACCCCAAAGGGCGGCAACGCACTTGTGACTCCTGTGTTGTTGCTTGTGTCCATGGGCGGCGGTAATTGCTTACCATCAGGCGAACCATCTGCTCGTTTCGCGCCTATTACTATAAAAAAAATATATGCGACATTCATAGTGATGAAGAAAAGGCCGGCTTCAAATAAAATAATTATACTGTCTTAAAAACGATCTCAATTTAAGAATGGAATTATGTGTCTACTAATTTACAAACACTTTAAACAAAACATAATTAAAATAGATGTTAGAATATAAATGAGGTATCTGTTTACACAAATTTCCTTTTTTCAAATTTAAATACCAAGCTTATACATCAGAACAGCACATAGGCTATATTTTGTCCCAATAACCGACCCTATATGAAGCGGCAGCAACCAGAGGCCCAATTCTTCTAAATAAATATAGTTTCTTTCTCGTTCAAATTATAAGATAATGACATTAGGTTATCAGAATACAGCTTCTGAGTCTATCAAAATATAATATCAATGTCATATAAAAATAGGAGAATTGGCCTCCAGATTTCTAAAAATAAATAAATACCGTTATACAAACAAACAGCCTGCCTTTTAAAGTATGTTTTACTGAACTATTTCCACCCATGACACGAGAGACTAATCTAATTAAGGCGCTTCCGTGTCACCGAGCACGTTAAGCCTTTAGCCTTGGTTGTCATGAACGTCTACGACACCGTTTATAAGTACAGACAAGTTTCAAACGTTATAAAATACATAGACATGAATAATTATTAGTTAGAATAGTTACTGTTAATTTAGGTTATGGGAACAGACTTTGAAGTATTTAATAATTAGTCCGCATATAAACTGTCTTGTCAGCGACAGTGCCGGTTATAACATGCTTTTTAGGTCCGAAGAACCAGTTCATATCAACGTTTTAATCTCATTCATCATTAGCCTTTTATCAAAGTCAAAGTCAAAGTCAAAAATCATTTATTCATCTAGGTCACAACGTGACGCTTATGAACGTCAAATTTTTAAAGTAAATTAATAATGCTTCTACATTTACATTTACTGCCCATTCGCAAAGCAATAGGTAGAACCACGAGAAAGAACGGGCAATAAAACTCGTGGCCACTCTTTTTAATCGCCAGTGTTATGGTACATATTTTGTTTTTGTAAGGAGCTGCAACTGTTTCACATTGTAATTAATTACTTGTAAATAGTAAATAAGAACATACATATTATATACAAAATATGTAGTTATTAAATTAAGTGCTGTAGTAGTCCTCAAATGTGAATCTTGTGTAACAGGAGCATCCACTTACGCTTTATAATGTAGGCAACTCGCGATCATGTTCAGAACTATGGTGGAAAAGTATGTTACAGAAAGTGACGGTATATGAATACACGAAAATTACAAAAACGTTAGTATCCAGCCCATGATAACGAGTTACCTTCATCTAACACTGTAGCAAATTTTAATAAAATTTGTGGAACAACAATGAAAATGTAAATGTAGTAAGTTGAATGACCTAATAATGCATGAATATTAAATTAATAGAACTAGAGATTTGACATAAAAAAAAAAACTGAAAAGTAAGGTATCTATATAAATTAAAAAAATCAAGAGTTGGCTAGTGTAAGTGACCACCTATCCTTATCACTGAAATAATCATTAATGGTATAATAACCTTTCCTAATAAGGCAGTCTTTTATTTTACTTTTGAACGTACTAAATGGCAATACATCATTCCATTCACTGCTGGGAACAAACCCTTTCTCATTAATAAGTAGACCTGACTAGACTGTTCACTGCGTAGGCCAAGTCCAGTTTGGCAGACTTCACATGTCTTGGAGGACATTATGGATACTCTCGCATCTTTGGTTTAAATCCAAGACCCCTGCATAGCAGTCCGTTGGTATAGTCCACTAGGCTATCGCTGCTTCTACCTCATTGTTTTCTTAGGTATGTTTTCATAATACTATATCTTAACGTCGAGGGGATCATTCACTTTAAATAGTATTTCGTGATGTACCAGATTTATCCGAATGTAAAATACATCCGTAGAGCCTGAAGAAGTCTCAAAAGGATGATAGTAATATCTCCAAAGAAAGTTATACTAGAAAGAGAACAAATAATATGGAGGAGGGATAAGTCTGATGGATATTTTTACTGCCTAGGGAAAAAATATGAAAATCAATCCAGATAAATATTTCATTACAACCTTTTGACAAAACGAATATGACAAATTCTGCCAGTCATCTAGGACTAAATCCTGTGTCGCAGGGGACTTTACAAACATACAACGAATGGACACAATGAACACCCAGACTCGAAACAACAATTTATGAATCACACAAAGTGTTGTCTCGTGTGGGAATCAATCCCACAACACTCGGCGCAGCGTCAAGCGGCGAGGCGACCGCTTAAACCACTACGCCAACCGTGCAGTCAAAACCTTATTCGCAATTTCTGCCATGAAACTCTAACCAAAAGCCACAATAAGGTACGTTTCAAATAACACTAAGTTGCTGTCTTTCAATACTAAAACACCCAATATAGATAATATAACCAATACCAGACGCGATAGAACGTCAGGCGACGCTTAATGTACACGTTGACATCATCCAGGCATCTTCAATACAAACGTTACTTAGGAACAGAATGTTGACCTAGTTCCACCGGTCTAGACGATCAGACGCGCCCACCGTAACCTTCACGTGCATTAAGAAGGAAAATATGATAATTTATATATTTAAAACTTTTTAGTTACTGACTGATGTACAGACAAAGGACAGCCCAAGTTACTGGATATAAGAAGCTGACATGTATTTGTGAAGTGTTGGGAATCATTACGAAAATATTGATAAATAATTCCCTAAGAAGGCGAGTAAGGGTATCCGTGTTTGTTCGTTGTTCGGACCCAGTAACGGCCAAAAGTTGCTAATACCTATAGTATAATATTTTACCATTTACACACAACACCATCTTGTTTCCATTCTAAGCAGAAATTGCACTACGGCTACAGATATCCATGTCCACGCACACAAATGTTTGACTTGAGAGGGAATCGAACCTGCGGCTTTCGGTGTAGCAGTCGGTAATATTCCCACTGCCTGGTTGTCAAAATAATTTTTGCTTGATCATCAATTTTATTACAGCTTCTTTCGAGTTTAGTGCAGTCCGAATTTGAAGTATTTATAATATGTAAAATCCATACTCGATCTTTTGATTAAATTGATATAATTGCACACGTTCTGAGGTAATATATAGAAAAATAAAGCCAAATTGAGAACCTCCTCGGTTTTGAAGACAGTTTAGTAAGAAAACTGCCATTATGAGTCAGTTTAGTTTATCTTCAAGCGTATGTATGTGGCACAATAAGTTCCTAAGTTTAAAAGATAAGGTAAAGTAACTTGTACCATATTATTCTATGCTCCTTTTCACGTTCATTGTCCAATAACAGAGACTATAGCAAAAGCAATTGTTATGAGTCATAATGTGACCCATGGGATAGGGCATAGACAGCCCATAGACCCATAAGCCCAGTCTCGTAGCACTAAACAAAGTCATGTCTTTCTTAACCAACACATCGCTCCCTAAACCTCATACTTATTTGAATAAGTGAGCTATGAAGTTTATAGTTTCGATTACATGTGATTGACTGTTACGGTTTCTATCCCCTTCAATAGACCTGTGTCTACATACCTATATTCCAGGTTAAACAAAATATGAAAAAAACATGTTAAACAAACGAATATACGAAGCAACTATAATACAAAACGAGCTTTTACGGAGTTATGCTCCGAAATTTTGTCTGACTCTTTCATTGGGTACACAACCTATGTGATGCCAGGGCATGCTACTAGTTTACATATAATAGCCAATAGCTACACACTTATGCACTAATTATTGACACTTTTACAAAATCTAATCGCTACACGTGCAATAATAACGTTCATCAATTGAAAGTTGATGAGATTTTTCAAGTTGAACGCTTTCGGCCTCGCGAGTGCCGAACTGTGAACGTGGTAAATCATCGAATCGATCCGGGATTCTCCTTCGCTTGAATATTTTACGTTTCATCAATTGATAGACACGGGTATTCATACTTTGCAATTTGGGTATTCATTTTTAAATGCGGTATGCGTATTTTTAATGCTTGGTTGAATATGCCGTGGGTAACATGATTTGGGAAAGAACATTTCTAAAATATAAATCGTTGATCATATTTAGGTATGGCACAAGTTTGTCTTTACGATTGAAGTTAAGAGTTATATTTCCGGTGATATCAATCCGGCGATTGGTTGACGGCATAGAATACAAGTGTCACCACCCCCTATCTTCCCGTGGGTGTCGTAAAAGGCGACTAAGGGATAACACGATGCAAATACCATCTTTGCGTAGAGACGGAAAACTCGACATCAAACCCTATACGACTGCCTCGTTGGTCTCGCGGCATAGATGTGCGCGTGGGATCAGGAGGTCCCGGGTTCGATTCGTGGGCCGGGCAGTGTTATTGGGTTTTTCTGTCACGAAATCTGGACGCTGCACGGAGTCTGGAAATGTGCCCGGTACGGCAATAGGCTCGCCCCTTATTACGTGGGACTAAAGTATATCTGGCGAAAAGTGGGTGTAGAAATACACCTCTGCCTACCCCTTCGGGGATAAAAGGCGTGACGATATGTATGTATGTATGTATGTATCAATCCGGCTCAAGGAAGTACTATTTAAATGTTGTCTAAAAATATGTAAGAAATATTAGTAGATAGCACACTAGACCATAGAGTAATACTGGTGAAACTCTAGACTCAGCATACTTTCATACATTCCAAAGGAATTCCCAAAAACTTTCCAAAGACATTTGTTTGCTATCTTTGGGCCGCCATAAATTGAATTAAAAGAAGTTTATTTCATGGAATACTAGAGGATTCCCGCGGTCACACCCGCGTTATTTAAGGCTGCTGCTCCGCTCCCGTTGCTCATAGCGTGATGTTATATAGCTTTTAGCCTTCCTCGATAAATGGGCAATCTAACAGTGAAATAATTTTTCAAATCGAACCAGTAGTTTCTGAGATTAGCGCGTTCAATCAAACAAACAAACAAACTCTTCAGCTTTATATATTAGTAAGCATAAGATTGAGGTGAATGCTGGTTTACCTTAGCTAAGAAGAAGACATCCAGAGATTTTACTATATAAAAAACACCAAAATCATATAAGGATTAGCGGGCTTGATTTCTACCAGAATTTCCATTTCCTTTTCTGTGGTTATACTATATAGTTTCGTTCACCCTTCATTTACGAGCTCCAATCAAGTCAAGTACGCAACCAAATCGTGTCCCGCAGTTGTTCTAGTTTAACGACAACTTTTATTACCCGCGTGTTTTCCAAACGTCTGTACCCTAATGAGGCCATTAGAATTAGGGTTTATAAATTTGCCTTTTAAATGGCCCGTTAAAGTCAACTAATATCTTTAATGAACGAATTGGATTACTGCTTAAATATTGATGCTCCAAAATGCTACCATTTCTACTGGGTTATTCTAACTAGCCATTTCAGTCATGAAAACTACTTGATGTCTATTCCTGGACAAGCACAAACTTAGGGCAGTGGTGGTACGAATAATAACTAACGCAAGTTACTAGAAAATAACTAGTACTAGTTATTAGAGAAAAAAGGATCCTAGATAGTCACCATCTAGGATCCTTTTTTATGATTACTTATACCATTATTACTGACTTGGCACGATTACTGACTTGTTATGACAACTGACTTGACCTGCTGGCGACAGCACTCCTGTGTTATCGCTTTTCACTTCTACTTCTTCAACTGTTACCTACGGTTATTAACGGTGCATTTAGATACAATGCACCCTAAATTTTGTTAACCGGTTAAAGTCATTAATGCTTACCCTGAGGTGAATCGTAAACCACTTGAAAAATCCTCTTACCCTATTTCATTCCCGCAAGTATCATCAACCTAGCGTTGTCTCGGTTGCAATCCAAAATCTTGTTGACCAATGCAAATTTGCCATGGAGCCTGTTGTTCGTTTTCATCCACCGCAACTATACGTATATCAAAAATCAAATGTCTCCAAATATCTTCATCCCACGATCTATAGCAAGCAATTCCCATGCTCACACTATTTCTCGCAGAAAGGTGAATGAATGTACCGATACTTATATTAAGACAGGACTATTTGTTACTTGGACGCATGTTTTTATAAGGCTCCTCTGAACGTAGCGGTGACAAATTATGTTACTAGTAAACCCTTTGTTGATGTTTAATGCAAGGACAGTCTTCGATTGTGTGGTTCTAAATTTGAGTTGCCTGTTTATAAAAGTCTTGCGTGATAGAGAAAGTCAACGTCAGTAAATGAACCGTCGTCGGTACAGCTGTTGCCGAGATAAGCCATGCTAAACGGGTAGAAGAAAATATTAAAAACTGAACTTAATTTTGTTCTTATTAAGGCCAAAATGTGAGATTACAAAGTAGTAAGTCTGCCTCCGTGGTCCAGTGGATAGTGTTTGTGTCTGCTGATCGGAGGTCCCGGGTTCAATTCCCGTGTCGGGCAAAAGTGTTACTGGGTTTTTCCAAATTTTCAGTACCAGCTCGGAGTCTGACATATGGGTGTAATATTACACCTCAGTCCATCCTTTCAGGGATAAAGGCGTGAGTCTATAAATAGAGTCTTTCTGATTTCGGCATGAATTCGAAACGGCCGGTGCGACCAGGAAAGTATTACTCTCGCAGAACATCGATGTAAAGTAACATTACCTATTTATACTGTAGCGTTTCGTTCGGTGAGTGAGAGTGCCGGTGGTCCCATGCCCTTTTACTTTTCTGTCATCCCACTCATCCTCTTATTCATTTTTATAGGAAAAGGAATAAGAGTTGGCCAAAGGGCGGGCAAGAAACTTGTGACTCTTCTAGTGACACTTGTGTCCATAGGCGGCGGCAAAGAGCACAGATATTTACATAGAGGCTCATTTCTTATGGGCTATCTGTAGACAAACTTACTGTGACCCAAAATGCAGCTTGGCGGCGTGGCAGTCGCGCTGTGACAGCTGTCTCTACGAGTGCAATAGAGACGAACGTTCCTCCTGTGTATCTTAACTACGCGAGCAAGAGAGACGGAGAACGACGCCAGCACCGCCGACGGCGCCAACTACGAACTACACTGGCGACAGTCGCCAATTGGAATCGGCACACGAATTTCTTAAGAAATGCGCTTCTATGTAAATCTGTATTCAGTGGCGGCGGTACTGACTTACCATCGGGAGACCCGTCTGCACCCAATGCCATAAAAAATGTTGCGCGGCATCAGTTTAAAATAAATAAAACAGAAATTTAAAAAAGTGAATTCTACATACGTACCAAAATGCTAAGTCTGTTTATTGTGAACGCGTAGCAGACGACAGACAGACCAAAATCCATATTAATACGGATTCATTAGCAAATACAAAATTTGAAACACGGCTTATCCGCTATTAATCATGACATACATACATCCACGTTTTCATAACGTGCCAAAGTCATGATGCTCGGCATTATTATAATAGGCTCCTTGCTTACCCTCTTATGAGGTTAATGCCGCGGTGATATCTTTTTTCGTCGTAAATACAGCAGCTAAGTAGCGCTGTATTTTATATTCTCGAACGAATTATACTTGGTTTTATTGGATAAGTTTTGTAGGCTTGGCCTAGAATATTGATATTGGCTTGTTCTGGAATGTTCTGGAAATTTTAGTGGATTAGCTGAATATTGTCTATGTAGTAACATGAAACCTGTCTGATCTGAAACGGTTTAAGTAAGTGCCACAGATTAAACAAATCTCACGCATTTATGAACTTGACCGCAACCATCTTGAAACTTTGTTTTATTCCTGTGAGTGGTAAATGGATTTTTTAATCACTGCACGCTATGCAGGCACCGCAACCTCACCGCTCCAGCTCAGCGCTTAAATAATATTTCTTTGACAATTTGTCTTGTGAAAAAGTTACTATTTTTGGAATAGATGTTTACTGATTTTACTTGAGAAGAGGCCTGCGCCCTGCAGTGGGACAGTATATATGCCTACAGGGCTGATCTTGAAATTAATGATGATGATTTAACTTTTGTTTGTCGTAATAAAGATTTTTACAGTAGCTTTAGCTTCGTTGCGTTTATGCTGTACCTTTGCTGTAGTACGCTTAGTAACACTATAAGGTATTCAAGTTTAAGAACTCGTGTAATTCCAAATTCCAAACCACAAAAAGCTTTTACAACAGGTAGTTAATATTTACCATAATGCAATATAATTTTACAACGCCTGTATACGGTACTTCAAAATAATTTATATCAGTTGCATAAGACCAAGGCCTGTCTCATAAATTCTAGAACGATCGATACAGTATCGCTTGCATCCTACAACATGCGGTGCATAATTAAACCAAGCAATCCGACTATAAATTAAAACGCTTAAGTGAACAAAGCTTAACTACATATTTTGGATTATCAGACAGAAAATGTCTAGCCTGGAATATACCTGGTAGAGAAATGTTCAAGTAATATTTAGATACAAATATTTTAACGGCAGTTTGTAAGCTGCGATAGCTTAGTGTAGATATAATAACAGGGTTTTGGGTTCAAATCCTTGTCACGAACCACCAACTCCTCGAATTTATGTGTTCTGTCGGTCCCGGCTGTAATGAAAGTCACCGACTGTGATGAGAAGTAAGTACCCTTGAATATACTGACACTGGTCTAAACCATGGAATATCTTTATATCTAAAAGGTAATAGGGCCTTGCTGATTTCAGCATGAATGGGCCGGCTCGACCGGGGAAGTACTACCCTCTCACAGAAAATCGACGTAAAGTCAGTAACAGTACCTACCTAAACTGTTGCGTTTCGTTCGGTGAGTGAGAGTTCCGGATGCCCTATCCCCTAGTCCTTCTCCCTCATCCCACTCCTAATATATTTTATTAATTGACACTGACCGTAATTGATATATTAATGTGATTGTCTTATTTTATTAATTGACACTGACCGTAATTGATATATTTATGTGATTGTTTGAGACATTGCATGATTGTTGTATTTTTTTTTTTTTTGTTTTAATTAATTTTTTAATTTTAAATTTTTTTAATTTCCTTAATTTTATTTCTATTACCTATTTTTTATATTAATGTTTGGAATCGTTTATGTGACAATTTTATATATTTTTTACTCTAGCAATTAATTTAGTTATAATGTATTATTTCCCAGCCCACTAAATTGTGCATGCAGTGGCTACCTTCAGGGGTTATACATCCTACATTTAGTGCCTTGTATTGTATTATTGTTTCTGAATTGTTGATATAACCATTGGTAGTCCTAAATAAATAAAATAAAATAAAATAATCCTATCCCTTTTCCCAACCCCAAGGGGCGGCAATGCACTTGTGACTCCTTTGGTGTTGCTTGTGTCCATGGGCGGCGGTAATTGCTTACCATCAGGCGATTCGTCTGCTCGATTGCTGTTTATTACTATAAAAAATATATATATCTTTGGATGGCAGCAATCAGGCAATCTGATTAGACTAGAAAGCGCACCCTTCTCCAAGGTGGAAGTGGATGCAACTGGAATAACGCTAGGAATATGATGAGTGATATCATGTCATAGTATGGATTTAAATACTGCTTTTAAACTGGTATATTAGTGTTTGTTACAGCATAAATGATCTCAATAGATTGCGCGTGTATTACCGTAGGGATATCCCACCGGAACGTTTCGTTTTGGAGCGCCAGTGCTCCAAACTGTCATTTCTTATTTTCAGAAAGTGATCAGGGTTTGGGAGAGGGGCAAGAATGGCTTCGCCTTTTCCATTTTGCTTGAGCAGGAAATGTAGAAGAGATGCTTGGCTCTCTTCTCTAGTAACTGTGGGCATTGCTTTGTGGGCTTTTATCAGGTGGTGTATAGTTTTTAGGAGGCTATATAGCACAAAGAAAGTCTGGAGGTTCAAGAGCGTAACCACAATGAGGGGCCCAATTCTCCTAAATAAATACAGTTTCGATATGATGGCAGTGTCATACTTACGTCACAAGAAGCATAGGCTTTTTGTATTCAAATATAGAAGAATACTCTTCTAAATTATCTCATATTTGAATGAAATTGTAACGCGATCGTATGTGTCAACGACGAACTATTTATTACAAATTATACGACAATGACTTTAGGTTATCAGAATACCGCTTCTAAATCAATTCAAAATATAATTTTAATACCATATAAAAATACGAGAGTTAATCCTCAGGTCTTGAATAATGCATTGATTAAAACGGCCACATAGGTACATTTTTGTACCCTTAGCAACCCGATTCAATCTAATTACTAAAAATTGGACTCTAAGGACCATTTTACAACGTTGCCGTTGAGAAGCCATCGCATCCATTATACAAGGATATTACTTTACAGAACAGCACATACATTACACAATGTCCAGTCACAATAGTGACAAGATGACTTACAAGTACCGAGAATATACCGAAGGTTATAGGTTGTACTTAAAACCTACAGTGCAAACATACCTGTACAGGTAAGTAGGTCAATCTATCACTTAGGGGGCCAATTCTCCTATTTTTATATGACATTGATATTATATTTTGAATGGACTCAGAAGCGGTATTCTGATAACCTAATGACATTATCGTATAATTTGAAATAAACAGTTCGTCGTTGACACATATTTTGACACTTGTTTCAATTTACGATCTCGTTACAACTTCGTTCAATTGTCAGATAATTTAGAATATTATCGTTTTTTGTGACGTAAGTATGACATTGACATAATATCGTAACTTTATTTATTTAGCAGAATTGGGCCCCAGGTATTTTACCTCAGAAGGACTTTTGGTATTTAATTGCCAATGGGTTTTAGTTGTGATTAAGGAATGTTTAAAGGTATAATTAGATTTCCTTCCCGGCATTTCAGCCGCGTTTTATAGGTCATGGTCAAAGGTATTTTGGTGTGAAATAGGACACGTTTATTTCAACGTCAGGTTTAATATCTAAGTAAAAGCATTTTACTCACTTTCATGCTGCCGGATTGTAGACAGAATAAATTTGGCTCGTAATTATTTCAGCAAAATTAATCGAAAAGTTAACAATGAAAGAATTATATAACAAAAAACAGCCTCTTTTTTAATACAAACAATTATATAACAAAAGACTGCCTCCGTGGTCCAGTGGATAGCGTACGCGACTGCTGATCGGAGGTCCCGGGTTCGATTCCCGGGTCGGGTAAAAGTGTTACTGGGTTTTTCCGAATTCTCAGTAGCAGCATAGAGTCTGGTGATGTGCCCACGGAGTCTGGTGATGTAGGCTCGCCCCCTATTACGTGGGACCTAAAAATACATGGCGGCACGTGAGTGTAATATTACATTTCTGCCTACCCCTTCGGGGTTGGTGTGAGTCTATAAAAAATACAGTTTTTATACTGCTAAGAGAAATAAACAGATCACTCCAAAATTTTCTGCAAAGTGCCCCAACTAAAGCGAAAGAATTATTTTCTTGCCAAAAATATTAAAAAAAAAAAATCCTTTCATGAATTTCATAATAATCAATATTGCGCCAAAGATTTGGTGACTGTTCGCTTTGCATTATCGTTATTGACACCTCAATTAAAGCGGTTCAGAGTTGAACCGAAACGACTCATTAAAAATTTTTTACTACCCGCAATGAATACTCGAATGATAAATATACTGCAATAAAGTCTATTAATTCATATCGCGTCTAGGCGTTAGGGTTAATCATTATGCATTATACAGATAATGCAGAATTCTTTTGACTTTCTTCAATTCAAAGTTGAATACTGATGACTTTCAGTCTATAGAATTATTGTTCGATTCCCATCGCGCCTGATATACAAAACACCATACAATTTCCATCAATCGTACGTTAAACGAAGGTCATTTCTAAACTTGGAATAAACGGTGGCCACCTTAAAATCGATAGAACTTAGCGATGCAGACGTTTCCCCACACCATACAAGCATGAATTAGTGTGCAACTTATTTGGTAAATTTTCGAAGGGGTACGATGATTGCTGATGTTTTGATAGACAAACAGAATGCCAGCGTGACTAGTATCGCTATTGGCTTATATATTACTCATAATTAAAAGTTACTATGATGTACATATTATTCAGATATATAATACAACTTAATAATCTTAAAAAACGATCCTAAGAAAAGAATTTAGATTGTAATTATTTGTAACTATGATAATATACATTCAATTTTGTTTTACAATGTATAACATTTTACCCAAAATAAGTGACCGTAAGTGGTTTTATTTTGCAATAATTTTTTACGGGTTATTTTCTTAGGGCCCTGATCCCCGAGGCACCCGTACCAGAGGGCCCTGATTTATTTATGTCTTGGTAAACTCAATTAAAAGTCAATTGAGCTTAAAAGTACCAGCAACAGCAACATACATAATAATATATCGTTTATAACATATTATTAGTTACTCAAATTAAATACTTAATTTTAAGAATCAGGATTAATCAGGAAAAAAATTAGAGTTTTGATTGATTATGGTTAATATTATAAATAAAGAATACAAAGTAGAGTTTCTTCTGGCAATCACAGGTTTTAATTATTGTCACAATTGTTTCTTTTTCAATACACAAAAATCTAAATATCTGAACTAAATGGAAAATTAACATAATTTAAAAACAGGCAACATTGTAACTTTTCAGTTTGAGAACAACACCATATAAAAAAATGAACTATAAAAATAATCAACATCAGAATCAATTTATAATAATATAGTAATGGTAAAGTTTAAAAATAATATTGGCAGTAGGTACATCTAATTACAAAAATATTGATACCATAAATTGTAGTAGAGGAAAGGGACCGAATATGGAATACTTAAATATATTCGTAAAAAAAACAGTAAAGAAGTCTTATTTTAATCAGTCTCGTGGGTTATAATTAAATGTAGACATATTCACTCTTGAAAAATAATAACTAAATCAACAAATAATAAACACTTTCCGTAATATTATCAACTAAAGTAAATTAATCAAAAATAGGCCTCTCCAAAAAGTGACCCTATTATGGAATAGGGTATTCCATAATAGGGCCATGTCACGTTAATGAAAACAAAAGATTAAAATTAGCCCTGCACGCAAAAATCACAAATAAAATCTGCATATTCTGCTCCGGAACATAAAACGTGACACCATTGTCTACAGGCAATGCACTGGATCCACTCTTCTCCTAAAAGACCAAGCAATAAAAGCCCAGAGCAATACCATGCACTCAGCATCAGCATCTGGATCGTTAGGTTGAAGAACAGAGGGTTTATCTCTTAATGCCTTGCCAGAAAGCCTTTTAACAATTTATGTGCAACTGTTCTATTGTTAAAAGGATGTTTTAAGTTATTTCTTACCGCCAATGATAAGCCAATCTCTTCACATCATTTCGTGTAAGCCCAAAATACCGTTCTTCGATTTGCTTGACATACTGTAGTAGGTAACATATTTTCAATAATTACCAGGTCCCAAAACTGTTTTAGGACCAAGGCGCCAGTCAATATTTGGCTCGTTGGTATGAAAAAACTGAAAGAGGGTAGTCTGAGGTACATTAAAGACCTGTGCAGCCTTCTTGTAACCCGTTTTTGGGTTTTCAGAGCTTCAATAGCATTTTTCATATTGGTTTTGTCCCATACTTTTCGTTTTTTACTGGTGTTCAACATGGCCCCCATGTTGATCACAAATATATCTAAAAAGAGAGAAATAGTAATCAGTTAACAGATAAAAACTTGAGATTACTTTATAATATCGTCTAGGTCCTAATATGGAATACTGTTCCATATTAGGACCTAGACGGTATTCCATATTACGAACAACGTGGTGGCAGAAGGAATCTTAAAGTAACTTTTTTTTAAATTACATATTCGTAAAAACACAATATCACCAAAAAATAACACACCTTAGTTAGATACTTTGCAACTTATTTTTAGATATTCGTGTAAGAATAATAAGAGAACATATAGGTAAAACTTACGTAAATATCCGATTGATTTTGCGTTAACAGTGTCGCACACTCTCACTCGCGTCTATTGCCGCTGAACGCCGCACACGCAATGGCCGTCGAATGAGGGTAGCGGGAGGGGTAACATGACACACGTTTGGAATATTTGTGGCGTTTAGTTTCGGAAATATTACAGTATTCCATATTAGGGACGTATTCCATAATTGGTACCTTTCCTCTATATATTATTTGTTTAGTATGATTTGATAATAATATGGTGAAATAAACGAAAAGAATATTCTGTTCGCTCTTCTAATATACTATTCTATTTGAAACTTTTATTCAAACTGTATTAACCTCTAATACATCTATGAGTTGGTGTTCAAATTAAATAAAAAAATAAACAAGATAAATGTAATCAAATTGATAGTTTTTGGGGCTCTCTGAAACGTGTGCCTCAGGAATCGGGGCTCAAAGGAAAAAAAACCTTTTTTACAGGCATCCCTGGACAGGCCAATCCATGTTAGTTTATTTCTAAAATCTCTAAAAATAGTTTAGGAAAACATAATTATGACCTTTACAAAAAACTTGCAGTGGGATAAGTAGTTTTTAGATTAAATTGTTTTTTTTAAGTATTTTGAGTAAAATAGTCTAATCATTTTTTACATTTTTGAGTTCAAAATATTGTACACTTCGTATGTGTACCTGGATAAATAACTAATAATTAAATATAAAATATTAATCCATTGGAAAGAAATCCCAGTAGTAATCTCGATATTATTTTGATAAGATGAGAACTTATTACCTACAAGATTGAAATACATATCTAGTAGTGCACTTGGTTCGTATTAAATATGTTAATATTTTAATGTACTCGCAGAAACCTACGAATTGCTATTATTGACTTCGAATTGGTAATTCTAGTTTATTCGTTACTATCTGATCCATGCAGTTTCATCCGCCATATTCGCAGATACTCTGCATTAACATTGTAAAGGTTTATGTAATATTTATTTATTTATATATACGTCATCATCATCAGCCTTTAACAGTGCTCTGCTGGACTAGGCCTCTCCTTTGGAAGGAGGAATTGGCCTACTATACCACGCTGGCCAAACGGGTTGGTATAGGGTTTGTATCAAGTTTTCCTTCTCTTACAGTGCTGTTCTCTGCATAATATGCTTCCTCTGTCGGCTCTTACGACACCCATGGGATGATATGGGGTAGTGACATTCCGTATTCTTAATCCGTCACCACACGGAATATACGTACTATGTGCATAATATTTTAAGCTCCAAAACTTTAAGCATAACCATATTATTTTACTCGAAATATTGTTATTAAACTGAATTAAAAAACAATCTAAAAACCAACCTGAATCTAATCTAAGTTTGAAAAATCATCTGCATGACTTCAAATACATAGGGTATTTGAAGTCATGCAGATACTTTTAATTTAATTATACAACATCAAAACACATCGAATGGAAAACGATACGGGGAAGGTTCGTTTTTCTTTCAATGTGTTTTCATAATGTTATAGCAGATTAAGAGTATTCGAAGTTGTAGACAACGAAAAAAAAAGGTCTGTCAGACAGCTATTTTTACAATTTTACTTGGAAAATGTGGTATTAAAGTATTTATATACGAAAATCTTTATATATATATTCCTTGTGTACGTGTGTATGTCACTGAACTCCTCCTAAATGACTGGACCGATTTGTATGATATTTTTGTGTGTGTTCAAGGGGACTTGAGAATGGTTTAAATTCACAAAAAAAATTGCGAATATAAAAAAATGGCGGTACGAAGTTCCGAGTCAGCTAGTATAATCTAATATATTTGAATGCATTGCAGCGTTTAGGTGGACCTGCACAACTATATGCCGAATATTATTGTAACGTATATAAAATATACGTTACAATAATATTCGCCCCCAATAAATGATTAGCAAACACCGCTAATCCAGGGCGATCGTGATAACACGTTGGCTATCGGAGCTTCGTTACAGTTGCCGGGGTTTAACACTGCGATCACGTGCCTAATTGTACAGTCGGCCTGCGTTCATGCAATTTATGTAAAAGCACCGCCAAGTTCGTTTGTGTATTGAATTGTAAAAACTCGTTATGCCACAGTGATGGCGATTGTCGATAGAATAAGAGTTAGAGCTTTGCAATCGTTTCTATGAGGAAAGTCAAATAAAAAAACTTTTGGAAGTCTCACATACAAAAAATTGGTACCCATTCATGGCCTTCGTATTATTAACCTGTTTATCTGTGAGGCTAAATGAGTCTGAGTTTCTCAACCGCCTTAAAGCCGTTGACGTAGCCCAAATATTCTAGTCTCCAAAAACCAAGACCAACGACTTTACGTGCCATATGAAAAACGGCAGCACTGCTGTAAATGGCATACAATTGGTGTGACCTCTGTAATATTAAAAGGACAAGAACTAAAAAATACGTGTTAGTTTAAGTTAGGGTATACAAGTAGAATCCTATAAAGCATCTTTATTAATCTACATTATTTTCCGAATGCGTCTTCACTTCACTATCACTACATAGTATAAAACAAAGTCTGTCTTCTGTCTGTCTGTCCGTATGTATGCTTAAATCTTTAAAACTATGCAACGGATTTTAATGCGTTTTTTAATAGATAGAGTGATTCAAGAGGAAGGTTTACATGTATAATACAAATATGGCAGTTCGAAGTTCGCCGGGTCAGCTAGTCAATTAATAATGTGTTTCACTCAAATTTATTACAGGGACGAGATATATTTGAGAAGTCATTAAGTCTAAGTGCCCCTAGAGAACCAAATATTATTTGAGCAATCAAATGTTTCTATGTTCTACAGAATTATATAAAGTATGCTTTAATTTTATGGACTGAGTGTATTCCAATATTGAGGTGGCAACTAATGTAAGAAATAGACTACAGGCCCATGTCCAAAATGGATGGGTCATATGAACCACCAGGTGACGTATATAGGACGATATAAGAGCATAAAATAATAAGATTCAGCACTATGCCGTCACTTGTAAGCTGTCCAACCGAGTGGTGGTGAGAATTCAAAAGTGCAGGTAGAGTGAGTACGCATTTCGGTCATATGTTTTTGTACGGCATTTTTACCATCGATAGATCCATGAAAAATAATAAGAAAGCGCGCAGTGCCGTAAAAGAATGGTGCGCCACAAAGTCGGTATTTTTTTTGTTTTTCTGAAAATTTCCAAAAAATTACCGACTTAGTGGCGCACCATTTTCTTACGGCACGGTTCTTATTATTTTATGCTCTTATATCGTCCTATATACGTCACCTGGTGATTCTTATGACCCATCCATTTTGGACATGGGCCTGTAGTCTAAAATATTTATTTTACTATGCCTCGTTACTATTACGTCATTTTTGATGTCACGGAAAATGGTGTGTAAAGCCTCACGTTTACTTTGATTAGTACAAGTGCAGTGACTAGTGATTAGTGATTATTTTGAGTGATTCGCTCAAATTTATAGTGCAATCGACTAATCAGTTGTTTCTCGCAAATCGCATCTGCATTTATAAAATAGTGTAAATCGTGATGAATGAGCCTTTAGACTCTTCAACCACTCACAAAGACACGGAAGAACAATTCACCACCTTCTAAGGGCTTAGTGATCGACACCCACGCAAACACGTTTCTCTAAGCTAGTGGATAGCGAGGTTCAATATGTGGACTGGGATGCCGTCGTGCCTTTAGTGTTTAGTCTCGATTAGAGCCGGATGAATGGTATAAGTGTAATCTACTGAATTGGGGGCTGCCGGAGGAGGTGTGTGACACTCTCTCCAGATGACATTAAGGAGGTCTTTACGTTCCATGATTGCGAGTGGCTATACGAATCGCTGTTCACATACTTTAATAGAACACCATAATATTATTGGTCGATAAAGTATCTTAGGTTGTATAAAAAAGTGTCAAAATGATTACCAGCGTATGTTCGCTATGTTCTTATTACTCCACTACTAAGTTCAGTAACCTATCCGTCTATGCCTCACAATACAAACCTATTATTACATTTATAACAAGTTTGCCTCGTCACCATAAGTGGCAAGCTTCACAAAGTCACAACTTGGCGGGGCACTGCCATGCACGCAGTTATCTATGTTCGGCTCGGCTGATGAATGTTGTCTCATTTCAGTAATGGCTCCTCCATTCCTGAATGATTTATGTTTCAAGTATTGTTTTTCTTTCGCTCATTCGGATTTTACTTGAGATGAAATACTCAATTCAAATTGATGTATCAAAATGATCCCTTTTTTCTTCTGGGTAAATAATATATTTTCTACCTGAAGTTACCTCGTCCCGAACTTACCTTGAAACTAAACGTGTGTGCGATAGGTATTGTTTTCACGGACTTTAGAGTGCATGAAACATCAGAGTCGCGTCGCAACGTCAATTTCAAGGCGTTTGTGGTGCGGGTCCCGAGGTGCTTTCTGGATGTTGTGATGAAGGAGGACTTTTGGCCGATGGGAGTGGTATTCCGTCGCTTCCGTGGACAAGTGCCATACGAGCGCACGTCAACAACGTGCAAGTGAAGCGATACTAACATAGATTATAAGTATATTTATACTAACAACCACTGTATGTATGTTAGACTGTAAGGTATTTATCTATGCGTCTATGCCTCGCGAAATAAAATGTTTGATTGATTGATTGATAAAGCTATTGCCAGTAAAACTATCATTCATACATTCAACGTGCTGGAGCGCAATGATTACCTTTTCAAAGAGCCGGCAACACGCAAGCATGCAGTAGTAAGGCCATCTTTAAAGCGACACCAGAACAAGGCATAATTCCTCGTATGACATCTGTTTCAACTGGCACGTATTTGCACTGAGAAAAGACGTTCTTACCTCTAAGAAATCTTTGATACGCATGAACAATTATTCTATACATCTTTGAAAGCAATTTCGACCTAGGTTTAATTACATCGAAATTAAGCCATCGATATACCTATATCCTTAGCGGATTGTAATGTTTTATTCAGCGATTGCTTTTGGAGGCCCCGATTTATTTATAGACGATGTATTAGTCGAACAAGGTGAACGATGTATCACATGTTGATTGGAGTGTAAAAGGTCTGAGAGCCGAAAAGGTATAAAAATGTTACTTACATCTATCCTTGGGTGGCGAGAAAAATGGGCCACATTTACTCTTCGATCTAAAAAAAGGTTTCCGATAATTATTTGTAGATATAAGGATACGTTACGTTATACGTGATAATTTAATCACTTTGCCTTGGTTACATACAATACTAGATGAGCCCGCGGTTACCCCCGCGTTATTTAAGGCTACTGCTCCGCTCCCGTGACACATAACGTGATGTTATATAGCCTATAGCCTTCCTCGATAAATGGGCTATCTAACACTGAAATAATTTTTGAAATCGGTCCAGTAGTTCCTGAGATTAGCGCCACAGTATAAATATGGAACAGTACGGAAACTACCAACAAACATTCAAAACGGCACACTCACACAAACATGCGCATCGACGAGACTCCTAAGCGGTTCTCGCGGTACTGTCAGTAGTGAGCACAAACATAGATCTACATAGATAACGCAAATGCATGCACTTCGCGTGTCTGAACTCCAACCAAGCGTCGAGCTTGGTTGCCACTAACTTCAGTCCCCGCGCGTCCGTTTTACCGTTAAGTAAACTTTATTCACATTACGTTGCCGCGTTTGCTTCGGACGTTTGATCTGACGTTGTGTATTAGGAGACGATGAATATCGCACAAGCGATACTGTCGCGCATCGCTTCGACTTCGTGATACAGGCAACGTCACAGTAGGTATTAAAAAGTCGGCACGCTTGGTTTCAATACAAATCGTGATAGTTGCGTTATCTATGTAGATCTATATCTGTGGTAGTGAGTGCCGCACTGCCGCGGCCGCGTCAAGGCGTGTGGTCACATTACGTTTATTTCCGCTACCTTTTAAAAATGCCACGAGCGTAATGTGTAGTATTCTGCTGTTTAAACTCGTCTTCATCAAAACTGGATATGGCTGCTAAAAAAAGATTTGTTATACCATTGAACGGCTTTATTTCTTTATTAATGATGACAGAAAAATATATTATATATTTGATGCACCCCATCTCATAAAACTGGTTCGCAACAATTTGATTACCTACGACTTCCATTTCCAGAATCGTGTAGCTAAATACGAGCACATCATAAAATTTTATAAAAATGATAAACAAAAGAACGAACAAACAGCCACATCTACCCAGCAAATTTTGATAAAAAAATGAAAGTTCGCTTTGCTACTCAACTTTTAAGTAATTCTGTTGCCGCTGGTAAATCCACTTACGTAGATTTTAATTATATTCAAGAATCCGGGAGGAACACTGCTTTACGTACGTTTTCCGTATTTTACACACTCGTATGTTGCTGAGGTTAACTGACGCCATGAAATTACCTAGGTAGGTATTTAAATTTTATTTGTAAACTAGTTATTTCAATACGACTGATTGATCACCACAGAAACAAATATTAAAAAAAACAATATCAAAAAAGTTACAACCCTATTGCCTCAATGGAACGTAGGTAATTATTTTATCAACTAGGCTTAGTTTCCATACTGTTCCATATTTATACTGTGTTAGCGCGTTCAACCAAACAAACAAACAAGCTCTTCAGCTTTATATGTTAGTATAAGATGACAAACCAAGCTAGCAACATACGAATAGCTTAGTTGCTATCTGTATTTTGTAGAACAACATTTGGTGACACTCCGTTTGAGGTAAGAATACTTGGCAATTAGCAAAGTCACCTTGGAGATTTCAAACAGTACCATCGTTTGAAAGTTCACATAATAGTGCTTATCCCATACCTAGTAAAGCAATTGCCAGGACATGACACAAAGATCAGCCTGCTGACAGCATAGTTACTTTTTAATCAGACCAGGGCCCATATCCGCATAGTAACAGCATTAAAGTGTTTTATAAATAATCTTCTGTATGTTTCTTCATTTATTCCACTTGAATAATCTTATAAACTAATAAAAAATTGGGCAAGTGCGAGTCGGACTCGCGCACAAAGGGTTCCGTACCATCATCTATAAAAGAAAATCACGTTCGTTGTATGTATACTTAAATACTTTATAAGTTTCTACCTGTTTATTAAGATCGAGTAACAAATTGCTTAAAAATTACGTTTGTTGTATGGGAGCCTCCCTTTATTATTTACTTTTTTTAAAGAACAATAGCAGGATTATACCTGTGAAGTGTTAGAAGCGTCTATAAACGTAACTTATGAAAAACTTATTAATATAATTATTTCGTATTTTGTAAGTTTTTAGTTTCAACTATAAAAGCGTACGTTAAATTATCTAAATTAATAAACTATTTATTGAATACATTCATTTCCGGTGCTTGTTTAATGTCATTTTCAGAGTTACCATTTACAAAACAATCGTATTTGTTTAATAGAAAAAAGGTAAGTAATCTTTTTAACCAACATCTAGAAACAATTCACGATAATGTTAAAAAAATATTTTATGTATATTATGTTATATAAAAAGAAGATTTGATTTATGATTTATATAAATATATTTTTTTTACTTGATCTGAGATATCATTTAATTAGAGGTATTAGTAGGCTGCCTCGTTGGTCTCGCGGCATAAATGTGCGCGTGGGATTGGGAGGTCTCGGGTTCGATTCCCGGGTCGGGCAAAGTGTTATTGGGTTTTTCCGTTAGGAAATTCTCAGTAGCAGCACGGAGTCTGGTAATGTGCCCGGTACGGCAATAGGCTCGCCCCCTATTACGTGGGACCTAAAAGGTGTACTTAATATTACACCTCTGCCTACCCTTTCGGGGATACAGGCGTGAGTCTATAAATAAAAAAAATAAAAAAAATCAGTAGGCAATTGAAAGATAATTAATGACAACACTAAGTGAAAATGTCTACATTGTCAGTATCCTTACTCCTTGCCCTTGTCTATGAACCCTATAGACCGTGCCACGAGAACATAGACTTTTTGAAACAAAGAATTTCTACTAAGTAACTTAGCGTCAGATCTGTCAAAAACAAATAATGTCAAATCCAATGAGCGCAGCGGTACACAAATATGTGTCATTGCAAAGTAATATGTCAATTGATCGGGTTTTTATCGATATATGCGCTGCCAATTGTTTTGTGGTACTGGAATATGTCAGACGCCTGGAATGTCAACATTTTGCGTTAAGCCATAATTTTTTTTCATTCTTAGGCATTTATCAGAGGATAAAACATATTTTTTGAATGTTAAGAATATTTTTGGTGTCGCAATGCTCGTCATACGGTCGGCATCTCGGAAAAGCGGGTGCAGAATTGCAGATGGCAAACTATTATATAACGATTTTGTTTAAGTTCATTGTGACGTTTTCATTCATACACAATGCAAAATCTCTATGCCTAGACATTTTAATGTAATGTACTAGCTAGTGGTCTGTAATATTATTCACTAGTGGTATTTTTTTATATTTTACGATAGCTTAGCTATTGACTATACGATCGAGTACCATGTTTGTACTCTATTATTGACATAAATGGCTCTCTTTTGTTGTCTTGCATTTACAGAATTACTTACGTGTGAAAACTAAAAAAAAAACGGAAAAATATCGAATCATGAAAATACTTCCGGGAAATTCGAATACTCAAACACAAAATAAAATATGTTTATTTTTGTAAAATTAGAAAAAAATAGTCACGACAAGAAGTCATAGATAATAAAATATAAATTCGAATACATAGTAGCATAATTGAGCATTGAAACAAAAAAACTACTGTTCAAAAAGCATAAAAGTTCACTAAGGCATAAAATCTCAAAAACAACTGTTAGAAACAAAGGTTGTGAAACCCTGAATTTGTGTTTGCAAAAAGTCTATCTTCTCGTGGCACCAACTATAGTCTGTGACATTGTCAACGTTATTTTCTTTCCGAAAAGCTTGTTTGGTAGGGTTCTCGTTGTTTTCGCAGTTTTTTGTTGAATTATCTTTATTTTTGATTCTTGCTTACCCCCTGGACTTGATTCGCTGCCCCATACGACGACTTGTGCTTTCATACGGACTATCTGCGCTCAAAACATCTGGACCTATAGCTTTTTCTACACGGACTTCGATTGTGCCTTAAGATTTTGTTATGATACGAAGTAGCAGGCCTACACGCTTAATGTGCGTGAATGTAACATTTGCTTGACGCAAATGTTACTCTCCGGCGATATCGCATCTTAGATCAGAACACAAGAGTTTGTACTTTGCTCTGCAACTGGGTTTATCCACAAATCGTAAGTTTTTAAACATTATTATACTTACTTACCAATTTAGCGTTAGTAAGTTTCAGCGAATTTTCAAAGCAGTTTAAAATATTACAAAATTCGGTAACATTAGTCTATCTAGATGTAGTGTGATGCGTTTTCTTTGCCTGTAGTAATAATTGCTTTTCTTAATTTTTAGATTACTGATGATTATGTTTGTGAAGCATGTTGGGAACTCGCTATGGATTGAGTAAATCAGAGTTTGCAGCAAGAAGAAGGTGAACAAGCTGGACCGTGTCCACGAGGCCATAGAAATGTGTGCCTTCTGTGTGGATGTTCATTAGTACGAAGGCAAAGTGACAAAATATTAAAAGATAGCCCGACTGAACTACAACAGAACATGATAAATATTAAACAAATGAAAAGAGAACCACATCAGGTCCATTCATCTTTAATTAGTATTTATTAAATAATAAATCCTTTTGCAGTGTTTTATTACTAAAGAGTTTTATAAGTCTATTGGTGTCTCTTTTAAAGCAATCTAATACAAATTGTCTGTTTTTTATCAATTATGGAGTAATTATTTGATTACCTACAAAAACATTCCTTTATTTCATTTGCAGCTGTCACCTTCAGATAAGGTTTGTCATGCCTGTTGGTGGCGCACTAAGAGAGATCCCATTTCCTTATGCTTACTAATATTATAAATGCGATGTTTATTTGTTTGTCTGTTTTTTACGCACGAAAACACTACTGAACCGATTGGAATGAAACTAGGCGCACACATAGACCATAACCTGGGATAGGATATAGTATACTTTTAATCCTGGTATTGAGTTCCTGTGGGATAATTTTCGACTTCCACGCGGGCAAAAGATAGTTCCTTATAAAAGCCAGTGACTTGTACCTATTTATTAGAGAGATCTAACATCATGCCATGACGTCTAATCTTAAGAGCCCTTCCTCACTTGTACGCCATGGCGACGTCGCCGGCTGCGTATCCAAACAGTTTATATTGAAATGTACCTATGGCTGCCAAACCGTGGCCAAGTGAGTTAGGCACCATTCATTTCAATATAAATTGTACGGTAGCTGGCGACGTCGCCATGACCTCATAATGAGGGCCTCTAATACTCAATAAAATTGTGAAAGATAAAGGATTACATAAATCCTACATAGTCTACATCCCTATTTCGTGATGGAACTTTGATTATTTAATATTAGTTACTTATCAAGTCTAGACACTGATCTTGAATCAGTCTAGGTATATCCTATCAATGCTTTTTGCACATCATCACCCCTTATCTAAATGTATTTGTGTAGTTACAAAGTTGTTTTCTATTAACATAACCTTAAAATATAAACAATGTTCATATCTTTTTTTTACGGCCTCCTAAAATAAAAAGTCTTGATGATTATGTTTAAGTAATAGAACCCCTTTGTTTTTAAAATTTTTTCATACATAGACGCTTCGAATCGATTTCAAATAAAGTTTTGTATGGGAACTTGCCATTGTTCTTTAATTATTTATTTTGAAAGGTAATATACAACTACATATTCTGTAAAATTTAAAGCGTCTACCTGTAACAGTTAGTAATTTTGAGCAAAATATACGAAAAAAAAACACGTTTTTTGTATGGGACCCCCCTTTAATTTTTTATTTTTTTTTATTTTTAGTATTTGTTGTTATAGCGGCCGTAACCGAAATACATAATTTGTGAAAATTTCAGCTATCTAGCTATCATGGTTTATGAGATACAGCCTGGTGACAGACAGACAGACAGACAACGGAGGCTTAGTAATAGGGTTCCGTTTTTTACCTTTTACGATAACGTGTACGGAACCCTAAAAATCACCGGCACAGCATTGAAAGTAACATACAAGAACTTAAGCAAATCAAACCACAGTAGTCCATCTTTTCATTTATTTACACATCTTATGACTTTACAAGATCATGCTTTCCAATTTGACTTTTAAATAAAAAGTAAGCAAGACCGATGAGAATGAGGCGTCGATATAATGGATTTTATTTCGTTTTCCATTAACTTTTCATGCAATCGATGTTGTTTCTGACATCTTGTAATGGATTCGAATACCGTCTTCTTGGAAACAAAAATGCTTTTAATGTCTGACATGAGTTTCATTTATTTTGTATGAGGGATAGAAATTAATCGGTAGCGACGTGGTTGTGGAGAAAGGGTGGTTTTGAAGGTTATACGGAGACGCAGGCTGCATAGGTGACACAATTTAGTACAGCCTGGTTTTATGAGCAATGCGATTATATAGAAGGTGTGTGCCCAGGTACCCAGGGCACACACCTCTGACTTTTCGAAGTTATGTGTGCATTATAAATTAATTATCGCTCGCCTAATGATGTGCCCGATAGATGGCAATAGGCTCGCCCCCTATTACATTGGGACCGAAACATAACTGGCGAAGTGTGGGTGTGTCATACACCCCCTACCCCTTCGGGGATAAAAGGCGTGAAGTTATGTTTATGTTTATATAGAAATAAGCATGACCCAAGTAAATAAGGCCTGTGCAAATCCGATAAATATTTATGATTTTGTCCCACTGGGTACGAAACTATGACGTCATTTTGCCTGTCTTGCAGCTCAGTGTCAATGAAATGAGCAGGCCTTTTTTTTGGTTTATGAAAGTACGTATACAGAGACACTTGCGTCTGCGGTGCAGATTTCACTCTGCTGTTCTATGTTGTACTGCGCGGCTTGCATCTGGTTTCAATAAAGGAACTAATCTAATTCCAAAATCTTCCGAATAGGGTATTGAAACATTATAAGGAGATTTATAAACGCAATATTATTTAAAGTACTTTGTTATAAATTGGAAAAATCGTAGTTGAGATGCTGAGCAGTAGCCTGGTGCGATTACTGTCTATAACGGATAGAAAAATCACTCTATTTAGGGATATACCATACCACTTATATACTTCATAAGCGTCACTTTGTGGCTTCAATGAATAAATGATTTTGACTTTTGTCGGTGCGCGTGGTGGAAAAGTGATATACTTAGAAATGCCACATTTTGAGCTTTAAACAAATTTCTAATAACTTAATCATTCGAAAATGTCTGCTATACTTACAGTTATCGCATACAAATGAAATGAGCATGCATATAACAGCCTACATTCAACTAAACTAGACCTCATTTAAAACTAATGAGACTTTATTCACGTTCATATAAATAATAGCTCGCCAAGTAATAAAATAATACTGTACTTTTACAGCTCAATCATTCCGTCTATCAAACGATAATACGAACAGAACAACAGGGACCTGTTACGAATATTTTGTAGTACTCTTGATAAGTTGCTTCACTTAGGGCGCGCGACGTTTCATGCTTCCACAGATTAAATAATATATTAGATGATGTAGAGCCTCTTTATTAGTAACGTCAATTTATGTTTGTGGAATTTAAGTGTTGTGTGTTGAAGTGGTTGATGATAAGTAAAATATGTGTTGATAAAAAGGAACAAATCAATGTAAATACAGAATATGGTGTAAATTTGGTAAGTTATAGATGTCTCAACACTTTAAAATCAGCACATTTAACGTTTGTTCTATTTATAGTTCAACTAAACATAAACGTATACGATACCTATTTAGATGGTATCTATTATAATATTTATGAAATTCGTTAAAATTTATAAATCCTTATCTAGATCTACGATCTAAAACTTACGAATTAGACCCTGGGATATATCCCTGGGTCTAATTCGTAAGTTTTAGATCTCGAAGAAGAGATCTAGAAGAACAAGACTCTGTTATAACAGAGTCTTCTTCCGTCAGTCTTATCACATTTCATAGAATATTACCTTTCCCATAGAGCAAAGGATTAGGAATATTCAACTCACCCTAAACTTGCACCATAGCAACCATGATATAAATACTTGTTTAGTCTTAAATACATACATATTTATTACAGATAAATTACACCCACACTAGGGTCTGAGGGTCACCAACCACTAGACCAATCATCATCATAATCAGCCTGTCATATTCCACTACTGGATATAGGTTCCCCTAATGCCGCACCACTGATCCTGATTTTCGGCTTTTCGTGTTCAGCCGCTGCCAGACACTTTGCGTATATCGTTGCTCCACCTAGCCGGAGGGCGTCCACTACGTTTGCTAAATGCTAAGGCGCCGTTTCCACTAGAACATTAGACCAATAAGCCAGAACAAAACTGATGACTGGTCTGTATCCCCGAAGGGGTAGACAGAGGTGTAATACTACACCCATATTTTGCCATGAATTTATTAGGTCCTACGTGATAGAGGGCGAATCTTTTGCCGTCACCGGGCACTTCTCCAGATTCCGTGCTCCTACTGAGAATCCGTAACACTTGTGCCCGACCGGGAAATCGAACCCGAGACCTCACGTTCAGCTTGATCGGATCCATTAGACCACGGAAGCTGTCTGGCTGGTCTATCTTTACAGAAATTTGCTATATCAGTATTTTTTATCCTGTATGTCAATCGCAAAAGATTTCCCGACAGGCGCCATTAAGGCGCTGTCGGCTAGTCGTTACGAGTTAGGTGATAATTAATACACCCTTGATTACTCCGTCAAACTATGTAACTGACATTTAAAGATCACAATAAAGTATTGATACGTGGTGACGTCAACTCGTTACTTGTACCTCAGAACATTAGTTGATAAGAGAAATGAAATCATAATACGGACTAAGCGAGTTGTCATTGTGGTTTGCACGTGGCCGGTTTATATGTACGTGTTTTTATATGAGTTAGTGAAGAGGAACTGAAAACTGTGGTCGACACTTTTTAAAAGGTTACTTTTCTAGTGTGGGATATTTTTGTCTTTTAAAGAAGCATGAAAAATGGTGTTAGATTATTATTGAATAGAGTAATGACGAAAGGAAACCTAAACTTAGTACGGTTGCATTCTACCTGATGGGTAAAGATCGTCACGCAATGAGTGCCGCACGACGGAAAAAGGATTAAAGGCAGAAAACCGTGGCGTGACGATCTAGATGACTTCGATAGGAACTGACCCAACTTCGCACATGACAGATATGCCTAGAGGAGTGTAAGGGAGACCTTAGCCCAGCAGTGGGACAATACAGTTTAAAAAAGAGTAACATCCTAGGACACTTGGTGAGATGAGCCCAAACGAAACAGAGCTTGTGCTATGATGGCGTATAAATTAGAACATACTTGCGCAACTGACTGACTGATAGTCAACGCACAGCCAAAACTATTGGGCGCATTAAGCTGTTTGTCATGTTTGTTGTTTGGTAACTGAAGGGTTGCACTAAGAAGGGATTATCCAAAATTCTCACAGAATCCAGAAGAAACCGTCAAATTAAAATGTGAGAGCGTAGCTGCGGCATCCTCTAGTAGTTATATGCACATTTTTAAATATATACATACTATCGATAGACTTCATCTTCACACAGAACATACATAGTCTCACGCCTATAATCCCGAAGAGGTAGACAGAGGTATATAGCTACATCCACTTTTCGCCAGATTTATTTTGGTCCCACGTAATGGTGGCGAGCCTGTTGCCGTACCGGGCACATTACCAGACCCCGTGCTGCTACTGAGAATTTCCTAACGGAAAAACCCAATAACACTTTGTCCGACCCGTGGGTCGAACCCGAGACCCGAATCCCACGCGCACATTTATGCCGCAAGACCAACGAGGCAGTCCACTGACACAGAACAACTAATCATGAATCGAACCCAGGGTCAGTAACCACTAGACAAACACTGGTAGGTATTATCGCTGTTATTATCAAATATATTTTTAGAGGCCAAACAATAAAACCTTGGGTTAAAAATACATCATTAATTTATTTGTCTTTTGATAGACTTAGATATAGGTTTTGGATGATAAATGAATAAACTGAAGCTATTGTGTGGTTATAGTTTGAGTGGCAAAACAATAAAATAGTCTAGGTGGTGACTAGTCCTGTCAGGTGAGCGGTGAATGCTTGATCGATCCTGCTCTATTGGCACTAGGCCAAAAGCGGAACACAGTGGTGGTTTAGCCGGTAGAATCTCGGCACCCCTCTGCCGATCCCCGCGCTAAGGAGATCCAGGCAGGATTCCTCCACTTCAAAAAACCAAAAGGTAACGAGTACTAGCTGTTACTGGGATTAAACAGTTTTTTTAAAGCAACAGCTAAAGGTTGGGTTTCGACTTCCGTGCGGTACAAACTTACAAATAGGTATCTCAAGCCTATCTGTGTTTAACGTTTCGTATGTCTTGTTTGCAGTAGTAGCCCTAGCGACATAGTGGCGAGTGCTTGATAAAAATCGCTTTAAAAACAATAAAAAGCAGTTTTACGTTGGACTAGATGGAAGTGCTGACTGGAAATAGGGGCTAATATTTTCGCTATTTTAAAGTTTCACTTTTATCATTATAACAATTTTATGGTAATATGCAAAACATGTTTTTATCTATGAGCGTCAATTTGAACGTCTAAAAATAGATCAGAACGTAAAAAAATTATACATATTAAATAAGTAAGTCGTCAAGCGAGGCAATGAAAAAAAATTGCAGTAATAAAATTTACTTTATGTGCCAAATGGATTTTATGTCTTTAACTACCAATGGCCATCTTCTCTCATCACGATCACGACTGCCCAATCAAAAGCAACACGACTTAAACGAATTAATAACAAAGTTATCTAAATTAATTTAGTTTAATTCAGACTTCTAATTTCTAAGATATATGCAAACACAAACTCTCCAGCTTGACTTTATTGATATAGATTAGACAAAAGTAAACCAAATGAAAGGAAAGTCAACCAATTTACCAGCAAATACTTTTTAATTGAACTACTTTGCGAGTTAGTTCAATAACACTTTTTTGATCGGCAACTTCTGCCAGGCTCGGTGTGCCTTTATCAGTTCCGGTTTTGCAACCCATTCCGATAGTCCTTGCATTTTACTTGAAAACGCTTCTCCACTTTGCGTTTATTTTTCTTTTTGCTCGACTTCTCAGGATCACAATGAATGGTCCGGCTCCACCAGACAAGTACTTACTACTTTCTCATAGAATACTGTCGTAAAGTAACAGTATCTATCAATAATGTTACAAAAGTAAAAAGAAGTAGATATGTTATAGGCGCACCAAAAACAGGACGCTAAACATAAGCCAGTTGGCAAGTCTGACATATGTGTGTGAAGTCGCGAGCCGGCGTCAAAGTGAAACTGACACCCCTTGTCAACCGAAAATAAAATAAAATATGGAGTTATCAGTGTGTGTTAGTGTACCGTTTCTACGGATTGATTACTACGTAGGTAACGTATCTACCTCTTTCTTGTAATATCATTGGTATCTATAATGTTGCGTTTCGTTCGGTGAATGAGAAAGCCGGAACCGCATTCCCTTTTCCTTCGCACTCCTTTTCCTGTTCATTTTCCTATACAGGTTAGTGGTGTAGTTGTATGTCCTCTGAGGTTGCGGGTATCCACGGCCGTCGTAATCACTTACCATCAGGCGATATATGTCTGCTAGTTTGCCTTCTATGCTCTGCCTGTGCCATATTTCGTACGCCTCTGACCGCGAATTTCTTTAATAAAAAGTTATACATCATATTTGCCTGCCTCCGCCTGACTGCCTCCGTGGTCCAGTGGATAGCGTAGGCGACTGCTGATCGAAGGTCCCGGGTTCGATTCCCAGGTCGGGCAAAAGTGTTACTGGGTTTTTTCGAATACTCAGTAGCAGCCCAGAGTCTGGTGATGTGCCCGGTAAATATCGGGTAATAGGTTCGCTCCCTATTAAGTGGGACCAAAAATTCATGGCAAAATGTGGGTGTAATGTACACCTCTGCCCACTCCTTCGGGGATACAGGTGTGAGTCTATAAAAAAAACATGAAACAACATATTTATACACACGGCTACACATTGACCTTGGTACCGTTCTTATGGCGTTAGAAATAAATGTTAGAATTGTACGATTTGGTTGTACAACGTATTAATTCCCAACACACAACAAACAAAATATCTATTTAATACTAAAACCCGTGCTTATAAAGCTTAGCACAGTTTTCTTCGGGTTGTTTTGTCAACATACCTTGCGTTAACACACACCCTCACCTAACCGCTACAGCCGGTCTATAAATGGCTTTGAAATCGCTCCAGTAATTTTGTCGACATCAAGGACACCGTAAATTTACTTTTCCTCCCAATCAAATACAATTTCGAAGTTATAACATGAGCTATGTGATTTTCCACATCTGTGATGGCGGCCGAATTAAGGTTTCGTCACGCTTTTCTCTCGGAATTTTGATGCGGTAGGAAATAAAATAAAATTTTAAAAGAGAACTCCTGCGTTATGTGGTATGTCGCTTGAGATACTGGATTATTGAACCCTGTGTCTGAAGTGACCTTACAACATTAAAAAAATGAACACAAATAATATCCAAACTCGGTACAACAATCACACTAAGTGTTGTAGCGTCTGGGAATCGAAACCATGAAACGCAACTGGCAAAAGCAAGACCACTACGCCTATAGCCACTACGCATCCCATGCAGTCAAACTCGCATTAAGATATAAGCATTTTGTGTTTAAGATACTCAGGACTCAGACTATCAAGACATTTTTTATATGAATAAGATATCACGCATTCGATATGAGAGTATAGGTAAATTCACGAAAGTTGACCACAAATGGCGGCCGTCGCGCATATGTACTTTCGTGCACCAATGGCGTTGCTCCATTCTTGACGCATTTAGAGAATGCGTCAAGAACGGAGCCACGCCATTGGCACTCCACCCGCGCCTCACCCCGCACCTCCACGGGGACCTGAAAAATGATTTCTGCGCAGTGGTCATCTTTCGTGAACCGACCTATACTTATGTATATTTATGCAATTGTTACCGTTTATTGCGCATTGTTTAGAAATATATATCTTTACTGTGAACGTTACAATAGAAAATAAGCTATATTATAATCTCACGTTACAAGGGCAAGTACATACCTAGCTCTCTATAAATGCCAACACGCGTTAAAAATGTTTAAAAATAATATTTTATAGTTATGCTTCAAGTCTTTAACCGCGTGAGCATTGTATGAAGCTCCAGCCGCCAGAGGTCAGCCGAGGAACAATCATGATGACTGATATAACGACGACGGCTAGTGTAAATATTCTTAACGCTAAGAAAAATATTTCACACTTAACTTCAATATTTTTTTAGTAGGACTTGGATCAATTTGGCTGGCCTGATGGTCTGATCGTCGTCCGTGTGGTGACGGATTTCGAATAAGTAATGTCACCAACCCATATCATCCCATGGTGTCGTAAGAGCCAACAGAGGGAGCATATTATCTAGAGGACAGTACTGGAAGAGAAGGAAAACTTGATACAAACCCTATACCGTTTGGCCAGCGTGGTAAAGTCGGCCAATTCCTCCTTTCAAAGGAGAGGCCTGGTCCAGCAGTGGACTGTTAAAGGCTGATGGTCTAATGGCTAGTGAATCAGTTTTGTTTTCTTTTCTTGCACTAGGAATAAATCCCATCACCCAAGTCGCGCGCGCGCGGAGGACTTTACAAACATACAACTAACGGACAAAGTGAACACCTAGACTTGAAATAACTATTTATGGATCAAAATATGAGTGCTCTCGTATGGGAATAGAATCCACAACACCTGGTGTCAAGCGGTAAGGCGATCACTCAAACCGCTACGCCAACCGTGCAGGCAGTATTGCTCATCCCGGGGTTGTAGGGTCGATACCCACTCATCATCTTATACTATGACTTTACGATAGCCACCAAAGACAATCATTTGTGTGATGTGCTCGAATACTGTGTTTGGGTATTTTTTTATCTGTGCCGTATTGACCTAGGTCTTTATTATTTTATTATTGTACAATTTTATTTAAAACTAGACCTGGACGCTCGTGGCTCCGTCCACGTGGGGACTATTTTACCCCTGTAGGGTGGGAATTTCCAAAATTACTCTCTTAGTGCTCCCCGATACTCACCAGGGAACATTCATGTAAAATTTCAGCTTTTTGTGCCCAATAGATTAGGCTATGCACTGTCTGTCAGTCACTCAGTAACGCAATAATTATATACAGATTAGTCTGTATGTCTTTACTGTCTACATAAAAACTAATAAAAGTAGAAATATCATATGGCAGTGGTAAATTGAACCTCAAACTTAGTATTTCTGGCGGTGGAGAAAATACCAAATTGCTTCAGGGGCCCCAACGAGTTAATCCGGCACATACCTTGTAAGTAAGAAAGGACATCTATTTCTGCTTCCTTAGCAAAACAGGCGACGAAAAAATAAGATAAATAGTGTCGAGAAACAGAAAATACTACGGTTAGAGCAAGATATAACATTTGTTACAAGAGCGACTATTTAGCTCTGCGAAGAAACTGTACAAAGTAGACCCAGTTTTATTCTTTTCGTCGACTATTTTAACAATTTTGGTAGGTATCCGCATTTTAGCAATTAGCTGGCCTTTGCTGTATACAGGTTTGAAATCTGTCTTATTATTATTGATTTCCACGGTTTGTGAACAGTTATGTTTATGTGGTACTGACTAACATACCTTATTATTGAAAATACCGACTTCAATGATAGGTGGAATAAGCTTAGAGATAATTACTGTCTAATAATAGATAAGAACAACTGGTGGTGACTGAATAATCAGGAAACCAATGTCTAGGCTAAACCACGTCGAACAATATCAATGCCTTGAAAAATATTCCCGGTTGTCACCAGAATAAACCTTTCGTTTTACTTACTGGTGACCAGTGGTCAATGACCTAATTTCCATCATCGACCTTGTCTATACATATATTGTCTCACTGCTGGCACGGGCCTCTTCTCACTATGAGAAGGGTTAGGCCATAGTCCACCACGCTGGCCAAGTGCGGGTTGGCAGACTTTACATGTCTTTCGAAAACATTATGGAGAACTCTCAGACATGCAGGTTTCATCGCAATGTTTTCCTTCACTGCTAAGCAAGCGATAATTAGCAATTTAATAGGCACATAACTTCGAAATTTGGATTCGAACCCGAGAGCCTCTGCGTAGCAGTCCGTCGTTCTCTCCACTAGGCTATCGCTGCTCAACACCTCATAACAACAAGACATAGTTAACAGGTCTAATATTACAACATACTTTGCAACCACACAAACTTTTGACAAAAGGTAATCCCGAATATTACTAGCCACGTCAGAACTACCCTCGAATTTCAAACCACAGAAAAGTTGACAAACACACATAATAAAGAGACAATTCGACCATAACAACTTTTGTTTTACACCAGCCCTAAGTTGTTCTGAGCATTAACAAGTTTATAATGGACCTACTGTTGTGCTCCGTACAACCAGTTGCGGCTTAAACCGAATTTTTTGGTGTCGCTTTACAATTTTATTGCTCTAAGTCCGTACAAAGAGAAGTTTACCATCGATTTTCCGCTAAAAAGAAATCAAAATAATGTACGGAACCATTTACGCTCTTGTTTAATGGATGCGATAAATTTGCAGATAGTAGACGTATTTTTGGGGCGAGAGAGAGATAAGTGAAGATTAATTGTGTGATATATTTGTTTTGTTTTTCTTAGACGGAATTACTAGCAAGCCTTTTAAGAGGTATTGGTCGCTACGGGTTTTGGTAAGTTCAGGGTATTAACTATGTAAATGAGGTAGAACATTAGGTAGTCTGCAATCAAACGCAATAAAAACAATGAAATGAGCTACACGTACTAACTAAGTATAAATCTAATTAGCAGCCGTCTTTTTTTAATTAACATACCTTTCGTCCCTCTTATTGATCTTGTTAGGTATAATTGGTTGTTCACCCAACAATACTATTGAATATACGCATTAGTATGAACGTTTAAAGTTTAGTTTTAAATACTAAAGTCTAGTTTACAGCATGTTTTGCAGCTGATTCATAATTTTAATAATATGCCACTTTATGTGATTTGTTTATTCTTCTCAAGCATGGTAAGCAACTAGCTTACCATGCTTGAGAAGCACGTTAAGCCGTTAGCCCCGACAGTCGTGAACATGTTTGACATGGAATTTACCTACCCTCTTTCGTTGTCTCGGTCATACAGTAGTAGCTCTGTGGAAAGGCTAATATTCTTTTAGATTTGGTAACAATTTTATCCGAACTAAGGGCTTCAAGACGAAACTCGTAGATGCACCTGGGATAATGTTGGAACCATCATTATTGTATGTTTACAGCAGCAGGATGTCAATCACACACGTACATTTACAAAACATAATAATTTACAAACCCATAAGACGCAGGTCAAGAGGTTATTTTGAAAAATCTTAAAGAAAAGTTCAATAAAATATCTCGGACATGTGATTTTACGATGTGCTTTTACATACATCCTCAGAAACTTTCGAATTTATAATAGTAGTAAATTCGAAACAACTGAAATGCATAATAACAATTTAAATCGAACATCGTAAAAATAAAACTCCAGGAAAGAACCACCGTGCACCGCTTTAAGTAGTTAAGGAGTCTCAACAACGTCATTGCCTTTCTAACCATTCTGTCTAGTTGCATTTATGTCAAATAATCGATGGCAGAAGTAAAACGTTTCTAAATTTACCCCAACAACCTTCCGTCATGTCGGAGCCGTCGGCGTCGATTCGAATGAATAATTCAACAACTCTCTTTCTTACCGTTAAGGTGAGTGAGATTATATGGTAACAACACGAGTTCTATGGGCTGATTTTAAGTTGGTGAGTAGGGGATTTTAAATCTTTTGGGAGTGAACGGAAGGGAGGAATTTGATTGCGTGAATTATGCTGTGTTATATGTGGTCTCGGTCGCCTTGCATGGTAGAGATAGTGAAATGAGGTTAGGCTTCATGAGGCACTTTGCATTGTCATCAAACAGTTTTTTGACATTTTCAGCATCGAGTGCTGATATACGATTCATTTTGTGAATTGCTCACGCTAAGTTAAATTGTGAAGGAGTTAACTGGCAGTGACCATACCAAGAACGAAAACTCAAATTCATGGTCGATCTTCAAGTAGGTACCAAATTTTTCAGTAAAGTTATCTGAAGTCTTTTTTTTTTTAGTAGCTTAGTGTGGATGGATGTTGCAAATAATACCACAGATAATTTAGCGCGTTTCCTGTAAGATCCTACATAAGCTGTACCGGCGTAAATATAATAAATTAATAATATAGAAAAGCGCAGCGCAGTGTACTACTCACTGACAAACTATTATTGACATTGGCCGGTCCATATTACTTTTTTGTTACTTGATACTTGATGGCACGGGCTGTTTCCGCAACTCCACGTCTTGGCGTGTATTTTGCGTGCAGGTGGGAGTGGTGTCTTCATTCGAGCCACCCCAGTTCTTCGAGGAAGGCTAGCAGACTCTTGATGTGGCCCACTGCCTCCCTCAGGGTGCTGTATCTCGTCAGGTACTGCTGCCTGTACTGTGCGACCTCAGCCCTCAGGGCAGTCGAGGCGCAGGTGGGCTGCCGTCTCGTCTGCTGCCATACAGGCCCTGCACAGCGGGCTGTCGGTGATACCTATAGTAAATAGGTGTTTATTAAAAAATCCGTGTCCTGTGTAGGCGGCAGTGACTGTCCGCAGTTGTTGTTTGGACAGCAGGAGGATTTGTTTGGCTATCTTACCGTCTACTGCGGGAAGAGCCTCCTTGGCCAACTTTTTTTTTTTAACTACTGTTTTGTTATAGTTGTGTATAATTTATTATAATTAAACAACGAAATAGCGCTTGTTTTCCTAAAATGATAAAGAATACCTCTCCAACGAAACAAAAACGTCCTTATCGCCAAGAACGCTTTGTTTCTACCTAAAGATAATACAATACGAATTTAAATGTCCCTGAAGCGCAAGCTGCGGTCCGATACTAAAGGCGACTACTGTGCAATATATCCTGCAATAACCATAACACTTGATGTGTGATTGTAGAATAACGTTATTGCACGACTGACTAGTGGTCTAACCCACCTTGTGCAATAAATTTTAAGTGCAGCGATCGCCATACTGAATGATAATGGTTGTAGTGCATGGGTTGGTTGTGGCGGATATTATGATGTTCTTGGATTCAAGTGTAGTTTCAGGGAAGGTGTAGGTGGGTGTTTTGTGGAAGTTTGAGGGGTCGCCACGCCATTATATGTATATTAGGTTGAGTGTTGTGGGTTTGATACTAACACGGGATAATATTTTGTGTGACGTCATGGTAATAGCTTAAGAGTACAATTATCACTATGCCATTTACGTAGGTGTCGTAGAAGGCGACTAAGGAATATCACCTGATATTGACTCACAATGCTTTTTTGACGCCAATTAGGTGAGGTTAATGTCCAGTGGACTGCCGAAGGATGTATGACGACTGATCGTTGCCTCGACTTCATGTGTATTTGTGTCAGTTACTTGATTGTTATTTTTTTTTATAGTCTCACGCCTGTATTTCCGAAGGGGTAGGCAGAGGTGTTCGCTATGAATTTTTAGGTCCCACGTTATAGGGGGCGAGCCTATTGCCGCTACCGGGCACATCGCCAGACTCTGTGCTGCTAGTGAGAATTCGGAGAAACTCAGTAACGCTTTTGCCCGACCCGGCCATCGAACTCGGGACCTCCGATCAGCAGGCGCATGCGCTTTCCACTGGACCAAGGAGGCAGTAACTTGATTGTTCTTTAAATTTTCCTGTGATATAGATTTATGCCTAGTTCGGACGTTGTCTTTTATCGTTGTCAGCACAGCCTAGCGTCGATTGGCACACTTCAAGATTATTATGTTATTAAAGTCGCAGCAGGCCAATCAAAGTACTAGATATCGATCTATCTTTCGTCCCTATAGCAGCGAAAGTCGTAGCAGGTCAATCGGGGTAATAAAGATCGATCGCACCTACCTGTTCTTATAGCCGCGATGCCTTGTATGCAAGGCTGTTTATTATGAGTGCGTACCTAATGACTTTTGGGATATATGAGCATCGATTATATCTTAGCATTGCGCGTTTGTCTGTAGCGCTCATAGCGCGACTTGGTTGGCTGTTTGTAATGTTTCGGTAAAGCTTGCACTAGTCGCTACTAGATGGGTGACCGCGTGTGGTATTTAGATTAGATGGCCAATTCACGTAATAAAGTTTATAGCCAGAGTTAGTGTCATACTTATGTGATATATGGTATTCTTCTTAATTAACTGATACTTGAATAATAAGGCGACTATAGTTGGTGCCACGAGAACATAGACTTTTTGTAAACACACATTCAGGGGTTCACAACCTTTGTTTCAAACAGTTGTGTTTGAGATTTTATGCTTTAGTGAACTTTTATACTTTATGAACAGTAGTTTTTTTTAAACTGAATTATGCTACTATATATTCGAATTTATATTTGATTTTAAATTTTCTATTATTACAAAAATAAACATATTTGCTTTGTGTTTGAGTGGTCGAATTTCCCGGCAGTATATATCATTAAATTGATGATTTATGTATTTTTTTTACACGTAAGTAATTTTTTAAATGCAAGACAATAATAGAGAACCATGTATGTCAACGATAGAGTACAAACATGGTACTCTATTATTGACTTGATTTTTTTATCATAGGCAATAAAAATAGCTAAGCTATCCTAAAAAAATATATTTTAGGATAGCTTAGGTATTTTTTATTTTTTATATTTTTTTTTAAATAAAATACGAAAATTGGTCTTCAAAGCGGCCTCAAACATAGACATGTTACGCCATAAAACGCCATACACTTTCAGCGCAGTTAAATAAAAAAATGTACCAATTTAATTAATTCTTTATACACAATTTTCTTACAAGGTTGAAATCATAAAGACATATTTATTTCTGCATTTTAGTTGATTACAACACTTATACAAGTCAAAACCCTATTCTAGATGATGCCGGCATTTCCTAGCTAAATGACTTCTTGAGAAGAAAGGCCGAAACAAACTCAGAGTTATTGTTTTTTTTTTGTCACTTCAATTTCTTTAGTCTTTTTTTGATCTTTTAAAGTCCAGACAAAAACAGGGTTTAGTATACAAGTACAATGCAGGATATCGTCTGACGCTTTTGACTGACTCGGCTCACTAATGGCCCGCATTCAACAGCAATCGTACGGCTCAACCTTGATTGAGGGAGCCAGCACGATCTGTATCACTATGCCTCCACGCTATCAGAAGGTGTATGCTTAACCCCTTGTATGCCGGAACGCAGATCTACGCGAGACACAATGGCTTTTTAATTGTGTCTGGCATTCCCGGCATACAAGAGGTTAAGCATGTCAGCCTAAGCCATCAGACAAATCAGATTACGTTTACGGATACTATCGCGATATATTAGTTTTAGAGAGTATTGTATTTAACCCGAATGATGAATCCGTAAACCGCAAATATAACCACATACTAATTTCATACAAGGTCTTCATGAAAATGCTTTCTCGCAATACAACCAGTCCCTGACAACTGCACCTAATTTCAGCCCAGTGACTTATTACAGTGTAGAAATTGTGTGGAACGTCGGGAAGTCGGTGCAGTGACGCGGCAGCCATCAAACTGTTGTTAATTTGAATGGAATTATTCAACGGCGCCGCCGAGCCGGCTCACTATCAAATTTGAAATCGGTTTCATCCGTACCTTATTTTACCGAGACGATACGATTACGATTCGTAGTTCTAGCAGGCATTTGAATTATGATAATATGGAGTCCCCCACTTGCATGCGACCAGAAAGTATGGAAAGATTCGGGGCAGGCCTTTGCCCAGCAGTGGGACAGCATAGCCTTATAAAAATAAATGAAGTTGGTGGTAGGTAAATGCTTTGTCAGACATGTGCACCGATTTTAGGCTTGTCCAAAGTAACTTATTTTAATACCAATATGAGGATGTGCAATCGTAACATATTACATGAAAACATACATATTCAACCTTTTTGATTAAGTATGGCGTTTGATTATTCATATCTGATGAGCTTCACTTTATAAATATGAAATTAATAAAATATCTTGTCTGAAAATTGTTACTTTGCTGTATAGGCCATGAGGAAGTGGATTAAGCTTAACATGAATCTTATTAATACGATGATTCCACGAAAACGATCCTTGTCTGAATTAATTTTAAGGAAGTTAATCTGCTCTGTTTTAAATGAAAATGTGTTATAAGAATCTTTGGTGTAATACTTTTAGTAGGTATAAATAATAATGCAAAAACATCGACAAAATACTATATTATTTTCATAAATTTTTAAATACATACTATGAATAAAAAAAATACGAGGTTAGGGTTAAGATATAAGACCTATTGCCATTTTTTTATATTTTCTTTCGTCACCGGTCCTGGATAAGTGACGACGAATCTACATTTTAAAGTGGAAAAAATCTCGTTCAATGTTTCCATTCGATAGATTCATAAATAATAATGAATATACTATGATATAAAAAGCGTATCACAATATAAAAGCTTCATTGTAAGGTATTTGTAAAAATATATTTTTGCGATTGTCAGAGTCTCTCACGAATAAAACGAAACCGATAATGGATTCTAAGAAGCTTTTAATGCACTTGAATACAGCACTCTGCTGCACGACCGCGTAAGGATGAGAAATAAAAAACCTTTGTGATACTCAGTTTCATAAAATACTATAAAATGTTATATTGCTACTAAAAGCTTTTCAGTTCTTTAAATAGTGTATTACATTTTGATTAGGATTTACGTCTTGGAAACGGTTGTTAAATAACTCAGTTCAGACTCTGCTTATAGATATTCAAGGTTGTAACTCCTTAAGACAGCAGGCAGCTGGCACATGTCATAATTATTTGTGGTAGATCCGCATAACTGCATCTTTATGGAAAGTCGAGGCCGCTGTGGAGATTTAAGAGTATGTCCTAACAACTTAAGACATGTATCACACACGCTCTCCAAGAAGTCAGAAGCATGGCGGAGAGAATCGTGCAGCAGCAATTTTGCTTTAAAAGCAAAAAACGGATTACAAGTGGTGGCTCTACATCAGTTTTCAAGTTTTCATCAAATAACAAATCGACTATAAAATGTTTGAATTATACCATCGTCATTAGCGTGCTGTAGTTCATTACTGGATGGCACGCCAATGAGTTCGACTTTCGGTGCTTGGTGTCGAACGGCTGCTAGCCATTTTGCGTATATCGTCACTACACGTAGGTGGAAGGCGTCCTACACTACGTTTGCAAATACGCAGTCTCCACTCCATAACATAAATACTCCAACGGTTTTTAGTTACTGAAATTTAATTACATTTCGTCCACATTTCTCTTTTCTTTTCTAGTAATCGCATCAATTTCGTAGTCATATCGTTCCGTCATCGTGTCGCTTAGTCTTCAAGCTCTAACACGTTGATTACAACTCGTACAGGCGTAACATGGGTCGTAAATCATCACGTTTCTAGAAGCCTACGTGCTTTATAATTATTTCTTTTAGCGCTGAATTTTCCTTGTTTACTTGATCGTTGATGGATTCATGGGGGAGTTATGGCACTATATGTGGCTAGGCATAGGTGTTTGTCTGACCTGTTGGTCTAGTCATGTAGTCATGTAGACGGTCATAGATTCAATTCCAACCCAGGATAAATCTTTTATGGATGAGCAGGACGATTTGTTCTCGCGATTTATTACTATCTATGAATTTCACAAATGCCAACCACTTATATACTTTCTAGTATCGTAATATAAGCTCTGGTTAGTTTGGGACTAGATGGTGTTATGTGTATGTCGTAGAGGTAGAACGTTGTGTTACATACTACCTCCCCAAAAACCATTATTTTTAATACAATAAACAAACGTATATACTATATACTATAAGACGAAAAAATCATAAAACGTAATAAAAAAAGAAACCAGCGATAATTATAATTTTTATTCTAAGTAGCTCAGATTACAGTCACAAGGTCTCAAAATTATATATTGATCTTGACACGATAAGATTTGACTTTTAAATGAAGCAATCTGTAATCTGGACGCGAGAGCTGAATTTTTGAAACCTCGGAATTCGTCCCCCAGGACGTGATTTAGGTTCAAAAATTTTCTTTTCTTTATCTCATAAAGCAGCGTACACAGAACAACGTTTTTGGCATAATTTTCTTTTTGTTTGACGCTGGCTATATTTTAGACTGTGATGGACTCAAAACAAAAGTTCTATAAATTACAATAATTGTAGCAGACTACAAGTTATATGTAAAAGTATCGTCTATACGAGGTATTTTTTCTATTCTGCAGTTCGTTGACAACCCGTAAGGCGTAGTGGGTTCGAGTGTAAAAATCTTTATCTTCCCGAATATAATAAAAAGAAAATAATGCTAACATAAGGCAAAAATATGAGCTAAGTGAGAATATTTATTTATTTATAACTTTATGCACAAAACATCTGTACAGAGGCGGACTTAATGCCGTAGGCATTTTCTCCCAGTCAACCTTTGGGTGGTGCAGAGATAAAATGAGCTAGGTGTAATTAATGTTAAGGGATATTTAACTTATTTAATTTTCTACATCAAATTAAGATTACATAAATATTTTATTATATCTATACAATATAAATACATACTAATATACTTATATACTACATAATATAAATATATACTTATAATACTATACTTACTATATAATATAAACATATATATATATGAACCTAAAGATTTATAAGATAATTCTATGATGATCCAGCCAACGTATCCATGTAAGTCTGACGGACTCTAGTCTAAAACGCAAGGGGGTTAGTGAATATTATATTATACCTAACAATACAAAATCAACTTGGGATTATTCCATTTAGTTCACGCACAGAATTTTAGACCATGCTAAAAAAGCCGCCGCGACGTTTCAAAAGAGTATTTGGATTATAAGAATAAATAATACCTATAAATTATAAAATCAAAATATTTAAACTAGACTGTATTATTGTTTCACAAATTTCAAGTTCAAGTACCTAAATATATCATATCAGTTTAAATAAGAATTCAAATTCAATGTTTTTTTCTTTCATTATTGTTACTGCGTAACACTAAACTTTGACCGTCAAAATTAAATTTGTAAAAAACCTGTTAGAAACGTAGACCAATCTTTTGAATCATGGTTATGACACCGTCTTTGTTTAGTATTAAAGTTATTTCTTTAAAATTAAGAAATGCTCTGCTCAGCTACGAGTGTAGACGTACCTTTATACAAGATTCTTGAGACAATGCCACGTTTAATACCGTTTTCATGTTCAGCATACCTAATGCCACCATTCTCCCGTTCTCAACATATAAAAATTGGATTGCAATTAAAATGTTAGATCGTGCGATATGAATGGACATTTTTGAAGCGGTTTATTAAATTGTTTAAAGACAAGTTTAATCTACTGATTTTTGCTTTTGTTATCTGATTAACTACAGACTGCCTGTCTAGTTTAGGCACCAGTCTCCAACAGTACTTTTAAGATAATTAAATATTATGTAATATTGATATCGAATGTAATATTTGTATTATATTGTGAAAAAAAAAGACACAATCACAAATGACAATGAAAATCTTACAAAGTATTGTCCCGAAAGGGGATCGAACCCACAACACTCGGCGCCCACTTTAAGAGCTACGAACTTGACTCACTGCTATATGAGTACGGCACCCATCTGACATTTACAAAATTTCTCTCAGAAGCAATTCAAATCGTTTATACCATCGAAATACACAAAGTAGGTATAACGAACATGTGTTGTCAATAATAAATTACAGTTAATAAACAGTACTATCTCTATATACACACATTTTCATATGATACCACAAGTACATAACAACATGTATGCACACTATTTCCGTGCGTATGTATGCAGATTTTTGTGAATCCCGCATAGTTTACAATCGGACATTGTCCAACCGACTCTTCCCGTCCTTATCGCACTCGTCGTTATTCGACATTTTATCTCTCTTTTTATTTCACGTATCCCGCACAAAGGGTTTTAATATTCTTGTTGCTTCTAGTTTGCACGACTTTGTTTTTGCTTCTGTTAATTATTTTTCCAGCTTTTCTCTTGACGGTATTTAGTAAAGGCTTCATAGGATAATTAAATAATGGTACGAGTACAGTCTGCTTCGTTAGTGCTGGTTATCATTTCGTTTTGTTCCTCGCTTATGCCATTGCCGTAGCTGCGGACGATTGATACATTTTTACTTTTTTTATAGAGTCACGCTCGTATCACCGTAGGGGTAGGCAGAGGTATAATATTACACTCACATTTCGTCATGTTCTGACATTGTAGGTCCCACGTAATAGGGGGCGAGCCTACTGCCGTTATTGGGCGCAATGCTAGACTCCGTGCTGCTACTGAGAATTCGAAAAAACCCTGTAGAAGTAGTAGTTTTGCCCTGCCCGGAATTGGAACCCAGGACCACAATTATTAACAATGTGCCCGGTAGATGGCAATAGGCTCGCCCCCTATTACATTGGGACCGAAACATATCTGGCGAAGTGTGGGTGTGTAATACACCTCTGCCTACCCCTTCGGGGATAAAAGGCGTGAAGATATGTTATGATATGTTATGACCACAATTATAACTACGAATTCAAATTTATTTTATTTGCTGTATAAAGGATTATTTTTACAGACATGTTTTGATACATTGTAGTCCGCTTTATTCTGCCTGATAAGTGATCATCATGCAATTTTTTTTATAGTTATTGATATAATAAATCAAGTTAAGAATATATGAATAGCGTGAAATCAAATAACATAATAATCATTCCTACTTTTCACATACCTACTTAGATTGATATTATCAAAAGTGATTTTTTAAATTAATTATTATATAAATGTCATGATAATTAATTCATGACCACATTTTTTACTTGATACCCAAATACACTGAAAAGAAAAAAATGCGCGGGATTCGCTCAGATGGCATGCTACGACATGCCTGATGAAGTTACCATTAGTATGGTGTTTTGATTATAAGGGCATGTAGAGCTTGGTCCTTAAAGTCATAGCTTATGGTAAATGCAAGCGTGTTGCAACGCATCGCGTTGTATCGCAGCTTATGACACACTCTTACAAAACTGCTCTACCCAAAGGTTGAGAGGCAAAGAATGCCTCAGGCACTAAGTGCGCCTTTGTACGTTTCTATTGTATTGTGCAAAAGGTTTTAAATATATAAAGAAATAAAACGACGACACGTTTTCAGAGTTCGTGGATTTGCTGCTTTACCGTTTCGCACTGCGCTGAGCACTGTGGGTCGTGTGACAAGGAAAACACTTTGTTAGATCGAGAAATGGTTATGCCAAGCTTGGGCGTAATTTTATTGATTGTTTGTAAATATGCCCACGATATAGGATTCTTCTCAAGGGCAGGCGACGCTTTTAAAAATAAAACTATTTAGACCCAATATCACGGTGACTATTTATAATTTTCCAAAATAATCTAACAAGTTAACGTGATTAGGGTTAAGCTACTTTACTTTATTATTCATTCAGACATGGTCCACAGCATAGCACTCGTGTACACACTCATTTGGTTCGCTGAAACTACATATTATATATAATATTAGTAGTTTTAAGTCTTTCGGTATTCATACCACATACCTAATTAGCACCGTGTTCGTCCGTGGCGCTACGAGCATTGCCGAAATATTGAAAAGATCGAAACAAAACTAAAAGTATGTGATAAATATTTCGTAAGACAAGTATAGTATCTAGTACAATATCTAAGACCAATGATGCTGACAACAGAGTCGAAATATTAGATACTCGATATAAAGGTGCGTGGTATACATACTGAAAGACAATTTAAAACTCATCTATATTATCAATACATATAACGTTCAGATATACATGCTATACATGCAATGTAATATAGATTCAGTACCCGTTATAATTTACCCATTGCCATAAATCGGAATTTGCAAAATGGACCGGGAAATGACTTGAAATATACATCGATACAAGTGTACTCGCATGCCCTATTGATTTCTACATGTAGAGGAAATACTCGAGCAAGGAATGAATAAACCTATTTGTATGTATATTCTTTAACATGATAATATATAATTTCATTGGAATGTATGACGCTATCTACAATATGGATTGCACGGAGGCAATGCATCCATATTGTAGTGCGAGAGAGAAGTGTTGCTGAAGAGTAAAAAGAAGTTTTCTTTTTTCATTTATAGTGACACACAAAATTATTTTCTAACTATACTTATAAAATTTAGTTCATTTTTGTTCTGTCTGATGTATGAACACGATAAACTCAGAAACTTCCGAACCATTTTTTACGGTTTTCAGCAATGTCTAAGTGTGATTGCTGAGAAAGGTTTAGGTGTTTAAATTATATGTATGTATTTTAGTTCACGCGCGCAGAGCCGTGGCTGAAGTCTAGTAATAGTACCTAGTAGTTAATAAAATGTCGACTGCCTCGTTGGTCTCACGACATAATTGTGCGCGTGGGATTGGGAGGTCTCGGGTTCGATTCCTGGGTCGGGCAAAGTGTTATTGGGTTTTTCCGTTAGGAAATTCTCAGTAGCAGCACGGAGTCTGGTAATGTGCCCGGTACGGCAATAGGCTCGCCCCCTATTACGTGGGACCTAACAATTCATGGCGAAATGTGGGTGTAATATAACACCTCTGCCTACCCCTTCGGGGATTACAGGCGTGAGTCTATAAATAAAAAAAATAAAATAAAATATTGTCTGTTTTCTTTTACTGTGTGGCGTCGGTGTTTATAGACAACCCGAAGATTTTTTGTCATCAGCTACAGAACCGGGACCGACAGCTTTAAGTACTCTCTCTGTAGTAGCACTCTGGTATGAATGTTTCGTCATACGGTCACCCATCCAAGTGGTGACCTGCGTAATGATTGCTTGACTTACCGATCTGTTACGAACGGCAAATCAAGTCACGCTATTAGCTCCAGAATGATGATAAATTGCGTTTATTTTGCACTGAAGTAATTAATAAACCTGGTATGCATAAAATAAATACCTATTTATTTATAAGAAAACAGAACGATCATAGTATAAATATATAGTTATAAAGTTAATGAGTTTATGCTTACCTATGTTATGAAAATAGTTAATAACTGTTTTTCACTATTCACAAAACGGCATTCTGCGGATTTCAATACCAAATATAATTAATGTTAGTTCAGTCTATTCTACAAAAAAGAAATTAAAAGTTCATATGAAAAGGCGTGCACATAAACAGCCTTAATTCACCCGGTCCAAATAATTGCAACATGAATACGTTCCTACATTTATACGGTAGAGTTCCTTATGCCGGACTAAAACTTACATTACGATGAAAGACGAAGTCTGATTCTCAGTTTTACTTAGCTCTCAAGGAAATGAAGCTATCTAAGGTTACGCAAAGAGTTATCTGTAATTCTCATGAAGAGATAGGGCTTACATACCTGCATAGTAGGTAGGTAGATACAACAATTTGAGTACGTGTTAAATTCCAACCTCGAGTAACCAAAAAAGCATTTCTAAATAATAAATGGCCGTATTTTCACCACGTGAACGACTACAAATATTAATTCCGAAATCACGCCTTCGCACCGCTTGAGCAACATTCTACATTTTACCACATTTTCCTTTTCTCTCGATGTAAAATATCCAAAAAAATTATAAGGCGTTTCAAGGAAAATGTAAGAAAACACGTGAAAACATGTGGAACGGTAATTGAGGACCGCGTACGGTCTTGAGAGAATTATTTAAAGATTACAAGGGTGAATAGCCTCCGTCGTGTTATTTTTGATGTACACGCAAGCTTTACGGTGTTAATTAGTTTTTGTACATAATTCTGGTAATTTGGTGAACGTGTTGTGATTGTAGCACACGCTTGAGTTTTGGTTGATGATTATTATTATTTTATAGATCGTTCTTTATTGTTATCAAAATTAAGAAAATGAAGTGGGCAAGGTTTATGTCACGGTACTTCGTAGCAGAATTGATAAGCCGAGCTAAGGCCGCTAGCAGCCTGGGATTTGAAAACCAAATTAATGAGAAAATGTATATTGTACTAATTTTAATAGAAGCAGTTGGTAAAATATTTCTGGACCTATGGTCTCTACCCCATATTTTGTGCTTTCAAATTCTCAAACCACATTTTTCGGAATAAGAGAATCAAAATACAAATTGTACTTATCACAAGTATTCTAGCGTATAAGGAAAAATTGTACGCAACGGACAATGTTCGTAAATTACGTCGATTAAAGCCCGCAACTTCTTCAAAATGGCCGACAAAAAGGTTGCGACAGTTTTCACTGGAATTTATAAATAAAATAAATGAACAATATGAAAAGAGGGTATATTGCATTTCTTATGCAAAAGTTGGGCAGATTTCGCGAACAAATGTGTGCCCTCAAACAAATTTTTACGGCGATGTGATGTGTTTGATGCTGATACGGTTATGCTCAATCGAAAAAGTGCGGCTGTTGAAGATCGTTCGAAGCAATGGAGACCCTTTAGTTATGTTGTGTACGCTTTTATGGACATACGTACGTTTTTTTACTGTTCTTTTTATAACATTCTTTACTACTTTCTGACTAAACTTTTTCAAAATATCTATCTATATCAGCAATTGAGAATATTTCTCTGTTTCAGACTTGACCTAATTCAGATAGACAATTTTGGTTTTATGAAACAGTATGCTCAATATGACTGTCTAAGGTTCGTAAGTTATGTCTTGAACATATGCTGAAGGGTCAGAGATGCGCGCTATATCCATCCACTAAATCACACCCGTCAAATCAGATTCCTGCTGAGCTAAATTTATACAAAGATTTATAATTTAATATACCTAGAATCACCCACTTAGTGTGAGTCATCATTATGAACGTGACATCAGAGTGTCTGCTACACGACAACGACGCGAAAGTTGAACAAGTGAAGGGAAATGACTCATTACCGTCCATAAACGAGCTGTGAGGGCTGCAGGCATTGGAATTGTTTCCTAACTGAATTGTGAATAAAGTCTATATCATTACTGGAAAAATTAAGCTTGTTTATAAGGTCCGGAAATAAACGTTAGTAAATTAAATCAACGAATTATTTAAAGTCAAGTATAAAGGTGCCTTTGTACTTCATACTGTATCTAAATTTCTCGAAAACTTCATCAAGTAGTTATAATTGAGACTGCATAAGTATTAAAATGGTCTACTCTTCAACCTCATCTTCATTCCGAACGAACATACAAATTTGACGTGACACGTAACTTATTTAAAAAAGATTCAGTTGCCGGTAATAAATCCAACCTCTGTTACAAGGGACCTGAAGATAAACCTGCGAGTTATGTACGTAAACGTGGGTCTGATAGACCTCCATCTAACTTTGTCATGTGTTATAATGTCATAGTTGCTACAAAAGGGAAACGAATAAAAACAGATCATTTTGTTTTCGATGAAGTAGTAACGGGCAGTTCTGTGTGGCAATCGGGCCATGTGGTCTTCACAAAATAGAGGTTTGGGGTCATCGTCCTCACCACACTACTGATGTCGACCCATTATTAACACCGCCATTGAGGTATGTTGGCTTGTAGATTAGCATCATACTATACTAATATTATAAATATGAATTTTAGTTTGTTTGTTACGCTTTCACGCGAATATTACTTAACCGATCATCATGAAACTTTGTACACATATTTTTGAGCGTATTGGAAGTAACATAGGACACTTTTGATGAAAAATAATAATAATAAAAAATATTAAAATTTATTTTATGAAAAAATCGACATCCACGCGGGCGGAGCCGCGGGCGGAACCGCGGGCGACAGCTAGTATTTTTAAAAACTTTGCTTTTTATTCTACATTAGGGGATGCCTGCAGCTACGTTCGCATTGTTTTTTTTTATTTATTGAATTTGGGATACCCTTTCTTAGTGCAGCACTACGTTCCGTAAATAACATATATTCCAAATTCCAGCTTTTTGCGCCTCATATTTTCAGGAACATGATGTCATCTTACGTAATATACGATAATAATATAATTATAAGATACGATTTTAGTCTAGCGCTGTTTCACGGCTCCAGGCTCTGTAATATTGCAAAAATATTTCTAAATTAAACTTTCAATTACGAAAGAACATCTGGTGATATTTCTCATTTCGCATTTAGCCACGTGTTGATAATGACAAATATAAAAAGATTTTCGAAACAAATTATTGAATCAAGTAATTGTGATACCGATGGCCAAAATTTACACAGATACTTTGAAACAATTTGTTGCAGAACACCATTACACCCTTTCTTAGCACTCAAAGTTACAGCACGAAATTCGGCAGATTAAAATACATAAAATCCTTTATTGCTCAATTTGAATTCGGAACTCTTGTAGCGGATCTAATAAAATGGCTGATTTCGATACGGTAACATTCGCTAAACAAAACGCTTTCAATGAGGGGAGTGCCTTCGATGTAGGTATTGTTTGCGGAGGCTGCAAGGTCCTAATGCATAATCAATGCACCGGGCATTAAGCACAGACTGTTGCCAACTTTACCCTGAAATTGTTTTCTGGTGTTGTTACCTTGGGTTTTCGAAGTGCAATTTTCGATGAATACCTTTATTACGAATCAATATATTCGAATAATTTATAGGTGTATTTTTACGATCGACAGAGGTATTCTTTGTGTGATTGAATTTTAGGGATGGTGTACTATACTAACAATTTTGATAATGAAGAAGTGTTATTTACTAGAACCTTTCACTTTAAGTAGATAAATACTAAAGGAAAAAAAATATGATGACACTTTGTGTTCTCCGTGTGGTGACGGATTAAGAATACGGAATGTCACCACCCCATATCATCTCATGGGTGTCGTAAGAGCCGACAGAGGGAGCATATTATGCAGAGAACAGCACTGAAAGAGAAGGAAAACTTGATACAAACCCTATACGAACCCGTTTGGCCAGCGTGGTATAGTAGGCCAATGCCTCCTTTCAAAGGAGAGGCCTAGTCCAGCAGTGGACTGTTAAAGGCTGATGATTGTGTTGAACACTTTTTTTAAATATAATTTGATGCCAATTAGCTCCAGAGCGTGTTTTCTAATATTAAAATGTTAATTTTGCCAGTACCAGAACGCCAGCCGTTCATTTTCTGAGACAAAGTATATGGCAAAAAAATATGTTAGAAGAAAATCCAAGTATCAAAAGTATTCTTCATTTTCCAGATTTTAGAAAATTTTCTAAAAATTATATTATCTCGTTAAAAGTTGCTAGATTTCTGTCCAGCTTCCCCTCTGAGTTCATAACATTTTAAATAGTCACTGGAGCCCCGATAGCAACTCGCTTGCGGAGAATTGCCACAAATAGTACCGTCTCTCGCCAATATCGGAGCGAATCGTTCACCGCACATGTTGGCACGGGCCAGGGCGTCCCACGAAGCCATTCACCATTGTTAGATGCTCCTCTTTTTACTTTATCTTGGTTTACAAGCTTCCTATTTATTATTTCCATTTCGTAACGCTCATAGCGAGTCTTGGCTTGCCGTTAGTAGTAGATCGGCAATGTTAAGCAACGCTTGCACAGGTCGCCATTTGGATGAGTGATCGTGTATGGCATTTACATCAAAGCGCTACTGAGTCTCGGAGGGCACGTGAAGCTATCGGTCCAGATTTTTGTCCCAGGACAAGGATCGTTAGGCCACGTCAGAGTTCTTAAGGCGGTCTCAAAACTCCGAACCCAGAGTTGGCCACATACTCACACGAAAAAGCCGAAAAAAGAAGAAGAGGAATTTTCATTTCAGCCTTTGGTTCAACGTATCTAAAACGGATATTCAGTTTAAGGATTATGCTAAGGGTTTTATACAAGTAACTGAGTTCATTTTATTGGTAATGACATATTTTATAGCGCGTGATAAACAGTAAATAACTGTAAATTTAGAAAGTATATAGGAGTACTTTAAATGTTTCTTTAGTTATTAACGATGGGCCAATGATTTATAATTTGTTGATTTATATGGATGATATACTCAAAGGTATTTAATTTGGACTAACTTATTCCCTTCATTATCATCATCATCATCATCAGCCTTTGATAGTCCACTGCTGGACTAGGCCTCTCCTTTGAAAGGAGGAATTGGCCTACTATACCACGCTGGCCAAGGGGGTTGGTATAGGGTTTGTATCAAGTTTTCCGTCTCTTGCAGTGCTGTTCTCTGCATAATATGCTCCCTCTGTCGGTTCTTACGACACCCATGCGATTATATGGGGTGGTGACAATTCGTATTCTTAATCCGTCACCACACGGACACATACACGGACCTTCATTATAATTTGTGGTAAACCTAATGTTGTTTTCTTAGATATAAATGTTGTCTTATATCAAAAAGATATAACTTGCCTTAATTCAATATTAGTTCAGTGACGTGTATTTTTTCTTTCGTCGATAATGGTTATCGCTGATACAGACGAAAAGAGTCGTTTGATGCACGTGTTAGCCTTGTGCCACAACAATGGAGGCGTAGTCATTGTGCCGAAGTTCCCTTCAACTTTCTGTTATTTATTGGCACGCAGCAATATATATTTATATATATTGCGTCTATAATACGCAGTCGTATAGACAGATGCCACGGCTGTATTTGATATCCTGCTACCCAATATTACAACGCAGTGTACCAAGGATTCATGAATATAAGTAGACATCAGTAGCTGCCCCAAATGTGTTGTTACACTATGTTTCTCTGCATTTATATACTATTTGTTTTGTTCTATAGTTACTGTTATTGCGTACTATAAAAAGTTCACGGTTTATCATTCTAAAAATATAAGTTGTCACACATATTATCAAATCCCCACCTACGTTATTGTTCGCTCCCACGCAAGCGGCAATTTACAAGTTACTGGGAGTTCAATTCTCGGTAGAAATATTGCGTCATTCATTCATACCAGTTCCTAAGTTTGGGCTAATATATCAATGGTAGCATTTTATAATAACTTGTTTTCACAATATGTATTTAGTAGTATTAAAAAAAAACATCTCTATGAATAATAACAATTGTATTCATATATTTCACTTTTAACAATAATTGTAAAATATTAGATATCTCTATAAAATATTATTATTATATACGTATATGCCGTACGCTTGCAATTAAAATTATTCCTACCCATAACCGTAGCAACTAGCAATCATTCAAATAAATGGATACAATTAAGATAATTTGATTTATTTTGTTAGCTTCTGGCTTATTAGCAACTTAGCAACTAAATTGATGAGTCTCATTTGCTTATTAATACAAACATGGTAAGGTTTTAAGATTCCCTGAAATACTACGTAATAGTAACACGAAATATTAAACATTATTCGTGTTCTTTAAAATGAAGTTATTTTAAAGAACCAGACCCAAGAAATATATACAAATGCCGCCTTAGTTTTCCACTGATAACTGATCCTTGTAAAGCAACCGAAACGATCGATAGTAGTTAAAAGTGCGATCCTATACGACAAAAATCTTTTTTATACAGGGTGTCACAAGACCCATCACCAAGCCGAAGTCTACTTGTAGTGGACATCATGCCAAGTCATAGGCAAAAATCATACCTAAGAAACGAGTTTTTTTAAAGATTTCACATTTTTTTAAATAGCAAGTAAAAGCGCGCGCGTGCAATGTTCGAAATACCTACTTATCCATTAGGTTATAGGGCACCTAAAGAACATACTTGCAGGGTAAATGCATCGATGTTGTACCTAATTAGAAAAAATCCATATTAACTTTGAGCCTCGATATCTCCTGACCCAGTAATTTCCCAGGTATGGTGCCGAAGTAAAAAATGTGCGTAGTGATTGGTACCATATGGGATTTCAGTATTTGTTAAGGGTCTGTTTACACCCTATATATTATGTATGATAGCTGTAAAACAGATATAAAACATGCTTTAAACTGTAAAGTATTCTTATTTCAATTTTAATTCAATTTATTCATTTATTATAGTCATACTTATCTCTACAAAATTGACGGCCAAAAATGCTATAAGCATTAAATCAGTCCTTTAAATGCAGGCAATTTAAAAACATAAATTATTTATCGAATTCCTGATTGTGACGTTTATCAAATCGCTGTACTTGGATACCGGGTATTTAATTAACTGAATCTGATAGTATGTTTATTACAATCAGGAATTTAAAATATCATTAATATTATTTGCTAGCATTATTTAATTACAGCATAAAATTACCAAAGAATTTCGTTGTTGTGTTTAATAATTAATTGATGTTGCAAGATATTTTGAACTGACGTAATTGACAATATAATATGATTGTATGCGTATATCGTTATGATTATTCTGATGAAAAATAAGGCTCTGCTAAAATGATATCGGTGTAACCAATAATGAAACAAATGGGTCAGTCAAGTGGATTTGATGGAATAATTGTCAAGAATGGGTCCAACGGCAAGATGAATCCATAAGATTGATCAAAACAGGAACATTTATGAAGAGCTTCCTTTGTTAATCAAAAATAACATCCTGCTTGAACGAAATGAGTGTATGTGTAATTGATGGACGAAAATGTGACAATTATCGTTGATGGCCAAAATTATAATGACCTTAATAAAAAATTCTTAGAAAATCTGTCAGATCTATTTGATCCTTTCTGTAAATACTTGCAATTTTAGAGATTACCAGACGTTTTATCTGTCTATTTTGAAGCAAACAGGGGTAAAATATACATAAATTCGAATTACAAAAAGTAACAGTATGAAGTACATAATGTTTTTTCGAAACAAAGAAACACCTGTATTTTTAGTCCTCTTATAATAATAAACTTCTATATAAAAATATATCTTATGACGTCTATATCCACATACGAAAACTAAAATGAGAAAGAAAGAAAGATAAATCGTCGAATCTCTATTTTATTGTGTGAGTGATAAAGTCAATATTTGGATTTTCCATTTATACGTCCTCGGAGAGAAGTGTTTCTTTTATTTCCCCCTCGTGTCCAATAAAGTAGACGCGGCGTGAACGAGCCTGTGTTATGAATTACTCTTGTATTTTCTAACGTGGCCCTTTTTACGGTGCGACTGACTGCCGGCTGTCCCAACAATAATACAAAGAATTAATAACTTGATGCGGATAGGAAAGTGTTTGGGTTTATTGATCTACTACGGAATTCAATATTCGAATTATAGATAGATCTGTAGATTTTAGATTCGTTTTTGACAGTTTTTGACATAAGCTCCATACAAAATATGTCAAACACGAACCTAAAATCTACAGATCTATCTTTAGTTCGAATATTGGAAATGGCCGTTAAAGACACTATGTAGGTGAGGTACAATTTGTAGGATATGTGATTAATTTAGTAAACTAAATAGTGATATAAATTATACATTAATTACGTAATTCAATATTCAAAATTTAGATAGATCTGTAGATTTTAGATTCGTTTCTGACAGTTTTTGACATAAGCTCCATTTAAAATATGTCAAACACGAATAAAAAATCTACAGATCTATCTATAGTTCGCATATTGAAAATGGCCGTTAGAGAACTATGTGGTAGGAACGGCACGAGGTGAACAGTGCATTATCAAATATATAACAAACTAACGGAATAATCGGAAGGAAAAATTACAATTTGAAACTGTGTAGACTTATTTAAGTCAAATAAATGATAAAATATCTTCAGTTTGTCTCTTTACAGACAGAACATCAATGTAAAATAACCAGACATGGATTTATAAACAACAAGGTCACCTACATGATTTTGTTTTTTGTAAAAAAATTGATCAGTATCATGTCAATGTAATCAGTATGTATGTGTAACGGTAAATCTGTAAATTATAATAGGTACATTTTATTAAAAAAACTACTCTATCACTACAAATATCCTTGTGTGGACAAAATCAATGCCCAAACTGGGGACAATGATTTATGGTTCATAACGTTTAATTTCTGAGCTGAACCCACATTACTTTGGCGTGACCCGTCATCTTGATGAAGTCAATATTATCACTGATTTCTCTGCCACTTTCCAATACAATATTGCCTTCTCTTTCGCCATACTGACATTCTCGTCCAAAACTACATGCTTTTTGTAAGTTGCCATCCTTACTTTATGTGCGACTTCCTTCAGCTGTCAAAGTTTGACAGTTAGTTCTCGCTACGTTCCGGTTCAAAAAGTTAGCTAAGTCATTTGGACTGCCAAGCCATACTACGAGTTATAACTTAAATGTTATATTCCGATGTATTAGTGAAAAAAATTGAAAATCTGCGAACTACAAGTTCGAATATAGAAGTTTCAATTATGAATTAGTCGACGGACACTTTTTATAGTTGATTTAAGTCGTTAAGAGTCTGGATTTTACAGTGGTTTCGCAACTAGTAAATTTATAGTTAAATTTGTCATACGTTCTTAAGTTATTGAAATACTTTATTATAGGTTTAATTTATGTTCATGTCCTGGACCCTTATTTTAATTATAAAGATTTTTAGTTTTCTGTGTGGCGCTTTGCAAAGGAGGAAAATGCCTTCCATCTCCTTGAATATAACTTTCGAGTAAATTCAATAAAATTATTTGCTTAGAATGGCAAAAATATCAAGTCGTTAAATGGCACAGTTACGACTTGCGAATATGTCGTTTCCTTTGGGCACCTTTGTCATCATCTGGTTTAAGGGTGATCGAAGATTCTCGACTTTAAGTCATCGCTCTCCACGTCTATAACTATGATAGTCGTTATGGGAAGCCAATACCTTAAAAAATCCTGACACTAGTAACAGAATAAGACGGTTGCTATGCCTTTTCATTACGAAGATTAGTGGTAATCATCTGAACTTCGTAATAAAATGGCATAGACAAGAAGACATAGGCAAGAAAAGGCAAACGTCTTTTTCTGTTTGATAAATTAATAAATAAATGAGAATTTTAATAAATAAATAAATATAAGCATTATTGTATACTTACAATAATGCTAATATTTATTTACTAAACTTCCTGCAATACAATTTGCACAAGGCCGATTTATTGCCAAAGGTATATTCTACTAGACATCCTTAGAGGGATGCAGAGATGATAGGGGCAGGTGTGTAATTTTCTTTGTCTTCGAGTGATCACACCATTATGCTCTGGAATTAACTTTTATGTGACTATACGATGAAAACGAAATCCACAGCCACAACAAAAAAGGTTTAAATTGTATAAAATTTCTGCCTTAAAATCTTAAAGAACCTCGTTAGAGAAAGATAGAAGGCAAAGCTAAGACCAAAGTGTTGCATAAATGTTCCGTTTCGATAATTTCGGTCCGGAACACTAAAATGGGTTAACTCGTTATATGGGTCTTATCAGGGAGCGTAAGGACAGCATTGTAGTTATTGTGGCATTTATAAGACCGTCATACCAATTTAACGACAGTTCTGGTTGAGACAAGTATAGTTAGATAGTTGACATAACATATTTTAGCTATCTACATAAATAAAATCGAAGTGTATGTGGGCAATATCGAAATAATACTGACTTTCGGCCGCCTAGCCGTTCAAAACTGCGCCGAGTGTTTAGTGAATTAAATGGGGTAGTCAATGTTGTGTTCTTAATCCATCACTACACGGGTGAAATTTCACATTTTCTCAGTAAGAATAGTTCGTGCACATAATCAAGTGCGTATAAATGCAAAAAAAACTAAATTATAAATAAAGATAAGAAAACGCAACGTAACCCAAAAATTAAACTCCCTTTCACAACAGAAAAAACCAAAGGGATTAACTTCAGCAATGGCCGCTGAGGGGTAGATAATAAAATCAAGTACCTAAATAAGTGCTACTTGAAAAAATTAGGCTCTACCAAAGTTTCCCTTTGTCACACAGATGATTTTAACAGAAACTTTTAAAATCACCCCTTAATGAAGAAAGAAAGTTCCCCGTTGGGTTTTTTCTTGGCCTCTGCATATTAGCTTTTGATAAATGACTTTAGGCATGATTTGAGACTTTTAAATAAGTTATTTTAAGGGTCTTGAATATGAAATAACGTTAAAAAACTTAATTAAGATTATTTAAGATTGGTGCTCGTAAATTAATGTATTTTTTTAATTCAACAATAAAGTAAAATCATAATTATAGAATAGTTAAAATGGCATTGAAATAACTTTCTTCTTTGGCTTTTTACAAGCACTTGAAAATATACCTTACCATACCAGCCTTTCTATTTCTGAAACTTGCTTGATGACTTATGAAAAAATGCAGATCATATTATATGATCTGCATTTGCAAAATATTTTAACACGTTCACTGTCCATGACCCACATGTGGGTCATTTTTGGTTGGAACAAGATGTCCGTGCTATACATGTGGGTCACTGCACTTTTAATACATAATGACACATGGGTGTTTCATTGAATTGTTAGCTTCTACGTTCGTGACATACATGTGGGTCACTCTGAAAATGGGGGTTAAAAGGTCTCTCCTGTATTTTTATGGCTTTTATGAACCTGAAATGGTATGAATGCAATTACATCAGTACATAGAAACGAAAAATCAAATTGGACGTGAGAGGTAATTTCGATATTTTGGCTGGACAGTGAACGTGTTAATAATACAATAAAGACAGTGTACTTATTCACCTAAAATTATTTCAAACAGAATGCGATAATATAAGACCCTATTTTCATTAAGTGCTACTTAGGTAGTAAAACATAAATTATATACTGGTGCAGAATAAGACTGCACGGTAGGTACGTGTGCGTGTGTGTTCGGTACCTGCAATGCAAGCTTGTGGCGACCAGCTGAGCGGCGGCGGCGGTCAAAACACAGAGCTGATTTTTGAAATGCATGATTACAAAAAAATATTTTTAAGCTTTAATAAGTTATTTTTTCATGTATTTGTATTCAGTTATAGTAGTATATGCACCCCTGAAAATATTTTGCAAATACATATCGACATTCTGTATGTATATATATTATTTACATTTTTAACTTTGGACCAGTATATCTATAAATATAAACGCCCAGATGCCAAAGCTATTTCATCTTTCTTCAACTTATTTACGGAAACGGATACGCACAAAATCCCCTACACTAAAACGACTCATCGATAACTTCGCTAGATCCCGTAAGAAATATATGACGTAATAATGAATTATCAGGTAGTAAATATAGAAGACTCGGCTACGGGCTGCCCTACTGAATGTACATAGATTCTTACATTGTGAAGCCTGCCAACAAACGCTTAGTGTTGTAGTCGGCTCCAACCTTAACCTCGTCATTCTAAGAGAAGCCATATTAGGGACAGCGTACAGTCAAACAACTTGCCGCTAGACCATAAGGGCGAGAATCGCTCAGCAAGATTGACACTCGTATACAAATCCAGTTTCTAGTGTGCCTCGACTCTATAAGCGAGCCAAGGGATTTTTTTCAAACTGGTCCAGCGCCGACTTGTTTGATTGTACATTAATGGACTTACATTCGATGGTAGTTTATAGTCAATAATCGTAAAAGGCGAAATGGATTTGCACGGTATACATACGGCTGTAGAAAAATTATCACTTGATTTGAAATTAATCTTTAATCATAAATATGCGAGCTATTTTTAGAAATGATTCCAAAATATCGTTATTGTATTAATTTTAATAGATAATCCTTATTTCTCCGTAAAAACTAACTACTTATACTAGTAGATTTAATCGTAGATGGAGTTACACTGAATTGTTGATTATCGCTTGTCCCGTGCCTCAGAGAGCACGTTAAGCCGTCGGTCCCGGCTGTCATGACGATCTTTGACAGTCGTCATAGGGCGTCAGTACCTTCTAAATAAACTGATACTAGTCTAAACCATGGAATATCGCTATCCCTTAGGGTTGTGGAGGTCAGACAGGCAGTCGCTCTGTGGAAAAGCTAATATTCAACCAAATCCGGTTAGGCTAGTAAGCGGACCCCAGGTTGAAACTGGGATAGCGCTAGGAGGATGAGGAGTTACACTATTTTGAATTATTAATCAACGAAAGTCATTACTTACAGCAACTTTAAACATGTTCCGGCGAAGTGTAGACTCAAAGCTTCACAGAAATTGCATTAGTCCACGTATAATAAATAGTACACAGGTAAAAGACGAAGAGTAAATTTCAAACTACATTTAGAATGTAATATATATCTTTCTTCCCGTCGAGGTCCCAAAATTATTCTTAACGCGATATACGTTGAAAGATCGAGGGCCACCTCGGTGGTTTTATTACGTAGATCTTTAATGCCTATTAGGCAGAGTACACACTATCTCCGCCTGTCCCTAGAAGCAGAGGATCAGGAAAGTAACATGAGTTTCCGCCGTAAAACAAAAAAATAATATCTTCGCAATACAATGTGATGATCTGCATTTGCAAAATATTTTAGTAATACAATATAGACACTAAGTATACTTATTCACCTAAAATTATTTCAAACAGTGTGCGATGATAGAAAACCCTATATTTTTCATTAAATGTTACTTAGATACTAAATCAGAATATACTGTGAAATCGTGCAAAATAAGACACTATCGCACAGTCACTGTAGGTACATGTGCTTGTGTGTGTTAGGCACCTGCAATGGAGATCATCTGAGCGGCGGCGGCGGTCAATACACCGAGTTAATTTTCAAAGTGCATCATATTTTTCATGTATTTGTATTCAGTTATAGTAGTATATACGTCCGTGTGGTGACGGATTAAGAATACGGAATGTCACCACCCCATATCATCCCATGGGTGTCGTAAGAGCCGACAGAGCGAGCATATTATGCAGAGAACAGCACTGTAAGAGAAGGAAAACTTGATACAAACCCTATATCAACCAGTTTGGCCAGCGTGGTATAGTAGGCCAATTCCTCTTTTCAAAGGAGAGGCCTAGTCCAGCAGTGGGCTGTTAAAGGCTGATGATGATAGTATTATATTAACCCCTTAAAATATTTTCAAATTCTGCTTTAATGTTGTGTACACAAGGCAGTTCCACTAATGTACACAAGGCTTAAGCTCTAAATCACTTTGGTCAATGGACGTCAGTTGCGTATCTGGTTGGACACGTCGCGGCAATTATGCGTATTTATCGCTTTATAAGCCTCGTAGCTTTGGCTTCACCTGAGATTTAGCTGATTTAGTGGGTAACGTCATTAATTTTATGGGTATATACGATTTTACCTTTTAAGTCTATTATAGTCTCACGCATTTATATCCGCAGGGGTAGACTGAGGTGTAATATTACACCCACATTTGGCCATGAATTTGTAGGTCCCACGAAATAGGGGGCGAGCCTATTGCCGTACCGGGCACATTACCAGACTCTGTGCTGCTACTAAGAATTTCCTAACGGAAAAACCCAATAACATCTCGCTCGACCCGGTAATCAAACCCGAAATCTCCCAATCCCACTCGCACATTTATGCTACGAGACCAACGAGGCATCATAATTTAAATTTAAGCGAAATTATGATGGGGACGATATAGGAGCGATGATTGCGACGATGATGATGATTAGATGATAGACTCACCTTGTACATTTGCTCAAGTTCACCGCGATATAATAATTATTCTTACTGCATGAGTTGTCTTATAAGAAAAGGTTTAGCTAGTAGAAGTCTAGATCTGTTTGGTTTATCTATAGTATATGAAAATGCTATGGACTATAGATATCAGTGGCGGCTCGTTCAAAGGAGCGCTGGAGCAGTGAACTCCCAAAATTATAAAATATATGTATACAACTCATATAAACTTTTTCTATAAACATACCCAATATTTTAATACACACCTATTCTCTTTTCTATAATGCATATCCACAAATAAGTATTTGACTACTAAGCTGTTTATCATAATTTTGTCAACACTCTTGAAACCTACATAGGTATTTTTGTTGAGTGGAGCGCTCATAACAGCGCTCTTCGTTGACGAAAGCTTAGTACAACGCTTAACACATTGACTGCTGGAAACTTATATGGTGTGTCCCAAGTGTCGGAGCTAGCGATGCGGCTAGCCCAACATAGTCGTGTTTAGGGAAAAAATATACATACGTGCTGCCGAAACACGCGACGCGTGAATCATACCCATACCACACAGATGCTGACGAACACTCATGTGTGTTTTTTTTTGTATAGCAACTCGTATGTCGCGTGTCGCGTCAGCACATACACACGCTCGACCTGCACGCTCGTTGCGTGCCGTTAAGCACGAGAGGCTGGGCACGCTCTGCGGGGGCGGACGCCGCATAGCAAAAGGCCGTCTACGAATCTTAGGCCAGCAGTCAATGTGTTAATACTGAAATGTAATGAGTGCGAAAGAGAGAGCGTTCTATGCGCTGGGCGCGTGAGACAAAAGATTTGTATGAGAAATAAGCCGAATACGGAGCGCCGCTCCTGGCTAGCTTGACGAGGTGCGCATGCGCGAATATATTACCCGACTTGATATGACCATTTGTCACGAAGAAAAATTAAAACGTGTGCGCCGTTTTTTTTTTGTGTTTTGCCGGTATCATTTGAAATTTGAATGTAAACAAAAGCAAAACATTTATCTGCGAGTGCGTTGGTAATTAGAAAAGGATTGGTGTTTAAAATATAGTTCATTGTATGTGTGATTGTGTGTATTTGTTTAAGAAAGACAGTTAAATTGCGTAACTAATATGGAATATAACAGCATAAACTTTTTTTAAAATTGTGAAAACTTAAAAAGACGACCAATATGATAAAACGCTTTGGTGGTTGCGTGGTATGTGGTGCGTGCGTGGTATGTGGTATGTGGTTGCGAAAATGCGAAGGAAGTAAGAAGTTGTTTTGTTTTCCGTGTATTTCGTTTAGTGGCGCCGGAGTTGAGACTGCGTGGACGGTTGAGGTAGGTATCGATGATTTAGCACGTCTTACTATTAATTGTAGAAGCATTCACAAAATAAATGGTAAGCAGTTTCATTTTTTTTAGTGAACACCCAATATAATCTTTCACGAGCCGCCTCTGATAGATATACCAGATATTCCATACCATACGCTTAAAAAGGACGGGCCGGCAAAGTAACTGACATTACATCTGTGATGTACAAGACTTTATTCTATTCTAAGAACTCCCTATTTTGAGTTACCGCGTTGCAAAGGACGTGAATTAATATATCAAATAATTATTAATTAAATTCGTTGGCAGCGATAGCCTAGTGGAGAGACCGACAGACTGCTACGCAGAGGGTCCGGGTTCGAATCCACGGCGCACACCGATGACTTTTCGGAGTTATGTGCGTATTAAATTGTTAATTATCGCTTGCTAAACGGCGAAGGAAAACATCGTGAGGAAACCTGCATATCTGAGAGTTCTCCATAATTTTCTTGAAAGACATGTGAAGTCTGCCAACCAGCCACTTCCAGCGTGGCCAGCGTGGTGGACTATGGCCTTACCTTTCTCATAAGTGAGAAGAGGCCTATGCCCAGCAGTGGGACAGTATAAAGGGCTAATGATGATGATGAAATTCGTTGTGGGTTCCAAGTTAATTGAAATATCCCGGCAACTGCACGAATATCAAGACTAGGTGTCTTCTATGTCGCTGCTGGTGAACCTCTATATACGTGATACATACATAAGTAGGTAGCAATTGAGACAAGCTTAACCAAAAAAGTAATATGCGACGTAACGTGGAGTTAAGTAATTGCTATTTTGAACCCAAGAAAATTTTATAATAAATGTATGTACAACATTGTTACAATTTTGTTGATGTTTCAAAATATATTTTCTATGTATAATATGTATGTATTTACAAAAAAGAAAGTATATATGTATGTTTATCCATTATCTAGTATCCATAGTACAAGCTCTGCTTAGTTTGGGACTAGATGGTGATGTGTGTGCGTGGTAGAATATTATTATTATTATTATATAACAATTAATAACGGATTTATAGCATTGGTGTCACTGCCGGCGGACAGCGTTTAGCGATGGCATAATCGTGTTGTTTGAAATTAGCTACTAAGAGGTACAAAATGGTAATATTTTACTATACACTCACTTTTCAATCTCGCTAACACAATTAGTCCACAGGAATCGTTATTATTTTTGCGGCTGTATACTTTCTCAATCCTTATAGTAAATATATGGTACGATTAATCGTACCATTAAGTACGTATCCTAAGGGATACGCTCCCAAATTACATATTAAACGGATATTACAGATACTTCTTGGTTTGTCCGTTTTTTCGACAGCTCGTTTAAAAGGGCTACGTGTTGATAAATTCATACATTTAAGTACCCATCGCTTTTCGCCACCTGTGGCACAAAAGCTTAATCGCCCATGTTTACTTTTAACGTGTTATGACATGTCATACATTTTTGCGACCCTCGGGAATTTCGGTGTGATTGTTCAAATTTGTTTTTGAATAAATTGAGTTTTGAACAACGTGTGTACGATTCAGACCGGTAAATAACCTGCTGTTTGAGGAATTCAAAGAAAATATTATATTTTCGGTTAAAATCCAATACTTATGGATGTATGTAAGTAAGTAGGTGAAGAATATGAAGGTAGAGGAACGAAAAGGAAGAAGGATGCCAATGAAAATATGGATGTACTATGTAAAAATGGATATAAAAGAGAAACAGGTAAATTATTGATTATTGGGCGATAGAGAACTATGGAAGCGGCGTACTGAGCCGGGTCAATTCAATTGTTACTGAAATAAGAGGATGTAATCGAATATGGTAACTGCCTTAATGAAGTGCAGTCTTGGGCTTCAAATCGTGCTGCAGGTATTACAACTCAGCTCTCGGTTCTAATAGTGCTAGAAAATGTTAAGTAGCAGAACGTGTCAGTAATAGGCTTTATCTCCGTGGGAATTAGACTCATTATAATATATATATTTTTAATGTGTTATAATTTTGTCGTCGTCAGACATAAAGTACACATTTAATTTATATTTTTCTTAAACAACTAGATCTAGTCTTCCAACTTGAGACTCTGCAGTACCATAAGGTCCAAATTTCACTCATTACAAAGACCCTAAAAAGTGGGGTTGAAAAAGAAGTCAAGCTCTAGCCCTGAGTATCTGAAGTTGATAGTTTTCACAGCCAGTGGATACTGCAATTTATTCTGCAGCATCTGGTTGTTCTGAGGACACCTGCAAGGAAGTTATTGGATATTTCAAAATTCATTAAGGAAAATGATGAATTACCGACAAAAGTGCTACTTTCCTCTTAAGTTCTTCATCAAATAATTTATACCAGCGCTTGGTTAGACCCTGTGCCAAATCCTGGCTCATCTCAAAGACTGGGGGCACAATAATAATAGAGAAACGCTAAAATTTCTAAAATATAACAATAATAAAAATATAACTTTTTATTTTTGGCTTTATGACAAAATTTTCAGGACTAAAGTTGAAGAGAATTTGATTTGTAACAAAAGACTCTTTCACATATTTTTGGTGTGGAAAATAAAGAAAAACCATCTGCATCTGGACTCTTTCCAAGATGGCGGCTGAGAGCCAACACCTACGACCCCACAAATTTGGATCAACCTTTATATTAACCTTCCCTACACAACTGTAAAAAAAAATTGCGTCCTCTGATACACGCAACCCCAAATGCAACTTTTCAATGGACTAATAAACATACTACGCAAGATATTTAAACTACCTTGAGATCTGACGCAAGCTTAACCAAACTCAGAGTTGGAAGAATGCATAGTGAGGCTAAGCAGAGCTGTAGTTCAGCGATGTAATTCAAGTTGCAGTGACGCGCTGCTCCGAGAATCGCCGTAAACTTTACTTATTAACGAAGTTCGCGCCACGCCGCCATGACAGTCGAGGCGCCATGATGCTTTTTTGCCGCGGTTTTCAAGATTTTAAATTATTAGATTAGAGGCTTATGTTATTTAATATAAATGAGGCTGAATTTTCTTTTTTGAATAATTGGGTAAATTTTAGGTGGCGATTATTATGTTAATTAACAAGGGATTAAGGTTGAATTTTTAAAGTTATACTGAGAATAGATTGTGATATTGTGGGAGAATTTACTCTCGACAGTAAATGACGCGAATTAATTGCCCGGTGATTGTTTGTTGGCTCTAGTTGGCAATTTTTTCTAAATGTTTTATTGGACCAGGCTTTGTTTCTGACACTAGAACATAGTCTATTTAAATGCATAGACCACGCATCGGTTTTTGTGGATTACTTGTTACTGCCACTGTGCCGTATGCTGTGAGTTAGATTCCAAAACGGGTGAAAATTTTGTGTTGCCCAATAGTATTTTCAGCAGGTTTTTATTTTTATTAAACTTCTATGGATATCAATATTTGGTATATTCATATACCAACGTCATCTAGTCCCCAACAGAATAATTTTTTTTCGACAATATAGTGGCAAAGGTATATTTTATTCAGCCAGTCTAGAAACGCCATTATTTAGGATAAAAGTTTACGGACGTTTCTGCAATACTTACGATGACAACGCTTTGGGATTTTGTTACGTTCATGCCTTTTCTCTGGTAGTTTGTAAAGTGGTACTACTTAGTGCTAAGTGATGTGCAAACATGGACACGAATTGTGGCATGCACTTGATGTAATGCATTATTTTAAAAGCAGCTTGCGTCAGGTCAGGAGATATCGCCACTCCAGCCCAAAGACAAAATATAGCTACTCGTATATCAAGTATTTTCAGTAATTAAAAACCGAACAATCCTATTGAATTTGCTGCTAGCTCCTCAAAACAGTAATCACGCCATGAACGCCCGTTCAGGGCGTGGTTACTTACTGGTAGCACAAATCATTTCTTCAAACTAGCAGGATTCGTGCGGTATCGGTAGCGAATACTTCTGCCGTCTGATCACTAAAAGGCCGCTAAGTTGTAAAAGCTACTTATGTATTGAATTAGAATTTACTAGAGGATGAGGAGGATTTGATTAGGTACTGAAGGATGCCGGTATCTGCCTTTTGGAAAACCCCGTCTAAGTGCACCTCTACATTCCTCAAGAAACATACATGAAAAATTTCAAATTCTTGCGCCCAGTAGTTTTTTTTACTTTTGCGTTGTTTGTTAGTCAGTCAGTAAGGCAAGGATTTTATACAATATGTTAATCTGCATTTGTAAAATATTTTAATCACACAATATAGAGAGTATACTTATTCACCTAAAATTATTTTTAACAGTGTGCGATGATATAAGACCCTATTTTCATTAAACGTTACTTAGATAGTAAATCAGAATTAACTGTTGAATCGTAAAAATAAGACTGTATCGCGCAGTCAATGTAGGTACGTGTGCTTGTGTGTATGAGGCACGTGCCATGGCGACCAGCTGAGCAGCGGCGGCAGTCAATACACAGAGTTAATTTTCAAAGAGTATGACGACGAAAAATTTTTTTTTACTTTTAGTGACTTATTTTTTCATGTATTTGTGTTCAGTTATAGTAGTATATTCACCCCTTAAAATATTTTGCAAATGCAAATCAACACCCTGTTCCAGATGACGCAGACTGTTTGAAAGAGAAAATACACTGTCAAAGAATTTATAAAAAATAATTTTGACTATATGTCACATTGGTCTTTTAATAGGCTTGTGTCTACTAAGAATAAATCGGTTTGATTGTAGTATCTATTATAGATTCATTATGATTTTAAGATGTCAATAAAGTTTATTATTTATTATAAAAAGGTAAGATTAATGTAATTTTTAAAATTCTAAAACTAAAAATAATGAATTTATTATTGTAACAGTGAACACCAATCAGAGAGCATTACGTCAAACAGTACGTCCGCCATTCATGTTGTTGACGTTTTAGTAGTAAAAACAACTAAAACGTCAAACTTTCTACCTGTCAAATCGAATATCACAAAATAAAAAAGGGTACATCAGACCAGACTTAATTCAAGGTTTGTTTTGTTTTGCACTTTATCACTGATATCACTCAACCGCCATGATGGTAACAGCGTTTTCGTGTCAAATTCAAAAAGACTTTTAAAAAGCCTTAATTAGTAATGTTTAAATTGATCGATTTTGAAGAAAAAATCAGGTATTTCAGTTTAACATCTAATAAAGGAACGAATCAATCGCTAATTACATTTTAGGAAACAAGCCTATTGGATGATAGAACTATGTCTAAGTATGCACAGCGCCTTACAACGTTCAGTCGAGTATTATGTAGGTCAGTTTTGTTGTTAGTGTGGCTTTTTCCCCTATTACAGCTGCCTTATCTCAAGTGTGTAGTATCTTGTTCGAACGACGCGACCGGTAATAATTAGATGTGCACTGTGTGTTATATTTTAAGACTACCTTGTTAGTGCGGTAAAAGCTTTCGCTTAGTTTATGAAGGTTCTACGTAGGTAAGTACTGCCGGAGAATAAAAATATCGTACAGGCGCTAGAATTAGTTATCGTGTATTTTTTATGTGGGAAAGAGAAGTGGAGTTTGCCTGCAACTGAGAACATAATATTTGACTACTTCCGTATTACATAATGCTAATAATAGAAGCGGCAATTTTATTACACAATATAGAAATATTTATACGAGATTCAATCGCGTGAGCATTTTAAATAACAGGTGTAATTAATTCTATAAATTCCAACGTTTCGACATGAGCAGTGAACACGAAACTATTGATTAAATCTCTCTAAAAATGAACAAAAACCGTAAAAGTTTGAAAGTTGAAAGTACTCGGAGATTAACCGGTTAACGCGCATGGCAATTCCGGTGCTCAGCACCTGTACATTTTGCGGTATAAAACATTTTGAGCAGGACCTGAAGGATCGTTATTAAAATAGATTTTAGATCAAATTTTAGTAGCATGCTTTCAATCTTATTGAATGCAAAGTTTGTGAGTGAATTAAGATAGGTTTTCTTTTCAGAGATTTTAGAGTGCAGATATCAATAATCTTATACTTATATCAAATCAAAATTGAATAATTACTGCTTATGAAACGGGAAGGCAGCGATAGCGTAGTGGAGATACCAACGGACTGACATGCAGAGGGTTCAAGTGCCCCTCGCACTCGTCGGGTTCGAATCCACGGCGCACGGTCTCATCACCACTCGCCCCCTGAATTTCGACCCTTCGAATAAAGTGTTCGAGTCGCCCCTTTTTTGTGTTCCGAATCGCCCCTTCGCAAGGGGCGAAGAGAGCTTTAATTAAATAAAAATTATTTTGGTGTACTCATTCGACCCTCAAGGAATTTCTATAGGAATTAGCGCGAGCAATGTACAGTTGGCACGAAAAAAGTAAGCAAAGTATTTACATAGAAGAATTGGTTAAAATAGTTACTCAAATCATAATCTCATAATAATGTGCACCATGTGCAAGCTTGCTCTTGCCATCTGCTTTACCTGGTATAGCCAAAACAAAAGAGATGTTATTTAGTGTCTACCTGACAATGGTCCACTAAACAAAGGGCAACCTAAAAAGGGTTAGCTAGTGTTGTGAATTATATAATTCTTTCTCTTTCTAACTCACCAGTGAGAAAGAGAAAATGGATATCCCATGTCACTACATGGGATATCTATTTCGCGTTAATTGCGAATTAGTCAACATCTTACCTTTGAATGTGAAACTGTGCGTAAAAAGTGTTCCCTGTTTTTAAATTTTAACGAAATTGTGTCAGTATCTGTTTGTTGGTTTTAACCAGGTAAGTTTCAATTAATTATATCTAATTCAATTTTTCTTATTTTATTACATGTTTCGTACTAATTATTATATAGGTACCAGTAGGACTAAAATATCTCTTGTAACAATTTATTTGAATATACAAAGTAGGTTATAGATAATCATCTATTTTATACATAATTCATACCGAGAATTTTAGTAATACATTGAATCTCCGTAACATCCATATCACAATTTACTGTTTATTTTACGTAGAGCTACAACACATCTTGTTTTTATTGTAGCACGATGTCTGAAGAAATAAGCATTTCGAGTGCAGGTGTAACTTCTGGTATTACATCCATTCAATCACAGAGAGGACGCACAATTTTGCTGAGAGCTGGACACAGTTAAATAAAAAAGAAGTGACATATAAGAGACTTTTTCAAATGTTGAAATGTTGCATGCCTGAGTGAAATCCAGATCAGATTAATGTCGATTTTGAAGCGGCGCTTATCAATGTTATTAGGGAAAATAAATCCTGATTCAAAAATAATGGGATGTTTCTTTCATTTTGCCCAAGCCCTAAAAAGGAAGGCCAAAGATTTAAATATTTTGAACAGGAGGCAAACTAGACATCATGTCAATTTATGCAAGGCACTAAGCTTAATTCCATAAGAAATAGCGGATGATGGGTGGCTTTACTTAATGGAGGACAGTCCAGATGATGCCGGGATCTCAGCATTTAATATCTATTTTGTAGAGCAATGGTTAGAAAATAAGCTAGTAAAAGGTATGTGGCATTTTTGCGATCAACAGCATCGCACAAACAATAAAATCGAAGGCTGGCATTCCCGCTTGAACAGGAAGCTCAATGGCAAAAGTCGGCCTTGATAATATGAATTGTCTTAAGAATTATAATAACACCATTGTCTACGTTACATAATATTTATCGAAGAAGTTATATCAAATGACACTCATTGAAACTGTTATTGTTTTAGATCTCTGAAAATGTTGTATAATTCGTAGTGTGTTTACGTAATAACTAAGTGCACAAAGTGGCAAAGGCTAAACTGAGATCCTTGACTTATTGTAATTTTAACTTGTTAAGAAAGTAACGATCTCAATCTGTTGATCTATGTTTATTAAAAAGCATGCGTTATTTATAATTTAGTTTCTAACTGCTTATATTCTATATTAAATATTTTTGATTTCAAGCCGAGTTGTTTAATTTATCGTCCTCACTTTTATTTTCATTGTACCAACTGTATGTAATCGGTAATAGGTATGAGTCGATTAAAACATAGCCTAAGTAAGTTTTAAGCGTCAAAAGTGCTCACTAGCAGCTGAAATTTATGTTATGGCCCAATCACGTCGCGGGTTATAAGATGGTGGATAGTTACATTGCCATCTCACTCTAACCTACGCAATCGCAGTTGACTCCTCTTTTTCACTTTTAAAATACATAATTATCTAAAAGCTCGTAGCAATCTTGCTCTAACCTATTTGATTTGGATTAGTTAGAGCGAGACGAATTATATGTATATATTTGGTTTACAGTATTAAATATACCCAGTAACTGAAATTTCGTATCAATCTATCTCGACGTTGCTGACTGTACTTTCAACGTAACAACAATCGGGGGCGATTTGACGTACCTAAAATTCGAAGGGTCGATTTTGTACACTTAGGCAATAAGGGGCAAAATTCGAGGGACGAGTGGTGCCGAGACCGGCGCACACCAATGACTTTTCGAAGTTAAGTGTGTATTAAATTTTTAATTATCGCCTGCCCCGTGCCTCGGAGAGCACGTTAAACCGTTGGTCCCGGCTGGCATGAAGATCTTTAATAGTCGTAACGGGGAGTCAGCACCCTCAAATAAACTGATATTGGTCTAAATCTAAACCATGGAATATCGCTATCCCTTTGGGTTGCGGAGGTCAGACGGCAGTCGCTCTGTGGAAAAGTTGATATTCTGTCATATCTGGTAAGACCAGTAAGCGGACCTCTAATGGAAGAGTTAGTCTATTATACCACGCTGGCCAAACGGGTTGGTATAGGGTTTGTATCAAGTTTTCCTTCTCTTACAGTGCTGTTCTCTGCATAATATGCTCACTCTGTCGGCTATTACGCCCACGGGATGACATATTCTTAATCCGTCACCACACGGACAATCATCATATTTTACGAATATCTAAAGTCACTTATCAAGCTAGAGACAGGAAATTTGGTCATTCGGTTCCTTCTATAACTTAGACATCCTATGGAAGGATTTTAATTATTCCACGATGTATTTCATTCCTAAAGGGGTAAATAGGGGTTGAAAGTTTGTTTGAAAATGAATGAAGCGAGCGATAGCCGAGTGGAGATACCAACAGACTGCCATGCAGATGGTATCCGGTTCGATTCCACGGCGCGCACTTTTCGGAGTTATGTGCGTATTGAATTATTAATTATCGCTTGTCCCGTGCCTCGGAGAGCACGTTAAGCCGTCGGTCCCGGTCGTCATGAAGATCTTTGACAGTCGTTACAGGGCGTCAGTAGCTTCTTAAACAACCGACACTAGTCTAAACCATGGAATATCGCTATCCCTTCGGGTTGCGGAGGTCAGAAAGGCAGTCGCTCTGTGGAAAAGCTAATATTTAGAAAGCGGACTCCAGGTTCTAACTGGGATACACGCTAGGAGGATGATGAGCTCATTTATCGAGGAAGCCTATAGATTATATAACATCACGCTATGAGCCACAGTTGCAGAGCAGTAACCCTAAATAACGGAGGTGTATTCGCGGGCTCCCCTCTAGTGTCAAATATATATCTTCAGTAGTCAAACCATCGATAGATCAAATACTGGAACCGGCCATTATTGACAAAATAAAACAGCTCTAAACGAGTTTTTTTTTTAAAGACAATTCCCGCACTAGGAATAAATCCTGTGTCGCGGGGGACTTTACAAATATACAACCGACGGACACAATGAATACCCAGACACGAAACAACAATTTATGGATCACACAAAGTGCTGTCTCGTGTATGAATCGAACACACGACACTCGGCGCAGTGTCAAGCGACGAGGCGGCCGCTTAAAACACTACGCCAACCGTGCAGTCAAATCACAGTCAGAAAAAGTCAAAGTCAGATTTCTTTACGACTTTGAATATTTATTTATCAATCCAATCTTAAATGCCTTGAGTACAATCGGTCGCCATGGTAACATATATAAAGCCAGTGAGGCAATAACAATATTATTCAATACTTTTATATAACGTCCTTGTTTGACCCTTACCCTAAATTTATATTGAAGGACATTAAGTTGTGGAGGTCATGAAAATAAAATCTCGATTGTCATTAGAGAGTTATAAATTATTATCGATGTCATTAAAATATTCGATTTCATTTTCCGTTGAACTCATCAGCTTTTTGATAACTATTCTGAAAATAACTAAGTACCTTTTTATTACTCCAAGCTGATTGGAAGCTATATTGATTTGGCGCTATACTTATACAAGACAAAAAAAAAAATTCAAACAGGCAGGCTGGAAATAAATTTTAAAACACATTATTTAAGGCGGACCCTGATATAGACCGGGATTAATAATAGCCAGGCAGAAGAAGATCATTTAAGTGTATCTACAGTAGATACAGCTTCTCTTACGAACCATGAATGTGTATGTGAGAAGATTAACAGAATATATATATAAACTAATGTTCTATTAGACTTGACGCACTAACAAAATATACATCGTTAAGTAGATAATCGTGTATGAATAAATAACTGAATATTCTCGTGAGGGAATTATATTAATACTTTTGTGTTCAGTAATCCAAATATCGTTTCAAACTAATAACACATAACAGTCAACAGTTTAATTAATTATTTTCCATCAAAGCTTTTTGATAATTCTCGACAATAATGTCCATCAGATGACTGCCTCTGTAGTCCAGTGGATAGCGTATGCGCCTACTGATCGGAGGTCCCGGGTTCGATTCCCGGATCGGGCAAAAGTGTTACTGGGTTTTTCCGAATTCCCAGTAGCAGCACGGAGTCTGGTGATGTGCCCGGTAAAGGCAATAGGCCCGCCCCCTATTACGTGGGACCTAAAAATTCATGGCGAAATGTGGGTGTAATATTACATCTTTGCCTACCCCTTCAGAGATACAGGCGTGAGCCTATAAAAAAAAAGAAAAAAATAATGTCCATAGTAATTAAATTACACCAATACCAAATTAATTAGTATAAACATACATAAACCACAAAGCAGTATCATCAACCGCTTAATAACGATATCTCGCCAAGTGCCGCGGTATCTAAACAGCCGTTATGCGCCTCCATAACATAAATTACTCGGAAATAATCTGGATGTCGTGAAGGCGCGACCATAAAATACTTATCTGTGTTCCTGAAAACTAAATTTTGGTCACCATGTTGTTTGTATTGTGAGAATCGGATTTAGTTTAGTTACATTAACTGCTAATCAAGCGATAGCCTAGATAGAGGAGAGACCGACAGACTGCTACGACGATGCGGAACGGCTTATCGAAATTATGTGCATATTAAATTGTAAACATAACTTCACGCCTTTTATCTCCAAAGGAGTAGGCAGAGGTGTATTACACACCCACACTTCGCTAGTTATGTTTCGGTCCGAATGTAATAGGAGGCGATCCTATTGCCATCTCCCGGGCACATCAGTAAGAGAGCGTTAATAAATTTATAATGCTCACATAAATTCGAAAAGTCAGAAATGTGTGCCCGGGGTAACTGGGGATCGAACCCGATACCATCGTCTCGGTAGTACGTTACGTGCACCACTGGTATTGTTAAAAACATGCATGTCTGAAATTTCTCAATAGCGTTATCGAAAGACATAATAATATAAAATCTGCTACCAGGCACTTGACCGGCGTGATGGACTATAGCCATACCCTTCTTAACATAGTGAGAAGCTCTCTTCTTATCAAGAGGCCCTTGCCCAGCCGTGTGATGATGACATTTACTACTAATGATTTGGTTGAGCACGACAAAACTGAATTTTGTCTAATGCTTTCTTTTTGGTGAAATTCGAAAGAGATGGCAATAAATAAGATTAGTGTAAGAAAGTTTAACTTAATTTTTTACTTCGTATGAATAATTGCAAAATTTAGTTAGAATTAACAGAACATATTCAATATCCCCGAAAATATCTAGCATACACGTAGAAACGATAAACTCTTATTTCAAAGATAACGTATCTGAAGCTATCCTATAACGTAGTTTGATTCGATTAAAGTACGGAACGGTAAAAATGTTTAAGACTTTGATTCAAGAAAATATTTCATAGGGAACTTGGCTGTGCGCCAAGGTGGTCCTGTTAGCTAGAACTGGGTCGTTATCGAGGAATATACGAAGTGGACTCCAAGTACCTATGTAAGTTTTACGTCTGTTGGTTATTGGAAAGATTTCCGAAGTATTTTTTCAATTTATTGTACTAAGTTGGCAAACAACTAATTTTCCTGCTTGTTGGTGGTAATAGATACTTTTATCTATATATGGAATGTGAAGAAATAAGATGCAGGGTCTATTATATCAGCATTTATATTATAAAAAAATATTTTAATGCAGTATTTTCGTCATAATTAACATTTCACAGCACTAAAATGTGACGTGTATGACGATTAATCTATTTTTTAGGTTAAAATTAAGTGCATCGAAGGTCGATGCACTTAATTTTAACCTAAAAAATAGATTCATCAACCGCCATGTTTGATTGCTGTGAAATATTGATTTTGACAAATACGTTTATTTGAAGAAAATAAATATTTTCTTTATTATTGTAAAATTAATACTATAGGAAGCTTTCGAATACATAATTTCGGGCAAACACTGACTTATACACGCTTTATACTTACCCATACATACAGCAGGCGAACTCTAAGCGTGTAACTATGTAAATAAATATGTCGGCTTAAAAGAAAGATATAGAAACATACGTTTCTCTTGGGTATACCTTTGGTATATCTGTGTGGCGTCTTCTGTAATTGACGCGCGAAGCTGCGGGAAAAGAAAAAGAATACAACATATTATTTCTCTCTCTATCGACGCGAACATTTTTTGTTTGGCTCACCTAGTCTATTTATACCTCTATTTGCCTTAGTCACGTTAAAATTGTATTGTATTTTACTATTAAATTACGTATATACTAAAAAAAAAAAAAAACACAAAAATCTGTATATGTAAAATTTATGCGTTACTGACTGACTTCAATTAAAATAAAATATGCGTATACCATATTTAGTTGTGTTAATAACGGTGTGGAGCACTGCACTCACTGCTCCTGAAAATTTTGGCTTGATTTCATATTATATATATTATTATAAATTATATAGACTCACGCCTGTATCCCCGAAGGGGTAGGCACAGGTGTAAAATTACACCCACATTTCGCCATGAATATTTAAGTCCCACGTAATAGGAGGCGAGCCTATTGCTGTTACCGGCCACATCACCAGACTCCGTGCTGCTACTGAGAATTTGGAAAAACCCAGTAACACTCTTGCCCGACCCGAGAATCGAACCCGGGACCTCAGACAGCAGTCGCATACGCTATCCACTAGACCACGGAGGCAGTCTTTCATTACATATTACTGCCAGTTACCTTGCCTTTTTCCTTCCGATGCCATGATGATCGAGTCATAAGTAAATCGAACCGAATAAATGAAGTAGCAAACAAAACGCCTATCTGTCAGACGTATGTAAAAATTTGTAAGAATTCCTGGGAAGAAGCAATTGTTTTAAATAAAGATGACCTTGTACCTACGCAAATGATATGCCTCCCACGTGCGTTAATCGGCAGTAATATGAATCCTTGTTAAAAATAATAAGTAGCGACTGGGAGACACGGACAAAAAAAATTAATAGGAGTAGAAACCGAAGGTAATATTTTATAAAGAACAGTATTATGATATTGTGCTTTTAAATGAAGACCACAGCAAACAAATAAAACCGAATATCATTACCGACAGCCTCAGTGGTCCAGGAGATAGTGTATGTGTCTGCTGAGCAGCAGGTCTCGGGTTCGATTCCGGATCGGTCAAAAGTGTGACTATTTTTCTGAATTCTCAGTAGCAGCACGGAGTCTCGCAAAGTGCCCGTTCACCCTCCATTATGTGGGACCTACAAAGTCATAACATGGCGAAATGTGGGTGAAATATTACACCTCTGCCTACCCGTTCGAGGATACAGGTGTGAGATATATACGACCGCGCCCGACTGTATAGGATAGACAGAACTGTCCCTCGCACCCGCACCTTTGGACGCATACTGCGCAGGCCCCCTCCAAGCCCACGCGGAGCGTCTACTCCCGGGACCTCTCTTAGCTTCACCGCGGGTGTCCAAGCTACGGTTACTAAGCCCCTCCGACACCGACACGACAAGGTAGTGATCCCACGGGGGGAATCAAGTTTTACGCCTTGGAGTCAGGGGTCCGATTCCTAGACTGAATATCAACTTCTCTAAAGAGCGAAATAATACCAAATATATTTTGAAATTAAACAACAGTTTACGGATTTTATCGCGTTATATTGATTTCACTTATTATTACATTTACACCGAATGATCTAGAAACTACATTTTTATTACTAGCCAACGTTTCGAATTCTTTACAGGATTCATGTTCACGGCAGACTGAGGTGATATTTGTCTTTGTCCTGAATTTAAAAGTTATCTCAAATTACCCGAACATTTTTCAACTATTGGTGTTACTATCTACGCAGAATGTGCTCATTGTGTCTTGATGTCTTCTGGTGACTTTGTCCTTCTTGGGTTTCATTACCCTGATAACAGGGTCCCAAGCTGGAGAAACATTCCAACCATCTTCCCTATTGAAATTAGGATGTTTTTTAATTTCAATAGCTTCACGTATCATTCTTGGAATAAAGCGGTGTTCTTTTGCGAGTATCTGTGGTTTATTAAATCGCAGGTAATGGTTAGTTCCTTGTTCTACGTGTTCACACACAGCAGACTTCGCCGAGCGTTTGTGTTTAATGTCAGCTATATGTTCCTTTAGTCGAATGCCTATGCTTCTCTTGGTTTGTCCAATGTATGAGAGCCCACACTCACAGTCTATCTTATAAACCCCGGCCTCTTGTAAGGGTAACTGACTCTTGACAGATGGTAATAATTGGCTTATCTTCGTTGGTGGCTTGTAGAAAGTTTTGATTGAAGCTCGCTTCAAGATGTAGCCAATCTTGTCGGTCACACCCTTGATGTATGGGAGGACAGCAGGTTGTCTCTGTACTTTATTTCTTAGAAATCTTAAAACCTTGTTCAATTTTCATAAATTTACTCATGTATTGCGTTCTATCACCAATTTAAAACTTCGTACATACAAAATCCTTACTAACACGGATATCTATGGTGGTTTTCCTGTATGGAATACTAATCAGATACCAGTGGGTAAAAGGCATGCCATACCCAAAGCCGTTGAATTTAACGCAGTGTGCGATGATTATGATAATTACTTTCGTTTACGTTCTTATAGTTATTGATATAAGGTACAATTTTGTGTAAACTACCTATAGTTGTTAATGGTTAATACTACGAGATTAGGGTTGGTTCGTATATTATAAGGAATTTGCGTGTGATAGTAGAATTTGGGGATAATATTTGGTATTTAATAGGTTCACTGCAATGCGTACGTGCTCTATTTGAAGAGTAAAATTTTCTGAGGATATGTAAATGAGAAACATAAAACTAAATATCTTATGAGGGATGAGGCATAAAGTTGTATCCGACTGAGGAAGCTTAGACCTGGAATTTAGATAGGCTAGAGCCTGCCTAGGATAGTAAATAAGTAATTTTTAATAAGTAATTTTGTCCTTTTGTCTATAAATCTGAATACATTGTGCCTAGTTTGACAGAACCGGATAAGTTGAGAGTAGAAGCTCGAGTTTTGAAGAATTTCTATGATCGATCCCTTGCAAATGGCGTTCCGTGGTCTCTGCCTACCCCTCCCAGAAACAGGCGTGAGTCTTTGTATGTGTGTATATGATCCCTCATCATCATCGTCTTAGCGTTACCTCAGTTACATCCAAGTCTTTTTTACCGTAGCAGCCCGGGATACGCTTAATAGTTTAACCAGATATCGCAGAATAAAAGCTTTTCAATTTATTTGGTCTTGGCTAATTTCTTCAGAATTATTTGAACATAAAACACCTTGTCGTTAATATTCAGTATTGGTGTAAGTTTAATTACGAACTTGAATCTAATCTGCAAACAGACTAGATCTTAATTAAGTTACGAATGTAATTACGAACACATATCGCAAAAACATTGTTATCATGCACAGTGTTATCTTTCACAGAACAACTTCCTTGTATTATTGTTGGTTAACTTGTAAAATTATATGCTCCAATGTTTTGCTAACTTTACGCTATCTTTATGGGTATTTGTGCGAAATTTTCTGGCGTTTGTTCTGCGAAGTTACAACTCGTTTATTGTGAGTATGACATAACATAATTTCATGCCTTAACCCTGAAGGGGTAGGCAGAGGTGTATTAAACACCCACACTTCACCAGTTATGTTTCGATCCGAATGTAATAGGAGACGAGCCTATTGCCACCTACCGGGAATATTATGAAGCGAGCAATAATTAACATTTTTAATACACACATTGTGAGTGTGCTTTGTAATGTAGGCGGACAAGTCAGTTTTGATTATAAAATTTGCTAGGCAAGCATGAAATGCTCGGTAGTAGGAAATTAGATTGCGATAAATAGGACCTGTTTTGGTCCCTAAGCAATAGGATTTGTTTGTTTGAAAAGCTAATTTTAGGATTTACCAGTAGATGTGGCAAGTCTTATTGCAGGTGACAGCTTATTGTTATATTTACAAAGATATAGACTGCCTCGTTGGTCTCGCGGCATAAATGTTCGCGTCGGATTGGGAGGTTTCGGATTCGATTCCTGGGTCGGGCAAAGTTTTATTAGGTTTTTCCGTTAGGAAATTCTCAGTAGCAGCACAGAGTCTGGTAATGTGCCCGGTACGGCAATAGGCTCGCCCCCTATTACGTGGGACCTAAAATTCATGGCGAAATGTGGGTGTAATATTACACCTCTGTTTACCCCTTCGGGGATACAGGCGTGAATCTATAAATAAAAATATAAAGATATAGGCTATGTGAAATCACGCTTCGAACTTTATCAGCCGAGCAATATGAAAAATAATCACTAGTGATAAGCATCGGCGTGTGTATTTGTGGTCATAGCTACTGTATTTCATTGTATGCCATTTCTTATAGCGGTGATCTAAGGGCGACCTTAAGTTCTATATATTTTCTTAAAGCTATTAAATATCCGTACATTATATCAATTTATTACATCTTTCGAGTAGAAATAACGCACCTAATACTTTAAAAACTATAAAATACTGTACTACCTTATACTGTAAAACACTTTGTATTTATCCCGAAATTGCGACGGGTTTCATCAGCCGTGGTAATTAAACCAGCTCTCCACAAAGCCCTAACTCGGAGCCACCCTACTCCCATATCACTTTAACCGCCTTAACATTAGTTATTGAATTTAACGCGACAAACATAATTTATAATGCATTCCCTTCGGCTTCCGTAAAGTGCTTGACGTTCTGGAAGCTTCTAGATATTCTGAGCTTTAGTGCACAAGTGGGGGCTCTCATATAGATTACAAGGATACCAAACTGTATATTACGGAAGCTTAGCAGCAATAGGTGAAATTTAGCTAAAGCACTTTTTCGAACAAAACAGCTTTAGTGTACAAGCGGAGGCTTTCATATTGATTACAAGGGTACTAAACTGTGTATTATGGAAGCTTAGTAGTTATATATGAAATTTAGCGGAAGCACTATTGCGAACAAAATTTTACTTCCTTCCGTGACACAGAGAGAAAATATAAAAGAAAACTGTGATTAAGTGAAATCGTTGAATAGTATTTTTTTTTCTGTGAGGTTATTCATGCATCATATGCTTTTATTTTGTGTTGCTTTTTAACCGACTTAATTAAAAATTATAAAGGGTGTAAAAAGATCCTTAACGAGAACTGAAATCCCGTATTGTACCAATCACTACGAACATTTTTGACTTCGGCACCATACCTGGGAAATTACTAGTTCAGGAGATATTGAGGCTCAAAGTTATTATAGATTTTTTCTAATTATGCCCTACGACCCCATGGATTAGCAGGTATTTAGAGCATTGCATGCGCGCGCTTTTAATTACGGTTAAAAAAATGAAAAAACTTGAAAAAATTCGTTTCCCAGGTATTATTTTTGGTTAGTATGACTCGGCATGATGCCCACAACGAGTAGACTTCGCGACTTCTTGGTGATGGGTCTTGTGATACACTGTATAATATATATTTTATTTTTTTCGCAAGATATTTTTTTATTAATTGTTATGTATTAAGCACTGTCAGTATATTACATAAGAAAACGAAACTTAATCTACTAATTATCATAATCTTTAAGGATATGTACATGTTTCTATAATCAATAATATTTAAATAAAAATGGTTTTCCTGAAAATCCAATAATTTCGAAAATAGCAATATACTGCAGACAACAAAATGCAGACAACTATCTACTCAAACAAAATTAAACCGTTTTCAAACTCTTTAAATACAAAACACAAAATCTGAATATTGTCTATTACATAACAACAAGCTTAGCATCCATGCCAAGAAGGTTCCAACTCAATTCAGTCTATGCAAAGAGGCTTGAATACAGATAGACTTTTGACCTGCCTACCTAAAATAAGATTGCTAAACACGACCAATTTCAAAAGGTTTTATTCCCGTAGACCCAGCGCGTATTTCCTGAGGGAAATACGTCGGTTTCTCATACATTTGATATTTGTTTACCAAATATAAACGAAGCGGTAATATGAAGGTGTCTCGTAGAATAGTTGCGATTGATATATTTTGACGTTTTATTCTATTCAGTATCGTGTTGGCGAAATAGAAAAGCCAGTATATGTCATACTTTAGTCAAGTTTATTTATCGGGTCTTATTAGCGGTAAGTATTTGAGGAATAAATATACCTTTATTTCTTGATGGTTAGACCGGCTCATATTGACCGTAGTACGTAGAAAAATAGTCGTAACAATATTACATATTAGGTTGGGCGAAAAGATTTTTCGCATTATAGTATGTATGAACTTGTAATAAAATCACTTTGGCTATACTATTTGTATCTGGCTGTTTTTGGTCTCATTGAAAGTTTAAATTTTAAAGAACATAATTCCAAATTCAAATTAGGAATATGTGTGATTTTTATTTGTTTTTCGTACTGTCAAGATGAGTGAATCTAATGAAGAAATTCGATACATTTTCTAATTTTACTACAAAAAAAAATGCAACGCAAGCCGCGAAAAAAATTTGTGATGTTTATGGACCTAGTGCAGTGTCTGTGAGAGTAGCACAAATGTGGTTTAAGCGTTTTCAATCCAGAAATTTACATGTCAAAGATGCACGTCGCTCTGGTCGCCCTATTACGGATAAAATGGATGCCATTGAATTATTACCTACAGAAACCAAGTACGCGCACGTAACGGGCGCCGTTCATTTGGGTCAGAATCTGACCCAATCGGCGGCCGCGTTGTCTGAGGTCCGAGTCGCACGGTAGCGTAAGCATCTCTCGCAAAATAATCGAAATTATGACATATTGTACAGTGTTTTTGTGCCACAATGCTTCAGAAAAAGATTATAAGGTTGCTGGAGTATCATTCCACCTGTCAGACATCTATTTTATTACGTAGATTGTCTAATAATTCAAATTCTGCCAAAACCACTTGTCGCGTTATTTTGATCAGAAGTCCAAAAATTTCTATAGCAATGGGATCATGTCCCTACCTACATCTTGTAGATGGCAAAAAGTTATCGAACAAAATGGTGCCTACATTTTTTAGTTAAATGTAAATAAACTATGTTAAAAATGTTTTGAATTTTCTTAAAAAATGCGAAGAAACTTTTTCCCCAACCTATTATACATATATTTTATTGAACATATAATTATAAACTAACTATACTAATATTAAAAAAAAAAAAAAAAAAAAAAAAAAAAAACTGTTTTAGGTATTGCAAAGGTGTGAAATAAAAGGCTTTTTTATTTTTTATTTTTATTTTTATACTAATATTATAAAGATGAAAACTTTTTTGGTTTGGTTGAGCAGTTCTGATTTGATTTGAATAATTATACCTATTTCCCTTGAAACGTCAATTTGTGCAGTTGTGTTTCATACCGCGGGTGTAACCGCGGTCTCAATTAGTCTAAAATATACTACAAATTACAATAATAAAACTGTCTAATGTGTTATATTCTAAACTATCTAACAAAAAAGCTTTTTGTGTTAGATATTCCATTCACCGAGAAAGTGTTTAGCCTATATAAAATAACGCAAAGAGCCACGGGTGAACTAGAGAGAGTAGGGTAGACATAAATAACGCGGGTGTTACGGCGGGCACAGCTAGTTAGAAAACTTATTGAAACATAATTTCTTGAACATCCGATCCACCCTTCGCTTCGGTTTAAAAGCACTTTTACGCCTTACGCTCTTTGGGCTCAGTAATATATTGAATTGAGTTACGTAATGCTAACACTATACAATCTTTTAGATTACTTACACATTAATGTATTATCAAATACATAATACCATTCCTTATTGGTCTACATGTCAGAAAATGTTATTAATGGTCAAAGAACCTCATGTTGATGTATTTTCTATTGTTGTTTGTTCTGTAATTTATTTTTATTGTACTGGCATTAATCCATGAAAGCCTAGAAGTCATTTATTCAATGGAATTATTAGGTAGGTATTTATTATCTTTGGTACTTGGTACATTTTACGTGAAACTAATAATAGAATTATACGAGTGAAAAATTGTTTGATTATTTTAAGAAATATAATTCTGCATTTGTAAAAAAGTGGTTCCGATTGTGGATGATAATTATTGTAACAACAGATTAAAGAAAACGTTGAGTCTTCTTAATAGTTAAAAATTTCTAATCTTAATCTTGTTTGCATAAAAGTCGTCTAATATACAACCATAGCATCTTAAAGTCAGTGTTCCACGCTGGATGAAAGTCATGACCCCTTACTTATTGATATAAACAAAAAGAAAATGTTTAAAAATCTTAGCAGACTAATTTGACTGATTAGTTTTTTTGTACACTTCTAAGATTATTAAGATTAATTTAAGTTTATTATTAAAATTGTCTAATTGTCTTTTTTCATTTCTTTTCTCATAGTGTTTTCAAATTTTGTTTTTAGTTTCTTAATATTTAATTGTCTGTTTTTCTTTTATATCTGTACATAAATGTTACCTTTTGGTGCTTGTTGTGACACCTTAGAATGTTGTACAATTAGTTTTTATCTTATTAATTCTGTTTTTTATCATTAATTACAATGTAACAACTACTGGTTGTCCTAAATAAATAAAAGCTTTTGAGAAAGAAATTAGTCTGGATGCTCAGGTTTTTAAATGTACGCTGTGACCTGATCTAAAAAGACCTTAAAAATAAAACAACAAATAATTTAAACTTAAGAACTGAGCTGTTCCAAGAAAACAAGCTTTCGAATAAAGAATGTGTACTTGCTAAACCGAATACAGAATTCTTACTTTTTAATACCATCGACAAGTTTCGTCTAGAAACCGTTACGTTCGTGAGAGATCGCACTTAGATAGGTCTTATACAAAGTTTTATGTAACACTAAAAGCTGATAATAGACACGCCATAGCATTAATATTTATTTTTTCTTAGTATCAGCGGCTACTGCTTATTCGTTTGTGTTGTTTTAATTATGGTTTGCTTGTTTATGGTCATGGGTTTAGGTAAGCTTCTGTAGTTATAAATTTGCGATCGGGTGTTTGATAGGCGTGGGTCATAGACAGGAAAACTTAGCCCCCAATTTTAAAGAAATAACAATCAATATTTCAAAAAAAAGTATAACGATTAATTTGAATAGCCTATTGGTTAGTGAAGCTGGATTCTATGCCGTTCAGGACAATTCCTTGTAATTATTGATATTATGATGTTCTGTTTTTGAGTGTAAATATAAAATTATTTTTTTATTTCTCTATAGTCTCACGCCTGTATCCCCGAAGGGGTAGGTGTAAATACTACACCCACATTTCTCCATGAATTTTTAGGTCCCACGTAATAGGGGGCGAGCTTATTGCCGATACATCACCAGACTCCGGGCTGCTACTAAGCATTCGGAAAAACCCAGTAACACTTTTGCCCAACCCGGGAATCGAACCCGAGGCATCCGATCAGCAGTCGCATACGCTATCCACTGGACCACGGAGGCAATCAGAAAATTAGGAAATGAATGTATTTACCGATAGTGGACTATATTTACGAGTTATTTTGCTCTTATAGTACATGCTCTGCCTATTATCATAATTTATGACTGTGTGTGGTTTGTCCTATTGTGCGTCTTGTATTTCGCGGGTATTGTTTTAACTTTTTTCATTAGAACCGTACGGTCCTTTGCGAAGCTTTTGGATGCAAGTTTCAACCTGCAGAGGTTTGTGGAGAGTTTTAGTCGTATGAATGGAACACTTGTGGCGAGGTCTCTTTAAAAGGCAGCGATAGCCTAGTGGAGATACCAACGGACTGCCATGCAGAGGGTATCGGGTTCGAATCCACGGCGCGCACCAATGACTTTTCGAAGTTAAGTGTGTATTCAATTGTTAATTATCGCTTGCCCCGTGACTCGGAGAGCACGTTAAACCGTCGGTCCCGGCTGTCATGATGATGATCTTTGACAGTCGTTACGGGGAGACAGTAACCTCAAATAAACTGATACTGGTCTAAATCATGGAATATCGCTATCCCTTTGGGTTACGGAGTTCAGACGTCAGTCGCTCTGTGGAAAAGTTGATATTCTGTCATGTCTGTTTAGACCAGTGAGCGAACCTCGGGCTCCAAGGCGTCCAAGTCTTGGTTGCAACCGGGATAACGCTAGGGCGATGATGATGACATGTGGCGAGTTCTCCATAACTGCACTGTTAAGTACAGCTATAGACTAGCCGCAGCACGTGTAGGACTATTGGTATCATTTGGTATTGTACAGAATTGGGTTATAGGCAGATGGGTGATATTGGGTTAGGTGATAATGAAATAGTATAAGTAAAGAAACTAAAAATATTGCTCTTTATCATCATCAGCATCGAAGTAGCATAGCATCAGGAATCATTCATCGTTTTCTACGCATAGATAAAATAAGCATTAAAAGTTCCCTTGCAAAATGTTGGCCAAATGTTTAGCTTACTAAAGATATCAGTATTTGCAAATGTACTGGGAACTTTATTTTATTTATATTTATAGTCTTACGCCTGTATCCCCGAAGGGGTAGATAGAGGTGTAAATATTACACCCACATTTTGCCATGAATTTTTAGGTCCCACGTAATAGGGGGCGAGCCTATTGCCGTTATCAGGCACATCACCAGACACCGTGCTGCTACTGAGTATTCGGAAAAACCCAGTAACATTTTTGCCCGACCCGGGAATCGAACCCGGGACCTCCGAGTAGCAGACGCATACGCTATCCACTGGACCACGGAGGCAGTCATCTACTGGACCACAGAGGCACGAACTTTATAACTTTATTACTACAGTATAGCTTGCCAAAACTCTGTAATAACTATCGCATCTCACAACTGTAATCCTCAGATCCTTATTACCGAATATAATAAACTCTAACTTCACAAATAAATAAAACTAGAGCAGCACAGCAATAAACAAAACGGATAATGCGGAAATTATCTAAATAGCATCTATCGCGCAACTTTAACATTTGCTTCTCAATAAATCAAAACCTAAAACTAACTCTACTAGCAAATTACGTGAACAACCGCAGATATAACTTTGTCGATACAATTTACAAGGCAAAGCTATAAAAACGCGTTGACATGTGAAAATATGTCTTGTTTACTTGGTAATAAGTTGTAGTTAAGTGTATTTTGTTTGTAGTAGTGAAGTCATGTAGGTACAACAGTTTAATACGTATGTCCTCAAATGGTTTAGTTTCTGTCACTGGGGGCGTTTAATTTCTCAACTGAGAACGAACGAGACTCTGTAATATATCGTTAAGGCTACTAACTTGTAGTATAAAAGTATTTAACAAAATGAACGGATAAAAAACATTAGCCTACACAACAAGTATCTCCCGCGACCAAATGGGGGCGCACCATTGTTGCGTCACGTTGGGGCCGCAGAGGAAGAAGAGATGTGGTGTGGCCAGGTTGCCGTCCTCCCTATCCTCTGCGACTGCTGGTGTTTTGGCGGCGGAGCCCAACCTCTAAGAAAAAGGCATAGTCAAAACAAGATATAACTTAAAATTACAATAACACTGAATTTGGTTAATCCTCACGAAGCACTCCTATATTACGAAAGGTCAAATTATAAATATTACTAAAATGTTATAATCTAATATATAAAATTCTCGTGTCACAGTTTTCGTTCCCATACTCCTCCGAAACGGCTTGACCGATTTTGATGAATTTTTTGTGCTTATCCGGTATCTATGAGAATAGGCCAACATCTATTTTTCAAAAAAAAAAAAAAATATTTGCAAAACAACGTTTGCCGGGTCAGCTAGTCTTAATATATAAAATCCTTGCGTTACTGACTGACTGACAGACACGCTACAGCCGAAACTATTGGGTGCAAGAAGCTGAAATTTGGCATTTAAGTTCCTTGGGGACTGTAGGGGTGCACTAATAAGGGATTCCCCGAAATTCCCACGGGATCGGCCAAAACGGGTAAATTTAAGACAAATGCAGGCGTAGCTGCTGGCCTCCTCTAGTAATATAATATTTCGCTTTGTCGCAAAATCCTCTTATCCCCATGTGCTGACTCTTGTTTCTTCATATTTTTTATCTTAAACGATCAGCACTTGATCACGCAGCTTCACTCTATATTTTTCGGGAAATTTAAGGTCAAGTAAATTGATAATATTATTTGACAGCACCTATACGTAGTGATGTTAGCGGCCAACTCGCCGTACAATATGTTGTTTATATTTTTTCGAATAAATTCATTTTAATAAAAAAAGAAAACACCGAAATGTAGAAAGATTTGTCACTTTGGCCCCGTAATTAAAATCATAGTAATTATTTTTATATTTTTTAATTCAATAATTTGTTAAACATTTACAGCTACCAGTGTATATACCCGTACTTTTTTATTTCTAAAATATTATAGCAATCATTAAAACATTTGCACACCATATGTTATGGTAGAATGTAATGGACTACAACAGAATTAACACCATACTATGTACAACTACATTCTGGAAAATAAACGATTATTATTATTATTCCAAATGTATCAATTTCCAGAAGTCAACAGTTTTTTAATTGTATGATAAGGCAATAAATTCCAGAAAAATCCCTAACGCTTGATATCTCAGAAACCGCTGACTTTGGTCCTCTAGTTAACAGGGTGTGGGCAATTTGTGATAAATGACTTCAAGCGTAACCTCTTTCAAGCCTGTCATCCTTCAAATTGTATGTACTTACTAGGAGAAGCAACACAGCACATTTTTTTATTTAACCATATCTTCTAAATCCCGTGGCAATTTCTGGAATTCCCATGCTAAACTTCAGCTTCTCTCGCTCTATAATTTCGACTGTGTTTTGCCTGTCAGTCAGTCGGTAACGCAAGAATTTTCTATATACAAATTAACTACGGAGACAACCCTACGTACAACGTTAACTTGTGTTCCTTCGTGATATGACGTAACTATTAACTTGTCTGACAGATGAATTGTTACATAATAACGCGAGTAGGTGTAGGTCCCCGAGAATAAGCGACAGATCAGTTCATGGAATATAAATTCTGCTAAGCTGAATGTCATGGATTTGATTGCCACGTTTTCTTATCATTATTATCGTCCTAACTGTCTCTCAGTTTGATTTTAGACTTTCGCCTTGGGGCCAGAGATCGCCTTCTATACATACATACATACATATGCTCACGCCTTTTTCCCGTCGGGGTAGGCAGAGACAACAGAACGCCACTTGCTTCTATCCTTAAAAAACTCACGCGCTTCCTCTACATTCATTATTCTTTTCATACATCGCTTTCTATGCTAATCATATTTGACTGAATATTAGCTTTTCCACATACCAATAGAATATCTCTTTGGGGTCAGATGGCAGGTCTGACCGCCGCCAAGAAGATATTCCATGGCTTCAACCTGCGTCAGTAAATTCAAGGGTAACTCACTGCAAATAAGAATTGTCAATGACTTTCGTGACAGTCGTTTTCTTCGAGGCACGGGCAATTGATATAATAACAATTTAACCATTGCAACGTTCTGTAGGTATCGGAAAGTAATTAATTTTTATTTAAACACTAGACTTCGTCCGCGACTCGCATAAATTATACATCGAAGACCTCCAGGAATCACACAATTGGTTGTTAAATCTGTATAAAAATTCGTTAGATATTTTTTGAGTTTATCGTAATCATACAGACAGACAAGACACGCTCGGGACTTCATTTTACAATATGTTGTATATATATAGACACACGCCTGTTTATCACCGAAGGGGTAGACAGGTGTGTAATATAACACCCACATTTCGCCATGAATATTTAGGTCCCACGTAATAGGGGGCTCCGTGCTCCTACTGAGAATTTGGAAAAACCCAGTAACACTTTTGCCCGACCCGGAAATCGAACCTGAGACCTCCCAATCCCACGCGCACATTTAGGCCGCGAGACCAACGACTTCATTTTATAATATGTATAGATGTATTATATAGTAATGTAAGTATGAAGAGGGTAATGAATATATTATGTTCATATCGTAGATGTGTTGATTCTGTCCGTCAGTCAGTAACGCAATAACTTTATTTATACAGATATGTAGTATTTAATAATGTAAGTATGAAGAAGGTCATTAATATATCTGCATATCAGAGTAGTGAGGGTTCTTCACAACATTCAAAAGGCATGTGACAATCTTCACTATGACCTCAGCAAGCGTTGCTTTACTTTGTCGATTTATTACGAACAACCCACTCTGCATACGAACATTTTATTTTCCATCAATTTATTCCGGATGGTAGCAAATTTTTACAGGCACCCGTCAGAAGCACAATATGTTGTATAATCCAGGGTCCTTTTATATGGGTACCTACGCAGAAACGACGGTGTATTTTCGACCCAATCCTATTTTATTTCTGTAGCATAAAATACATTTAAAAAAGTTTTCTGTTACCTGGTATATAAACTTTTTCGGCCATTTAATTGGGTAGCTTGTATAGGTCAGACGGCAATTGGTTTCTGTAAATAGTTACAGACGACAAATTAACGTTCAAAACGATATTGTTGTGCAGGAGTAAATTTAGTATGTGTATCCTGTTCTTTTTGATAAAAATGAAAAAGAGAAACTTATATACTTTATAAGCATAAATGTAAATTTATAGTTACATTTATGCTTATAAAATTTCAAGTCAATGAACCCTAAATAGCTATGTACTCAATTTTATTTGAGTTCTCCAAAAATCATCTTGTTTGTCTCGCCGTATATTTTGCCAAAGTAACTAATTTCATATTAGTAAAACAAGCAAAGTAGTACCATTAATTAGTTAGTAAAATAAAGAAATGATTTTTGTATAGTTATTTGTGCCTCCATGAAAGAGTAACCATTCGTCAACAATAGAAACAAACCAATACAAACCAACGATTGGTTGGTATATGCTTCCGATACTTCCATGTCTCAATTTCTCTAACTCTTTTTGTCCCTGTATTCCTACGGAGTATATATAACGTAACGTCCTATATGAAACAAGTGACAATAAAATATACATATATTGACCGTCCATAGGCTATGGTTATAGGGTAAACGTACATACATAAAATAAGTTCCACAGTTGATAGTATCTTACAGCACCATATTACGTTTCGCGATTTCTAAGTAAGAAAATTACATTTAAGGTGCAGTTATCAAAACTGGCATCTTCCAACATTAACAGCTCAGTATGTATTACAATAAAATAATATTGATATTAAAGAAAATATGATCACAGCACAGTTATGGCTTATCAAATTGAAATCTTTATATTGAGATGTTTATAAAATTGACATTAAAAGTACGTTAAATGTTCTGGTTAAGACTATTAAGAAACGAAAATTACACGCCGATATTTTAATGTCTAATGAAAATAAAATATGTTTATAGCTTTCAAGTCTATTAGAAATTATTACAAGCGTATCGCTTGGTAAATAAGGATGCAAAATTTCATACCCAATATTATTATATTCACTATAAATTAAGAAATAATCACGAATATAAAAACGATCGGGGACGTTGGCGTAGTGGTTTAAGCGGCTGCCTCGCAGTTTAATATTTTTATGTCCGTGTGGTGATGGATTAAGAATACAAATTATACTACCAAATTTTATTCCGTGGATGTCGTAGAGAGGATAGAGGCTAAGGAAGACACGTAGCAAATATTATCTTTGGAAACAGACGAAGAAGTTGTCATCAAACCTTATGCCAACGCACCTGCGCAGTATAGGATAATAGGCCAAATCTTCTCGATTCAGAATACTATTGTGAAGTAAATTAGGAGGTAACTCTAGGCAGCGATAGCCTGAAAAGACTGAAGTGGTCAAACTGCTACGCAGTGCATATCGGATTAGAATCCACAGCGCGCTTCAATGTTTGTATTATATTGTTCATTATAGTTTAACGGTGAAGATAAATAACGTCTCCTTACGTTAGTTTTCTTCACCTGAAAGTTCTTCATAATCGTCTAGAAAGATATGTGAAGTCCGCCAACCCGCAAATGCCGTTACCCTTCTCAAAGAGAGAAGAAGCCCGTCCCTAGCAGTGGAACAGTATACTTACAGGGCTGATGATGATGACACAGTTGCCGCGAATGCTGCATTTCCGCGTCATAGCTTTCCAGTAATCTCTCCTGTCAAGATGCAAGCTACATCTTAGGAATACACGCACAATGAACTACAAAACTCCATCTTAGTACTTACCTGAGTAGAAGGCTTTTAAGCATTCAAACAACGGAGAATCTATTGTAGTGGTTTCTTTCATGTTCGCTTTTCTATCGAGGTATTATTTTTCTTTACATTACTAAGTACAGTTTTCTATTGTTGCGAATTGAAACCTGCACTGCTAGTAATAGAGTTTAATTTCAATTGCAATATGAAGAGCGTGGTGTTATCTAAGGTCTTTGTGAATGTAATACGTTGCAGTAGAAATTCTTTAGACGAATTTTATGCACGTGTATGTTTCTTGTCGCACAGTGGCAACTGCACAAACCCATCAATTTGTGAGGCCAAGCTATCGCCATGAAAATAATATACCTATTTTTATATTCTTATTAGATTAGTACACATATAAAATTCGTCTACCGGAAATATTAAAGGTCACGTCCTGCTTTCTGTGAGGCTACTGTTCAATTCGGCAGGAACGCGTAAAATTATGCAAAATTACGATTCACGTGACTCCGACCGGAAATATACTTCAGGGGCGCATTCGTGGGAAGGAAGGTATCATTTTGACTTTTCCAAGGCTTCTATTTCTAAAAGGTTTGAATGGGAGAACTAGCACACATCTCTTCTCTAAGCCCTAAACTCGAACCATAGCGTCACAGCAACCAGGTGACGAAAAAAGTCCAAAGAATAACCACAAATATCAAAATCGACATACATTGTACAACCTATAAGCATTTTATCCACGTTATAAAACTATAAAACAATTCGAAACATTGGCCACAACGAGCGTAGTTACAGGGTGTGTTAAAACGAGACCACACGATCAGTGTACAGGCTGTTGTTAAATAAATTGCGTGGCTTTGATGGAACTGCTCTGCTCGTGAAACTGATGTAGGTCCCACGCAGGTAATGATGTGTGGTACAAATTATAAGTTTAAAGCGATTGTTTATTTTATTATTTTCATCGCTTAATACAATCTACAACTATGACTATATGACTAGGAAAATATGTATTTTCCAATATTATGTCGTGAAATGGCAGGGGTCTTAATGCCCCGAGATTAGTGATCAGATTGAGACATTTCATCTCTCTGCCGTCAGAGCAAAATGTCTTATCTATCACTGCCGAAACATCGCTTTATCAAAACTGTAAAATTGTAAAGCTTAATAAGCCGGGTAGATCTGAGTCCTTCTAAGCTAAACTATTTGCGGAAATCTTGTTAACCTATCTGGACTCATAGACATCGATAAACAATAAAAAAATATGTTAAAGACTGATACAAAACATTTAAACATGCTCATCATATAAAGTGTCGTCTCATGCAGAGAATTAATGACATAGAACCGATCTGAGACATGTATGTATACTAAATGGTAAATATTCAGAAAACGAATACAACAAATATTCAATGATTAAAGGAAATCCAAACTACATCACACATGATAAACAAAATCTTGGACCAAAGCGAAAGTGTCGAATAGAATTTGATCAATCTCTCACGAGCCCCGGTCGCTAGGCTCACACGAAATAAGTTCTGATTTTGTTTGCGGAGCGCAACCATTGTTTGGCGAGAGATTTTCTGCGAGAATTTCCACTTAACTTTGAAAGATGCTTCACGTTATCTTCAGAAAGGTATTCGTTGATAATATACTTATGTGCTTTTTTGACTTCAGATGACCGGAAGATAGAGATATGTAGTAGAATGATGTGATGCCAGAATAACGCCTCTATAGTTATGAGGATTTAGTTTTTCTTTTTAGTTCTTTGACTACGGATGACGGGAAAATAGAGATATGTAGAAATATAGCATGTAGTACATACAAACATAGACTCACGCCTGTTTGCCCGAAGTGGTAGGCAGAGGCATATTAAACGCCCACTTTTCGCCAGTGTTTTCATCCCACGTAATAGGTGGCGAGCCTATTGCCGCTTATCGGGATATTTTGTTTACCAGAGCCTCGTCCGTGGATCGGCAGGTGCCCCATTTGCAGGTGAGGTTGGCTTGGGACCCTAAATTCTTGGTGGGAACCCTATGCACCCTAGCTTGTAGTAGGATTATATGATCACTAGGTACCGGAAGAAAGGCCGAATAGTGATGTGGTTGTAGATTATTTTTTAAAGTCGTATCTTGTGATAGACGACAAAATGTTGTAACATTCATTTCGGAAACGTTATTAAAATAATCATGTGTATAAATCTATATCATGTCGAAAGAACAGCTTAAATACTTTTAATTTAGCGTCAACTATAGGAAGTACTTGAGGTAATTTGTGATACGTATAATTAATGTCAGTACATTGAATGTCAGTACATGTTTCAATTATATATTGGTGTACAATAAAGAATATTATCTATCTACCTAATTTGAGATTAATAGAACATACATATATGTATGAGTAGGTATATTATTGTACTATTATATATATTATTTAAAGTATAATCATAATTTACTGGTATTTTTTGCCGGTTGCCTGGTAGAAATCGCTGTCAGCGATAAGGCCGCCCATTATACTATGTTTGTAAATCATTTTTTATGTCCAACGTAGTGTACAATAAAGTGTTTAATAAATAAATAAACATAAGGGGTTAAGTCAACACTAGCAGGTACATATTTACGCTTATTTGATAAGATTGTTACTAAGTATTACTATGTTTAGCATAAAACGTTGCGAAACATGCTATAAACAAACATCTTGGAAATATTTTTCTTTCTGCTTTTAATCGGCTCTACATTTTTTTTTAAACTCGAAGCGAAGAAAAGTTGTAAAATAAATAATATAACAGTCTAGATTTTTTGCTTATCTGACCTCGGCTAGTTTTCGAGATTAGATAACAAGCAAATACTCGTATCTATAAATCTGCTTAATAATTATTAATGTGGGTTATGGTTTTGATGCAGTAATTTCAGATTGTTTTTCCTGATACACAACGTATCTTTGTTTCGAGTAGGTATCCCATTTAAATTTTAGACAACAATCCAATCAATCCCAATCAAAAATCCAATCAATTCCAATCAAATATTTGTGCAGGTGAAAGATAGATTTTAATGTGACGATATACTATAAAACAGATAATTATCATCATGTTAGCCCAAAGACGTCCACTGCTGGACCTCGTCCCCAAGTATCTCCACACAGACCGATCTTGAGCCGCCTTCGAGCAACAAAACACATATAACCTACAAAATTAACGTCATTAGCTTCTACTTTGTACCACAGCTGCAGGTATTTCTTGGAAACCTGCGGTCCCGCGGTTCATAACGCCGTTAAGTCGGTTTTGTTTCAATTTATGTTTAACATAAACATTGTTTTACCTAATACGAGACCCTTGTCTTTGTAGCGAGTAGACGGGTAACTAGAAGCCACTAAAAGTTGCCGAGTCACGTTCACTGATTAAGATAGAATTTGATTTCGAGAATCTTTAATTTGAAAGTAATATAACTACGGAATACTTCATTATTGTGTAATAAGGCCTCGCTTCGGGGCAATTAAATTAAACTTTGTGCGTTCGTCTGTGTGTGCAACAAGATTGTTATATATGACAAACTGTGGATTTTAAGCAGCGATAGCCGAGCGGAGAGACTGACAGACTGCAACGCAGAGGGTCTCGGGTTCGAACCAAGGCACGCACCAATGACTTTTCGAAGTTAAGTGCGTATTAAATTGTTAATTATCGCTTGTTTATCGGTGAAGGAAAACATCGTGAGGAAACCTGCATTTTGGAGAACTCTCAGATGAGAGTTCTCCAAAATGTTCTCGAAGGACATGTGAAGTCTGCCAACCCACACTTGGCCAGCGTGGTAGACTATGGTCTAACCCATCTCATAGTGAGAAGAGGCCCGTGCCCAGCAGTGGGACAGTATAAAAGGCTGATGATGAATATGACAGGTTAGATCATTATACTGCCACATAGATGGATGACGAAAGACTGACCAAGCAGATATATAAGGCAAGTGTGGAAGGGACAGGACGAAGGGGAAGACCTAGGCGGACGTTCTCTGACCAGATTGGAGACATCCTAAAAACAGGACAAGTGAGAAGTACCCTGAACAGAAGAACATGCATGAGGTATCTGATGGGAGTGAATGAAGCAAGAGAGATATGTCAGGATCGTTGCAAATGGCGTTCCGTAGTCTCTTCCTGCCCCTCCAGGAAACAGGCATGAGTCTATGTATGTATGTATGTACTGCCACATAGTGAGTCTCGAGTTTTATAGGTCTTGTGTAGGCTTGAAACCTACTGCACGGTTTCCGACAGAAAATGAAATCGTTATGCACGAACTAAAGTGTTCATACCTGGACTTATTTCGCTTGCTTCTTTTCAAGACAAGCATGATAAGTCCAGGTATTCTGAGATGATTTCCAATTGTAACTGTAGACCTCTCGACTATCAATACGATCTAATACCCTGATACTAATCGAAACCATAGTACACCGTTATCACTTTGGATTACAAAGGCAGTTGCTCTGTAAAGGGTAATACTCAGTCAAATCTGGTTGGACTTGAAAGTTAGCAATGTAATGTCTAGCAGTGGACGTCCTTAAGTTGAGAATATTACTTACATGTAAATTGCACTGCGCAGCAGATAAAATGTTTCCTAACATTGGGAATATTTCAATGATTTTTTTATCATTGACTAAATATTTTTTTTTAGTTTCCTTTAAGTTGCTCGTCTGTTTTTCACTCAGGTTGGCCCGGACCACTAGAATTTTAAATCAGTTTGTATCTTCGAGGTCAAAGCGTGGATTGTGAAATAAATTGTAGTTTATTTGTTTTGAGTTTGTTCAAACAAGTTGTGATTTTCATTTTCATGTTGGATTTTTTTGCTGTAAATTGTTAAGGATAGAGCTATGTTTCTATCACTAGTGCATTTTATGAGGTCCGGAGGAAAGTGTTATAATAATAAGCATTAATATTTATTTACCCTCAGGGTAAATAAATATTAATGCTTGCTGTCTTATAAATAGTAATAGTAATGTTTAAGTTTCTTTATAGTTTTAGGTAGTTGGTAACCAGAGGCTTACTGAGTGTATCTCTTACTTTGTTATTGATGAATACTTTTAAGCTTTTACGATTTGTACACATGTTAATACCAAAACGATAGCCCAGTGGTGTACGTAACAGAATGCCGAGACGATGGTCTCGGGTTCGATCCCCAGTTAACCCAGGCACACACCTCTGATTTTTCGAAGTTATGTGTGTACTAAAAATGTTAATTATCGCTCGCTTAGTAATGTGCCCGGTAGATGACAATAGGCTGGCCCCCTATTACATTGGGACCTAAATATAATTTGCGAAACGTGGGTGTGTAATACACTTCTGCCTACCCCTTCGGGGATAAAAAGTGCGAAGAAGTTATTATGAAGAAGAATTTATTTATTTATTTATTTATAATAGGTACACAAACAGATTACAGTCTAGACATGATTATAAGTAAGTTACACTTAATTTATAAGCTGGACGGTAATCCAGAGGCAGTGTACACAACATGGATATATTTAAGTAGGGTTGAGTGTGACAAATTATTACTATAAAATAAAGCTAGCGCATGCACATGCAATTAAACTATATAATTTTTGACTATTGATAACCTAATACCTGCAAAAATAGTAACATCCCACTATTACTTACAAATAAATTAATCTAAACTATAAATTAAACTATAACCAAACTTGGAACTTTTCGAAAGCAAGTAAACTTATGTAAATGCCAAAACGTTGAGAGAAATATGTACTTTACCAATTTTATCAAACAATTACGTGACATAGACTCGTCACCTAAATATTCCTATTGGTTATGGATGAGAATGTTACGATGGATTAATGGAGTGACAAGAATGGACAGAATTAGGAATGATTATTAGAGGTAGTATGAAAGTGGCGCCCATTGATGAAAAGGTAAAAGGGAGTCGATTAGCCCGGTATGGACATGTTATGCGAAGAGATGAGATGTACGTAGGTAAGAAAGTGATGAATATGCACGTAGAAGGACGAAAAGGGAGAGGGCGGCTAAGGAAAATATGGATGGACTGTGTGAGGATGGATATGAAAGAGAAAGGGATAAATGATCGGATGACTGGTGACAGAGAAGTATGGAAGCGAAGGACATACTGCGCCGACCCTAAATAAATTGGGACCAGGGCAAGACAATGATGACAATGATGATGTTATAGATCTTCCGGTTGACCCGGAACAATTATGCTAAAATCAGCAAGGGTCTATTACTGCGATCATCCTCCTAGCGTTATCCCAGTTGCATCTCGGGGTCCATTTACTAGTCTAACCAGGTCTGACTGAATATTATCTTTGCCACCGAGCGACAGGTTGTCCGACCTTCGCAACTCAAAGGATTTCTCAATATTTCATGGATTAGTCTAGTGTAAATTTATTCAAAGAATCTGACCCCCCTTAATTAATATCAAAGATCTTATTGACAGCCGGGACCGACCGTCCGGTTTAACATGCTGTCCGAGACACGGGGCAAGCGATAATTAACAATGCAATACGCAGATAACTTCGAAAAGTTAGTATTATGTTCGCTGTGGATTCGAACCTGGTACCTCCTACAATCTGTTGGGATATCAAATAGGCTATCCTGGCTTTGGTCTAAATTCAAATTCAAATTTAATTTATTTGTTAAACACTGGAATTATTAAGATGTAACAAAATAACGGAAGCGCAGTTCTGTGTCCTGCCAATGTTGGCGTACAAATATTGACATATTATTAACAAAAAATATTAAATATGCAATTAAAAAATACAAACAACACAAATCTCTAAAATAACAAACCTAAAAACTAACACATCTTACGGATAAAATTAAAAACAAAAATTTTATAGGATATTCAATCTTGTCGTGGAGGAAGTCTGTAACTGAATAATAACACTTTTCAGTCAATAATATTCGTAACTGTTTTCTAAAAAGACTTATGTTTAGTGTTTTTATTGTCTCCGGCAGTTTATTGTATATTTTCGGCGTTAAACAAAACACACTTTTCCATAGGAGCGCATTCTATTACTTCGATAACTTTATTAAACAACACACGGCTTAAATATTTTACTGAATAACATTTCAAGGTCTCACAACATGCGTAGTTTAATCATGTTTCTCACTTTGAACGCATTGAAGCGATGGAAAAGGTCATATTGTTATTAACTTAAATTAATAGTGTGTTTTGTTTGTGTTGTAGTTCATTGTCGTCAATGGTTTTCTCTTTCGATTGTTTTTGTGAAGACAAGGGTGAAAATATGTAATGTCATCTACCTATTACAATATCAACCCTTGTTTAATCCCACTTCTAAGCACGGGTCTCTTCTCTCAACGAAAAGGGTTACTGGCTAAGAGCATACTGACCATCTTATGAGAACATCATGAATACTCTCATTATTCAAGTTTTTCTCATTGTTTAGCAAGCCATAACACACAAATGGACACATTGAATAAATCAGTGGTGTGCGTCATGGGTTTGACAAGGAATGTGTGTATCGTCAATAGTATCATCATCATCAGCCTTTAACAGGCCTCTCCTTTGAAAGGAGGAATTGGCCTACTATACCACGCTGGCCTAACGGGTTGGTATAGGGTTTGTATCAAGTTTTCTTTCTCTTACAGTGCTGTTCTCTGTCGGCTCTTACGACACCCATGGGATGATATGGGGTGGTGACATTTCGTATTCTTAATCCGTCTCCACACGGAAAATCAATCGTCAATAGTATAGTTGTTAAATAATATCATGCAATTGCGTTTCAAACACAAGTAGAAATAATAATTAAAAAACCGTAAATCTTTATAATTGCCTTTGCAAACGTTTGCCGTGCTACGACAGTCCGTAGCATACTACAGGCGCCCGTAGCGCTCTACAGTTATTCGTAGCAGGCTGTAGAACATCGTAGCTGACCTACGCTTTTACGACAACCGAAAATAACTCAATGCCACGAATTCGAATTCGTGGCATTGACTTTTTTTTCAAATATTGTAGGTTGTAAAAGTTTTATTAAGTCTGAACTATCGGAAGATGTATGTTTTGTGCGTTGGTCGGGTGTATGATAAGATTTAAAAATTGTATAATCATCATCATCATTATCATAGCGACCTTTCACAGTCCACTGCTGGTAATAGTGGCCTGTCCTAATTTGCGTCATAATAATTGAAAGCCAGTTATGATATATATATATATATATATATATATATATACATATACTCATATATATTTTTTTATAGACTCACGCCTGTATCCCCGAAGGGGTAGGCAGAGGTGTAATATTGTACCCACATTTCACCATAATTTTTTAGGTCCCACGTAATAGAGGGCGAGCCTATTGCTGTTACCGGACCATTATCACCAGACTCCGTGCTGCTTCTGAGAATTCGGAAAAACCCAGTAACACTTTTGCCCGCCCGACCCCGGAATCGAACCCGGGCCCTTTAGCAGATCTATTCTCAGATCAGCAGTCGCATAGGCTATCCACTGGACCACGGAGGCAATTATAATTTCTATGTAAAATATGTATGTATTTACAAAAAAGAAGTATATATGTATGTTTATCCATTATCTAGTACCCTTATTACAAGCTCTGCTTAGTTTGGGACTAGATCGTGTTGTGTGAATGTGGTAGAGTAAATATATATATATATATATATATGAGATTTATTGTAGCAATTAAGGTTTCCTATATAAAATATTGAAACAAATATTTTATGTTTTACTCATATTAATAATTTTAATGATACACAATAAACAGTTTAATATGCATACTTAATGATTGTGATTTATGTTAACAATTTATTTAGGTGCCCAGTTGGCGTTAGTAACTTTAACAAATTAATACCAAGCATGGCATTTAGTACTTAAAATATTTTCAACATTGGTGATTTGTAAACATCATGCAAGTAAATTTAAGTAGTCTTAGGCTTAGTTTCACAATCACTGGATCAGTCTGATCATTTAAATAAATTCAAAATTGAGATGTTTGTATGAGTTATTGGACAAATTAATTTAACAGTTTGCTGCCACCGTGGGCCAGTGGATAGCGTATGCGACTGCTGATCGGAGGTCCCGGGTTCGATGCCCGGGTCGGGCAAAAGTGTTACTGGGATTTTCCGAATACTCAGTAGCAGTGGTAGTAGCCCGGAGTCTAGTGATGTGCCCGGTAACGGCAATAAGCTCGCCCCCTATTACGTGGGACCTAAAAATTCATGGCGAAATGTGGGTGTAATATTTACACCTTCGCCTACCCCTTCGGGGATACAGGCATGAGTCTATAAAAAAAAAAAATATGTACGGGTGCAGCTGCGCGTATCCTCTAGTATTTAATAATACGTTTCATACATTATTACTCATAACTGTCATAATATAACTGCCAACAAAATAAATTAAGCATTTTTACTGTCGGGTCTAAAAAGTTTTGACATAAAAACTTTCTAGCTTTGACGAAATCTTAGTAAAGTTGACGTCTTAAATCTGTTTGTCATTATTCATGTATCACTGAGAGTTGAATTGTTACTTTTTATCTAAACTTTTGTGAGTTTCCTTCGCTTTAGAACTTTTGGTAGGTTTTCATTCTAAGGACTGGGGTAGGCTAAGTATTATTTATTTATTTATTTTATTTATTTATTTAAAAACTTCATATACACAAAGTACATAGGCGGACTTAATGCCATGGGCATTTTCTACCAGTCAACCTGACTAGGTGGTGCAGAGAGGAAGAAGTAGGTGTATTGTATAGTGTGAGGGGAATGTACTTATTAACTTAACTATGTAGAACATGATAGACTTGCATAAAGGTATATATATAGATTAATACATAAACTTAATACATACTTACATGATTAACAAATAAAATACATAAACGTATTATAAATAAATACATATAAATATATGTATATATATAAATATATCTACATATGTACAATATACACATACATAAGATTATGGTTTTGACATATTATTAGATACAGTCGCACACTCAGTATTTAGGGTAAGGATCTTATCTATGTGGACTACAGGGTTGGTTTACAGGTGATTGTTGTTGCTGATATTGAATATGTTGTTACTGGTTTGATTTTGTATGATTTTGGACGGCTAACGTGTCAAGACGATAAGATTTCCTGAACTTTTCCTCAAACCTGCCACGCACCAAGAATATACTTCATGTCGTGGCATGACTTTACAAACATTCAATCGACGGATACAAAGACTCAAAACAGTGCAAAAGGCACGTTTGACTGTGCATAGAGGGTTGTTATTGCCTACTCTTATGTATGGTAGTGAAAGTTGGGTATGGCAGAAGAGACTTGAAAGTAGAATAAATGCTGTAGAAATAAGAGCACTGAGAAGTATGTGTGGTGTATCTTTGACTGATAGAGTAAAGAATTGTGTGATAAGAGAGTGGTGAGGGGTAAAAGCAGATGTAGTGACAAGCATCGAGAAAGGCATGTTAAGATGGTTTGAGCACATGGAGAGAATGGATGATGAAAGATTGACAAAGAAGATATATAAGGCAAGTGTGAATGGGACAAGACGAAGGGGAAAACCTAGGTGGACGTTCTCGGACCAGATTGGAGACATCCTAAAAGAAGGACAGGCCAGAAGTACCCTAAACAGAAGAGCATGCATGAGAAACTTGATGGGAGTGAATAAAGCAAGAGAGGTATGTCAGGATCGATGCAAATGGTGTTCCGTAGTCTCTACCTACCCCTCCGGGAAACAGGCGTGAGTCTATGTATGAATGTATAAAACAGTGCATTGTGGGTCATATAAATAGTCTTCTCGTGCGGAGATCGAATCTAAAACACTTGGCGCAGTTTCAAACGGTGAGATCACCGCTTGAAGCACTGTGTCATCCGTGCTCACCTCAATAACCCTATCGCAGTCCATTGTTGGACATAGGCCTCTCCCAACACGCTTACAGTACACGGTCGTCAGCCTTCAGCATCAAGTCCAGCTTGTTATAAATCAATGAAATAAAAACACCAATGTGTCCAGAATGAAACATTTGTCTTTAAATCAAAGTGTTTATTTAAATTTTTAGCACCTCCGTATTAACTCTCTGCTTTTACTGAGCGTTTGATCCTGTTGGTTCACACAATATTTCAAAGTGAACTTTCCCGGTGGTTGTTTTTATTGCCGGGAGGTAATTTGAAAAGCATTATTCGCGCGAGTGAGTTTCGAGAATTTTGTAATTACTGACGCAAACTTCAGTTAAATGGATTAGCCAGTGTACCTGTTTGGTTTTTTGAGGTTTGAAGGAGTTTATAATCATTTATCACGAATTACAATAGAGTTATGAAGTAGTTGTGCGGCGCAATTAATTAATCAATCATATCGTTTTGCAGTCCATTGCTGGTCATAGGCATGTACTAATTGGCCATTTCTTCCTAAAAGAGGAATATTTGGCGACCTGTACCACGTTGGCGTTGACGCTGGCTAGACGGTTTGATAACGAGTTTTTCGTCTCTTAACAAAAAACACATAACTTCACGCCTTTTATCCCCGAAGGGGTAGGCAGAGGTGTATTACACACCCATATTTCGCCAGTTATGTTTCGGTCCCAATGTAATTGGGGACGAGCCTATTGCCATCTACCGGGCACGTTGTTAAGCGTGCGATAATTAACATTTTTAATACACACATAACTTAGAACTGGGGATCGAACCCGAGACCATCGTCTCGGCAGTCAGTTACGTACACCACTGGGCTATCGCCGCTACTTAACAAAGATAATTTAATTATTTGCTACGTGTATTTTCCCTAAAACATCCCGGCCTAGTGACGATTTGTATTATTAGTTAATCATCATACGTATTTACTTATTATAATGTACTTTACCATGCAATGCTCCTGAATTTAAAATAATTTACATGTGACCAAAGTTCTATAATTCTAATAATATTTTTATTTGTTCACAGGTAAGTTCCAATTTCTACGAAGGACATCACACATATAGTATGGTAGTTATAAATTAATAATGGGTATTGATTAAGGAGCTACAGCGGCATATTTTAAATAAGTCTATATCAAATTAATTGCTTTCATTAATATTTCATATTAAATTGTTTGCTCGTTGGCAAATCACGAAACTTTGCGGCAGTAAAATCAACTAAAGTGGTTTGTAACAGTGCATTAAAGCTCATGACCATGATCAATTGAGGTCTTAAGGCTTAGATGATGATGATTTTATACAACACTAGATGAACCCGCGGTTACACCCGCGCTATTTAAGGCTGCTATCTTATACTAATATATAAACCTGAAGAGTTTGTTTGTTTGTTTCGTTGAACGCGCTAATCTCAGGAACTACTGGTCCGATTTGAAAAATTCTTTCAGTCTTAGATAGTCCATTTATCGAGGAAGGCTATAGGCTATATAACAGCATGCTAAGAGCAACGGGAGCAGAACAGTGGCCTCAAATAACTCGGGTGTAACCGCGGGCATCGTCTAGTATTAGTATAAGATACAACATTCGCTACCATTTGCGCGAAGCACACATTAAAAGTAAACTACTTTGTAACAGATTTTATCACGGCTTTCTTGGTGTTATTATTCTATAGCATTAAAGCTGCAGATCTGGGACCACAGTACGTTATATTCAATCAAAACCTCAAGTTTTAGTAAAAAAAATAATTTTAAAGAAACTTTAAAACAATTTCAGATAATCTGTTGCCTCTTGAAAACCCTAGAACCTTTGCTAAACGTAGGACTATCTCTTTCTTCTATACACATAAATAAAATTGGAGTGTCTTTTTGTAATATTAAAATAACCGCTTTTTACTAATTGCATATGGATGTATACACGGTACATATACCGAAATGTTTATTTTTTACAATTTTTGTCTGTCTGTTTGTTCTCGTTAATCTCTGGAACGTCTGGACCGATTTTGACGAGACGTTCACTGGCGGATAGCTGATGTACCAAGGAGTAAGTTAGGCTTATAAATTAACGTTGTTAAAATAAAAAATTTAAATTAACCGAGAACGTGAAGTAGTTCTGTCAGGACGAGGGTGAAACCGCGGGAAACAGCTATCTATACATAAAATCACATGATCTGAGTGACATATCAGCGCAGAGCCTAACTGTGCTGTGGGTTCCTTTCACTACACTATGTTCTTAATTTAGAATGTTCAATAAATTAGACTGCACGGTTGGCGTAGTGGTTTAAGAGGTCGCCTCGCCGCTTTACACTGCGCCGAGTGTTGTGGGTTCGATTCCCATACGAGACAACACTTTGTGTGATCCATAAATTGTTGTTTCGAGTCTGGGTGTTCATTGTGTCCGTGTGTGAAACCTACAAATATAGATGCAAATACTTATCAATATAGAATGCCATGAAAGTGGAATTAAAACAACAATTTGTGGATTAACAATAAGTGTTGTCCCATGGATCAAACCTAGAATATACTGCGCAGTGCTCAATGGCGAGCCTTTAAACCACTGGCTGCGAAACAATTTTTTTTTTTTACCACATCCACACCATCTAGTCCCAAACTAATCAGAGCTTCTACTATGGGTACTAGATAATGGATAAACATACATATATACTTTTTTTTGTAAATAGATACATATTATAAATAGAAACACCCAGACCAAGACAAACATCCATGTTCATACACACAAATGTTTGACTTGAGCGGGAATCGAACCCGCGACCTTCGGCTTAGCAGTCGCTTACACTCCCGCGGCGCCAATCGGTCGTCAAGTTGCTCCTACAAAGTGTTGTGGTATATAAGCATCGAACCGAAACACTCGGCGCGGTTTGAATAGCAAGGCGACTTAACTACTACGCCACCACCCATGCAATAAAATGTTCAATTGCAAATATCTTGGATCACAATCAGGATAACGCAAGAAAGATAAAAATCTCCCGTGAGACCGCGTGAGTTGTATGTTTCTGCGACAGTTATCCTACTGTTTTTATTGCTTTGTTCGCGTACAATCAGCATCGTAAATAGATACACTTATATAATTCTGAACGGTTTTCTCGTTCCAAGTAATTATTATTTTCAATATTATTCATAAAAGAGACAAAAGATTTTGAACGTGTAGTGAATTTTGTTGTTGACTGTATTTATATTATCTCGTTGAATTGATGTCTTACTTTTGACGATAAACCTTTTGGATTTTAAGATGTGTGTGAATAGAAATATGTTTGCCTTCTATTTGGCGTGCCAGTTTTGTACGTATAAAGATTTAATGTAGCGGTGATGTATTCGACACTGCAAAAAAGATCAACGCAGGTAATTATTTAATTTGTTCTCTGTGTATAAACTGATTTATTGCACATTCTGGTTACCTGCATGACGTTAAGTCAGACAAAAATATTTTTATTTAATATGACATATTTTTTATCTTTTTAATTAGTGATAGGCTTACGTTGGACTCTGAACTCGCCAGATCTTAATCGATGATCAGACTTAGATAGAGCACGCTTGCCTATTCATCCGCGACTTAAAATGCACTTTCGTGATCCTCGTCCTTCCTACTCTATTACGACCCAAATAAAACCATCAAAATATAAGCATAGTACACTACTACATAACCCTTTTGCCTCATACAAGAGTAGTACAATATTCAGCTACATTCAACATTGTCTCCCTAACATTTTCTTTACACAATTGAGTGTAAAATTCTTTGCAAGCGTTAAATTCCTTTTTTCCTACAAAAGGGTCATGTTATAAGGAAAAGAAAAAATGTTTTCTAAAATAGAGTGCATTGCCGTGTCACATATAATAGGTGTGTTTCCGAATATGTGTGTGTGAGGGAGAGAGAGTGTGTGTGAGAAAGAGAGAATGAGTGTGTGTGAGTTTCCATTTATTTTTGGCTTTGTAGTATTTTGTTCGTTCAGATTGCGTTGTAGGTTGTAAACGTTGGCGGGTATTAACGCTTTTTATGTTCTGAAATGGTGAAAAATATTTGCCTTTTACTGTAGAGCCTCTGGGGAAGGTTTATATAGGTATATGTTTGAGATTTAAAGACAACTCCCTAATTTGCCGCATGTTTACGTTTCTGAAAGGGAAGTTGGGGAGTCAGTATTGATTTCACCTTTAAATTTACTAACACTGGTTTAAGGCATGCTATACCACGATGTTGAAGACGTCAGAGGGCAATTGCTCTTTAAATAAGCTAATATTCGGTGAAATCAAGACGCATTTGTTTTAGTTGCAACCGGGGTAACGCTAAGTCGATGAAGAGGATTGCCATTCATAAATGTGGCTTTTGCCGAATTGCAAGCCAATTAAAGCCAACGACAAATTAATATCAATTAGTGAGTCAGCTCATAGAATCAAGGCTATAATAATATTATCTAACGTGACTAAAACTTGTCAGAGACGGGGATTGATTCGCTGTAATGCATATTCTAAGTTATACTTAAACAAAAATAATTATTGTTGCAGAACATCATGCAAATTTCAGGGTTGCTGTTATTTTATCTGTAAATATGTCTTTTCATTTTCACGGAAATCGTAGAACCAATGAAATTGGATTTCCTATTAAAGTTTTGCATCAAAGGATGATGAGTCATGATTATATCATGTCAGGTAGTAGCGCTGACAATAGAGCCTCCTATATAAATAATGAATGATGTATATTTTTTACATTAGTCATAATGTTAATCTGTCTGTTAAGGAATTTTAAAATGCTTGTAACTAGCTTATCATGAAAGAATGACTGCTTCGTTTTAGCTATTCTGTTTAGAATGTAGGTACTCCGTTTTCTAAATATGACTTATTTTTGTCAACATACCTGATTAAAATTAAAACTTTCTCCTATTACGTCTTAGGAGCACGGAGTCTCCGCACTAGTCTCACTAGATATGACAGAACATTTGCCATTATTACATCGCCAACGATTGTATGAATCCATTTCGTTTCATAATATATGGATCTCAATACCGAAAGAAAGATAAAGCGCTATAGAGCGTGGCTTAGCTTTTAAACTCTTGATTATGAAGCTGCCAATTCTACATGAAAAGCAACAGATTATCTTTAAGCTCGGTTCATCTTTTACATCCAGTGACCATCACCTTTCCAGTTGCACTAACTAAACAGTCCTCCACTAGACTTTCTATCTACTTCTTCTTAAATCTCTGAAAACAAAGGCGAACCTTATAAAGTACAGTCGGTGAGAAATCACTTGATTTAATTAAGCGTGCTTATAAATCTTGTTATCCGTACAACGTTTTATTTCAACATAACTTGCTTTGTTTCTGGGCTTTGTTTTTGAGAGAAATTTGTTCACGAACTGAAGTTAGTACTTGGAGCTTGGTTACTTTGGTTGTTTTGGCATGTCTTTAGGGCATTTCTGCGACTAAAGCGATTAATCTCTAAAAAAATCTTTCAAGCTGCGTTCATTTTGAAAATAGTATCTTAGATAGATCCATTGATGCCATCTGTCTGGACAGTGATACATGATGGTAGCAATCCGATGATACGCACACGTAGCTGATACAATGATCTCATTAGTTTTGCATGTATGTGCAATGAGTGAGCAATCTTAAACGTGATTGTTCCCCAACCATGCCAATAATTTTTCTTGAAATAAATTTGTATTGTATGACTTATTTCTCTGGGAACTATTTACTAACATCACAGATTACTACAAATTGGAACTTATCTCGAATGTGTTATCGACACCTATCTGTCGCACAAACAAATTGGGGCTAAGAAATTCAGTCTTGATGACGTACTAGAGTTGGCATTGAGTAGCAATCGAATAACTTTTAGTGAAGTATGGCACATTCCGACCTAGAGGACACATAAAACATTTTTTCTATATTTAAATGCTTGACATAAAAATAAATGAACATTACACTATTTGAAAATTTTCGTCTATTTTATAAACTAAACATTTTAACAGTAAGACACGGCTACACCGTTTTAGTCTACTTAAGAAGGTATTGACTAAGTTTTGAATGTTGAAACAAACTTTAGCAATTAAATTTTCGCTTGAATTTTCAACACCATTATATTATATAATTATTCATTTTAATTTACAAGTTTGCTATTCAATTTTAAGTTGATGTTCTTGATTGGCGGGTTTTGACAGGCAGTTTTATATACATTCAAAATTTGTTCAGCAATATTGGACTTAGTTTATATTTATTAAAATAAATAAATACATGTTTTAACTATTTTTAGCTAACACCACAGAAACAGATCTGTCTAAATTAAGGCTTTATATTTTTTATCAAAAATTTGTTTTACATTATTTTATTTTAAATGTTGACCAAATAAAAAAAGAAACTCGTTGAGACTATTAGTCAAAAGTCTCTACGATAAGAAATTTCTGTTTTATAATACGTTACTGACAGACATGCAAAGCCAAAGCTATTGGGCACATGACGCTGATATTAAGCATGTATGCTCCTTGAGGACCGAAAGCGTACACTAAGGAACAATTTCCCGAAATGAACACGGGATTGAGCATTAAATAAAACGTGCGATCGTAGCGGTAGGCATTCTCTAGCAACACATAAGAATTTCTAAACCACTTTTATAATGACGCTGCCACTGAAACCACACCCTAATCCGGTATAGCTTAATAGGCGGTACGCCCGCACGAACCCCTGGGATAACAGCCAGTTCACTTATATCGTTTATATACAAAATAAGCGGCGATATACCTCGCAATCGCCATAATCGCTATAAATCTTAAGGTATGGCATATTTACGTGAATGTGAGGCGAGACTCTTTGAACGGTTATGCGTGTTGGTTGATCTCTTTATGTGGAGAAGTAATGATGATGATATGGGGTACGCGTGGAGTTAAGTGGTAAAGTGCAGAAGTTTGAGGTATTAACATTAATATACGTATGTATATATACAGTGTATCGTCCGTGTGGTGACTGATTAAGAATACGGATTGTCACCACCCCATATCATCCCATAGGTGTCGTAAGAGCGGACAGAGGGAGCATATTATGCATAGAACAGCACTGTAAGGGATGGGAATCTTGATACAAACCCTATACCAACCCGTTTGGCCAGCGTGGTATAGTAGGCCAATTCCTCCTTTCAAAGGAGAGGCCTAGTCCAGCAGTGGACTGTAAAAGGCTGATGATGATGATATATACAGCTTCTCAGTTATGAAATTATGGTACCTACGGGATCTAAGCTAACCATAGGGTTATGATTTTTTAAGCGTGGCTTGACGTAACTTGCATCTACTGAAGGTATACATTTACTGTACTTATAGGTCATAAGCCAAATAACATTTTTTCCCTTTTGGGCTTATGCCCCAGCTCCCCTGCGCAACAACTATGTATTTCTAAAAACCACATCGTTCAGGAATTTCTTGTGGCAATATAATCAACTATATTTTATTGTACATAATTTACACATTACATAATGGAAAAATACCCTAGATATCATATTTCTGTGACCAAAGTCAATGTTACTGTTCCTACATTTTTTTTTAATATCTGCCTCTCATTAGTTGTATCAAAGCAAGAACAATGTAGTCCGTCACCAGCTCGTTAATAATTTCAGTGGAGCACGGCATTTCACACAAACTTTCGTTTACAAAATAATTATTTGCAATGCGTGAAACGTTTTTATTGAAAGTTGACAATTTTATATTTACCATACAAGGTTAGATCGAAATAGCAAAAAATTACAAAATTCTTTTTGAATAAAAGTAGGGCTAGTATAGTTATATAGTAGCGATAGCCGAGTGGAGAGACCGACAGACTGCTACGCAGAGGGCCTTGGGTTCGAATCCACGGCACGCACCAATAACTTTTCGCAGTTAAGTGAGTATTAAATTGTTAATTATTGCTTGCTTATCGGTAAAGGAAAAATCGTGAGGAAACCTGCATGTCTGAGAGTTCTCTGTAATGTTCTCGAAAGACATGTGAAGTCTGCCAACCCGCACTTCGCCAGCGTGATGGACTATGGCCTTACCCTTCTCTTAGTGAGAATAGCCCCGTGCACAGCAGTGGGACAGTATAAAGGGCTGATGATATAGGGCTTTATATTACAACAATAACCTATCTTTAATACCTAAGCAAAGTTGACTGTAGTATTTGCGTGGGTGTAAAGAATTCTAAATGGTGGTATAAAACGAAGTTACGAATTTTTTTTAAGTAGACAAGCAATTCAAACTAAAATGAGTACTATACCTATTTATTCCTTCTAAAAGCTACTACAACACCTAAACATAGTGAGAAGCGGGACACATTTATGCCCAGTTTCTTTTGTTAAATTACATATTACCTCTTTCCACCCCAAAACTTTTCCATCACAAACTTAATATCCCGTAGGCTAACCACCTTTAATAGCCAAAAGGTGTCGCAAAAACCGCATACAATTTCCCTTCTCACGGGCTGTGTAGCATGTCGCATAATATATTCTCTTTACGCCATTTTCCTCGTATATATCCCATATATCACAAAATGTGTCACCGTCATCTTTTAACGCTCATCTTCAATGGCGTCTCGTAAAAATAATTTCGCTCGCAATACGTGTACACAATAATCCCAGATAAACGGAATTCTTTTGAGAAAATCTTGATCGTTTAAAATACGTTCGGAATAATTTACTTACGTATGGTAGTAATACAGGTTTTATATAGCTATGTAAATTGCTTGAGTGTGATACTAGTAAATAAATACAAGTGGCTGAAGGGTGTTAAAGCTCGTTAAAAAATGAAAATGTTGCATTTTCATTGCACAAAAATTTGAAAAGAATGGCGATTGAAATTTGTGGTCATAATTTTGTTGCCCTTTTTTCTACTTACGTTCTCCGTTACGTAGCGTGGCTGTAGCCGTCTGTAGTACCTAGTAGTTTATGTAGATGATTTAGTAATTTATGTATTTTTATGCATACCGTCATACTGTGACCGAAATGAAAAATAAGATTGACTTTGACATCGGTAATATTTACTACTGATATAAACGTGAGCGTTTGTGGTTAGTCAACCGCGTAAAAAATTCAGACTGGTTTTAGATGAAACTTTGTAATAATATAGCATGTAAATCGGAATATTACGCGATAATCGACACGCAAATGAGTGGCAGAAGCTAGTGAACTATAAAGTTGAAAGAAAGATACATACAAAGAGTAATAGTCACTTTCAGTTGAGATAAAATTTGACTGCTTCATTAATATTAGTTCTGACTGAAATTTTGCAAATTATATTTAACGCAATGAATTTTACATTTAAAACATTAATTTAAGGCAAAAACACTGTGTCGTTGAATACTTTACACAACATTAAATAAAATACTTCCCATTTATTTTCTCGGATAGAGTAGAATAACCGCCATACCCGCCAAAATTTTCGAAAGCCAATATCTCATGAATTATAGGAGTATTATATATCATATGATAGGTTTATTTATATACTCATAATAAAACAATAATTCATAGCAGAATTGTAGCGCTCATAGCGAGACTTGGCTTGCCGTTCGTAACAGATCGGCAAAGTTAAGCAACGCTTGCACAGGTTGCCACTTGGATGGGTGACCGTGTGTGGCATTTTCATCTGAGCGCTACCGTGCTTCGGAGGGCACGTAAAGCTGTCGGTCCCGGCTCTTGTCTAAGGATAAGGGTCGTTAGGCCATGTCGGAGGCCTTTGGGCGGTCTGAAAACTCCGACACCAGAGTTGGCCACACACTCACACGAAAAACAAAACAAACAAACATAGCAGAAATGTAACCTTATCTATATATTTTTATTCAATAAAAAATAAATGCCGTTTTTTCGGTAATTGAATGAATATAGCCTCTTGAATTAAATTATTACACAATATTTGTCTATTTTTTGCTGTTATTTTATAATTAATTAGTTCATTCAAAATTAAAATATATAAATATAATTATATAATTTGTTTACAATGATGTTTTGAATCCATAATTACGCCCCGCGCGCAACATGCAAAGAGAGCGAAATAAACAAAATTTCAAATACTGACATTTAAATAATTTTCTAAGCAGGCATTGCTATAATTTTATATTATTGTAAAGCTTATACCACCAGGTATAAAAAATAACAAAAGTAACCAATTTATAACCCATATTGTTATCATGACAAACAAAAATGGCGAGTAGGTCGTCGATAGACGACATTGTTTACAATAGGATCAAGTTCGACAGGTCGCATTAACTAAACATTCCGTCATTCAGTCACCATTTAAACATTATTACAAAGCTTATTTAATCTACTTTCATAAAAACATCATTTTAAATATCAACACCCGAGTGACGAGTCGTAAGGTTAGGTTTAAGGTAGCACGGCAAGTGGCCTTGCTTCGCGCGTGGTCAGATAACGACCGCGTGATGCTTTAGCGGAAAATGTCAAATTAGAGCGGTCACCTTGAGCGGTTAAGGACAAAAATATTGGAGGGACGAAAATATTGGGAATTCATTTTTGTTCTTAAATTTTATTGTAGAAAACAAGCATATGGTTTTCCTGTCAGTATGAAAGTAGAGTAATCTTTATTCAACGCAAAGAATCTAGAGTCTAACAGCACCGCTTCAATCCAGCGTTTCACTTGACATACGATACGACATACGATTTATGGTAAAACATAAAGTTTTACCATAAATCGTACGTCGTATAATATTTTTCATATCGTCAAATAAAATGCCAATCTATCAAATTCAAGACAGAGCCGTGCTGCAATTGCACCGTTACGGTATCGTAAAATATGCCACAAGCATGATAAATTAATATTAAGCCTATGCTACTACACACTACGATGTACAAATAAAACATCATCGTTAGCCCTGTTTAAGTGTCCCGCTGCTGTGGAGACCAGAACATCGAAAATAATATTTTTCATTGTGCTTTATCCATAGTTCTTAGCAATAAACTTAGTCTTTTGAAAAAACCCTACTTCAAGCCTTCTGGCAAAAACAACCAGACCTATAAAGCATAGTTACATAACTAATAGAATCAGTCTCCAAATACCTAAAAAACATGTTTATCACAGAATAACATCAGCATACTTATTTAGCGAGTCACTACCTGACAATTATGCGAAAGAGAACTGTTTATGCAGAAAACCGGGTAAAATATACACCGACGGGCGCTCAGCACTTTTATTGAGTATTTGACTTACCCATTTATTGGATTAGACCGGTAGCTTCTCGCAAAATTAATGCTTTGTCAGAGTATTGCACAAGATTTTTTAATCAGCCAAATGTTTCAAAAGTTACGAAAAATATCGAGGGTTTAATTTTCTTTGACATTTGCCTTAAAAGGTAACGAATAACATGCCGATAAAAGGTCAGCGATTAGATTTTAAATCTGGTGTTTTCTTCTGCTTGCATATTACGAACATTTTCATGACCTAAGAACTCTTGCCTTAATACAAACGTAAGCCTTTGCTGACGACCACACCGACAAGTCCGTGCACCTATTTAATGACGCATGAAGGTCTGGAACTGGTTTACTCTTGGAGTCTGGAGTAGGTAGCTGCCGTAAAGTTAACTTGCCCATAGAAACAGAGCAAATACTGTACGAAACTTATCGCCTTTGAATGCAGTCAATATAGTTGATTGAATCAGGCGTTACTTGGCGGAACTCCATTGTAACCTAATGGAAGGAAAGAGGAACCCACCACGCACCCTCGAATTGACCACTCCAACTATTGCAATAGAAAAAGGTTGACAATATCGAACTCCTCTAAAAGGATAAGGGATATAGGAATGGTATGGGTTCCAGGAAGATACCTGACTTGCAGTATCCCGCTGTATGCGCCGACTATTCTTCGACACGTGTTTCGCCTCTGCACGAGGCATCCTCAGGAACGATGGGCAACGACTGAGCGCTTTCCAACCGTGGGCATGTATTATAAACGATTGTACTTTCTAATCCCCTCCCTCCGTTGCTCGACTGATGTGAGTCATTATGACGGTGTGCGAATATATTCAGCAATGGGGACCCGTTAAAGTTGGTTTGATCGTTCAGTAATGTATGCTTGTCCCGCTTTAAAATCTCTAATTGTTCCAATACGCACATTCTAATACCCTTTTGACAAGTGTGTATGACGTCAAATGAATGTCCGCTATTTAAGGTATGACCCGATTCAAGTAAATGTTCGGCAAAATGAGACTTTTCCGGCTGGTTGTTTCTAAACGCCGCTAAATGTTCTTTATATCTCAGCTCAAAACTTCGACCCGTCTGTCCTATGTACTTATTTTGGCATTGGTCGCATGTTAAGCAGTAAATACCGGACTTTTTGTTCTTGCATACTTTATCTTTACCATTGCAAAGAAATTTTAACGTTTTGTATGGTTTATAGGCTGATCTGATACCGTACCGATATCTGATACCGATAAGCATAGCTGTACAGGCGAAATTATACATCAAACTTACGAAGCAACACCGGGTCGCATGTCAAAACGTGTGGTTCAATCAGAAATGTAAATATTACAATGTCATTCCAAATTATATTACTATACGTTCCAATACGCACAGCCGGGCCGCCAATATAGCGATACAAAAAGCTCAAAAAATTTGGCTAGGTGAAGAGGCAAGACGTTGGTTTACGGTTCGCGATAATTTAAAACTACTACTATAATTCTCGAACTGACAAATAGCATCAAAACTCTTGAAGATAATACGCTACTGTCAAGAGTGACACTAAGGGTGCTTGTACACGGTGCATGTAGCTGGAGCAAGTAAAGGTGCGGGTTATACGCGTGAGTAATATGCGCAAGCTACTTGTTCAAGTTACTCGATTGTACTTGTACGTGGTGCATATAACTGGAGCAAGTACAGACGCGGGCTACTTGCGCAAGCTGTGTGTACAAGTTATTTGTTCGTGGTCAAGAGCTAGGTACATGTGCATGCTATTCGCGCGGCAGCTTTATGACTTGAGTCGCATCAAAATATCTCGACGAACGAAATTTTTTTTAAAATCATACGTTAAAAATGTAATTTTAACAAGTAACATGCGCAAGTGACCCGCGCGCGCCGCAGAGCACGCGAATTAATTAAGTGGCTCGCATTGGTACATGCTCGAGTCGCTGGACCCGCACATTTGTTTAAACGATATTTTTACGGTGCATATAACCCGCGCAAGTGCCTCAACATGCTCAAGCTACATGCGCCGTGTACAAGCACCCTTATTAGCGTAAGAGCTCTGAAAGCGCGACCCGCCACAAAAACGAAACGCTTGGTAATTTGACTAACGGAGAGTAAGACAAAGTACTTTACCTGCTGCTCTAAAATTCGAATTTAAAGTCCGAATTCCACTAGACACGTCCTCTTTTTCATCTTATGCATTAATTATTGCTTCACACATGTCAAGAACTGGTGCACAGTAACAGTCCCGTAATAAAATATTACTGCATCTTTCTTTTACGCGCCATAGAATACGGTCAGGTCAGAAGGTCAATATCGGTGAGAAAAATGACAACACTTGTTTTATAGATGACACCATCAAGACATTTTTCCGCACTAATAATATCGCGCAAAACCACAGATATTCCTGAATCTTGTCCTAGATACTTATTGAGGTGTGAGGGAGACACCGTGGGGGAAGGAGACAGGGAATATGCGGGAACGGAATTATGACGTCATCACCCTTTAGGCATGTTTATCGAGGAGGGATATTAAGGAAATGGTGTCACTGGAAGTGGCTCGAACCCAGTAATGGAAGAAGGAAATACTTAGCCAAAATTAGATGCAATTATATACAAACGAAATATAGGAAGAAGACTCAGAGGGGGGCAGAAGCCGTATCTCCATTGTGACTGGAATTTTAATGGAACGTAATTGTTCGAGTTTTGGTTGAACTTTTTGCCATTCTGGTGTTTTGGATCGTGAAAGGATTCTAAACTCTTGTAACTTTTGTCATCGGTAGCAGTAATTTAGAAGTTTGGCTGAGTAGGTTATTTAGTAAAAGTGCCTAGCTTAATTATCTCGATATTAAACGCTCAATTAAGGCAAGCCTTTTGAAGGCTGAATTCTAATTAAACCAGGTACGCCTGAATCACAATGGTTCAAAGAGCGTCTGGTAATTGACGCAGTAAATCAAAATTTAATTACGTATTTTGTAATATGTATAATTTGATTAAGTCCATGTCAAATAATTGGTTTTGAAATTGACAAGGTAGATTATATATAGTGCAATGGAGAGGATGACAAGAGAAACATGAAATTCAGCACAACTAATACTTGTGCACCAAAGCGCTATTAGAAGAAGGTGCGATAGAAAGACGTACTTGATTAAAAAAACATTTTTTTATATTTACAATTTAATGTATATTATTCTATACAGTACTGTGTTACCTAATGGAAGGAAAGAGGAACCCACCACGCACCCTCGAATTAACCACCCCAACTATTGCAATAGAAAAAGGTTGACAATATCGAACTCCTCTAAAAGGATAAGGGATATAGGAATGGTATGGGTTCCAGGAAGATACCTGACTCGCAGTATCCCGCTGTATGCGCCGACTATTCTTCGACACGTGTTTCGCCTCTGCACGAGGCATCCTCAGGAACGATGGGCAACGACTGAGCCAAGTACTGTGTTGTAAAAAATCCTTATACGGTTAAGTTTACTTTGAAGATTTGATAACAAAGTAAAAACTCCGGGGGGAAATTACTTTCCTGGTCCATAACATCACTGTCTTCTCTCTTTTTCTCTTCTTTATATCTGTCATTCATCGTCGTATTTGATATTTACTGCTACATATAGACCTTCTGAAGATAACTGTATGATTGACAAAATAACTATCATACATAGCACTGGTGATGTAACTAGCTCGGTGACTCTTGTAAGGATAACCAGGTCTGTTTTGATCACAGTATCTATTTGCTTTTGCATAATTGGCCATTCGTTTTATAACTTCTAGTATACTTGGCATATCTATAAACATAATTTGTTATGCCTCCAAAATGTATAATGGGACACACATCTTGCCATTGATATACTATATAGAAATTCAAATTAAAACTTTAACAATTAATTCTGTTGACATTTTGCAATATACATCGCTTAAATTGTGCTCAAAGTTTTTGCATTTTTCCACTCACACTAAACTGCAATCCATCAAGTTAACACCACATTTAATTACTATCAAAGGTTTATAACTGGATTATTAGAATATAAATTGCACAAAGCTTTTAAAAGTAAAGTGCTTTTGCATTTGTATATTTTATACCTACAATATTTTCTTTTCTTTTTAATTATTACGTGTGATAGAAAGATGTGGTCATAGAACGATGATGTAACTATAAAATTGAAAATGACTAAAATAATATATTTTAGCACTCTGCGTAATATACAAGGTGTATTTTAGAATATAGACAAATATAAGTATAGCTTTGGCATTCTGAAAACACCTGAGTAAAGTTTATTTATAATGATTACAGATTACATTCTCAGTTTTCGTGTAGATTGCTGAAGAACTTCTCATCATCGTAATGAATCAGCTGTGAATATTCCCAAGAAGTATATGACGGAATTTAAATAAAAAATTTTGACACCGAGGAAAACGTTGACACCGACCGGGATAGAAGAAAACCTAAAGACGTTCGTGTCGTACTTACTTAAACTACCGCAGTGTCCATAACTTCTCATTAGTTGCAGGGTCGCGCGATTGGCTGTTAGCATTCTTTACCGTGACCCTGCCCGGGAACATTCAAACGTACTTTACTTGCGTAACGGATGATATATTTTTTTTTATTTATTTGCACAAAACACATTACAATCGTTATAAAAATATATATTAATAACAATGTTGTTTAGGATCTGGATCATAGCGTAAAATATGTGCATTGATATGACTATCGCGATAATTTTAATGCGATCGAAAATCTTCTTCCTAGAATATTATTTCACGAAGCATTTCCAGTAAATCTAAGTCTCAGATGATAACTGTTTACGAGACATGGCAACGAGAATATTGTCATAAAACTTGGTACATCGACGCTCAACCCGCTGTCATACGCCGAAGTTAATAGATTCTATACCAATATGTTAAGCGAATGTGTGTGTATATAGATGTATATGTGATTGGAAAAGTGTCAGTCATTGAATATTGCGCTTGGACTATAGAATAAAACTATTTTGCGATTATATTATGGTTACTACCATATTATAATCCTGACATAGTTTTATTGAAATTATAAATGAATAGATGATGATGATCTAGTAAATAAGATGTAATCCAGATATTTGATATTAAACTCGAGCCTGACGCATATTTAATTTTGCAAGTTTAATAAATAAAAAAAATTAAAAAAATATATTTTTATTTCAGGTAAACACCCATATTAAAACATATAACATTCATAAAATTTCATACATTAAAAAACTCCATTATTACTAAATTAATTAAACAATTATTTCATTTAAATTTATTTCACTACACTACTCATAATAAATATTAATTTATATGTTTATAGCAGACATTAGATATCGACGTAATCATTTGAAGCAAACATGACAATATATGTCATTAGTACAGTTTTAATTAATGAATGTAGCTGGAGTGTTGAAAGCCGTACATGAAGGAGAGGATTAATAAATGTACTATATCTGGTTTCTATATTATAATTTGTGTCTGTATTGATCTAGTTAGTTTTGTGCATGCTTTATACAAAGAAAGAAAACAAGAAAGAAAACAAAAAGTGACACTTCTTCAAATTATACTTTCACCTGTACACCTAACGTTCAAAGTCAGTATGAAAATGAAATTGTATACTGTATCAAAGGCTAGGTAGGTATTCATAAAATAACAACAATGCCATGTCAACATAAACGGATATCCGTTTACAAAATAGGAAGTAAAAAGGGTTGCTTTTAAAATAACAAACGTGAAAATAGATAATACGAAATTGATCGTTTGTTCAATAAGTATAGTTATTAACGCTACAGAAATCAAAGTCCAAATAAATTCCGAATTCTTATTATGACGATACTTTCTGACCTCTTGGAGTCGTTTTACATTATCATTTCATCTTAACTAGATGTTCCCCGCGGTTTCAACTCCGTTTTCGGTATTCGGCATCAGTAGCGCCAGCCATCCATCGAACTTACTATATGCACTTAAAGTGTATAAGTAGTTATTTTCAAATCACAAATATCAAATAAACACTCTAATTTTATTTATATGTAATCTACCGATTGGTTGATCATTCGCATGATCGACCAATCTAACAAACTGACAAACATATTTATAATTCTGCTCCTATTTTATCAAAATCTGAAAGTAAGTGACCAGAAGTCGAGCATACCACCGATAACCGCTTCAGATCACAGTCTAGACCCACGATTTATTTCGTCACCATACAAATAATTCTCGCCTCTAATACGCCGCCATACTTTAATAGAGAATTTATATTGCCTAGAGCTTAATACCATATTAATAGATTACATATCCATCATCATCATCATATCAGCCGAAAGACGTCCACTGCTGGACATAGGCCTCCCCCAAGGCTCTCCACATAGACCGATACTGAGCCACCCGCATCCATCCGCTGCCCGCAACCCTAACAAGATCGTCAGTCCACCTTGCGGGAGGCCTACCTCTGCCTGCTACGACGTCCTGTGCGTGGCCGCTACTCCAGAACCTTTCTTCTCCAACGGCCATCGGTTCTTCTGGCTATGTGCCTTATCCACTGACACTTCAGCCTGATTATTCGGAGAGCTATGTTGGTGTCTTTGGTTCGCATATATACATTATACATAATTATACAAAGTATTTAAATTCAATTGTTAATTATCGCTTGCCCCGTGCCTCGAAGAGGATGCTAAGCCGTCGATCCCGGTTGTCATGAATCTCTTTGACAGTCGTTGCGAGGAGTCAGTACGCTCAAATAAACTGACACTGGTCACCATGGAATATCGCTATCCCTTTGAGTTGCGGAGGGCAGACGGCAGTCGCTCTGTGGAAAATCTGAAGAGTATATTACACGTTCAAATGCACGCAAGAATAAATACAGCTTGATTTATAACGCTCACGTAACTCCGCAGCACTGCGAACTACTTAACGAGGAGATACATCGATGAACTAGGCTTATAAGCTTCAAGTAAGCCCATCAAGCTTCGAGTATAATTTCATTCTGGTTGATCTGTCTGTTCCTAGTTTCATATAGAGAATTTGAGCTGCTTTATTCTTCGTGTTATGTGTGTTATTATAATATATGTTATCTCTTGTAAAGTTGAATAAAAGTTAAGTAGAAAAAAAAAATCAAGCGCGGATCTATTAATTCCTATTGTGCCTTTCATACTGGAGTTCGCTGAAGGTGCTGTGTAAAAAGTTGCCTACGTCACTTATAAGGCTGCTAAAATCATTCAGATTACATAAGAAGTCGGTTAACAACTAGAGTAACAAACTTCTACAATTGACGTTCGAAATAGCGTGGTAACCAGCCGAGATAGCCGACGTAGCTTTGAAATCAATATGCACCTTAGAAAAAACCTATATTCATCTCTTTCACTTATTCAAAAATCACGTTCCAACATGTAAATTTGATAGAGACAACAACTGAACGTTCATCGTGAAATGTGGTGTTCTCCAGTTGTAAAAATGATTTCCCCTGAAAACGTAACGGAAAGAAGAAGCACCCATACCATACATCGTAACAAAAAATTATGAACCCTAAAAATATAACCTTTTGAGCTGTCGTGAAAAAAAATTGGTACCAATTTGTGTAGAAATTGAAATAAACAAAATAAATATTCCAAATCTTTTAAATTTTCTGTTCCTTGTTTTTTTTGCTCAATCTGCCTTCAATACCATAAATGTTATTCTTGCAAAATACTCCAATAAATTGAAGCCCTATGAAGTGTATACGATAATCTGTAAATATCTTAAACCGACATTGAATTTGCAATATCTGAAACCACGGCAAGATACTTGCTGATGACTTAATTCCCTTCACCAAATGTTTTCGTTTGAAGATTTTCTCACACAAAACTCTGTACACGCCATTTTTAATCCGGCTTTTTATAAACCTCCCGGAAAAAAAATATTCTCAATATGGTCCACTTTTCCCGGGTTGTAATCTAACGTATACCAATATCTCATCGCCGGTACTTCAGGTGAAGGAAACTTTTAAATAACGACCGCACCTTTTTTCCTTACTTTGTATAACATTTTTAGTTGCATATAGCTTCAATTTTTATGTTATACTTTACTCGTATTATACGAATTTTGCTGCGTGTTATTTTTAATTTATTTTAGTAACATAAAGGTTTTAGCTTTTTACTAAATGTCTAAGAAAATACATGCGATAACGACAACCAAAACATTTTGTATTTTTTCGGTCTATCGCGGGCTGTTTGTATTAGTTAATCTCCGAAAAAGCCTCATCGATTTTGACGAGATACTGATTGTCTGATGGCTTATTTTATGAATAATTCAGCTACGTTTAGTTTAGGTTACGGCAAAACAATCCAATTATTCATGAATTCGTGACTATGAAATTATACCACACATATATTATTTAAAAATGTTTTTATTTGAGGCGAGACGATATGTATGTATGTATGTATGTATTTGAAACGTTTTCTTTGTAGTACCTACTATCATAAGCATGCAGATGGAGTAAACCAAAAGCTAACGTCTTTTTAATTGATAAAGACATGGCGCTACTTGCGCTTATAGCACCTTTTCAACCGTCAAAAATAGTTTTAATACTCACTTATGACATAAGTAGTACTATTTATCTTTTAAATAATACTAAACGTTTTTGTAAAATGTTTAAAGTACTTTTGAATATGACAAAACGTTTTGTAACATCTTATTAACAGTCTCTAATCGCTTCACAAATTGAATGAACCAACAGAAGCAACCGCACAACATTATAAAGACGGGTACACATTAAATTACAAGTCGCGCTCGCAGTAATTATCTCGTTAGAGAACACGCTCGTGTACCAACCCTTACGACTTATGATAGTAAACTTCATGGAGGAAACATGCAACATATGAAAGAATAAAATGTGTTTATTGTATGCATTTTAAATTATGTTATGTTTTGATTTATATATATTTATTTTGCGGCTAAATGTTGAGGGCTATTCCACTACGTCCACGTGATAACGCATTAAGCATACAAAGTGTCTGTGTACATTCTATTTCACGACTAAGGTAAATGCGAGAATCTTTGGGAAGATTGAATGAGAGGAAATGATGAGGAATAATCTCGACATCAAACCAAATAACAACCCAGCGTGGGTTGTAGTAGGACCAAACCTCCTATTGTTTCACAATGCTATTGTGGTGCCAGTTAGGGGAAAACCATGTCAAACCGTGGACTGCGAAAGGCTGTATGACGATGTGTTGGGGTAGGCAGAAGTCATAATATTGTTAGCTGTGATATTGTTTCTTGTAGTAAGTGAGGCTTTTTGCGTCTATTGAGTATATATACATACATACAATGTTCTAACAATGTTTTCATTTGTTTGCAGGTAAGTTACTGTTCCTGCGGTGGACTTGACATGGATAAGCTGGTATAAATTTATATAATTAATTAAAGAACTATAATTGGCTCTACTGGGATATTCCTTGAGCCTTTTTATTGATTTTGTTGTATTAAATGCATTACATTTGATTGCAAAACACTCCATTTATTGTTCATCAGTAATTAGGTATATCGTAATCCTCCCTTGATCTTTACAGCATAAAATAAGGCAAATTAAGTGAATGTAATTTTTGACTATGTATCGAGACATTTTGACAATACACAACCAACCAAAAGACAATATTACAATCATAGACAATTATCAGTGAGATATTGTCTTCACAGCGTTGACTGTGGCCGCTTGCCAATATATCGAAATGACAGAACAGATTCAGTTGTTAAGCAACCATTATTAAAGTGGTGGCATACATCGACCTATATTAGCCTAAAACTAGTTCACAATTTTCACCCGCAAGGTATATCCTTCAATATCAGTAAATACAATCATAGACATAGTCAACTACAAAAGTCCCTACACACCTCATTTTTATGCTGAAGTTGAAACTCTCCTCATCATGCTTCATGTAAGTTTTTTGTCTAGATCGTACAAGATACTGAGAATTATAATTTATTGGAACTAAAGCCACTCTAAATTACGTAAATTTAAGTAGCCGTCTGTCCAAGAAGTAGCTCTATCGCCACAAGTAATTTGCAGTTAATTCTCATCACCATTCTAAACGCCAAACATCTACCTGCCTACTTGTCAGTCTGTTATCACTGTAATAATAATTAACCTAAGTACTCACTTACCTAATTCCACTATCCGTATCTTCATCAGCGACCCTTAATTTCCAAGGATTCCAGCCAACCTTTGCGGGTATCTGTATAACTCAATTATATGGAATAATCTCGAAGGAGCAGGTAAAGAAGTAATTATAGTAATGCTCAGGGTACGGTTGCAAGGTATCCCCGTTTTGTAGGTTTGAATGCGAAAATGTTTTGTATATTATTGTGCTGTTGAATATGTTTACGCAAATTATAGGCTGATGGTGAATTTAGTGGGATTGACCATGGGGTCCAACCCGATTGATTGGGCCTGTGAACAAATAAAAAGAATCAGATTCTGCGTAGCTAAGGGTCAGGGTCCGAATCACTATGCCTCAATAAGTTCCGAGTTTTTGACCGGAAACCTAGCAGATACAAATGTCATCGTACCTATCCAGAAGTAATTAAAATGACTTTAAGGCGACTACAAGAGCTAATCTCGAGTTTTATAATGCTTTAAAGTATATGATTCAAAGCAGTTAACACAATCAGAAAAATATATGATATTCTTCAGGATATAATCTAGTTATGTAGTGTGTTGAAAACATAATACAACTAACTTTAATCGATAGAAAAAATCACAAAAATACCTCTAAAAATATTTTAACGAATAAAAACCATATTAAAATACATACAATCATTCTGAATTTTTGACAAATTATTTCAACAAGCAACATACTAACGAAATACTGTTTCTTTTTTTATCCAATCAATACATTTTCTGTAATTAATTTATTTCATGTTTAAAAAAAGTTCTGAACGTCCCGTCGTCGTCGCGCTTCTCCTTCTCATGTATACAATCAGACAGTGACAGCAACAGCTCAACTCAATAGGTGTACTCGGCGCCTTTAGAGATGACAAACAACAAAATATTAAAATGTAAGTAGGTACTCCAAGATTTAGTTTAGTTTAGTAAGTTTTAGTTTAGTTTAGTTTATTTGTACAGAGAGGATCTTAGTTAAAACGATACCAGAAATATAATAAGCTACTTAAATTAAAAACTTCATCAATAGACATAAATATTGCAGTTATTGTCTGACGCTAGAAGCTGAAATTTGTCATGTATGTTCCTTGGGGGCTGTACCGAAGCATTGAGAGAAGATCTTCAGAAAATGTCTCCACTAAGTGGCTCAAAACAACGTAGGCAACGTTGTTGGAGCTGCGCGCGAAGTCATACCACAAATAAAACCTATTTCAGAAAATCTTTCGAAATTCAGTAAAAAATTGTCCATGTCGGGTATTAAACGATACAGTTTACCAACACAATACGCTAAAACCCCGCTCAAAACACACGATCGATCTACAACAAAGCCAAATTCCTCAATGGCTGCCGAGACCCTTGGAAACAGATGCCTTATTAATTCAATTCGGAACAAAAACCGTTGGGCGGATGGTTCTGTACAATACAACGTGGTGTTGGCAAAATTACCGCGATTTATGAACTGAAAAGATTAAGTTTGTTTACAACTCACAACTTTATCATGGAGAACAAAATTTTGAAAACGGTAAAATTTACGAGTAAAATGGATTCAGAGAGAAGTGAGTGCACAAATTTAATTCAGCGAAGGAAAGATTATGGAACTCTTGGATTTTCTTTTTTTTTATAGTAATAGGCGGCAAACGAGCAGCCGCATCGCCTGATGGTAAGCAATTACCGCCGCCCATAGACACAAGCAACACCACAGGAGTCACAAGTGCGTTGCCGCCCCTTGGGGTTGGGAAAAAGGGATAGGATGAGGAGTGGGATGTTGGAGAAGGAATAGGGGATAGGGCCTCCGGCACTCTCTCTCATCGAACGAAACGCAACAGTTTAGGTACTGTTACTTTAGGTCGATTTTCTGTGAGAGGGTAGTACTTCCCCGGTCGAGCCGGCCCATTCATGCTGAAATCAGCAAGGCTCTACTACCGTAAGTTTCTTTATGACTATGAGTAAATTACATAAATAAAAATTATTATGTTTAGCGGCCACGCACCGGACGACGCAGCAGGGGCAGGCCTCCAAGAAGGTAAAGAGACTATTGCGGGAAACGGTTGGAAACAGGCAGTTCGTGACCGGTCTGTGTGGAGAATCTTGAGGGTGGCCTCTATCCAGCTGTGGAATTCTATAGAGTGATGTGATAATGATGATGAATAAATAATATTGGACGTTTGGAGAAGTGTACGAGAGACCTTTAATAATGCAGTCTAGCAAGCTATTACTCGATTGCAGCGGTGCCGTTTTTTGACCTTTTCTATGTAACATGAGGAAACTAATCACTATAAAAATTAAAAACCTTTCAGGACTAATCCATAAAATTTATGAGATTTAAGTTTACCCACTGAAATGAATTAGATAACTACTTTTTTTGCTAATTCAGTATTTTTGGTTAAAATATTACTGAACTGTCATCCGTCTTTGATAAGCGTGCAAAGGGGCTGATAAGCGTTCACTTCAATCCAGGTGTTAAAATGTGTAAACTTTATTGATACATCTAGTTGATGATACCTCACATCATCTAACAGCCACAATAAAAAACCACTTACGCAATTACGTTCGCGCCACCAAAACAAAGCGTTATAACATTTTATTTTACCATTTTGTTGGCGCAGTTGAAATGTTTAACCGATTTGATGCCTATAGTTGCGAGTTAAACGCGCGACAGATGGACGGTCGGTCCCAAACTAAAACCACTTTATTGTAAAACATTGACTAAATATAAATCGTGGTTTAGTCCTAGCTTTCCTGTGTAAAATTGATCATGCGTAGTATAGATACATTTGATGTAACTATTATCTCTTGAAAACATAACTAACATACCATAACATCACGCCTTATACGCATAGGTGTATTACACATTCACACTTCGCCAGTTATGTTTCGGTCCCAATGTAACAGGGGGTGAGCCTATTGTCATCTACCGGGCACATCATTAAGCAAGCGATAATTAATTTATAATGCACACATAAACCGTTTCTCGTGGACCAACCTATCAAGGGAATCCACTGAGTAGATCACATAAAGTACTATCCCGAACGTTATTCAAATCTACGCTGTGCAGATTATTGGAATTTGACCATTTAAAATCATTACACTGCATATGCAAGCAATAACTGTAGGCAGCGATAGCCTATTGGAGATATTAACAGACTGCCATGCAGAGGGTATCGAGTTCGAATTTACGGCGCGCACCAATGACTTTTCGGAGTTATGTGCGTATTGAGTTGTTAATTATCGCTTGCACCGACAGCTTAACGTGCTCTCCGAGGCACGGGCCTCGGAGAGCACGTTAAGCTGTCGGTCCCGGTTGTCATGAAGATTTTTGACAATCGTTACAGGGCGTCAGTACCTTCTAAAATAAACTGACACTGGTCTAAACCATGAAATATCGATATCCCTTCGGGTTGCGGAGGTCTGACAGGCAGTCGCTCCGTGGAAAAGCTAATATTCAGCCAAATCCGGTTAGACTAGTAAGCGGACCCCAGATTGAAACTGGGATAACGCTGAGAGGATGACGATGATAAATTAATTTATAATGCACACCTTATTTAGAAAAGTCAGAAGTGTGTGCCCGGGGTACCTGGGGATCGAACCATCTCGGCAGTCCGTTACGTACACCACTGGGCTAACGCCGTCTCTCTTGAAAGCGTTGGACCAAATGTCTAATTGAGAATAAACCTTTAAAAGGTCTTTCTAAAAATTTTCAGTCAAAGTCTATGGATATATACTATTAATTTAGGCATTATAATAAGTCATCGTTCCATAATTAGGCCGTTCGAGATCCTAGCAGATTAACACCGTACTCAAAAACATGAATCTCAAAGGGACTATTAATACTATATAGGTATTACAATTAGTCATTGTTTAATCATGAAGCATATCAAGATCCTAACAGATTAACAGAAAACAAAAACGTGAATTTCATTATTTTATTTGTTTTAACGGTTTTAAAAACGACACATATTCCACTGTTTGCAGTATCAAACGCGAGTTCCACTGATCACCCACAAACATTTTTATTCGGATATTTGTTTAAATCTATTGTCTGGTACTGGATGGGAGTTGATGGATACCGTATAATTGATTGGGATCGCCGTTAATATGATGAATAGAAATAGTACGGTGTTTGGGCAACCTCTTTTGATAAGGCTTCGGTTCATAAAGAAAGGTTTTCGGTTGGTGAGTTAATTAACTCAAAGATAAAATAACGAAAATTGATGCTGGAAAACTGGAGCGTGAAATTGTTGTCATATTTTGGATAATATTTGTTGGCGAAATTTGTTATTTTATCCATTACATTTTCACTATCGCGGTATGGACATGTGATGAGGAGAGATGAAACTGATGACTGATGAAATGTGATGAAGATGAGAGTTGAGGCATATAAAGCAAGAGGAAGACCAAAGAAAAGATGGATGGATTGTGCGAAGGGCGACATGAATGATAAGGGAGTGGATGATGAGATGACGTTTGATAGGAGAGAATGGAAGAGAAAGACATTCTGCGCCGACCCCAAGTAATATGGGAATAGGGCAGGCAGAAGAATATTTTCATTTTCCCGGCATGATTTGTGTTTGATGATGATTTGTGTATGATGTTTACGCTGGCTTACATTAAAATTTGTATTATCTTGGCTTTTACTTATATTAGGAGGCACTTTAGCAATGCTAGTCTCCTATTTGCAAGGACTTCGTCATCAAAAAAGCTTTGCGCTCATCGGTCCACTTCTAGTACAGATCATAGTGGAACTCGAAGCAAGCCAATTCAATGACAACATTGCAGGTAATTTTACTGCTTGCGAATAAATTATATTTCCATTTTTGTTCTCTTGAATAAATCTCAAAAAACGAAAAGCGACTGGAATCCGTCAAAATCTTCTTACAGCATTTTGCTGTTCATTGCTAGACATCATCATATCAGACGAAAGACGTCCACTGCTGGACATAGGACTCCCTCAAGGCTCTTCACATAGACCGATCCTGAGCCACCCGCATCCATCCGCTGCCCGTAACTCCAACAAGATCGTTAGTCCATCTTGCGGGAGGCCCACCTCTGCTACGACGTCCTGTGCCTGGCTGCCACTCCAGAACCTTTCTGCTCCAACGGCCATCGGTTCTTCTGGCTATGTACCCTGCCCATTGCCACTTCAGCCTGACTATTCGGAGAGCTATGTCGGTGACTTTGGTTCGCCTGCGGATCTCCTCATTTCTGATTCGATCTCGCAGGGAAACTCCGAGCATATCTCTCTCCATCGCCCTCTGAGTGAGCCTGAGCTTCCGGATAAGACCCATAGTTAGCAACCACGTCTCGGCTCCGTAGATCACCACTGGCAACACACACTGGTCAAAGACTTTCGTCTTGAGACACTGCAGTGTGGCATATCATCGCATCCTATATCCCGCAGGATATCAGACGTGATGATATGCCGTAACCTCCCAAACGCAGCCCAACCGAGTTGGATTCAACGCCTCCTCCTCTCGAAGCGACCTCTTCCTCGAAGTTGGACCTACCCAATTGGATCATTTCTCCTAGGTAAACGTACTTGTCGACAACTTCGAGTGTAGAGTTCCCAACCTGAATAAGAGCAGGTACGACATGGAAGTCAGACGTGATTTTCGTCTTGTCCATGTTCATTTTAAGACCTTCGTGTTGGGAGACTCTACGGAGGCCATCGAGCATTGTGCTGAGCTCTTCCATGGTCTCATATGACTACGATATCGTCAGCAAATCGAAAGTGAGTGATGTACTCGCTGTTGATGTTGATGCCGAGTCCTTCCCAGTCCAGAAGCTTGAAGACGTCTTCCAGCGCAGCGGTGAACAGTTTCGGAGATATGACATCTCCCTGCCTCACCCCTCACTGGAGTCAAATAGGTTTCGAGCTCTGGTCCTGAAGGCGGACTGACATGGTGGCGTTTTCGTACAATCACTTAAGCACTTCGATGTATCGGTTGTCGATCTGGCACCGATGGAGAGACTGCAGCACTGTCCAGGTTTCGATCGAATCCAAGACTTTCTCATAGTCCACAAACGCCAAGCATAGAGGCTGGTTATACTCCTCAGACTTCTGTATAACCTGCCACAGCGTATGTATGTGGTCTATGGTACTATAAATACAAATATATACATTTTTTTTTTTGTTATTACGCTGCACTTACGGAAGGAACTGGACTCCACGACACAGGGAATCCTAGTGTGGGGCCCAGAGCTATATAGTAATTATATTGTTTTTGTTAGTGCCTAAGTCTACTGATGTAATGTGTATAATACATATTGTACTAAAGTTTGAACAATAAAGAGATTTTGAATTTTGACTATAGCCTTTACGGAACCCGGCTTGTTCGGGAGGCTGGAAGTCGTCTAGCTTGCACGCGGGACATTTCGTGATGACCCTTGAAAACAACTTATAGACGTGACTCAGAAGTGACATGGGTCTGTAGTTCTTCAAAAGGGTTTTGTCGCCCTTCTTGAAGAACAGCACCATCACACTTCTGTACCAAGCCAAGTGGCATTTTACCCTCCAATATGACAGAACTAAAAAGCGTACGGAGCATTTCCAAAACGGGAAAGCCACCAGCTTTCAAAAGCTCCGTACCACGAAGCAAGCTGTTTTAGGGCCACACTAATCTCGTGTACGCTGACGTTCTAGACATAGGCCGCTTCTAATTTTCGAAGAAATAACATTGTGAGTCAACAAGTAGAATTGGCCTTCTATACTAGCCAAACGTAGTAAAATGACAACTCCAGTAAGATAATTATTTAATTCACTTGTGAAGTAATATTGTAGAAAATTCCACCAAAACAAAAATAACCCACGGATTACGCAAATAAACTTGTTGACATATTCTCATACCTATTTTGGTTTACCGCAAGGGATCCGTAATGACAGGTCATGTCTAGCGGCGTATGTAATTAATGACAAGTTAATTGACACCGTCACGGCTCTTTCACAACGTGTGCGGGTTATGAGAAAATGATACAGTATTACTCGCTGTTGGAAGCGGCAATAGGCTCGCCACCTATTACGTGGGATCAAAACACTGGCGAAAAGTGGGCGTTTAATATGCCTCTGCCTACCCCTTCGGGGAAACAGGCGTGAGTCTATGTATGTATGTATGTACTCGCTGTTTTGTAGGGGCATTTAAAAGTGATAGGCGAGTTTATATAGAGGCATATTTTCTAATTGGTCTGCTAGTGTAGTTTGTATATATGTTAACTTATCTTTGTGAGTAGTTGGTATCGGCTGGACGCGGAAATTTGAAAATACATCTCATCAGATTGTCATCGGAGAAACCTACATCAAAGAGCTCAGATGCTTACATAGAGGCGCATTTCTTATGGGCGCTCTGAAAACAAACTTTCTGTGACGCTAATTGCCCCTTGGCGGCGTGGCAGTCGCGCTGTGACAGCTGTCTTTACGAGAGGAAGAGAGCCAAACGTTCCTTCTGTGTATCTTAACTACGAGAGCAAGAGAGAAGGAGAACGACCCCAGCGCCGCCAACGGCCCCAACTACGAACTAAACTGGAGACAGTCTCCACTTGGAATCGGCTCACGAAATCCTTAAGAACAGTACTTCTATGTAAATCTGTATTCATTGCTACATTCAGCAATGGTCTACAGTGGGCTGATGATGATAATGTTTGTGAGATACATAACTTAGGAGCCGAAACTTAATGCCAATAGGCTCGTGTTAGACGTCAAATTGGACTTAATAAAATTAAAATGTAATCATTTCAACTTTAACATAATCTGAACACATGCCACTACCAAAGCTCTACAGACTAAACTTAAGCCGCTTGCATGTAACTGCTTCCCGTAATCCCGACAAGATCATATGTCCATTTTTATGACAAAAAATATAAAAGTATGTAACTATGTTCCTACTGAAGCGGTCCTCATCGTTTCAGACAAACCATTTTCTACCGTTTCAATAAGGTTTAAACGCCTATTGAAATCTTTTTATTTTTTTTATTTTACATACATACATTGTCTCACGCCTATATCCCCGAATAGGTAGGCAGAGGTACTTTGCTACATCTTCATCCCAGGTAATAGGGGGCGAGCCTATTGCCGTACCGGGCACATTACCAGACTCCGTGCTGCTACTGAGAATTTCCTAACGGAAAAACCCAATAACACTTTGCCCGACCCGGGGATAGAACCCGAGAGACTCCCAATCCCACGCGCACATTTATGCCGCGAGACCAACGAGGCAAATAGAAAGATTTCAATAGGCATTTAAACTGATTCTATCGTAAACTACGTACCATTAAAAATTTGTCAAGAGATTTCTTTGTTAGTAACTAAACAATCAGGAATTTGTGAAAAAAACCTTCACTTTTAAAATTGCATTAGGCATTAAACACGCAAGCATAAGCCATAAAATCTAGAGCAAATCTGAATTATATTTTGTATTTGTTATGTAATAGTAAGGACATTCATTCCACATGAACCCAAAATTGGCAAGGTAACAAAACAGCTAAATATCCATCAAATAAATTGTAACCCGTCTCAATCGGCAGAGGCTGTAAATCCTCACCCAATAGTTTGTCCGGGAACGCCATGTTATCCTATTCATATCAGTCCGTGATCTTGGCAGCCAAAATGAAAACAACCTCGTATTGTAAGATGAACTCGCGCCAAGTATCTATCGAGATGTTCAACTCATCGTCCGGTAGTAATAAACAAAATAAGTAAAGGCCACGGCACGAAAGTTGAGTGCTAGGAAACAGGTCGCGCGATAATGGAGCAGAGATAGCCTTGTCGAGAGATAGACTGCTATGCAGAATCTCATGTGCAGGCAGTACTGACCTTTCGAAGTCATGTGAGTATTAAAATGTTAACGTTTCGTTAATGTTTCGTTTGCGAAACGGTGAAGGAACATATCGTGAGAAAACGTGCATCTTTGAGAGTTCTACGATGTTCTTGAAAGACATGTAAAGCCATCTACCAAACCGCACTTGGCTGTATTTCCATGTATACATAAATAATATTGAACTCTATTCTTTCTTATATTGTTAGAGAATAAGCCGTTGACGTGCCTAACAAAAAGAATATGTTCAAACACTCCACGTAATATTAAATACGAACCAACCAAGAACTAATCACTTTCGTACAATCAAAACTCATAACACGGGCAATAAGCTTTTAATTCCGGTCACGCTAACACTTAACTAGCGGGCGCAGCGAGTGACGTAACTCATGACGTCATAACCATCACGTCATCACGACTCTAATTGGACGTGGAGTACCCTTGGTATCTGCGAAAATTATTTCCTATAATTATGGCCTTGGCCCGACCTCTTTGGGCCACCGGTGTTAGGAACGATTTTCGTATTATGAATTGCGATTTGTTGGGATATTGTGTGAAATTTCTATGGGATGGGTCTTTGTTAATTGTGTCCTTTGTGTCAGTGGCGGGCAATAGTTAAATATAATGGTTGTACGGGGTGTATTGTTCATTTGTGTTTTTGAAGAGCCTCGGTGATTTTACACGGCCCGTAGGATATAATCCCTAAATTAAATGAAAAGAAATATGAAATATCCTATACTTGACCAAAGGCATCGTATTCGCTAGATGACACAAAACATCGTACGTACGAATAGAAGTTGTGTGTTATGTTACTATTGTTTTTATATAATTACACGAATAAGTTATAACTGACAGATAATTAAAATAAATTTAGTTTATTTAGATTATAACTGACATATAATTAAAATAAATTTAGTTTGTTTAGATGACCTTGATAGCTAGTTTAACCCTGTAAAAGAAGGTGGTATAAAGACATACTTAACATTTTACTAAACCTTAGTTTCTAGCACCATCTCGCAATCTTCAAAATAAACCAATTTAAAAATTAATTTTATAAAAATCTTTATTAGAATATTCATTAAAAAATCACATCTAAATGTTTCAAACATGATTGCCAGGGACTGCCAACGAATATTGCGAAATAAGGGCAGTTTCAGATTAGCGTTTTATACGCGCACATAAGCTCGTTTTCGAAAGCGCAAGTAGGCGCGTATAGGCACGCCTATTGGCACACGCGCAACTCTAACGAGCGTTGACGCGCTTCTAAGCTCGTATAAGACGCGAGCCTTCAGAATCCATGTTGACACTGACACAATGTCACTACCGTTTCGAGCGAATACGTCGAAATATGCACGTCTACGCGAGTCCGGTTTTTTGAAGCACGTAATGTAGCGCGCGTGTAAGCGCGTATGCTAAAACGACCGTATACGCGCAGAAAAATACGCTAATCTGAAACCGCTCTTATAGTTTGTTTTTGTTTTATTTGTTTCTCGTGTGTGTGTGGCCAACTATAGTGACGGCGTTTTTCAGACCGCCCGAAGGCCTCCGGCCTAACGACTCTCATCCTAAGACAAGAACCGGGACCGACAGCTTTACGTGCCCTCCAAAGCACGGTAGCGCTCAGATGTAAATGCCACACTTGGTCACCCATCCATGTGGCGACCTGTGCAAGCGTTGCTTAACTTAGCTGATCTTGTACGAACGACAAGCAAAGTCTCGCTATGAGCGCTACTAACATTATAGTAAACTAGATTATTTTAGCCACACATTTTCTTGTTGTCAAGGTGAAAAAGCTGTACACTCCTGATTTATATGTATTTCTGGGGTATAAGGCACTACTCAACAAATTGCGAGGGCCTTTTCGGCAGCATAGTTGTACAATTTCGTCATACAGTTTTACACAACGCAGAATGCACAGCGTTCAATTTACTGTAGAGTAAACGCAGCGCATACGCTAATCTAACACCTACTAGTGTGAAGGGGCTCTAAAACACCCCACACTATCTTTAACTTCCCTTAGTGGCGGAATCACTTGAATCTTTTAGAGGGTGGAAATGCATACACTACACCCATTGGTATATATCGGTAGTGGGCTGAAAATATACGGTAATATATAAAAAAAATTGGGCAAGAGCGAGTCGGACTCGCGCATGAAGGGTTCCGTACCATCATCTATAAAAAAATCACGTTTGTTGTATGTATACTTCAATATTTTTTAAGTTTCTACCTGTTTATTAAGATCGAGTAACAAATTGCTTAAAAATTACGTTTGTTGTATGGGATTTACTTTTTTTAAATTTATTTTTAAAGATAATATTCAAATACATATTCTGTGAAAATTTTAAGCGTCTACTTGTTACCGTTAGTAATTTTGAGCAAAAAATACGAAAAAGAACACGATTATTGTATGGAACCCCCCTTAATATTTTAATTTTTTATTTTTAGTATTTGTTGTTATAGCATACATAATTTGTGAAAATTTCAGCTTTCTAGCTATTACGGTTTATGAGATACAGCCTGGTGACAGACAGACAGACACAGACAGACAGCGGAGTCTTAGTAATAGGGTCTCGTTTTTACCTTGTAGGTACGAAACCCTAAAAATATATTATGTAATTAAATCCTTTTTTTTTAATATATATTCTATAATAAAAGCACAACAATGACTTCAGCTAAGTCCCCAAAGAATATTGCAACACTTTTATAAAAGACGAACTTTATAATTATTAATTTATTCCTAGGTCTAAAACGAACTAATTTATAATAGGGACGACGGCAACTTGTCCCAGAGGTGTTATATGTTAATTTTAGATGCGAACTTTCTTAATAAGTCGGTCCTATCGTTTAAATTATTTACTATATTTATTTACAGTAATAGAATTAAATATATTATATAAACAGAAAATAATGAATAAAAATGATGAACAATTTTGTCAATTTATGTAAAAAAATATTCTAAGTTATTTAAAAAGAGTTGTCGTGAAGCTAAGACTCTTTATTTAAAATCAAATTGATGAAATGATCTAATTTTGTTCAAAATGCAGTTTCGATCTAGTCTTAGTTTTACAAATGGTATTCTCGTAAATTAACTGGAATGGTACCGTGACTAGATTGTGAATTGAACAAGGTGTCAAACTATGTATCATCGTCGAACTATGTGTCAAATTAGACCATAATGACATTAGGTGTAGCAGAATACCAATTGCGAGTCAATTCAAAATCAAATCGCATTTTGTTCAAAATACAGTGTCTTTTACAATACGAGAATCGGCCCTCTGATACGCAACATCTGTGCTTGCATAGACGTACGTTATTTGAAAAAGCACTTAGTGCTCGATACAGGTAAGAATGATCAGGGAATACCTTCGAATAAGCTTGATAGAAAAAAGTACCTTCGTGAATCCGTCACGAACACTGCTTTATACGAATAATTAAAATATTTCTAAAAAAATAAAGATGTCCTGACTATAAAAAAATATGTAAGTTTATTAGTAGTAAAAGCCGTAAGCTATATTTGATTTCCCTGTGCATTTATTTTGAAATTGCAATACATATTTATGCTTTTAAAACTCATTAAACTGCGAAATTTATATTTCATTTTACCCGACATATCGGATGCTTTAGAGCAACCGTTAAGCATCCAAGTTGGGAGAGTTTGAGATAAAATTCGATAAAGTAGAAGTTATGTATCAAGCTCTGATCAATAATTATGTATAAAAATCTACAACACTGAGTAGCATAACTATGCTACTCACTTTTTTGATAGTTACAAAAACCTATGGATAGGCAAACAACTGCCACATGCAAAAAATATCATCACTAGTCTGGTGATGATGTTGAAAAAGAAATTCATGCTGTGTATGTACAGGTTGAACATCTGAAATTGTTGCTAAGCGCAAAACTCAAGAACGGCTTGAAATATTTAGCTTAATTACGTTAGGTAGGTACAAGGTATTAATAGATTGAAAAATTTAAATAACAGGAAACTTAGGTACCTAAACAATATAAATAGATTTTTGTGTCTATTGTATTATATATATATTTATTAAGTAACTTAATGCTTTTTTATGCACCTACCATGATTGTCTCTGCACCACCCAAAGGTTGACTGGTAGAGAATGCCAATGTCATTAAGTCCGCCTTTGTACAATAATTTATATAATTATGTGCTAGCTTTAAAATAATAAAAAAAATATTTTTCACAATCTTATTGGACCTAGTAAACGTTACTTATGGCCTAAAGATTCGTCTTTAAAATTTGTACTTTAAAGAGACACCCGACCTTTTATCCTAAAAACAAATAGCTTTCTGGAAAGCAAGTAATTACATTTCAGTTAAGCATACATATCTTTCAACACATTAAATTCCTATATTTGTCCATATAAATAAAATTACCTGTGTTTGAATTGCAAAGCAATCAATTGACAAAATGTCTATGTAAATTACCGGTACAAATCGACATAGGTACATGTCATAATATTCTTCTTCGAAACAACACGAAATATGTTACTTACATTATAAAAGGCTTCGTGTCAAACAGTTTATTACCAATTATTTTTACTTAAAGCAAATTTGCGGTCGGCGGAAAGGTAAATTATTACAGTCCTATGCAAAATAAGTTTGAAATTGTCATGAATTGCCAAGCGTCTGGAAATATTTATTTTTCTCGCTCAAATAAGTCCATTTGGCATAGCGAACATTATTTAAGTCGCGTAATAAATACAAATGTCCTCTGCTGAATTTATTTTTTCAGCTTTGCTCGAAATAATTTTTCAAGTGTAAATAGGATGTATAAATGTTTTGGTGTATTGGTAGAATAAAAGAGAGGAAAAAGATGGATTGACAATGCAGGTAGGGTAGGGTGTTAAGTGTATAGTGTTGGAAAACAAAGAAAATATTTAAAGATTTATTTTTAATATAATAAAGCTGGGAAACGATAGCCGAGTGGAGAGACCGACAGACTGCTACGCAGAGGGTCTCGAATCCACCGATTCTAAAAAAAATCTAAAAAAAAAAAAAACTAATTCGAATCCACGGCAAGCACCAATGACTTTTCGAAGTTAAGTGCGTATTAAATTGTTAATTATCGCTTGCTAAACGGTGAAGGAAAACATCGTGAGGAAACCTGCATGTTTGAGAGTTCTCCATAATGTTCTCGAGAGACATATGAAGTCTGCCAACATGCACTTGGCCAGCGTGGTGGACTATGGCCTTACCCTTCTCATAGTGAGAAGAGGCCCGTGCCCAGCAGTGGGACACTATAAAGAGGCTGATAATGATAAAAGCTGAAGAATTTGTTTGTTTGGTTGAATGCACATATCTGGAACTACTGGTTCCCTTTGGATTATTCTTTATGTGTAGCCTAGCCCATTTATTGAGAAAGGCTAGGCTATATCTTCATATAACATCGCGCTTTAATAACACAGTTATAACCGCGCGCTAAGCAAATATTATGTTAACTTGAACATATTCAACGGGTAAGCTACAAGTAGTGATGTCGACAATTCTTGCTTCACGAGAATTATTGCAGCGATCCGTTTAACACAAAAACAATTACTGTGATACGGAGTTCCTATAAATCGACAGTGATGTATTACGGGACAAGTCAATATAAGAATTGGTAGCGACTGTTCAAATGTGACTGCATGGATGTCGGCTGAAAATGCTCTATATATTTTGTATAGATACATTATATATTTTTTTCACAATTTTGCTGCTTGAAGCAATTTATCAGCCGTAAAATTAGTAAGACACTTTATTTAGAAATTTGAAGCGTATTTTTCGAACACTTATCATAATGTATTTATTATACATGCCTAAAATGCTCTCTTCACACACCGCACATTATTATGAATGTATGTGCGTAAAAGTTACAGTAACCTTTTATACTACGACGGGATGGATGGTGTAGTGGATGAAGCGGCTGCTTCGGCACTTAACACGAGTCTTTTGGGTTCAATTCCCACCCGGAACTACAGTTTGTGTTACCCAACAATTGTTGTTTCGGATCTAGGTTCTCTCTGTGTCTGTTGCCTCGTTGGTCTCGCGGCATAAACGTACGCGTGGGATTGGGAGGTCGATCCCCGGGTCGGGGTTTTTCCGATAGGAAATTCTCAGTAGCAGCACGGAGTCTGGTAATATGCCCGGTATGGCAAGAGGCTCGCCCCCTATTACGTGAGACTAAAATACATTTAGCGATAAGTGAGTGTAGCAATATACCTCTGTCTGCCTCTTCGGGGATGTAGGCGTGAGACTATGTATGTATGTCAGTGCGTGCGTCGTCTTCTACAACACAAAAACGATGATCTATTCGTCTATCCTTCAACAAAACGATTAATATGACCTAAAATTTACGCGAAGCCTAAATTCACAATTGCTTACTTTGAAAAGAGTTGTTTTTCTAAAGCTTATGATGAATGATGTCGGTTACCACTTGGACTAAAATATCTAAGAAAATTTGAACCCTATGTTTAAACGTTTAAGGTTGTATTTAGAGTAGGTAGGTAAAGTTAATTACACTCCTTAAATAAAGTATGCAGCAATCATCACCCAAGAATAATGTCCCTTTTCTTTGGTCACGCTCATTAATTTTTATAGCCTTTTCGAAATTTTCTTTATGTCGATTTGGAGCAGGACTTACTTTTATACGCAAAGTAGGTACTTATTCTTTTTATGGTTCCGTACCTTAAAGGTAAAAAACGGAACCCTATTACTAAGCCTCCGCTGTCTGTCTGTCTGTCTGTCACCAGGCTGTATCTCATAAACCGTGATAGCTAGAAAGCTAAAATTTTCAAAAATTATGTATTTCGGTTGCCGCTATAACAACAAATACAAACAAAATAATAATATATCAAGGGGGGGGTCCCATACAAAAAACGTGTTTTTTTTCGTATTTTTTGCTCAATATTACTAACTGTAACAGGTAGACGCTTTAAATTTTGACAGAATATGTAGTTGCATATTACCTTTCAAAATAAATAATTAAATTAAAAAAAGTAAATAATAAAGAACATCCCATACAACAAACGTAATTTTTAAGCAATTTGTTACTCGATCTTAATAAACGGGTAGAAACTTAAAAAAAAATTAAGTATACATACAACGAACGTGATTTTCACTTCGCACTTGCCCAATTGTTTGTAAGTTAAGTAGGTACTTCATTAATATTATTTTAAAGGTAATTAAATGTATGTAAAATAAACTGCACTGGTCCCTAGTATCACCTTGACTTTAAATTATCTGCTGTTCGACCTTGCTGTTAGAATTTCACAAGATCTGACAAATTACTAAAATAAAACTAATTTCATGTAAGTTACACGTTTCATCAATAGGCTAGTCAAATAAAAATAATAATATAACAATAGGTCATTACCGTGATCAATTTATCAGACATTTTGGTTTTTCTACTGGTCTGTAGGTAGGTAAGTTATCTTGCAACGACTTGGCTAGAAAGTCATTTTGGTTTTTCTACTGGTCTGTAGGTAGGTACGTTATCTTGCAACGACTTGGCAAGAAAGATTATTTTTTTATGGACTCACGTCTGTATCCCCGAAGGGGTAGGCAGAGGTGTAATATTACACCCACATTTCGCCATGAATTTTTAGGTCCCACGTAATAGGGGGCGAGCCTATTGCCGTACTGGGCACATTACCAGACTCCGTGCTGTTACTGAGAATTTCTTAACGGAAAAACCCAGTAGCACATTTGCCCGACCCGGGAATCGAACCCGAGACCTCACAATCCCACGAGCATATTTATGCCGCGAGACCAACGAGTCAGTCATATTGATGATATTGAAGTAGTTGCTAGTTACTATTTCAAAGTTGTTAAACTGAGGCGAGATTTAATTAGGTAATTGTCATTAAGACCTGTCAACAGGCAGGGAGGTAGCGAAAGCCTCGTGGAGATACCAACGGACTGCCAAGCAGGGGGTATCGGGTTCGAATCCGCGGCGCGCACCACTAACTTTTCGGAGTTATGTGCGTATTGAATTGTTAATCATCGCTTGCCCCGTGCCTCGGAGAGCACGTTAAGTCGTCGCTCCCGGCTGTAATAAAGATCTTTGACAATCGTTATAGGGCGTCATTACCTCTCAATAAACTGACACTAAACTAAACTATGGAATATCGCTATCTATTCGGGTTGCGGAGGTCAGACAGTCGCTCTGTAGAAAAGCTAATATTCAGCCATATCCGGCTAGACTTGTAAGCGGACCCCGGGTTGTAACTGGGATAACGCTAGGAGGATGATGGTTATTGAGACATACATACATATACTCACGCCTTTTTCCCGTCGGGGTAGGCAGAGACAACAGACCGCCACTTGCTTCTATCCTTACAAACCTCACGCGCTTCCTCTACACTCATTACTCTTTTCATACATGCTCGCTGGTTTCGGGTACTTCGGACCTTTATTATTATTGAGACCTTTATTGTTATTGAGACCTGTCTACAAATAATGTATACAAGTCGGAAAAGCTTAAATCAGTACCTTTTAAGTGCTAAACTCCACCACAGAATACAATGTTACATGTTATATGTAATCAGCGAGTGACACTCGTCGTGTGGGTCACAAAAACAGCGTTTTGATACAAGCCCATTTAATCTGTGTACCTAGTTGTAGGTATATGTAAAAATTTTAAGCTGAAATTCGGCATGTATATTCCTTGGAGAACATAGGGGTGCACAAAGAAGGGATTTCCAGTAATTACCACGGGATCGAGTTGTCACAAACTAAAAAAAATATTACCAGGTGTAGCTGTGCGTATCCTCTAGTAATATATAAAGTCGCAAAAGTTTAAGTCGGTATCTTCTAACGCCTGCAGAAAAGTATATGTACAACGGTACACGTTATATGTAATCAGCGAGTGACACTCGTCGTATGGCCATAAAAACAGCGTTTAGATACAAGCCCATTCAATTCACATTACGTCGCATGAAGACGTTTGCGCAGTGTGTACTCGCGCAAACTTACGTGTTGTGAAAGCAGAAGGCCAATTCTGGTAATTATATTTGTTCAAATTCCAATATCGATCTAGTCTCGGCGTCATAAATGGTATTCTCGTAACTTAATTGACACTTGAATGAGATCGGGACTACATCGAAAGTTGATCCAAGTGTGAACTAGTGTGAACGGTATTCTGCTAATTATTAGTAGAGCAGGTAAGGTATTTCTAGTTTTTGCACAATGATACTATCGTACATAATATAACTGAACTATGTAGGTACGTAATAGTAATTTAAGCGACATCTCCAAAGTTGTTTCAAACTTTTAAAAATAAATAATAAACTAGTTTCGCGCAAATCAAAAATTCAAAACCTTAGACCATATTACTATAAGCCCCACGCAAAATATAAAATAGACATTTTGACGTTCGTTCGTTGTGTGATGCGTGGGGTAATTTTGCGGCATAATCAAAACACCCATATTTTTATAATGTTCTATTTTCATCTAAAATTATTGAATACCTATTGAAAATAATTCACACGGTCCAAGGAACTAATATATTTACTTACCGAAATTTTATTACTTAGTTGTATATTAATTTTAATTTGGCATGGAAACGTATTGGCAACCAATAACCATTCCTATTAATGTATTTTCCCATACAATGGCAAAATTCATGTTTTGTTTTTAAGTTTTTGACATGACCTCTGAGATTAACAAGAGATTATAAATTGATTATATCGAAATTATACTGTAAGGAGATGAAGTGTAGCAGAATACCAATTGTGAGTCAATTCAAAATTAAATCGCAGTTCAGTCAAAATTCAGTGTCAGTGTCTGTTAAATACGAGAATTGGCCTTCTGATGTGGAGAATTTATGTGCAATTTCGGGTTAAGTAACGTTTGGGGGAGATACGTGTTGTTTGAGATTAAATGTTTGTTGTAAATAGGATGTTATTAGTGCTATCTAACGTAGAGCAAAACCTTTGTTCTCTTCCTACGAAATCTCTCTCTGTGAAAATTCTGCGTATCGGAGCATGAAATTGGGTGCAGTTAAAGTTAATAGAGAAGAAGCACAGTATGCAAATTTTATTAATATCTTACTTTCGACTTGTCACGAGACGATAATAAAACGTTGCTTGGGGATCGCCCCGCTCATACACCGCCCCACGTTGGGTGCCACCAATGATGTTACAAAAGTAAAAAGAAGTCGATATGTTATAGGCGTGCCAAAAGCTCCTGCTTTTGGTACGTCTATAACATATCTACTGGGACGCTAAACATAAGCCAGTTGGCAAGTCTGACATGTGTGTGTGTGAAGTCGCGAGCCGGCGTCAAAGTGAAACTGACACATTTTGTCAACCGAATATAAAATAAAATATGGAGTTATCGATGTGTGCGTTAGTGTACCGTTTCTACGGATTGATTACTACGTAGGTAACGTATCTACCTCTTCCTTGTAATATCATTGGGTGCCACTGTCGTACTTGCGACTTCGTTTAGAGTTATAAGAAAATAACACTTTAGTACAAGTGTAGTAATGTGCTATTTTGATGTATAAGTTAAATTACTGAAGAATGTCATGAGAACCTGTTTAGTAGATTTGGTGTCAAAGAGTAAGAAACTTAATTTCCCCCCAAACTTTCACATTAATAATACTTACTAGTAAGAAAGGTTAAAAGGTTAATTAAATATTTATTATCCAAACACGAAACTTGTACTTTTTGGCGTATATCGAACCTACAATATCTAACAGTGACAATATCAAGTTGATCGTATATCCATCAGACCATTCATCTACTCATAGTTTAAAAAGCACATTGTTCGTGACTGTTCGTAATAAAGCCTTTCTTTGACTTAGGAACATGAGCTTCAATTTTTCACAACTTTTGGGAATGGGCCTTTTTAGTTTTATTTACTTACAAACCCGCCTTGTATGACTTTTTTCGCGGTCAAGTTTACTTTGGTATTGAGTTATAGTGCTGGGGATTAACATAATCTGGGACTGTTGGCAGGAGAGGAAATGACTGGATAACTGTTAGTTAGTTAGTAACTAACTAACTGGGTAACTGTTAAGAGTTTGTATCTGGTGGTATTGGAATGTTATGTAAGGAATTTTACATATTTATATTATTAAGTAGCTTTTAATTACGGCTTTGTCCGTGTGTCTGTCGGTTATGTTGACTAAAGGTACCCAATGTCTCATTCCAATGCATAAGCTATACCTACTACAAACTGTCGTCAAAATCCGCTAAGTTAAAAACTTTTTAGTTAAAAGTAAAATTTTATAACCAGGCAGAACTTAAAATATATGTGACTGAAAACATATTATATATTCATCTAGACACACAACAAATTATCATACTCATCGCACGAAAATGTGTCCTGAGAGTCAAATAGGGAAACATTTTCGTTGTTTATTTCCATTTGACTGGTTAGGTAATTTAGTGATAACTGACCCTTCTTGCTACACAGCAGGTAGGGTCAGACCAGTCACGATTATAAAGAACACCAATCTTAAAAAAAAAGGTAAATATTCTGCCTTGCTGGATAAAAACGAGTTAATAAAAAAAGGAGGTAAGGAAGAAAAAACCTAAATGTTCTCCTTCTATGTCGCTACAGTACTGAGTAACCCCAATTTCTTGGGCTCAACTTGACATTGTGACCAATGGCGCGGGCAATTTATCGTCTATTCAGGGGAACAGGTACAGTTTTTAGATATTTTACATTAAAGTGTGTGTAAATGGATATTTCTTGTATGTCCTGTATGTTATCTTGAGCGAAATTATAAATTACTAGCCGTTTCCCGCGGTTTCACCCGCGTCCTGAGGGAACTACTTCGCGTACCCGAAAAAATATCTTACGGACCCCTATTTTTTCTAAAATAAAATATAGCTTATTTTACTCGCAGATAATGTAGCTTTCTAATGGTGAAAGAATTTTTAAAATCAGTCCGGTAGTTTTTGAGTTTATCCATTACAAACAAAAATACAAATTTTTCCTCTTTATAATATTAGTGTAGATGCACTATCACTGTCAAGGTAAATCATTGGCGCATGTTTTTTAGGCAGGACTGACATATTTTCATCATCGCCCTAGCATTATCCTGGTTGCATTCAAGACTTACACGCCTTGAAGCCCGAGGTACTGGTAATAAAAAAGTAAAAAATCATTTATTCATCTAGGTCACAAGGTGACGCTTATGAACGTCAATTTTTTTAAGTAAATTACTTAATGCTTCTACATTTACATTAACTGCCTCGTTCGCAAAGCAATAGGCAGAACCACGAGAAAGAACGGGCAATGAAACTCGTGGCCATTCTTTTTAATCGCCAGTGTTATGGTACATATTTTGTTTTTGTAAGGAGCTGCAACTGTTTCACAGGTCTAACCAGATATGACAGAATATCAACTTACCCATAGAGCGATTGCCGTGTGACCTCCGCAACCCAAAGGGATAGTGACATTTTATGGCTTAGACCAGTATCAGTTTATTTGAGGGTACTGACTCCCCGTAACGACTCTCAAAGATCTTCATGAGAGCCGGGACCGACGGTTTAACGTGCTCTCCGGGGCATGGGCAAGGTATGACTACCAATTAAATACGCACTTAACTTCGAAAAGTCAGTGGTGCGCGCCGTGGATTCGAACCCGATACCCTCTCCATCGCAGTCCGTTTGTAGGCTATAGCTATTTGTACTAACACTGTCAAGCTAAATCATTGGCGTATTTTTTTAGGCCGGACTGACATAATATTTATACAGACAATTACATAGAATATCCAAGCAATTTACTTGAAGGCGATTGGATGAAATTGAATTGCTGTTGCTTGATCTTACGGTTAAGATGACCGAACATATTTAACTATACACTTTAAATATTCTTCTCAAAGCCTCCACTACACTTAGTAAAGGATCCGTGATATATGACATGACAGACTCAATTTTACGCGGGCGAACTTGATGTGAAAGTGGATGAAATCTGATATTCCTCTCGTAAAATATTTACATTGGTACGACAACGCCTTTGTTGAAGTACGGTAATGTTGCTCGTACGCTGCAGTAACCCATAAATTTCACTTTTCTGATAGTGCAGCAGACCCTCTGTTTACGGCGTTTTCGTATAGAAGGTGCAGAAAAATACAAAATATGTAGCTAGGTTATTCATTCAAAAAATGCTTACTACCTTCAATAAAAATTTCAATGACAGTTAATCATAGATTTTCGTGCAGCTTATCATCAGTCAGTATGAAATTTATTAACTAGATAGACATGAAAAAAGTGCCTTTTGTTAATTATTTATCGATTTTGCGGCATCAAAATACTGGGATAATTGTCCTTGAGTGGATTCTGTCGTAATTGTCGTTTATTAATCCGATATGGTTTTTTGAAAATTAAAAAATACCGATTTTTGAACAAATATCAATAAAGCAAAAAAAAACTCGTATCACCCGAATATACTTTAAACTAACCAAAACTAAAAGTTATCGATTAATAATAAACTTATTGCGTGCTAACCAAACCAAAGTGGTTTGCCTACGGAAAGAAAAGGAAAGAAAATATGCCAGTAAATTCTTATTACCCGGCCTTGTGAAAAGGTTATGGCATTTGAAATAAAGGCAGCTACAAAAACAGGAATGTACAATTGACATAATTCGTGAACATCTTGAGTGCTTGCGGTAAACATTTTCTTTAGGATAAACTTTTATACCAACGTAATATTGTTCGAAAAGTTTTCCCTTATAGGCTTCTAGCAGACGTTAAAGATAGAAGTAATACTCATATTTTAAGGCGTAATACTACGGTTATAGCCTGAGGTTTTCATGGTTACAGACTTTTCTAAGAAGTAACTCTCATATACCAAACAGAGGCCGCCATGTAATTGACTGCGTTTCACATAATTAAGAGTATTAAACTTGCTGTATACCTCAGTGTTAGAAAAGAAACGTTCAAAGAAAATAATATACAGTTATAGATAACAATAAAATAAAATAAAATTGTAAAATCCGTGGTCCAGTGGATAGCGTATGCGACCGCTAATCGGAGTTCTCGGGTTCGCTTCCCGGGTTGGGCAAAAAGTGTTACTGGGTTTTTCCGAATTCTCGGTAGCAGCCCGGAGTCTGGTGATGTGCCCGGTAACGGCAATAGGCTCACTCCCTATTAGGTGGGACCTAAAAATCATGGCGAAGTGTGGGTGTAATATTACACCTCTGCCTACCCTTTTGGGGATTCAGGTGTGAGTCTATCAAAAAATATATATCTACATATATATCATACAAACACGATACGTTCATTATAAGCAGGTCCTTTTGCCCTGAATTTTCAACCGTTTCATGCAGCTGTGATTACTGAAAGACCGTACGATTATAATATCTTATGTATTCGAGTCACATAAATTTAAATTCATTAATATGCCACATAATATTTCCAGAGCGTTTTGTTAAAAATACTTTAAATCTTTCGCGATTTGTACACAAGCATAAATGTGTGTTGAGGGGCTAGATTTATCCTATAAGGGCAACATGCGTAATCCATTCCAAAACGTCACATAAATTGGGAAGTATTTGACCATTATTTTAAACAAGACTGTAAAAATAGCAGGAAAGAACAGAACGAAAATTTTTCCTACTCAGCAACAATAACTAAGCCTTCAGGCACCTTTTCTTTGAATGTTTTCTGATTCATTGTACCTTTGAGGGTAAAAAAGTGTTGTACGGAATATCAATGACTTGTTTAGTTAACTGTGAGAGTAATTTTGTTTAACAAGCTACTAGCTTCAGTTATATCTTGTTTTCTTGATCGAGTGAACGGTTTCTTTTGTGTTTTTGCTGTCTATTTTTCTGCGATACCTATGCGGGTGCATAGGGTTCCCACCAAGAACTTAGGGTCCCAAGCCAACCTCACCTGCAAGTGTTGCACCTGTCGATCAATGGACGAGGCTCTGGCAAACAAAATATCCCGATAAGCGGCAATAGGCTCGCCACCTATTACCTGGGATCAAAACACTGGCGAAAAGTGGATGTTTAATATGCCTCTGCCTACCCCTTCGGGGAAACAGGCGTGAATCTATGTATGTATGTATGTATGTGTATGTATGTATTTTTCTGCGATGTAGATGTTATCGTGAGGAAACCTGTATGTCCGAGAGTTATCCATAATGATCTCGAAAGACATTTGAAGTCTGCCAACCCGCACTTGGGCAGCGTGGTGGACTATGACCTTACCCTTCTCATAGTGAGAAGAGGCCCGTGCGCAGCAGTGGGACAGTTTATAAAGGGCCGATGATGATGATGAGATGTTATTGGATGGGTGCCTTAAAATTCTAAATATTTGAAGGTTTCTAAGAGAGATGGTGTATTATTTCGGCGATTGTAAAGTTTGACGTATGATGTTACCCGGACTCACTAAAATGAAATTAGTTTATTGCTGGCTTGTGTGAACAAACTGGTAAAATCCTGATAAAATGAAACACTGGCACTTATGTAAAAAAAAACTATCAAAATTGATCCATGTGTAAAAATACGAAGGTGAAACATACCTATAAAAATACTCAAATTTAAAACTTGCTCCTTTTTGAAGACGGTTAATAAATTTGTAGCTGAAGTTTTTCCAATTTCATACAAATGCGACGGCTGTCGGTATTGAACAAATTGTATTGCCCTGGTCACGTCTGTTTGACGCCAAGGTAAATATCCGTGAAATTGTGCTCCTCAGACAGAAATATCGTTGTTCTACAATACAATATGTTTTACAAAAGCATTGGAAATTTTTATATTGCAGATGGATTTTGACAGCGATATTTGTATTCCTTATTATCTTATTATAACTTAATATATTTTTATCTGTTTGTTTGTGTTTCGGTTTGTCCGAGGTTATCTTTAGAATGGCTGAACCTATTTTATTGGGGACCGACAACTTGACCATATCATCATAATAATCGCGACAGTCTATTTTGCGAAGCCGAAGAAAGTCGTAGCATACCTAAGCACGTCGTAGCATCCCTGAGCGTGCTACGACACATACAATTTAAAACAATATATTTCCTTAATTTTTATTGAACGCAGTATGCGCTGTACAGAAAATTTCTACCCATTATTACCCCATGAATGTACCGTTCAAACCAATGATCTCTTCAGTTCTTAGAAGGGCTTTGTATACGAACTGGCGCAGTGGGAGGCTGCGGAGACCGTGTGAATGGCTTGTGTGTAAACAGCCGTAAAGAATTGCTAAGTGCGCCCGCTTAAGGCACAGCTAAATGTACTGCAGTTTTTGAAGACTCTGATCTAAAATTTGTATGGTTATGAATTATAAATAAATAAACAGAATGGCTTGAATTATGTAATCTAAATTGACTTAAAGGACGTAAAGCCTTGTTGATTTCAGCATGAATGGGCAGGTTCAACTGTGGAAATACTATCTCACAGAAAATCGACGTAAAGTATCAATATTGATGCGTTTCGTTCGGTGAATGAGATTGCAGGAGGCCCTTCTCCCTCATCCTACTTCTCCCCCCATCCCTTTTCATAACCTAAATGGTGGCAACGCACTTCTGACTCCTCTGGTGTTGCTTGTGTCCATGGACGACGGTAACTGCATACAAAGTGTCATTGGGGTAGTGGCCCTTTTCAGTTTTATTTCCTGGTTGTCGCTTGTAGGAAAATGATCGGAGTAGATGGTATCTTTGCGTAGGGATGGACAACTTGACATCAAACCATATACCAACCTGTCAGGCCAGCGTGGTATACTAAGTAGACCAAATCCTCCTGATTGCCTCTCAATAGTCACAATGTTGTTGTGACGATAACAAAATTAAGAGAGGTCCAACATTGAACTAAAAAAGGGCTGCTGATGATGTGATTTAAAAACTAATGTGAGTGGACTATAGGACCTCTAGTTTAAAGCTATAAGTTGTATGTATCTTTTCGGTATCTTGCGTGGGGCAAAATAAATGCATGCGTTTCTTTTCTTTTCTTCCTATGTTAATGCTTCCAATCTACTCATTGTTTCATTGTTTTAAGTCTTTCGAATAAGTCGACCAAACGTAAGTCTTAGCTTAGTGTCAACGTGACCTCTTCGCCATAACTCTGAGTGATGTCCTGCCCGACTTAGTTTTATATAGCAACCGGTACTTTAAAGACTATAAATCGACGAATGACAATGGTCAAGGCCCTATGGAGAACGATAAGTTGTTTAATAACGTTACTAATAGTACTAGTTTCAGAATATGATTGTGAGACGTGAGAAATATGGTTTGGTTTATAAGACCTATCGAGGAATTTTGTTCTTGTAATAAATATAAGATATATAAAAAATATTAGATATAAACTGTGTTTAAAACTTTAAGAATGACAAGAAGACGCCCGTAACTACGCCAGTGCCATTAATTTTAATTTAACCATGCTTCTGCCGGATCTAGTGGGAATTTCGGGAAATCCCTTCTTAGTGCACCCCTACGGTCGCCAAGGAACATACATGCTAAATTTCAACTTCTTGCGCCTAATATTTCCGGCTGCAGCTTGCAAGGAGCAAGCTATCAGTCATTCATTAAAGCAAGGAGTTTATATATACAAATTGGTTCAAAAAGTCCCGTAACCATTAAAACTTTGCCGAGGTTTTTGGAAGAAGCATTTTATTTGTGGGTACGAACGATTCCCACACAAAAAAATCACTTTGTGATGTCGACAAATTGTTGCATCATTTTTATTATTTTTTTATAAAAGACAACTCTCGCACAAGGAATAAATCATGTGTCGCGGGGGACTTTACAAACATACAACTAACGGGCACAATGAAAACCCAGACTCGAAACAACAATTTATGGATTACACAAAGTGTTATCTCGTGTGGGAATTGCAACCAAGACAGTCGGCGCAGTGTCAAGCGGCGAGGCGGCCGCTTAAACCACTACACCAACCGTGCTGTCAGTATGGCATTCTTCGAGAGCCACCGCGGTATACACTTTCGCCAGACCTTTCTAGTAAGAAGAATCTCAATCCCAACATTGAGATAGTCTATTAATGCTTCAGATATTAATACAAGTATCTGTGGAAGTGGAATAATAACAATCCTTTAATCAACCGCAGGCTCAACAAACTATGTTTCAAATTACTAAATTATTTTACAAATAACCTTGTAATTGCTTAAAAGGAAACAGCTATAATTAAAAAAGTTACAGCATAATATAATTATTTACCAATTTTCTTAAGAAATATCTGCAAAAATCTGCCAACATAAAATTTTATTTTAGCGAAGGTTTTCTGAGTAAAGTACATTGTTAGCCTCTCCAGTGAAATCCTTAAGGAGTTAAAAGCCCTCAAATATCAGGCCCTCGACAATTTCTTACAATATTATACTTCTTATTCCTATTAACCTTCAAAATATGAGCAGTTGTTTATATAAGTCGTATTTAAGACCAAAATGGCGAAGAGTCGAGGTATTTTTATAGGATTTTGTTGCTGTGTTAGTACTGCTTCCATTTATCACTTTCTTTGCTATATACCTATTGTAATTCTTAAAAATACTAGAATTTATTCACATTTTTATTGCTAGATTCAGAATATGCATGTTTTGTAACAAACTTTGAACCTATGGGGAATAAAATTAATAATCCTTCTTAGTGGGTGTGTACATTATAAAAAGAAATCATTTGCAGAATTTTTGAGTATCAACAATGAATTAAGATGCAAGATGGGGAGATGCTGACGCTCTATCACGACATGGCCAGTTGTAACCTTCTTCTGGTTTTAAGTTTCTAAGCCATATTTCTATGTAGATAGCAAGAGGCAGTTTACAGATTAAAAGTCGCTCAAAAATCTATGTTTTGTATCCGTATGATTGCCCGAGTTCCCAATGTTGGCATTCGGAACCGCACAAAGGTGCTCGATGTGGGACCTCAATAATCCTAAAATGGGCTTGGGCATCTGGCGAAGAGTAGTGACGACAAGTGGGATAGAGCCGTAACAAAATGGCGGCAAGAATTAGTGTCGGTCAACCCGTAAAATGTGCTGATTATATTATTGTGATCGCCGGCCGTATCTGGACTAGAGTAGCACAAGATAGATTATAATTAACCACATATAACATTCTACCACATATACACAACACCATCTAGTCCCAAATTAAGTAGAGCTTGTACTATGGGATACTATGAATAAACATACATTTAGATATACAGGGTGTCACAAGACCCATCACTAAGCCCAAGTCTTGTAGTGGAAATCATGCCAAGTCATACTAACCAAAGATAATACCTGGGCAACGCATTTTTAAACCGCAATTAAAAGCGCGCGCGTGTAATGCTGGAAAAACTTACTAATCCATGAGGTCATATCCATCTATAGAACATATTGGTGGGGTAAATGCATCAATTTTGTACCCAATTAGAAAAATTCTATACTAACATTGAGCCTCAATATCTCCTGAACCAGTAATTTCCCAAGTTTTTTTTTTTTTTAATAATAATATTCTACCACATTCACACAACACCATCTAGTCCCAAACTAAGCAGAGCTTGTACTATGGCTACTAGACAATGGATAAACATACATATATACTTGTTTTTTGTAAATACATACATATTATACATAGAAACACCCAGACCAAGACAAACATCCATGTTCACGCACACAAATGTTTGACTTAAGTATGGTGCCGAAGTAAAAAATGTTCGTAGTGATTGGTACAACATGGGATTTCAGTTTTCGTAAAGGTTCTTTTTACAACCTGTATATTATAGGTAGGTACATAGAAACACCCAGATCTAGACATACATCCGTGTTCATTGTTCACGCACAAAAATGTTTCACTTGAGCAGAAATCAAACGGGTCCATCCACACCCAGACATAGCTAGCGGTAGACGATAATTTAAGTGTCGCTTGCACCGCCAAACTTTGTAGGTTTCATGCATATAGTTTGCAGAGTCTGAGTGGTGTTTGGGTATTACGAATATGGCCTTGTACGGGGCCAAATTGTTTACGGAATTTATATATCTAAATAAGAACTCAAATTACGGTAGTAGTGAATAGGGTGTGTAAGCGACTGCTACGCCGAAGGTCGTGGGTTCGATTCCCGCTTTAGTCAAATATTTGTGTGCATGAACATGGATGTTTGTCTTGGTCTGGGTGTTATGTATAATATGTATGTATTTACAAAAAAAAGGTACATATGTACGTTTATCCATTATCTAGTACCCATAGTACAAGCTCTGCTTAGTTCGGGACTAGACGGTGTTGTGTGAATGTGGTAGAATATTATTATTATATATTATTATTTGGCGTTTGCAAAATTTTGGCTATGAGTGCCAGTAATATGACACTCAACTTGGACATAAAATTACGCCCATATTGCTTTGTTAATTTGGCGTCATAAGCGTCACATTCTGTCATTAGTGAATTAATTCTTAGCTTTTATGTAAATGCTGGCAAAGGTGCGTTATTTTTTTATTTAAAAAATAAACTTCGAAAGTCCAAACACCGAATCTGCCTAACTTAATTGGACGCTTCACGAAAATATCCAAGTAATGTCCGGATATATACCGACTAAAACCATAAAACGAGGCATTTTCAAGTGTCCATTAAATAGAATGGCCGGCAAAACGTACCTTAGAACAGTTTTCATGCCTTCAACCATTTGCAAACTAGCCATTAAGAATTCTAGGTGAGCGGTATTCCCCTTAAGCGCTCGTTCGCTCGTTTTCGCCTCTTTATTTCAACAGCGTGGAGTGGACGCGAGGCTGCCTCTACCGTTTATACTGTCTAGTTTTATGCCTATCTCGCGTACGTCTTAGTATGCAGATATGATGTGACTTACTTTTGAGTTTTGGTCTGCTTAGAAGGTAAAAAATGTAGATGATGATGCTCAGCTGTTTTCGTCGATAAAACCTACAATTGAGTTATACTAAGTACTTATTTCAGTGTAAGTCGTGCTTTCTAAAATGTATCCCAACTAGATCGATATTTTTTATTTATTTTTATTTATAGTCTCACGGCTGTATCCCCGAAGGGGTAGGCTGGGGTGTAAATATTACACCCACACTTCGCCATGATCGATTTATAGCCCCTTAAACACACTACATACTAAATTCATGAAAATCGTTTGAGGTGTTTCTGAGATTGATCGCCGGAACCGAATAGTGGGTCTGTGTCTTAGTGTAACTGATTAACATCACAGTGAAACTTTAATTGCAGATAAAACAGGAACACATAAAAAAACAATAACATATTAAATATTGAAAAGAACAAGTAAGCTGCGATTATGGTATTCCAGTGATAAACTGTTATAAAAACGTGTCATGAAGATACTCATATGATTATACAACGGCACGGCTAGCTTACCGTACAAAGGTTAAACCGCAGTAAGACCGTGCCGTGAACAAGAGCTCTGACGATAGATAACTACGGCCTCGTCAGCCTACCTACTAAACCTTCCACAGCAGTTATTACTTCTTTCGAACGCCTGGTATTGCCAGTTACACTGAATTTTCCCCGAACGTGGGGTAATTCTTCCGCCGTTTGTACCTCCAGGCACGTTTTGCTGGTAATTTATCGCTTAAAATAATACTTTATCCAACTAATAAGTTGGTAATTGTGAAAATCAAATAATCTATTCGTGTCGAACACCTGTGTTAAGCCCAGTTTGGTAATTTGTTGTATTGATTCGGATAGTTTGTATTGAGTTTTGTAGTTCACATCTAATTGATTGGTTCGGAAACTGTTTTAGTTAGTAAACGCAATTTTGTACCAAGCAAATGTTGTAGTTTTGCAGTGATGTTTACAAATATATACTTTTTTCTATCACAAAAGAGAAATGTTGGTATTTCAGCTAGTTTTAAAAATAGGACTGTGAGTGTGACCCGTAACATACATATTCGTATATTGTCCCTCTTACCTATTCCAACAAAGATAAGTGTTAAATGGATGCTGTTTGCCTAGTATTTCCTAAGTTTAGCGCGTCCAACCAAGCAACCAAATAAATGTCAGCTTTATTATAGTATTATTATAGTACCTATAGATCTAAAATCGAACTAAACGCGCCATACATAGAAAAGTTGTTCACCGCTGTAATACCGTCCAAAAAACGCCCCCAAAAACGTATTTTAGAATCTCAAAACTTTCTCTAATAAAAAACCTTAAACAGGAACATTCTGGAAAACTTAATATAATTCTATAGCCCATATTAAAAGCATGATCCCATACCAATATCGTATTATCTTGTGCCCATCCCTCAGCTTAACAACACCGTTAACTAGCGCTAAGAATAATCCGCCTAAGATATATGGCCTTTATTTGCTGGTCTCATAATTTTCCTGTCGAGCTTTATTGGATTCTTTGGGCAGGCGATCGGGCGATTATAATTTTGGCGGGCATGAAATTGCTTTGGTTTTGCAGCTGGATTTCAATTCAAGACTTATTGAAATCTATGTGATATTTATTGGCGGTTATATTTTGAGTTACTTTTGTCTTCGCATATTGAAAAGATGCCCGTGCCCAGCAGTAAACATGACAGGATATAAACAGGGCTGAGAATTATGATGACATATTCTTTTAAGGGCATGCTATAAATTTATTGAGGTAGTAATAGCTTAGTGGAGATACCAACAAACAGATGTGTACCAACAGACAGTGAAGACGTGAGGTGGTGGAGGAACAGGCGAATCAGCCACACAGCGCGCATCCATAGGTTTAGAAGTTATGCGCGTATTTATGTCGAGTATCGCTTGCCCCGCGCCAAAGAGCTCAGATATTTACGTAGAGGCGCATTTCCTATGGGCGCTCTGAATGCAAACTTTCTGTACCCAAATTACCGCTTGGCGGCGTGGCAGTCGCGCTGTGACAGCTGTCTCTACGAGAGCAAGAGAGACAAACATTCCACCTGTGTATCTTAACTACGAGAGCAAGAGAGACGGAGAAAGACGCCAGCGCCGCCAACGGCGCCAACTACGAACTAAACTGGAGACAGTACCCACTTGGAATTGGCGCACGAAATCCTTAAAAACTGCGCTTCTATGTAAATCTGTATTCATTGCCCGCGCCTCGAAGAGCACGTTAAGCCGTCGATCCCGCCTGTCATGAAGAGCTCTCATCTATATAAACATCTATATAAACAAGGTTATAATACCAAAGATAATGTCTTTATTTTTTCTAATCCTGCAGGTGGAGCACGGCAATAAAATAACGATTTGATATGCCAAAACGAGATGTTGTAAATTCTAGCGAGCTTGAACTGCGTAAAAATATCTCAACAGCAATATATCCGTTATGAGGAAAAAAGGCGTATCTTTGCCATATCAAACATCAGAAAGGTATGACATCAGGCAGAAATGAAACAGAGAACTACCCTATAACATATTACTACTAAACATTCAGACAATGTTTAATATCGTGAAGAAGGCCAGGCCCGTATCAGGTTGGAAAGAGGTGCATAAAATCTCATTGTTCTCCGATTAAGGGTGCAATAAATATTTTTATAGAGATTCGTGGGTGCATTTTATGTGCTATTGTTGGCTGATATAAAGTATGTTTATGGTTTTCCTCGTTATATTGTTGCTTAATTGAATACTTCAGGTTTATGTAACGAGGTAAAGGGTTTATTACTGTAATTGATATGACTCTTGAACTGAGGTTGAATAAGATTGGAGGAAAATGTGATGCTCTTTATATTACATCTGTTTTATATAAGTAACTGTTAGTCAAATAATAAGGCCTTATTATTTGAGTAACAGTTATATAAGTAATCGATTTCATATAAGTGTTGTACACAACGCACTGCCGAGACGATGGTCTCGGGTTTGACCCTCAGTTACCTCGGGCACACACCTTGTCGAAGTTATGTGTGTATAAAATACTAATTATCACTCGCTTAATAATGTGCTCGGTATATGGCAATAAGCTCGCCCCATAATAAATTGGGACCGAAACCGAAAAAGTTATAATATGCTATTATAACTTTTACTTATAATAAGCGTATTACCTAACAGATGACTTGGGTCACTGTATTTACTGTGTCAGTATAGTTATGCTATCCATAACGACAGTATTTTTTCGAGATTTAAGTTGTATTATTGAAGAAAAGCCGCGGCAGGACAAGGATAAAAATTTAAGATAAAAGATTTCATATGAAAGTCTGATAAATAACACATTAAAACAACATAGACATTTGTTGTATATGGTAATAGGCTCGCCCCATACTAAATTGGGACCGGAACCGAAAAATTTATAATATGCTCTTATAACTTTTACTTATAATAAGCGTATTATTTAACAGATGTGTTGGGTCACTGTATTTACTGTGTCAGTATAGTTATGCTATCCGTAACGACAGTATTTTTTCGAGATTTAAGTTGTATTATTGAAGAATTTAAAAATATATTATAGAAGATTTCAAATCAAAGTCTGATAAATAACAAATCAAAACAACATAGACATTTGTTGTTTTGGTGTGTTATACATGTCTTAAAAATAAAATAAAGTACAGAAAAAATTTAAACGAATTGCTAAACAACAAATTCATATTCACATGTATAATATATATCTAAGTCGTAAAGATAACAGAATAACTGACATTCTACTCTACATAAAAGAAATACCTCCAACATTTTATAAAAGTCTAATGATACCATTTTCCTAGACAAGTTAATGCACCTTTTTTCAAGCACCTTTCCTAATCCGGCTCTATCTCCTGCAAAGCTGTGGGACAGGCCACTTTTTGCCCCCAATTCCCGTGGTGACGTTTGATAAATGATATACGCCTACGCACAGTGACTCGTGCATATTTTTACATTCTCTTTCACAAGTATGATTTAACTGTATAGAGATTTATTGCGGTCCGCAGGGATTGAAATATTTTCAAACTTCGGACAATAGTATGGGACGCGTTTTGATTTGATTGATAGCGCGGTGTTTTGAAGTAAAGTTATGTCCAAACTAAACCTGGATGTCGCCCGTTTTTCAGCTATGGCTAGATTTAAAATAAGGGCCTTTTCAATAATAGTCCTTTTTCGCCCCATAGGAGTGTAAATTAAAATACTTCATTAGTGAGTGCCTCTGTCATTAAACGTCATCGCTGTTCTAACTAAATTAAAGCTTTTAACTTCAGTTGCATAGTTTCTGCGAGGATATGTCAGTAAAGACAAGTCATTTTATAGGTACCTGCTTACTATACGGGGTGAAAAAAAGCACTTAACGGAAACTGAAATCCCATAATATATTGTAACAATAATTACAAACATTTTTTACTTCGGCACCGTACCAGGGAAATTACTGGTTCAGGAGATATTGAGGCTCAAAGTATACTATAATTATTTTTTAGGTATGTACACATCGATGCAATTATCCCCCCAATTTGTTCTATAGAGTCCTATGCACCCATGGATAAGTAGGTATTGCGGGAATTGCACGCGCGCACTTTTATTTGCAGTTAAAAAATGTGTCTACTTAAAAAAACTTCCTTTCTGCGGTATCATTTTTGCTTAGTATGACTTGGCATGATAGACTTCGGCTTGGTTATAGGTCTTGTGATTGGTGTGGATTTCCGTTCCATAAAGTAACATGAAAATGCTTCGGTCAAATTGTATTAGGTAGTATTGTTGTATGGATAGTAATAATTATAATAATTAAATGTTATGTCAGAATTGCTTCCATATTTTGTTAGTTACAGTGTTCTTAACCTAATGACCTATTCATAAACTTTTAAATTGTAAAAACGTGATAATCCATAAGCTTTAGTCGTAGACGCACTCATGCAAGTACGAACACACACACAAGCACACGCATTTTATAAGATTACATTATATTTTCGCAAGGGGCGTAATTGGGCAGACTCTTAAATGCGTTATAGGATTATCCAACAGACGAAGATGGCATACTAATCCATGAACGGTAATCAGTTTAACGCTAATCTTGCTAGAGAATTATATATGAGCGACGACATAAGCAGTTAATTTGTAGATATTCTGACGGAATCTTGAATTAAGCCGTTTCATATAGCTTGTTAGGTAACTTTGTAATGTAGAGACTAATTTTGTGATTTTGTAAGAACTGAAATGGGACTTGACTTCGATTTTTTTTTCAATAAATATTTATAGTGATGTCAATCGGTTTATAAACTGGAAAAATATGCGCAGACTTCCATAAAGGAAAAGAGATCGCATTCTGCACTCTAAAAACTTTGCAAACTTCCTCTGTTTCCCGTTGGTGAGGTACGTAAAATTTATCTTGGCAATGTAACTCGTAAACAACCACGTAAACCATGTCTTGAGACGATGCACCAGATTTTAGAAATTTACTTCAACCTTATGGCGTATAAGGCCTCCCTCACATTGGCTATGCGCGGCATTACTTTATAGCGAAATTTTCATGTATGCCCTTGCTGATTTCAGCATGAATGGGTCGGCTCGACCGGGGAAGTACTACCCTCTCACAGAAAATGGACGTAAAGTAACAGTACTTAAACTGTTGCGTTTCGTTCGGTGAGTGAGAGTGCCGGAGGCCTTATCCCCTATTCCTTCTTCCTCATCCCACTCCTCAGCCTATCCATTTTCCCAACCCCAAAAGGGTGGCAACGCACTTGTGACTCCTGTTGTGTTGCTTGTGTCCATGGGTGGCGGTAATTGCTTACCATCAGGCGAACCGTCTGCTCGTTTCGCGCCTATTACTATAAAAAAAAATTATATGCGACATTCATAGTGATGAAGAAATGGCCGGCTTCAAATAAAATAATTATACTGTCTTAAAAAACGATCTTAATTTAAGAATGGAATTATGTGTCTACTAATTTACAAACAGTTTAAACAAAACATAATTAAAATAAATGTTAGAATATAAATGAGGTATCTGTTTACACAAATTTCCATTTGGCTAGATAAACACAATTCAAGTTTATGTACAATTTATTTTAACGACTGGCTCATTTAAATGACGTTGTATGTGAATTATGGATACTAATAAATATTTCATATGAGCCGTAATATAAGAGAGATTTTAAATAGAAATTACATTGTGCGCGGGAAGAAAAATATTTATAAGTTTTCTGAATATCTTTTAGTACCTATCTACGGCTTATAATTTACCTAAGGAATTCGTTACTTAAACGGTATCACATCTGAAAATGAATGAAAATGAAGTCTTGATATAATATGCATTTTACATTAAAAAGGCTACATACATACATAGTCTCAGGCCTATAATCCCGAAGAGGTAGGCAGAGGTATATTGCTACACCCACTTTTCGCCAGATTTATTTTAGTACCACGTAATTGGGGGCGAGCCTATTGCCGTACCGGGCATATTAGCAGACTCCGTGCTGCTATTTAGAATTGCCTAACTGAAAAACCCAATAACACTTTGCCCGACCCGGGAATCGAACCCGAGACTTCCCAATCCCACGCGCACATTTATGCCGCGAGACCAACGAGGCAGTCAAAAGTTGTAAAAATGCTAATAGCAAGATTTACCACGCTCATACCTACATCAGAACGGCACATAGGTCACCTTTTTCCCCCATAACCGAGCCCACGCGACACCACGGCTAGTACCCAGTTTACTATCTATACTTTTTAATATTATAAACCTGAAGAGTTGCTAATCTCAGGCACTGCTGGTCCGATTTGAATAATTATTTTTGTGTTGTATAGAAAAAGATAGAAAGAAAGAAAACATTTATTAGACACACCAATAAAAACACAGCAAAGTTTGACATTAAAAACAAAACCAAAATATTAAAAAATACAAACAAAGAAAAAAAAAGTATAGCAAATTTATCGAGGAAGGCTATAGGCTATATAACATCACGCTATGAGTCACGGGAGCGGAGCAGTAGCCCTAAATAACGAGGGTGCAACTGCGGTCTCTTCTAGTAAATAAATAAATGCCGTTATACAAATAAATTGTCCGTGTGGTGACCGATTAAGAATACGGAATGTCAGCACCCCATATCATCCCATGGATGTCGTAAGAGATGACAGAGGGAGCATATTATGCAGAGAACAACACTGTAAAAGAAGAAAAACTTGATACAAACCAACCGGTTTGGCCAGCGTGGTATAGTAGAACTAATTTCACCCATGACACGAGAGACTAATCTAATTAAGGCGCTTCCGTGTCGCCGAGCACGTTAAGCCTTTAGCCTTGGTTGTCATGAACGTTCACGACATCGTAAATACATGGAGATGTGAATAACTAAATGCCTACTATTATTTTTGGTAATGGGTACATACTTTGAAATTGTTAATAATTATTAGTCTAACATTTAACTGTCGTTTTAGTGACAGTGCCGGTTGTATGCCTTTTTAAGGTCAGAAGAACCAGTTCACATCAACGTTTTTATTCTTGTTCATCATTAGCCCTTTATCATTTCGTTCACTGCTGGAAACAGACTTTTTCTCATTAATTAGAAATGCTGACCTATAGTCCACTACGCAGGCCAAGTCCAGTTTGGTAGAATTCACATGTCTTGGAGGACATTATGGATACTCTCGCATCTTGGGTTTGAATCCAAGACCCCTGCATAGCAGTCCCTTGGTACAGTCCACTAGGCTATCGCTGCTTCTACCTCATTGTTTTTTTAGGTATGTTTCCATAATACTATATCTTAACATCGAGGGGATCATTCACTTTAAACAGTATTTCGTGATGTACCAGATTTATCCGAATGTAAAATACATCCGTAGAGCCTGAAGAAGTCTCAAAAGGATGATAATAATATCTCCAAAGAAAGTTATACTAGAAAGAGAACAAATAATATGGAGGAGGGATAAGTCTGATGGATATTTTTACTGCCTGGGGAAAAATATGAAATATTGATCAATCCAGATAAATATTTCATTACAACCTTTTGACAAAACCAATATGACAAATTCTGCCAGTCATCTTCCACTAAACCCAAGAGTAACCTTGTTTTTTTTTAAAGAAAACTCCCGCACTAGGACTAAATCCTGTGTCGCGGGGGACTTTAAAAAACATACAACGAACGGACACAATGAACACTCAGACCCGAAACAACAATTTATGAATCACACAAAGTGTTGTCTCATGTGGGAATCAATCCCACAACACTCGGCGCAGCGTCAAGCGGCGAGGCGACCGCTTAAACTACTACACGAACCGTGCAGTCAAAACCTTATTCGCAATTTCTGCCATGAAACTCTAACCAAAAGCCACAATAAGGTCCGTTTCAAATAACACTAAGTTGCTAGGTCTTTCAATACTAAAACACCCAATATAGATAATATAACCAATACCAGACGCGGCAGAACATCAGGCGACACTTAATGAACACGTTGACATCATCCAGGCATCTTCAATACAAACGTTACTTAGGAACAGAATGTTGACCTAGTTCCACCGGTCTAGACGATCTGACGCGCCCACCGTAACCTACACGTGCATTCAGAAGGAAAATATGATAATTTCTATATTTAAAACTTTTTAGTTAGTGACTGATGTATAGACAAAGGACAGCCCAAGTTACTGGATATAAGAAGCTGACATGTATTTGTGAAGTGTAGGGAATCATTACGAAAATTTTGATAAATAATTCCCTAAGAAGGCGAATAAGGGCAGGTGTTTGTTCGTTGTTCGGACCCAGCAACGGCCAAAAGTTGCTAATACCTATAGTATAATATTTTACCATTTACAAACAACACCATCTTGTTTCCAGAAATTGCACTACGGCTACAAATATCCATGTCCACGCACACAAATGTTTGACTTGAGAGGGAATCGAACTTGCGGCTTTCGGCGTAGCAGTCGGTAACACTTCCGCTGCCTGGTTGTCAAAATAATTTTTGCTTGATCATCAATTTTATTACAGCTTCTTTCGAGTTTAGTGCAGTCCGAATTTGAAGCATTTATAATATGTAAAATCCACGCTCGATCTTTTGATTAAATTGATATAATTACACACGTTCTGAGGTAATATATAGAAAAATAAAGCCAAATTGAGGACCTCCTCGTTTTTAAAGACGGTTTAGTAAGAAAACTGCCATTATGAGTCAGTTTAGTTTATCTTCAAGCGTATGTATGTGGCACAATAAGTTCCTAAGTTTAAAAGATAAGATAATTATTTGCTCCTTTTCACGTTCATTGTCCAATAACAGAGACTATAGCAAAAGCAATTGTTATGAGTCATAATGTGACCCATGGGATAGGGCATGGACAGCCTATAGACCCATAAGCCCAGTCTCGTAGCACAGAACAAAGTCATATCTTTCTTAACCAACACATCGCTCCCTAAACCTCATACTTATTTGAATAAGTGAGCTATGAAGTTTATAGTTTCGATTACATGTGATTGACTGTTACGGTTTCTATCCCCTTCAATAGACCTGTGTCTACATATATTCCAGGTTAAAAAAAATATGAAAAAAAACATGTTAAACGAAACGAATATACGAAGCAATTTGAATACAAAACGAGCTTTCACGGAGTTATGCTCCGAAATTTTGTCTAACTCTTTCATTGGGTGTGCACCTATGTGATGCCAGGGCATGCTACTAGTTTACATATAATAGCCAATAGCTACACATTTATGCACTAATTATTGACACTTTTACAAAATCTAATCGCTACGTGCGATACGTGCAATAATAACGTTCGTCAATTGAAAGTTGATGAGATTTTTCAAGTTGAATGCTTTCGGCCTCGCGAGTGCCGAACTGTGAACGTGGTAAATCATCGAATCGATCCGGGATTCTCCTTCGCTTGAATATTTCACGTTTCATCAATTGATAGACACGGGTATTCATATTTTGCAATTTGGGTATTCGTTTTTATATGGGGTATGCGTATTTTGAATACTTGGTTAAATATGACATGGGAACATGATGGGCGGAGAAAAATTTCAGAAGAGAACCAATTGTTGATTCTGTGGTGGTTTGTATTTTTGATGGGGACGGTTATGATTTGCTGGCTTACGTAGCTTCGGCTTCAGCAAGGTACTTTAAAAATTTCTTCTGAAAATTTTAGAAGCACGTTAGACCGAGACTAATGTCCAAATTGGCCAGAATTAAAGTACATATCATCATCATCTTTGTCAGCCTTGTCTATAAACGTTCGCTCTGCTAGGAACGAGCTTATCTCACCAAGTAATATCTATAATGGAAGTGGTGCCTACCTGTCCTTGTCATCAAAGAAAAACACACCGAACATTAGAATCAAGGTCTTGATATTTCTACCATAATTCCCATTTCCTTTTTTGTGGTTATACTATATAGTTTCGTTCACCCTTCATTTACGAGCTCCAATCAAGTCAAGTACGCAACCAAATCGTGTCCCGCAGTTGTTCTAGTTTAACGACAACTTTTATTACCCGCGTGTTTTCGAAACGTCTGTACCCTAATGAGGCCATTAGAATTAGGGTTTATAAATTTGCCTTTTAAATGGCCCGTTAAAGTCAACTAATATCTTTAATGAACGAATTGGATTACTGCTTAAATATTGATGCTCCAAAATGCTACAATTTCTACTGGGTTATTCTAATTAGCCTTTTCAGTCATGAAACTACTTGAGACATCAAGTAGTTTCCTGGACTAGCACAAACTTAGGGCAGTGGTGGTGCGAATAATAACTAACGCAAGTTACTAGAAAATAACTAGTACTAGTCACAAGAGAAAAAAGGATCCTAGATGGTGACTTACCATGATTACTGACTTGGCACTATTACTGACTTGTTATGACAACTGACTTGACCTGCTGGCCACGGCACTACTGTGGCATCGCTTTTCACTTCTACTTCTTCAACTGTTACCTACGGTTATTCACGGTGCATTTAGATACAAGGCACCCTAAATTTTGTTAACCGGTTAAAGTCATTAATGCTTACCCTGAGGTGAATCGTAAACCACTTGAAAAATCCTCTTACCCTATTTCATTACCACAAGTATCATCATCAACCTAGCGTTGTCCCGGTTGCAATCCAAAATCTTGTTGACCAATCCAATTTTGCCATGGAGCCTGTTGTTCGTTTTCATCCACCGCAACTATACGTATGTTAAGAAACAAATGTCTCCAAATATCTTCATCCCACGATCTATGGCAAGCAATTCCCATGCTCACACCATTCCTCACAGAAAGGTGAATGAATGTACCGATACTTATATTAAGACGGGACTATTTGTTACTTGGACGCAGACGTTTTTATAAGGCTCCTCTGAACGTAGCGGTGACAAATTATGTTACTAGTAAAACCTTTGTTGATGTTTAATGCAAGGACAGTCTTCGATTGTGTTGTTGTAAATTTTAGTTGCCTGTTTATAAACGACTTGCGTGATAGAGAAAGTCAACGTCAATAAATGAACCGTCGGTACAGCCGTTGCGGAGATAAGCCATGCTAAACGGGTAGATAGAAAATATTAAAAACTTAACTTAATTTTGTTCTTATTAAGGTCAAAATGTGAGATTACAAAGTAGTAGGTCTGCCTCCATGGTCCAGCGGATAGCGTATGTGTCTGTTGACCGGAGGTCCCGGGTTCGATTCCCGGGTTGAACAAAAGTGTTACTGAGTTTTTCCAAATTTTCAGTAGAAGCTCGGAGTCTGGTGACGCGCCCGGCAGTGGCAATAGGCTCGCACCCTATTACATGGGACCATTAAAAAAATTCATGGTGGAATATGGGTGTAATATTACACCTCTATCTACCCTGTCGGGGATAAAGGCGTGAGTCTATAAATAGAGTCTTTCTGATTTCGGCATGAATGAGCCGGTGCGACCAGGAAAGTACTACTCTCACAGATCATCGATGTAAAGTAACAGTACCTATTTATACGTTTTGTTAGGTGAGTGAGAGTGCCGGTGGCCTCATACCCTTTTACTTTTCTGTCATCCCACTCTTCCTCTTATTCATTTTCATGGGAAAAAGAATAAGAGCGGGCCAAGGGGCGGGCAAGAAACTTGTGACTCTTCTAGTGACACTTGTGTCCATAGGCGGCGGTACTAACATACCATCGGGGACCCGACTGCACCCAAAGCCATAAAAAATGTTGCGCGTTATCAGTTTAAAATAAAGAAAACAGAAATTTAAAAAAGTGAATTCTATATAAGTACCAAAATGCTAAGTCTGTTTATTGTGAACGCGTAGCAGACGACAGACAGACCAAAATCCATATTGATACGGATTAATTAGCAAATACAAAATTTGACACTCGGCTTATCCGCTATTAATCATGACATACATATGTACATCCACGTTTTCATAACGTGCCAAAGTCATTATGTTCGGCATTATTATAATAGGCTCCTTGCTTACCCTCTAATGAGGTTAATGCCGCGATGATATCATTTGTGGCCTCGTAAATACAGCAGCTAAGTAGCGCTGTATTTTATATTCTCGAACGAATTATACTTGGTTTTATTGGATAAGTTTTGTTGGCTTGGCCTAGAATATTGATATTGGCTTGTTCTGGAATGTTCTGGAAATTTTAGTGGATTAGCTGAATATCGTCTATGTAGTAACATGAAGCCTGTCTGTTCTGAAACGGTTTAAGTAAGTGCCACAGATTAAACAAATCTCACGCATTTATGAACTTGACCGCAACCATCTTGAAACTTAGTTTTATTCCTGTGAGTGGTAAATGGATTTTTTAATCACTGCACGCTATACAGACACCACAACCATACCGCTCCAGCTCAGCGCTTAAATAATATTTCTTTGACAAGTTTGTCTTGTGAAAAAGTTACTATTTTTGGAATATATGTTTACTGATTTTACTTGAGAAGAGGCCTGTGCCCTGCAGTGGGACAGTATATATGCCTACAGGGCTGATCTTGAAATTAATGATGATGATTTAACTTTTGTTTGTCGTAATAAAGATTTTACAGTAGCTTTAGCTTCGTTGCGTTTATGCTGTAGTACGCTTAGTAACACTATAAGGTATTCAAGTTTAAGAACTCGTGTAATTCCAAATTCCAAACCACAAAAAGCTTTTACAACAGGCAGTTAATATTTACCATAATGCAATATAATTTTACAACGCCTGTATACGGTACTTCAAAATAATTTATATCAGTTGCATAAGACCAAGGCCTGTGTCATAAATTCTAGAACGATCGATACAGTATCGCTGGCATCCTACAACATGCGGTGCATAATTAAACCAAGCAAACCGACTATAAATTCAAACGCTTATGTGAACAAAGCTTAACAACATATTTTGGATTATCAGACAGAAAATGTAATAACCTGGTAGAGAAATGTTTAAGTAATATTTAGATACAGATATTTTAAAGTGCTAAGACAGTTTGTAAGCTATGATAGCTTAATTAAGATATACTACTACTAGTACTGACATACTCTTCGTCCCTCTCAGTCCCGGCTGTCAAGAATGTCGGTGGCAAACGTCAATGAATACAGATAGGTACATAGAACCGCAGTTCTTAAGGATTTCGTGTGCCGATTCCAAGTGGGGACTGTCTCCAGTTTAGTTCGTAGTTGGCGCCGTTGGCGGCGCTGGCGTCATTCTCCGTCTGTCTCGCTCTCGTACTTCTGGAGGAGAGAGAGACAGCAGCCGCAGGGCGACTGCCACGCCGCCAAGCGGCAATTTGAGTCGCAGAAAGTTTGTCTTCAAAGCGCCCATATGACATGCCCCTATATGTAAATGTCTGAGCACTTTGCAAACGTTATGAGAAGTCGGTACGCTTGAATATACTGACACTGGTCTAAACCATGGAATATCTCTATCTCTGTCAGACAATCTGATTAGGCTAGAAAGTACACCCTTCTCTAAGGTGAAAGTGGATGCAACCGGAGTAACGCTAGGACTACGTTGACTGATATCATGTCATAGTAAGGATTTACATACTGCTTTTAACTGGTATATTAGTGTTTTGTTACAGCATGAATGATCTCACTAGATTGCGGGTGTATTACCGTAGGGATATCCCACCGGAACGTTTCGTTTCGGAGCGCCAGTGCTCCAAACTGGCAAGAATGGCTTCGCCTTTTCCATATTCTAGAACAGGCAATGTATAAGAGATGCTTGGCTCTTTTCTGTATTATCTGTGGAGTTGCTTCGTGGCTTTTGATCAGGTGGTGTATAGTTTTTAGGCTATATAGCACAAAGAAAGTCTGGAGGTTCAAGAGCGTAACCACAATTAAGGGCCCAATTCTCCTAAATAAATACAGTTTTGATATGATGTCATTGTCATACTTACGTCACAAAAAGCGTATTCTTCTAAATTATCTGATATTTGAATGAAATTGTAACGAGATCGTATGTGTGACGATAATGACATAAGGTTATCAGAATACCGCTTCTGAGTCAATTCAAAATATAATTTCAATATCATATAAAAATCTTGTCTGGTCTCTGGTCTTGAATAATGCATTGATCAAAACGGCCACATAGGTACATTTTTGTATCGTAAGCAACCCAATTCAATCTAATTACCAAAAAATTTGACTCTAAAGACCATTTTACGAACCGTTGAGAAGCCATCGCATCCATTATACAAGGGTATTACTTTACAGAACAGCACATACATTACACAATGTGCATTCACAATAGTGACAAGATGACTTACAAGTACCGAGAATATACCGAAGGTTATAGGTTGTACTTAAAACCTACAGTGCAATCTTACCTGTAGAGGTAAGTAGGTCAATCTATCACTTAGGGGGCCAATTCTCCTATTTTTATATGAAATTGATATTATATTTTAATGGACTCGGAAGCGGTATTCTGATAACCTAATGACATTATCGTATAATTTGAAATAAATAGTTCGTCGTTGACACATATTTTGACACTTGTTTCAATTTAAGATCTCGTTACAACTTCGTTCAATTATCACATAATTTAGAATAATACGCTTTTTGTGACGTAATTATGACACTGACATGATATCGAAACTATATTTATTTAGCAGAATTGGGAAGGACTTTTGGTATTTAATTTTCAATGGGTTTTATTTGTGATTAAGGAATGTTAAAAGGTATATTTAGATTTCCTTCCCGGCATTTCAGCCGCGTTTTATAGGTCATGGTCTAAGGTATTTTGGTGTGAAATAGGACACGTATATTTTAATATCAGGATTAATATCTAACTAAAAGCATTTTACTCACTTTCATGCTGCCAGATTGTAGATAGAATATATTTGGCTTTTGGTAAGTAAAAAATAAAAATAAATAATATAACAAAAACTGCCTCTTTTTAAATACAAATAATTATATAACGAAAGACTGCCTCCGTGGTCCAGTGGATAGCGTATGCGACTGCTGATCGGAGGTCTGGGGTTCGATTCCCGGGCCGGACAAAAGTGTTACTGGGTTTTTCCGAATTCTCAGTAGCAGCACAGAGTCTGGTGATATAGGCTCGCCCCCTATTACGTGGGACCTAAAAATACATGGCGGAACGTGAGTGTAATATTACATTTCTGCCTACCCCTTCGGGGATACAGGCGTGTCTATAAAAAAGTGCATTTTTTATACTAGTAAGAGAAATAAACAGATCACACCAAAATTTTCTCCGAAGTGCCCCAACTAACGCGAAAGAAGTATTTTCTTGCCAAAAATATTATGTAAAAAAAATCCTTTCACGTATTTCATAATAATCAATATTGCGCCAAAGATTTGATGACGGTTTGCCTTTGCACTATCGTTATTGACACCTCAATATAAGCGATTCAGAGTTGAACCGACTCGACACATTAAGCATTTTGTACTACCTGCAATGAATACTCGAATGATAAATATACTGCAATAAAGTCTGATAATTCATATCGCGTCTAGGCGTTAGGGTTAATTCATAATGCATTATACAGACAATGCAGAATTCTTTAGATTTTCTTCAATTCAAAGTTGAATACTGATGACTTTCAGTCTATAGAATTATTGTTCGGTTCTCATCGCGCCTGATATACAAAACACCATACAATTTCCATCAATCGTACGTTAAACGAAGGTCATTTCTAAACTTGGAACAAACTGTGACCACCTTAAAATCGATAGAACTTAGCGATGCACACGTTTTCCCACACCATACAAGCATGAATTAGTGTGTAACGTATTTGGAAAATTCTCGAAGGGGTACGCTGATTGCTGAGAATGTTTTGATAGACAAACGGAAAGCTAGCGTGCCCCGTATCGCTATCGTAGTACAAGAATTATATTTCGTTTACAAATGAATAATACTTTATCCAAAAAAGTGTGCGAATGTGTTCAATTACTCCTTAATTTTTGTAGGCTGAAAGTGGAGTCTCGTGATATTTTTTAATGATAATTTTACAAATATAAATCTATTCTATCTGGGAGTGAATGAAGCAAGAGAGATTTGTCAGGATCGTTGCAAATGGCATTCCGTAGTCTCTGCCTGCCCCTCCGGGAAACAGGCGTTAGTCTATTGAATGTATGTATGTGTAAATCTACAAATGTCTTGCGTGTTAGACTTGCAGGGGAGGAAGGAGTATAATGATTGCTAAGAATGTTTAAATGTTTCTATTTCGATGTGTTTTGTATGTAGGTTAAAGCTTCTTTTTGCTAATGAAAGGAAAGAGGAACCCACCACGCACCCTCGGATTGCCCACCCCAACTATTGCAATTGAAAACGGTTGACAATACCGAACTCCTCTAAAGACAAAGGATAAGGTATATATGGAATAATGCGGAAAAGGGTTCCAGGAAAATACCTGACGGGCAGTATCCTGCTCTATGCGCATAGAGCGGGATACTGCACGTCAGGTATTTTTATTTTTATTCCATATATCCCTTATCCTTTGTCTTCAGAGGAATTCGGTATTGTCAACCTTTTTCTATTGCAATAGTTGGGGTGGTCAATCCGAGGGCGAGTGGTGGGTTCCTCTTTCCTTCCATTAGGTTACAATGGAGTTCCGCCAAGTAACGGCTGATTCAATCAACTAGCTTCTTTTTTCGTTGTTCACAACTTGAGTAGGTACTTCAAGTTGTGGACAACGAAAAAGAAAGCTTTTCATACAGATATTTTTTTAATCTTTCAGATCCGATCCCGGTTGGTACTGAGGTATTTTGAGTAAAATAATGTGATTCCGTTTTTTTTTTTAACTCAAAATATTATACAATCTGAACGTGTAGATTAATAAATAAATATACGATCAAGGCTTACATTATTAATGCTCTGGAATGAAATCCCAGTAGTAATCTCGATATTACGTTACTAACGGCCATTTTCAATATTCGAACTATAGATAGATTTGTAGATTTTAGGTTCGTGTTTGACATATTTTGTATGGAGCTTATGTCATAAACTGTCAAAAACTAATTTAAAATCTACAGATCTATCTATATTTCAAATATTGAATTCCCTAGTATGACAAACAAAGTTATTACTAGATTGAAGTATATAGTGCACTTGGTCCTTGTTAAAAATGTTAATATTTTAAAGAGCGCGCAGAAACCTACTTATTGATGTTATTGAGTTTGTAAAGGAAAACATAGTGTAGTTTATCCAAACTTCAAACTTCAAAATCTTGATTTGCTTTGAATGTATGTACATGGTTGAGGTCTTACATTGATGGTTAGTTCTAATACATTCTGCCCATTGAGCATGCAAATATATTTATTATTAACACAAATAGAAATAAAGGGTGCATAGGGTTCCCACCAAGAACTAAGGGTCCCAAGCCAACCTCATCTGCAAGTGGTGCACCTGTCGATCAACGGACGAGGCTCTGGCAAACAAAATATCCCGATAAGCGGCAATAGGCTCGCCACCTATTACATGGGATCAAAACGAAAAGTGGGCGTTTAATATACCTCTGCCTACCCCTTCGGGGAAATAGGCGTGAGGCTATGTATGTATGTATGTAGAAATAAAGAGAAAATACAGAGATGCTTTACAATTACAATTACAAGATACAATTCATCATCATCATCATCAGCCCTTTAAAACTGTCCCACTGCTGGGCACGGGCCTCTTCTCACTATGAGAAGGATTAGGCCATAGTCCACCACGCTGGCCAAGTGCGGGTTGGCAGACTTCACATGTCAAGATACAATTACAGAGAAAAATTTCAATTACAGTGGTTTTCACAACATTACCTACAATTCATCATTTAAGAAGTCTGTTATACTGTAGTAACATTTTTCTATTAGTCATTTATTCAAGTATTTTTTAAATTAGCATAGATTTTGGTTTTTGATGTCATCGGGTATTTTGTTGTAAATAATTGGGCCAATGCACATAATGCTCTTTCTTTATAAGGCTGTCTTATAGTCTCCTTTATTAAAGAGGTATTTATACTTGTTTGTCAGCAGTGCTGAGCGTTTACTGGTTTCAGACATATTAGTGAATAATTGAATATTGGTTTTGACAAATATAGCTACTTCTGCTGCCAGTCTTCTGGGCTCGCTTCCAATTGACTGCGATGCGGATGAGTTTCATGACGCCTTCTAAATTTTAATTTTTATTTTTTTGAATTTTCCCTTGTATATATTAATTCGTTTTTTTATTATTTTAAGATTTAATTTAATTATATTGTTAATTGTAAACAAATATTATAATTATAAAGATAATAAACTATCTCTCCACTAAGCTACTTCTAATATATAAAGACAGGGGAAAGTTTGTATTTTTAGGGATTTAAACGCAGGAATGCAACTGTCAGTTATTTTTAGACCTAACATGGATCTTAAACATCTTTTTTGTGCTTTGAAAATTGTTTCTCTCTCGCTACAATTCCCCCAGAATATCACACCAAATCTCAAAATCGACACAACAAGGCCATGATATGCCATAAGCAGAGTTTCAATATTTACTTTTTTAGACAAGTTATAAAGAGCATAAGCAGAAGTGCTCAATTTCTTGCATATGCCTTCTGACTGTGGCTTCCATGTTAACTGGCTGTCAATTTGTATGCCTAAATTTTTTGTTGTGTTTACTTCATTTATTGTTTGGCCATTGTAATCAATATTAAAGAGCTTATTTTGCAGTTTTTGATAGAAATGCATAACATTAGTTTTATCAAGGTTTATGAGCAGGTTGTTGTTAGTCATCCAGTTAACTATATCTGCAAGAGTATTATTGATGTCAGCCTCATAGGATTTTGGTTCTAGACATTGAATTATGGCAGTACTATCATCGGCGAAGAGTATCATTTGCTGCTGAGTGTGAAGTGGGAGATCATTGATATATAACAGAAAGAGCAATGGTCCGAGGACACTCCCCTGAGGAACTCCGTGTTTTATTTCTTTACCATCGGATCTGTAGTGAACTTCATTTTTAGTTTTGTTACATATTCTTGTTATAACAGTATATTGCTGACGGTTGGTAAGATACGATTTAATTAATTTTAATATGTTGCCTCTGATGCCATAATAATAAAGTTTGCTCAACAAGACATCACGTTTTACACAATCGAATTCCATAATAAGACTACGCCTGTGCCTTCAATCACTATGGTTGATTTTAACGAAAATACTTGTTGGAAAACTTCAAATACACGGTGTATTATACTGCAATAGTATTAAGTCGTAAAGTTGTAGCACTCGTAGCCTGACTTGATTTGCCCTTCGTAAAACATCGGTTTAGTTAAGCACTGGTTGCAGGTCACCACTTGGATCGGTGACCACTCGTTGTGGAATTTACAACAGAGCACACAGAGCGTTATTGTGGTTGGAAGGCAAGTAAAACTGCCGGACCCGGTTCTTGTCTTTGGACAATAATTGTTAGGCTATGTCGGAGGCCTGTGGGCAGACAAAAATCAGACGCGAGAGCGCACACACGAAAAAAAGTTTATTTCAGTAATGCAAAGTATTCTAGGAGAGTCAACTTTTATAGTTACTATCACTAATTATTATATCTTAAATGAAACAAACAATTTGGCAATTTAAAAAGTGTCATGAGTGTTCCATGTTCTTCTCATAGTCTATCCAAACTTGGCTGTAAAATAAGTGTTTTGTGGCCTAAGTGAAATAAATGATTATGAATTTGAGTTATACTTTGTATTTTCGATGTTTTTTTTATAGACTCACGCCTGTATCCTCGAAGGGGTAGGCAGAGGTGTAATATTACACCCACATTTCGCCATGAATTTTTTAGGTCCCACGTAATAGGGGGCAAGCCTATTGCAGTACCGGGCACATTACCAGACTCCGTGCTGCTGCTGAGAATTTACTAACGGAAAAACCCAATAACACTTTGCCCGACCCGGGAAACGAACTCGAGACCTTCCAATCCCACGCGCACATTTATACCGCGAGACCAACGAGGCAGTCGTTTCTATGTAAGTGAACCAAAACAATATCAAGCATTTTTTTCTTCTTTAATTTTTTGACTTTTGACTCTAAACCATTACGCCAACCGTTTTCTTTTTTTAGGCTTACTTGTATTATAATTTCACTAGAATTGAAGGGCAGAATTTCAAAAATTGGTCGGAGTTTTAAATAAGAGTGGCATGCAACCGTGAAAATATGATGGAAAACCGTGAAATAGGTACAAAGTGAACATGTCATGGTGTGCTTGCCAAGCACTCAAGTTCGGTGCCATAATCTTAAGTACAAGAAAATTTATTACAATAATAATATTTGCCCTCCATAAATAAATTATTAGCAAACACCGCGAATTCAGGGCGATCGTGATAACAAGTTCAATCGGAGCTTCGTTACAGTTGCCGGGGGTTTAACACTGCAATCACGTGCCTACTGTAATTGTACAGTCTGCCTACGTTTACGCAATTATTGTTAAAACACCGCCAAGTTTCTTTGAGTATTTTATATATTTTTATAGACTCACGCCTGTATCCCCGAAGGGGTAAGCAGAGGTGTTATATTATTTTTATTTATTTAAAACTTTATGCACAAATTATCTGTACAGAGGCGGACTTAATGCCGTAGGCATTTTCTCCCAGTCAACCTTTGGGTGGTGCAGAGATAAAATGAGCTAGGTGCAATTACTGTTAAGGGATATTTAACTTATTTAATTTTCTACATCAAATTAAGATTACTTAAATATATTATTATATTTATACAATGTGAGTGGCGATAGCCCAGTGGTACCTACGTAACGGACTGCCGAGACGATGGTCTCGGGTTCGATCCCCAGTTACCCCGGGCACACACCTATGAGTTATCAAAGTTATGTGTGTATTAAAAATATTAATTATCGCTCGCTTAACAATGTGCCCGGTAGATGGCAATAGGCTCGCCCCCTATTCCCTATTACATTGGGACCGAAACATATCTGGCGAAGTGTGGGTGTGTAATGCACCTCTGCTTACCCCTTCGGGGATAAAAGGCGTGAAGGTATGTATGTATGTATGTAATATAAATACATACTAATATACTTATATACTATATAATTATATACTTCTAATAATATATATATATATATATATATATATATATATATATATATATATATATATATATATATATATATATATATCTTTATGTTCATTTATATATATATATATATATAAATGAACATAAAGATTTATAAGATAATTCTATGATGATCTAGCCAACGTATCCATGTAAGTCTGACGGACTCTAGTCTTAAACGCAAGACAGTTGGTGGACAGTATTACATATTACACCCACATTTCGCCATGAATTTTTTTAGGTCACACGTAATAGGGGGCGAGCCTATGGCTGTATCGGGCACACTACCGGACTTCGTGCTGCTACTGCTACATACCTATAAATGTGCGCGTGGGATTGGGAGGTCTCGGGTTCGATTCCCGGGTCGGGCAAAGTGTTACCTATTGGGTTTTTCACTTAAGAAATTCTCAGTAGCAGCTCGGAGTCTAGTAATGTGCCTCGCCCCCTATTACGTGGGACCTAAAAAATCATGGCGAAATGTGGGTGTAATATTACACCTCTGCCTACCCCTACGGGGATACAGGCGTGAGCCTATAAAAAAAAAACAAAATAGAAGCATTATTGTCTGTATTAATCTACATTATTTTCTGAATGGGACTTCAATTAATTATGTATTTCACTCAAATTTATTACAGGGACGTGATATATTTGAGAAGTCATTAACTCTGAGTGCCCGTAGAGAATTGAATATATTTAAGCATAACGAATCAAATGTTTCTACAAAATAATACTTTTATTTTATGGACTGAGCGAATTTGAATATTGGGGTCGCAAAAGATATTTCTGTAATTCATGTTTGTTTTGCTATATTCGTTACTAGCCGTTTCCCGCGGTTTCACCCGCGTCCTGAGGGAACTACTTCGCGTACCCGAAAAACCCAAATATCTTACGGACCCCTGCTTTTTCTAAAATAAAATATAGCCTATGTTATTCGCATATAATGTAGCTTTCTAATAGTGAAAGAAATTTTTAAATCGGTCCAGTAGTTTTTGAGTTTATCCATTACAAACAAACAAAAATACATTTTTTTCCTCTTTATAATATTAGTGTAGATGTAGATTATAACGTCATTGTTTACGGTTGAATATTGTGATTAATTAGCTCAAATTTATAAAACAATCACTCAGATTATTTGTTGCCTACAACAGTTTAGTAATGATTACTACGCACCTGCACTGCTCACCTGTACTTGCACTAAGCAAAGTGGCTATAATAATAATGTATTTATTATTTATTTCACAAAGACAACTTACAAGCTACATAGACTAATGCCCAGAAAAAAAGTATTACACCTTTTTGAGAGACTAGTACCTGAACTAGAAAAATCCTGTCAGACTCCCCGAATCTGGCTCCCCGCACATTAGTTCACAGTCACAGTGTCACAAAGTCAGTGGCTTACAACTGAAAACATATGAAGAAAAATAAAAGTATAAAAAATAAAACAAGTGATGATACATACCAGGGTATAAGCTTTTTTATGTGCGCAAGTGTGTATGTGTGTGTGTATGTTTGGACGCGTAAGTGTTAACTGATCATATAAATGTTTTAAATGTGATATGAGCCTTTAGTCTCTTCAGCCTATCAGAGCCCATTCAGACCCATTTTGTGAGTATTTTAGTTTCATGGGTCTCGATGAAGAACGATTCGTCATCTTCTAAGGACTTGGTGAACGTCACCCATGCAATCTCGTTTCCCGAAGCTAGTAGTTAGCCATGTTAAAAGTAACGCTTCAGATGCCAGGGTGCCTGTCGAGTGTCGACATGCACCAGCTCGACTGTATGAATGTATCGAATGAGTGGGGGACTGGTGGAAGAGGTATGTGAGACCCACCCCTGATGACGTTAAGGGCCTACACACTAAAACCACCGCGGTGACCTCTACGCTCCTTGATGTAGTTGCCATGTGAATAGCTGTTAGCAAACTTTACTGTGACCCGGTTAGGGTTCGGCCTACCGTTTCTGGCAGGCTCCTAGGTTTATTTCCAAGCACATCATAATACTTGTTGATCAATAAAGAATCGTTGGTTGTAAAAATAATTATCAGCTACATGCTGATAATTATTTTTCATGTTTTTGTATCTCCACTACGAAGTTCAATTATTTATCTGCGTATCCTCGCAATACGAACCTACTATAACAACTTAGCTTCGTCACCATAAGTAGCAAGCTTCACAAAGGTTTACAAGGTTTCGGCTGAAAAAAAAGCGCTGCGGTCATCCGTAGCACAGGCTGAGCTGAGACCTTTTGGACACACTGCAGATTTTTTTGGTATGTGTTTTTTTTCTATTTCGGTTTGGCCTTGACTGTCAAACTTTGTTGTATTTGTTGTGTGTCTAATAATTGTTTTTCTTTCTTCTTTCTTTCTTTCAAAGTCACAACTTGCCGGGGCATTGCCGTGCACGCAGTTATCTATGTTCGACCCGGCTGACGAATGTTGTCTCATTTAAGTAATGACTCCTCCATTCCTAAATATATTTATGTTTCAAGTATTGTTTTTCTTTCGCTCATTCGGATTTTACTGGAGATGGAATACTCAATTCAAATTGATGTATCGAAATCATTTAATTTTTACTACTGAGTAAATAATATATTTTCTACCTGAAGTTACCTCGTCCCGAACTTACCTTGAAACTAAACGTGTGTGCGATAGGTATTGTTTTCACGGACTTTAGAGTGCATGAAACATCATAAAGCTATTGCCAGTAAAATAATCATTCATACATTCAACGTGCTGTAGCTCAATGATTACCTTTTCAAAAAGCCGGCAACACGCAAGCATGCAGTAGTATCTTCAAAGTTACGTCAGAGCAAGGCATAATTGCTCATATTATGTCATCTACATCAACTGGCACGTATTTGCATTGAGAAACGACCTACTTATTTCTAAGAAATGTTTGATACGCATAAACAATTCTATACATCTTTGAAAGCAATTTCGACCTAGGTTTAATTACATCGAAATTAAGCCATCGATATACCTATATCCTTAGTGGATTGTAATGTTCTATTCAGCGATTGCTTTTGGAGGCCGCGATTTATTTATAGACGATGTATTAGTCGAACAAGGTGAACGATGTATCACATGTTGATTGGAGTGTAAAAGGTCTGAGAGCCGTAAAGGTATAAAAATGTTACTTACATCTATCCTTGAGTGGCGAGAAAAATGGGCCACATTTACTCTTCGATCTAAAAAAAGGTTTTGGATGTTGTGTAGATATAAGGATAACTTACGTCAATATGACAAACTAGCTAAGCTAGCAACCTACGAATACCTTCAAGGGCGTCACCAGCCGATTGTCTAGGAGAGGGACGAGTACGCCAGCCGATAGCCTAGTGAGGGAGGTGCAAGTTGACATGGAAAATGAGAAAAGTACAAATTGTAGGGCTTTTTGCATTACTAGGGGGGGGCGCCTGCCGCCCCTCCCCGGCCCCCCTTTGGCGACGCCCATGAATAGCTTAGTTGCTATCTGTATTTTATAGAACAGATTTGGTGACACTCCGTTTGAGGTAAGAATACTTGGCAATTAGCAAGCTCACCTTGGTTTAGAGATTTTAAACAGTACCATCGTTTGAAAGCTTACATTATTAGTGCTAATCCCATACCTAGTAAAGCAATTGCCAGGACTTGAGACAAAGATCAGCCTGCTGACAGCATAGTTACTTTTTAATCAGACCAGGGCCCATATCCGCGATACTAACAGCATTCACCTCATTGCACCTCGGTCCAAGAGTTTCTCTAAGAGAAAAGTTCAAAGAAATAAACATTCTAACTGTTGTATCACAATATATTTATGAAAATGTGCTATACGTACATAAAAATATTGACAAATTTTGTAAAAAATGTGATATACATTCTGTAAATACAAGACACAGGAATAATCTCGTAGTTCATAGCACTCGTCTCCACAAAATAAGTAGCTGTTTTATGGGGCAATGTATACGCTTTTATAACAAGCTCCCTTATAGTATAAGAGACCTATCTATAAATAAGTTCAAAATTATTGTAAAAGCGAAATTGTGTTCAAAAGTATATTATAAAATATCTGAATATAAAGACGACCAAAACGCTTGGGACTGAGCTGTTCTAATTCGACACACAAAAAGATTTGTATATAATGATTTTTTTTTAATGACGTTCCGTAAGTACTTGCAAAGTTAACACGAAATAAAGAAGTATTTCATTTCATTTCTTTACATTTGACGACCAGTTGGCGCACCGGAAGTGTAAGCGACTGCTTCGCCGATGGTCGCGGGTTCGATTCCCGCTCAAGTCAAACATTTGTGTGCATGAACATGGACGTCAAGCTCTGCTTAGTTTGGGGCTAGATGGTGATGTGTGTATGTGAAAGAATATTATTAAAGTGTTTAAATAATATTCTGTATGTTTCCTCATTTATTCCACATGAATAATCTTATCTGCTGACTAATAAAAAGTCACCAGCACTATCCTCATTAAAAGTAACATACAAGAACTTAGGCAAACCAAAGCACAGAACATACACGACGCAGGTAATCCATCTTTTCATTTATTTACACATCTTATGACTCTACAAGATCATGCTTTCCAATTTGACTTTAAAATAAAAGTAAAGTAAGCAAGACCGATGAGAATGAGGCGTCGATATAATGGATTTTATTTCGTTTTCCATTATCTTTTAATGGATTCGAATGCCGTCTTCTTGGAAACAAAAAAGCTTTTAATGTCTGACATGAGTTTCATTTATGTTGTATGAGGGATATAAATTAATCGGTAGCAACGTGGTTGTGGAGAAAGGGTGGTTTTGAAGGTTATACGGAGACGCAGGCTGCATAGGTGACACAATTTAGTACAGCCTGGTTTTATGAGCAATGCGTTTATATAGAAGGTGTGTGCCCAGGTACCCAGGGCACACACCTCTGACTTTTCGAAGTTAAGTGTGCATTATAAATTAATTATCGCTCGCCTAATGATGTGCCCGGTAGATGGCAATAGGCTTGCCCTCTATTACATTGAAACCGAAACCACAGCCGAAACATAACTGGCGAAGTGTAGGTGCGTCATACACCTCTGCCTACCCCTTCGGGGATAAAAGGCGTGAACTTATGTTTATATAGAAATAAGCATGACCCAAGTAAATGAGGTCTGTGCAAATCCGATAAATATCAATGATTTTGTGCCACGGGGTACTAAAATATGACGTCATTTTGCCTGTCTGGCGGCACAGTGTCAATGAGGTTAACAGGCCTTAAATATAAGGCCTGTTAACTTTTTAATATTGGTTCATGGAAGTACGTATACAGTGACACTTGCATCTGCGGTGCAGATTTCACTCTGCTTTTCTATGTTGTGCTGCGCGGCTTGCATCTGGTTTCAATAAAGCAACTAATCTATTTTTTAAATTATCCGAATAGGGTATTGAAGCATTATAAGGAGATTTATAATCATAATCATCATTGTCTTGCCCTGGTCCCAATTTACTTGGTGTCAACGCAGTATAACCTTCGCTTCCATACTTCTCTGTCACCAGTCATCCGATCGTTTACCCCTTTCTCTTTCATATCCAACCTCACACAGTCCATCCATATTTTCCTTGGCCGTCCCCTCCCTTTTCGTCCTTCTACATGCATATTCATCACTATTTTACCTACATACATCTCATCTCTCCGCTATAACATGTCCATTCCAGGCCAATCGACTCCATTTTACCTTTTCATCTATGGGCGCCACTTTAAAAAAATATGGTGTTAGATTATTTTTAAATAGAGTAATGACCAAGGATCGGAATTAAGGGAGCTAACATTGTCAAAAGTATGGATGTGCCTAATCTTTTTATGTGTTTCCGGAACTAGATTCCAGAAAATTTTGGATTTTTAATGAAGGTTTTTTCAACAGTTTAAAAAACCTTCATAAAAAATCCGCAATTTTCCAGAATCTAGTTCGGGAAACACATAAAAAGTTAGGCATATCCATACTTTTGACAATGTTAGCTGGCTGATTCCGATCTTTGGTAATGACGAAAGAAAAACCTAAACTTAGTACGGTTGCGTTCTACCCGATGGGCAAAGATCGTGACGCAATGAGTGCCACACGACGGACAAAGAAATAAAGGCAGAAAACCGTGGCGACCCAACCTCGCACAGGACAGATATGCCTAGAGCAGTGTAAGGGAGACCTTAGCCCAGCAGTGAGATAGTACAGTTTAAAAAGAGTAATCTCCTAGGACACTCGGTTAGATGAGCTCAAACTAAACAGAGCTTGTGCTATGATGGCGTATAAATAAGAAAATACTTGCGTAACTGACTGACTGACAGTCAACGCACAGCCAAAACTACTGGGTGCAAGAAGCTGTTAGCCATGTTTTTTGTTTGGTAACTGAAGGGGTGCACTAAGAAGGGATTACCCGAAATTCCCACAGAATCCAGAAGAAACCGTCAAATAAAAATGCGAGAGCGTAGCTGACGACATAGGTACTCTAGTAGTTGTATGTGTATTCTTAAATGTATACATACTATCGATAGACTTCATCTTGACACAGAATATACGTACATCAATAGTCTCACGCCTATATCCCCGAAGAGATAGGCAGAGGTATATTGCTACACCCACTTTTCGCCAGATTTATTTTGGTCCCACGTAATAGGGGCGAGCCTATTGCCGTACCGGGCACATTACCAGACTCCATGCTGCTACTGAGAATTTCCTAACGGAATAAGAGGCCAGACAATAAAACCTTGGGTTTGTTTTGTTTTTCGTGTGAGTGTGTGGCCAACTCTGGTGTCGGAGTTTTTAGGCCGCCCGAAGGCCTCCGACATGGCCTAACGATTCTTATCCTGAGACAAGAACCGGGACCGACAGCTTTACGTGCCCTCCGAAGCACGGTAGCGCTCAGATGTAAATGCCACACGTGGTCACTCATCCAAGTGGCGACCTGTGCAAGCGTTGCTTAACTTTGTCGATCTGTTACGAACGACAAGCTAAGTCTCGCTACAAGCGCTATGATGGACACAAATGAATGACAAATAAATTAATGATGTAAGTTTAACCTTGGGTTAAACTTAAATCATTAATTTATTTGTCTTTTGATAGACTTAGATATGGATTTTGGATGATAAATGAATAAACTGAAGCTATTGTGTGGTTATAGTTTGAGTGGCAAAATAATGAAGTAGTCTAGGTGGTGACTAGTCCTGTCAGGTGGCTTGATCGATCCTGCTCTATTGGCACTAGGCCAAAAGCGGAACACAGTGGTGGTTTAGCCGGTAGAATCTCGGCACCCCTCTGCCGATCCCCGCACTAAGGATATATAGGCAAGATTCCTCCACTTCAAAAAAACAAAAAGTAACGAGTACTAGCTGTTACTGGGATTAAACAGTTTTTTTAAAGCAACAGGTAAAGGTTGGGTTTCGACTTCCGTGCGGTACAAACTTACGAATAGGTATCTCAAGTCTATATGTGTTTAACATTTCGTATGTCTTGTTTGCAGTAGTAGTCCTAGCGACATAGTGGCAAGTGTTTGATAAAAATTGCTTAAAAAACAATAAAAAGCACGTATACGTTAAGCAGTGTCGTCAAGCGAGGCAATGAACAAAAAAACTTGCAGTAATAAAATTGACTTTATGTCTTTAACTACAAATCGCCATCCTCTCTCATCACGATTACGACTGCCTAATCAAAAGCAACACGACTACGGAATTCAATATTCGAACTAAAGATAGATCTGTAGATTTTAGATTCGTTTTTGACATAAGCTCCATACAAAATATGTCAAACACGAATCTAAAATTTACAGATCTATCTATAGTTCGAATATTGAAAATGGCCGTAACGAATTAATAATAAAGTTATCTTAATTAATTTAGTTTAATTCAGACTTCTAATTTCTAAGATAAGCATTTCAAAGGGCACGCAAAACAGCTTGACTTTATTGATATAGATTAGACAAAAGTAAACCAAATGAAAGGAAAGTCAACCAATTTACCAGCAAATACTTTTTAATTGAACTACTTTGCGAGTTAGTTCAATAAAACTTTTTTGATCGGCAACTTCTGCCAGGCTTGGTGTGCCTTTATCAGTTCCGGTTTTGCAACCCATTCCGATAGTCCTTGCATTTTACCTGAAAACGCTTCTCCACTTTGCGTTTATTTTTCTTTTTGCTCGACTTCTCAGGACCACAATGAATGGTCCGGCTCCACCAGACAAGTACTTACTACTTTTTCATAGAATACTGTCGTAAAGTAACATAGATAATGTTACTTTACATAGATAATGTTGCGTTTCGTTTGATGAATGAGAGAGCCGGAGACCAGATCCCTTTTTTCTTCTCTATCATCCCATTCCTTTCCCACCCAGGCGAGCAACGCATTTGTGTCTCTTCCGGAGTTGCGGTATCCACGGGTGGCGTAATCGCTTACTATCAGACAATCCGTCTGCTCATTTGCCTTCAATGTTGTGCCAACATTTTGTACGCATCTGACCGCGAAATATTCATAATAAAAAGGAGTACAACATATTCGTACACACGACTGCACGAGAAACTTTGACCTTTGCGCCGTCCTTATGACGTTAGAAATTAGTGTTAGAATCGTACTGCAACTGAATAGCTTGACTTGTCCTGTGTGTTCTTCTCCTAGCGTTATAAAAGTTGCAACCTGTGTCCGCTTACTAGTCTAACCAGCTTTGACTGAATATTAGCTTTGACTTGTCACTCTATGTACAACGTATTCATTCTCACCACACTACAAACAAAACATTTATGATGATACTAACATAAACCAATAGGAATATAAATACTAAAATAAAACCCATGCTTATAAAGCTAAACACAATTTCCTTGGGTTGTTTTCTCAATATACCTTGAGTTAACACACACCCTCACCTAACCGCTATGGGGCTCTATAAATGGCTTTGAAATCGCTTCAGTAATTTTGTCGACATCAAGGACACCGTGGATTTACTTTTCCACCCAAACAAATACAATTTCGGAGTTATAACATGAGCTATGGGATTTTCCACATCTGTGATGGCGCCCAATTTAGATTCCGTCACGGTTTCTCTCGATATTTAAATGCAGTAAAAAAAAAGGATGTGGAAATAAATCTCTGTAACTCTCTCTGTAAGAATCTTGACGAAAATAGTAAGATTAAAATCTAAGACATAACGAGGTGTTATTTTTTATGCGGGTATATCTTGGGTGTTAACTTAATTCTAAGCTATCAAAGTAAAGGTTTCAATTCTTATCCTCTTTACAGACACAATTCTCTCAGAGTATAATAACAAACATTAAGTTGTTTGGATACTTTCATTCACATGAAAAAGATTAAAAAATATTTTTAAGGGAATTCCTGCGTGATATGTATGTTGCTTGAGACACTAGATTATTGAACTCTGTGTCTCGAGTGACCTTACAAATATTCAATAAACGGACACAAATAATATCCAAACTCGGCACAACAATCTGATATCACACTTGTAGCGTGTGGAAATCGAAACTAGGAAACGCGACGTACTGGTAAAGGCAAGATCACTTCAGCCACTAACCCTTCCATGCAGTCAGACTTGCATGGAGATGTAAGCATTTTCTGGTATAAAAAGTATACGGTACTCAGGACTCAGATTATCAAGAGATTTTTCATATGAATAAGATATCACGCGTTCGATATGAAAGTATTTATGCAATAGTTACTACGTTTATTGCGCATTGTTTAGAAATATATGTCTTTACTGCAATATTACGTTACAATAGAAAATAGGCTATATTATAATGTAACTTTACAGCGCAACTAACTAGCTCTCTAACTATAAATGCCAACACGTATAAAATTAATGACGAAGAAATGTTTAAAAATCTTATTGTCAACATTTCTATTATAATTGTGCATTGTGTCTTCGACCGCGTGAAAGACTTTTTACGCCAGCCAATAAAGGCGATGACTGATATGACGATAGCGAGTGTAAAACATTAGTAGTCTTATTTTTACCTTACCTTCAATACATTTTACGGAGGACTGAGACCAATTTAGCTGGCCTGTTGGCCTATATTATGGCTAGTGAATTTGATTTCTAATCTCGAGGCTGAAGGTTCGATTCTCACTTAAGACAATTTCGTTCTACGTTTAGGTGTAAATGACATGAATGACAGCGATAGCCAAGTGGATATACCAACAGACTGCCATGCAGAGGGTATCGGGTTCGAATCCACGGCGCGCACCAATGACTTTTCGGAGTTATGTGCGTATTGAATTGTTAATTATCGCTTGTCCCGTGCCTCGGAGAGCACGTTAAGCCGTCGGTCCCGGTTGTCATGAAGATCTTTGACAATCGTTACAGGGCGTCAGTACCTTCTAATATAAACTGACACTAGTCTAAACTATGGAATATTGCTATCCCTTCGGGTTGCGGAGGTCAGACAGGCAGTCGCTCTGTGGAAAAGCTAATATCCAGCCAAATCCGGTTGGACTAGTAAGCGGACCCCAGATTGAAAACTGGGATAACGCTAAGAGGAAGTATATATTACAACATAATTTGCAACCACACAAACTTTTGACAAAAGGTAATCCCGAATATTACTAGCCTCGAATTTCAAACCACAGAAAAGTTGACAGACACACATAATAAAGAGACAATTCGACCATAACAACTTTTGTTTTACACCAGCCCTAAGTTGTCCTGAGCATTAAGAAGTTTATAATGGACCTACTGTTGTGCTCCGTACAACCAGTTGCGGCTTAGAACCGAATTTTTTGGTGTCGCTTTACAATTGCTCTAAGTCCGTACAAAGAGAAGCTTACCATCGATTTTCCGCTAAAAAGAAATCAAAATAATGTACGGAACCATTTACGCTCTTGTTTAAGGGATGCGATATATTTGCAGATAGTAGACGTATTTTTTGGGCGAGAGAGAGATAAGTGAAGATTAATTGTGTGATATATTTGTTTTGTTTTTCTTAGACGGAATTACTAGCAAGCCTTTTAAGAGGTGGTCGCTACGGGTTTTGGTAAGTTCAGGGTATTAACTATATGAGGTAGAACATTAGGTAGTCTGCAATCAATCGCTATAAAACAATGAAATTAGCTATATCTACTAACTAAGTATAAATCTAATTAGCAACCGTCTTTTTTTAGTTAACATACCTTTAGTCCCTCTTAATGATCTTGTTAGGTATAATTGGTTGTTCACCTAACAATACTATTGAATATACGCATTAGTATGAACGTTTAATGTTTGGTTTCTATACTAAAGTCTAGTTTACAGCATGTATTGCAGCTGATTCATAATTTTAATAATATGCCACTTTATGTGATTTGTTTATTAGTTGCTTACCATGCTTGAGAAGCACGTTAAGCCGTTAGCCCCGACATTCGTGAATATGTTTGACATGGAATTGATCTTCCCTCTTTTGTTGCCTCGGTCAGACAGTAGTAGCTCTGTGGAAAGGCTAATATTCTGTTAGATTTGGTAACAATTTTATCCGAACTAAGGGCTTCAAGACGAAACTCGTAGAGGCATCTGGGATAATGTTGGAACCATCATTATTGTATGTTTACAGCAGCAGGATGTCAATCACACACGTACATTTACAAAACACAATAATTTACAAACCCATAATACGTAGGTCAAGAGGTTATTTTGAAAAATCTTACAGAAAAGTTCAATAAAATATCTCGGACATGTGATATTACGAAGTGCTTTTACATACATCCTCAGAAACTTTCGAATTTATAATAGTAGTAAGTTCGACACAACTGAAATGCACAATAACAATTTAAATCGAACATCGTAAAAATAAAACTCCAGGAAAGAACCACCGTGCACCGCTTTAAATAGTTAACGAGTCTCAACAACGTCATTGCCTTTCTAACCATTCTGTCTAGTTGCATTTATGTCAAATAATCGATGGCAGCAGTAAAACGTTTCTAAATTTACCCCAACAACCTTCCGCCATGTCGGAGCCGTCGATTCGAATGAATAATTCAACAACTCACTTTCTTACCGTTAAGGTGAGTAGGATTATATGGTAACAACACGAGTTCTATGGGCTGATTTTAAGTTGGGGAGTAGGGGATTTTAAACCTTTTGGGGGTGAATGGAAGGGAGGAATTGGATTGCGTGAATTATGCTGTGTTATATGTGGTCTCGGTCGCCTTGCATGGTAGAGCAAGCAAGGTGACTATTAAATATAGTGAAATGTGGTTAGGCTTCATGAGGCACTAATTTGCATTGTCATCAAACAGTTTTTTGACATTTTCATATAATTTCAGCATCAAGTGCTGATATACGATTCATTTTGTGAATTGCTCACGCTAAGTTAAATTGTGAAGGAGTTAACTGGTAGTGACCTTACCAAGAACAAAAACTCAAATTCATGGTCGATCTTCAAGTAGGTACCAAATTTTTCAGTAAAGTTATCTGAAGTCTTTTTATTTTTTTATTTAGTAGCTTAGTGTGGATAGATGTTGCAAATAATACCACACCCTCCCCTTGATGCCTCGTTTAAACAGTGATGCCCAGATAATTTAGAGCGTTTCCTGTAAGATCCTACATAAACTGTACCGGCGTACACATAATAAATCTTAATATATAAAATCCTTGCGTTACTGACTGACTGACAGACACGCTACAGCCGAAACTATTGGACGCAGGCAGCTGAAATTTGGCATGTATGTTCCTTGGGGACCGTAGGGGTGCACTAAGAAAGGATTTCCCGTAATCCCTACGGGATCGGCCAAAACGGGTAAATTAAAAAAAATGCAGGCGTAGCTGCTGGCGTCATCTAGTTAATAATATAGCGAAGCGCAGCGCAGTGTACTACTCACTGACAAACCATTATTGACCAATGTCAATAGGGTACACAACACTAACAAAAAATAATATGGACCGGCCAATGCCGGTCCATATTATTTTTTGTTAGTGTTGTGTATAATTTCTTATAATTAAACAACGAAATAGTGCGTGTTTTCCTAAAATGATAAAGAATACCTCTCCAACGAAACAAAAACGTCCTTATCGCCAAGAAAGCTTTGTTTCTCTATACCTAAACATAACACAATACGAATTTAAATGTCCCTGAAGCGGTCGCAAGCTGCGGTCCGATACTAAAGGCGACGATTGTGCAATATATCCTGCAATAACCATAACACTTGATGTGTGATTGTAGAATAACTGTAGAAATGCTCGCCATACTGAATAATAATGGTCGTAGTGCATGGGTTGGTTGTGGCGGATATTATGATGTTCTTGGATTGAAGTGTAGTTTCAGGGAAGGTGTAGGTGGGTGTTTTGTGGAAGTTTGAGGGGTCGCCACGCCATTATCTGTATATTACGTTGAGTGTTGTGGGTTTGATACTAACACGGGATAATATTTTGTGTGACGTCATGGTAATGGATACATACATACATATCGTCACGCCTTTTATCCCCGAAGGGGTAGGCAGAGGTGTATTTCTACACCCACTTTTCGCCAGATATACTTTAGTCCCACGTAATAGGGGGCGAGCCTATTGCCGTACCGGGCACATTTCCAGACTTCGTGCTGCTACTGAGAATTTCGTGACAGAAAAACCCAATAACACTGCCCGACCCAGGAATCGAACCCGGGACCTCCCGATCCCACGCGCACATTTATGGCACGAGACCAACGAGTCAACAGTAGTTTTTTTTAAACTGAATTATGGTACTATAATATATATTCGAATTAATATTTTATTTTAAATTTTCTATTATTACAAAAATAAACATATTTGATTTTGTGTTTGAGTGGTCGAATTTCCCGGCAGTATATAAAATTAATTTGATGATTTATGTAGTTTTTTACACGTAAGTAATGCTTTAAATGCAAGACAATAATAGAGAACCATGTATATGATAGAGTACAAACATGGTACTCTATTATTGACTTGATTTTTTTATCATAGGCAATAAAAATAGCTAAGCTATCCTAAAATATAAAAAAAAAATATAGATTAGCTATTTTTTTTAATCATTTTTTTAAAATAAAATACGGAAATTGGTCTTCAGAGCGGCCTCAAACATGCACCTTACGCCATAAAACGCCATACACCGTCAGCGCAGTTATATAAAAAAAATTAGTAACTTAATTAATTCTTTATACACAATTTTCTTACAAGGTTGAAATCAGATTACGTTTACGGATTCTATCGCGATATATTAGTTTTAGATGGTATTGTATTTAACCCGAATGATGAATCCGTAAACCACATATATAACCACATACTATCTCATACAAGGTCTTCATGAAAATGCTTGCTCGCAATTCAACCAGTCCCCGACAACTGCACCTAATTTCAGGCCAGTGACTTATTACAGTGCACAAATTGTGTGGAACGTCGGGAAGTTGGTGCCGTGACGCGGCAGCCATCAAACTGTTGTTAATTTGAATGGAATTATTCAACGGCGCCGCCGAGCCGGCTCACTATCAAATTTAAAATCGGTTTCATCCGTACCTTATTTTAGCGAGACGATACGACGACGACTCGTAGTCCTAGCAGGCATTTGAATTATGATAATATGGAGTCTCCCACCTGCATGCATGAAAGCATGGAAAGATTCGGGGCAGGCCTTTGCCCAGCAGTGGGACAGCATAGGCTTATAAAAATTAATGAAGTTGGTGGTAGGTAAATGCTTTGTCAGACATGTGCACCGATTTTGGGCTTGTCCAAACTTATTTTAATACCAATATGAGGATGTGCAATCGTAGCATACTACATGAAAACATACATATTCAACCTTTTTGATTAAGTATGGCGTTTGATTATACATATCTGATGAGCTTCACTTTATAAATATGAAATTAATAAAATGTCTTGTTTGAAAATTGTTACTTTGCTATATAGGCCATGAGGAAGTGGATTAAGCTTAACATGAATCTTATTAATACGAGGATTCCACGAAAACGATCCTTGTCTGAAATAATTTTAAGGAAGTTAATCTGCTCTGTTTTAAATGAAAACATGTTATGAGAATCTTTGCTGTAATATTATTAGTATCATTAAAAATAATAGGTTGGAAAATTATTGAGCTCACCTTATAAATACTTAAAAACTCATACCGCAATAAGCAGTGTATTTTTTATGGTTTACAATTTAGTACTTACGTTTTACACCTTTTGTTATTAAAGCGATGACAATCCCTCCTTTTTAAAGTGACTGAAAGGCACGTTGAATGTTTCCGTTTTATAGAAACATAGGTGTGCACAATAAGTAATTTCGGCTGTGATCGCTAACTAGTAGTAATAATAGCTACATACCGAGTTAATAAAAGCGTATCACAAAATAAAAGCTTCATTGCAAGGTATTTGTAAAAATATATTTTTGCGATTGTCAGAGTCTCACGAATAAAACGAAACCGATAATGGATTCTAAGAAGCTTGCTTAATGCACTTGAATACAGCACTCTGCTGCATGACCGCGTAAGGATGAGAAATAAAAAACCTTTGTGATTTTCAGTTACATAAAATACTATAAAATGTTAGATTGCTACTAAAAGCTTTTCAGTTCTTTTAAATAGTGTATTACATGTTGATTAACATTTACGTCGTTGTTAAATAATTCAGTTAAAGCTCTGCATACTATCAATAATATAAGTAATATGCATGGTTGGTACTCCATAAGCGAGAATGCTGTTCGCGAATGCCATGAATCATTGTGGTAGATTCGCATAATTAAAAATAATCCCACCGTTATGGGAAGTAGAGGGCGCTGTGGCGGCTTTAGCCCAAGTCCTAATCACTTATGACATTCGTATCTCAGACACTCTCCAAGAAGTCAGAAGCGTTACAGAGAGAATCCCTCAGCAGCGATTTTACTTGAAAATAAAAAAGGGATTACAAAAAGTAGCTATACATATCAGTTTTCAAGATTTGATCAACACATTCACTCACAAGCCAAGTATCAATTTTTTAATCATGGTTTGAACTTGCTGTTTTCCGCGGTTTCACCCGCGTCCTGAGGGAACTACTCCTACCCGGTAAATTTATAGCCTAAGTTACTCCTTGGTACATCAGCTATCCGCCACTGACCCGTCAAAATCGGTCCAGCTGTTTCACAGTTTAGCGAATAAATATCATAAAAACAAACAAACAGACAGACAAAAATGGTTAAAAATGACATTTCGGTATATGTACTGTGTATACATCCATATGCATGTAGTAAAAAGCGGTTATTTTAATATTACAAACAGACACTCCAATTTTATTTATATGTATCTATAGATTATATCATCGTCATCAAAGTGCTGTCCACTGCTGGATATAGGCCTCTACGATGGCACGCCAATGAACCCGATTTCCAGCTCTTCATGCTCTGCCGCTGCCAGCCATTTGGGTATATCGTCGCTTCATTTAACTAGAGGGTGCTCTCCTTTTGCCAATAATCTAACGCTGTCGGTTGATAAAATATGAATATATTTCTTACCTACTTCTCTCCTCGTTTCTATCTTTTCGTAATCGTATCGTCATCGTGTCGCTTAGTCTTCAAGCTCAAACACGTAGATTACAGCTATTTACAAAGCTCGTAAATCATCGCGTTTCTAGAAGCCTACATGCTCTATAATTATTTCTTTTAGCGATGAATTTTCCTTGTTTACTTGATCGTTGATGGATTCATGGGGAAGTTATGGCACTATATGTGGCTAAGCATAGGTGTTTGACTGACCTGTGGTATAGATTCAATTCTTATCCAGGATAAATCTTTTATGCACGAGCAGGACAATTTGTTCGCTGACTAGAACCAACGACTGAGACGTGAACCCCAACTATGACGTATGACCAACGTTAATGTAACGAATGAGTATTATACTTTCTAGTACCCATACATAGCTTTGCTTAGTTTGGAATAAGATGGTGTTATGAGTATCCTCCAAAAAAAATATGTCTATACAAAAACCCTTATTATAAATAAGTTAAACAAACGAATATACAAAAAAAATATGAAACGTAATAAAAAACTGGCGAAAATTTTAATTTTTATTCTAAGTAGTTCAGATTAAAGTCACAAGGTCTCAAAATTAAATATTGATCTTGACAAGATAAGATTTGACTTTTTAATGAAGCAATCTGTAATCTGAACGCGAGAGCTGAATTTTTGAAACCTCGGAATTCGTCCCCAGGACGTGGTTTAGGTTCAAAAATTTTCTTTTCTTTATCTTCTAAGGCAGCGTCCACAGATCAACGTCTTAATTTTCTTTGGCACGGGTTAGATTTTAGACGAAGATAGACTTAGGCCCACTTGCACAACGATTCTTAAATTGAATTAAGATGTATTTAACGAGAAAAAATATTTTAAACACCACTAGCGTCTTGCACAACGAAAAATTTGTCGAGTAATATGATTTAAGAACTGTCAAAATTAATTACCGAAAATCGGCTGATTAGTGGCTAATATCATTTAAGAACTGTCACACTGATGTTGGCATCTTGTCATTAGCGACGAAAATTATCAATAATTATATAACTGGACCGGACGACGCAGCAGGGGGAGGCCTATGTCCAGCAGTGGACGTCCCTAGGCTGACATGATGATGATGATGATATAACTGATAACAATGTACCTACTTGTGTTATTGTTAACCCTAGAATCCTACACTATTTGGCGCACATGTTATTCCTACACTGGGGTGCTGGAACACCCCATACTAAAATGACTGTAATCCTTAAAATAAAAAAAAACAATTCATGAAAATACGTTTTATTAAACATAATTGGTAACTTGAGATCACAAATCAGCCTTATTACACAAAGTTAAATGTAGTTTGAGCAACAGCACTTGTAGGATTTGGTCCTTTTTTGAGGATCACTGCAATGGACTAAGTTGGCATCCGGTGACGGTCCTCCAAATGTTCATGTATCAGTTTCAAACCTAATTTCAAAACTGTCTGCTGAAACTTTATATTTGGCTTATTATTTGATCTTGAACACTTGTAAAGAACCCAGGAATTACAACTGGTCCCAACTTCTATTTCTTCCTCGCCAGATTTGTGGTCTAGAATAGAGCTTATTTTTACGTAATTCAAACCTCTGACAGCCATCCGAAATAAAATAAATAAACTTCATTGAATTTTACCTTTATAATATCTAAAAATATTTGTATTTAATTCATATAAGACTATTGTTTTAATAAATAATCAAATTTAATAACTTATTACATATAAATGCATCAATCGTAATAAATAAATAATCTTACGATTTTACTACACTGGGGTACTGGCGTACCCCACAGCACTGATACAGGCGACCACACAACGCGGTCCCTCATCACCGTATTGACGTAACGCGAGCGGTTGACACCAAACTAAAATACTCCGACGCGCGAATTCGTGGATATTAAAGAAATTG